>OX104130.1:81597693-82265193 GCA_944470555.2 Heterobilharzia americana | reverse complement strand
TTCGTGACGCGCCAAGTTTGTGAACCATCACATAGGAGCACTGACTTGACTGAGATTACTGTTGAAAATCCGGATCTTGTTCAGGCTTTATGCTGGGTGCAGTGCAGTGCAGTGCAGTGCAGTGGATCTTCACATTGATGAATTCCTGTCTTGCTGTCTTTCCGACCCTGGCTTTGACGTCCTCATGTGTGCCCGTGCCGCCTGTAGTTGAAACGATACTACCTAGGAAGGTGGGTAGGTAGGTAGGTAAGTAGGCAGGTAGGTGAAGAGACAACTTCCTTTAGATGTTTTCCGTTCATCGTGATTGGTGCTTATTATTATTATCATTATCATTGTTGTTGTTGATATTGTCGTCGGTTGAGTATCTTCATCACCTCTGTCTTTCCTATGTTCACCTGAAGGAAGTCCGGTCTTCGCTGCCTCATTTCGTCTAGCCTCCTCTGTCAACTTGTTAGTTTGTGCCTGTACATCTTCCAGTTTGTTCGACGTGAGACATTAGACATAAATCATCATCATCATGGTTGAAATCCAAATCATCTTCTGGGGTCTTTTCATTTGTCAAGCAGCGTTTGGCTATCTTCTCACAGATCTCCACAGTTTGTTGCATGATGCAATCCATCCCAATCGGTTACCGGTTAGCTGGTTTCTTTTCAGAGATTGTCATGAATCTTTTTTTAGTGAACTCTCTGGTCTTTTTAAGGATAATTACCGTGATTTATCGACTAACGATCTTTGACAACTCATTATATTGTAAACTCCCTACTGGGATCACGTTTTTAGTTGCATTCCCCTTAAATGTTCGATGTTTACTGTGTTAATATGTATCTTACTAAAGGATGTCAGTTCCATCGAGTGTACCAATACGTCATCTTACTGACGAATGCCAACAAGTATGAAACTTACGGAAAACAATGCTTCTTCTTTAATATAGGTGTAAAACTTGGGCACTGTGGTAAAATTTAACTCCATATGAGATTTGTTTATTTGATTTATAACACACAATGTGTGATACAGTTTTATTTACTTGATGATCATGTTTCAAGCATAAATTATCATTGCTCATAATCTTATCAGTGTAATCACACTCCACTTTCGACATTTGATTTTTATAGAAAGGAGTTTACAGTCTCCATTGTGTTACCCTACAAGGAAAGTACATCGTAAACTTTACGTAGGATCCTCAACAAAGCTGGAATGAGGGTGGCATTTAAAACTGCAAGTTCACTCAAAGATAAACTTTGTTGGCTGGCTTAAACATCCGATAGACCCAATTCAGCAAAATAATCTAGTCTATTAAATTCCATGTAATGACTATCAGGTCAAGTACATAGGTTAAACTAACTAGTCGGTGTCAGTTAAATTAGCGGAAGATAGGAATTTAGCTAAATATAGACCGGCACACTCCAGTAAGATCAATAATCTAGAAAGTAACTTGGTTATTACAATGTATGGATTAACATACAACTACACAATAGGGTGGGTGGGATAAAACCACTGTACTCAAGTCCAATATAATTTGGTGGAGAGAAAGATTGATTACTGAATCTTTGTTCATTGAATTAACCAACACCTAACACATGTAACAGGAATGAAGCAATATCTATACCAGAGATATAGAAAATGTTACTACCAATAAAAACAAACAATATGAGGCTACGTGACTATCGAAATCAGATGTCTGAAGTGCTGTATGATTACATTGAGATATGATTATGAGCAATGATAATTTATGCTTGAAACATGGTCACCAAGTAAATAATACTGTATCACTCATTGTGTGTTATAAATCAAATAAACAAATCTAATATGTAATACTTCCTGTTAATTGCTTTCAACCTTTCGAATATCAATCAAAGTGTATTGTGACACTGAATCTTATAAGTTGGTGATCGTATCTGAAAATGATCGATAGAATTTGGTGAGCGCTTAGGAATTGGACAAAAGGTAATCTGTTCCTTTTTAGTAACTATTGAATATAAGCTAACGAAATGGGATGCCAATAGCCATTCTACTTTCAACCTTAAATGTAGATAACCTATTTATTTGTCGGATTTTTTTTCAAGGGAATGGATAGGTGAGTGTTACATAGCCAACTGTTTCGTTGGTGCGAAACTTCTTCATATCCGGACGATAAATACCCCAGAAATTGTTCTTTTCCTGAACTGGATGATTTTGCTTGTAAAGCTTTCATCCTTTTTCTCCAACCAACATCATCATCATCATTAAGTTCAGTAGGAAGTAATGAGCTATCAGGATTCCTTTGTGATTGATTAATTGGCCTGTCGTTTCTATATGGTGTTTGATTGATTGGTAGTTTCCTTTGATTGCGGAGAACTTCTTGACCTCTGACCTTATAGGTGATTATCATCTTTTGTGTTGGTTGATAATAAGTTTGGGTCTATATCTGTTGATAGCTGACTGACCCGATTGCCAAGCTTCTAAAAATTCTCTTGTCCAAATCCTCCTCATTTTAAAAATCGACTTCATGACCATTGTTATCCACGTGCATTGATATGATTGGCGAAATGTCGTGCCCGTTTAATTACCAACTGATGTCTGTGTAGACGAACACGGAAGGGGCAATAATCTTGTCCAGCATACTGTAAATCCCAGCTGTTGTACTTTGTGTTTGGTTTGTCTTCTTTGGTTGTTGCATCTTTCGGTGTGCGTAATACAGCCTGAAGTTTTTCGATTTCCATGATCTCAGTGGAATGGGAGTTGTGACCAGCGTAGCTCGTCAGGGTATTGTTACGTGCAGGCTCGACTACCACGTCAACGTAGCAGCTGTCGACTGGTGTATAAACATTAAAATTTCAAGCAACATCTTTTGGTTTCGAACTGTACCTTATCTTCTTCAGCCATGCTTAACCGGAGTAGTATTATACGCCCTGATATGAGAAGTTCCGCTCAGAGCACATGTTACATTGAGTCGGTTTATTATTATTACTATTTTCTGGTGTGCTAGATACTATCCTTAGCCCTTGTGTTTCCTTTTTTCTTGCTTCTTGCATTATGAATACATGTAGGCAATATCTCTGCTTGGAACAACAGAGCAAAAAATGTATTATTTGCCAAAATTAGCCTCAGGTGAATATATAGGCGCATTTTGTTTGTCCGAAATCAGTAGGTGAGTTTATTCACTCTATCATCGTTATTATTATTACTATTATTACCATTATTATTATTGATTGGATAATTAAGCTGATCATGTTTCATAAGATTTTCAATTATGATAGGCTTCAATCTCAGTTAGTGATTGTTAACATGGCACCTGGCAGTACTAAACAACTACTGAAGTCACGACACCTTACATCATAGCCTCTTCAATAGTATCAAACAGCAAGATTTTATTGCATTGTTTAGAGTATACTGTTGTCGATGAGGTTAAAATGTATTTTTGTATTCCAAGATGATATTCATCACGGAATGAGATCAGTTAGGGAAATATCGAAAACCTGGATGCACTAGATATCTTTCTCATCCTAGTGTATGGACTGCCCAGCCGTGTATACCCACAAACCCGCTTTCTCAGCGATCAATCTCCAGGATCTTCGGTTCTCATAGCGAGCACTTTATGTTCCAGCTATTGGGTCAAAATTCAGCGGTCCACCTTTGCCTAATTCTTTCAGTTCATGATATATTGTGACTATCATCTTGAAGCAAAGAAAACGGTGGGCTCATCACTTCAAAAAACTCTTGAATTGACCACCACCTGCAACTCGTCCAGAAATACCACCAGCAACCGCAGAGTTACCAGTGAACACAAACCCTCTGACAAAAGCCGAAGTCCTGAACCCCATAAAGTTACTGAAAGCCGGGAAAGCAGCAGGACCATGTGGAATTCCTTCAGAAGCACTGAAAACAGACGTAGAGACAATAGTGGACATGCTCACACCATTATTGCAGATAGTTTGGAAGGAAAGAAAGGTACCTGTAGATTGGAAGAAGGGCGACCTAAGTCTTTGCAAGAACTGGCGCAGAATCATGCTCCTGTACACCCGAAGCAAAATACTAAGCCGCATCATCCAGATAGTTTACACATCCACGAGATCAATTCCGAATGTAACAGAACGAATCGCTCTTTAGATTTAAGGCTTCAATATCTTCTTCATAGAAAGACGAATTAAACGAGACACATCTATATATCAACGGTGAGACAATTTTACGTGTATTCTCTGTTGACATGCAGATGAAAATGATCATTCTAAAGCATCACTTTCGCCTGTGAACTGGTCGATTAATTTAACCTTCACTTTGAACTTCATTAAAAATAACTAACCTTAGCAGTCAGAGCGACCTAAGTGTGTGCAATAAGTAGCGCGGAATCATGCTCCTATCCTTGTCCACACCAAGCAAAATATTGTGCCACATCACCCTGAAAATACTAAAGAATGTTCTGGATTCAAAACTACGACCAGAACAGGCTGTCTGGTTTCAGGAAAAACAAATCGTGTCCGGATCAAATTGCAACGCTACACATCATCATACAACAGAGTATAAGTTGACAGTCAAATCTTTACCTTATTTCAAATTCATCGACTTTAAAAAGGCCTTCGATCGAGAAGTAATTTGGTAGGCAGCTGCTTCAAGACTGCGGTTTTAGTGCCACAAACAGTTATCAACCTCAATCAACAGTAGCTATCTGCTATGTGATGCTACATGCGAAGTGATTCACAATGGAAAGCTCAGTAATACCATTTGAGGTGGAGTGAAGACAGGAGCAAGAAAAGGTTGCCGCCTACCATCATCGCCAATGATCTTCCTGATTGTGGTCGACTGAACTGGACTGGATCATGCAACAAACTGTGGAGATCTGTGAGAAGATAGCCAAACGCTGCTTGACAAATGAAAAGACCCCAGAAGATGATTTGGATTTCAACCATGATGACGATGATTTATGTCTAATGTCTCACGTCGAACAAACTGGAAGATGTACAGGCACAAACTAACAAGTTGACAGAGGAGGCTAGACAAGATGAGGCAGCGAAGACCGGACTTCCTTCAGGTGAACATAGGAAAGACAGAGGTGATGAAGATACTCAACCGACGACAATATCAACAGCAACAACAACAACAATGATAATGATAATGATAATAATAATAAGCACCAATCACGATGAACGGAAAACATGTAAAGGAAGTTGTCTCTTCATCTACCTGCCTACTTACCTACTTACCTACCCACCTTCCTAGGTAGTATCGTTTCAACTACAGGCGGCACGGGCACACATGAGGACGTCAAAGCCAGGGTCGGAAAGACAGCAAGACAGGAATTCATCAATGTGAAGATCCACTGCACTGCACTGCACTGCACTGCACCCAGCATAAAGCCTGAACAAGATCCGGATTTTCAACAGTAATCTCAGTCAAGTCAGTGCTCCTATGTGATGGTTCACAGACTTGGCGCGTCACGAAAAGCATTTCCAACAAACTACACACATACATCATCAACAGCTGTCACCTACGCTCCCTCGCTCACTCGGTACTGAAGATGAGATCCGATGGCCAGAAAGAATAAGCAACAAGGAACTCTGGCTGGATGACAACGAACCAACCAACTAAGAGCCTATCGTCAAACAAATATGCAAGGGAAATTGAAAATAGCTTGGATTGGACATACACTGAGAAGACGATTTGGGGACAATAGGCACCAGGTGTAGCGAGGCCAGTCCAGGTCAGGCCGTCGAGTGGAATCCAAATGGGAAAGGACGAGTTGAGCGTGTGAGAGTGACATGGAGGAGATCGTGTATGAGGAAGAAATGAAAGCTTGTTGGCAGTCGTGTAGCCAGGTTGAAAAGACTGCAGAGAAGAGAGTGAGAGGGGGACGTTCTCTACTGAAGCCCTATTTTCCACAAGGAACTATTTAAGGCTAAAATACTTATAAGTCAACTGTAAGTTAAACATGAATGCAGCAGTCATGTTTTTTCATCTTTTAATTTTTTCTGATAAAAGGCTGCTGAATCGGTTCATACTTTGGGTGTTGATTAAGTTTGTGGCGATCATTCAGGAAGATGCCTGAAAGCCTTCGCAATGAATCAACATACTTTGAAATTTGTAGATAACACATGCCACCTTCCTTGAAAGTAATAACATTAGTTGTGGACACAATAATTATTGAAGAGACCTTTCTAGAAAGGTGAAGAGATAACGAAGTCTGTCAGTCAGTTAGTTATGAGTAATGAAGCAGAAATTAAATTCGGTAGGATGATGAAATTATTTTCTGTTCTATAATGGTAGTGAAGCTACTATCAATAAAGCAATTAGCAAGAAGGATTTCTATTACATAACTGGCTCATCATGCCAGTGAAAAGCCGTTTTCCTTACCATATGAAGGTCAACCCAGCATAACACTTTTGGTTACCGTTGAACGTTGTGTTCAGAAGAACTTAATCTTCGAAAGCCATTTAACTGCCGGAAGATTATCCAATTTGGGTGTAAGTTATATCGTGTCAAACTTGGAAATTGTATCAATTAACCTGTTAACTAGATATAAGTGAAAGTTATGTCATAGCTTTTCATACGCTTTCTTTATTGCTTGTATAAACTTGTAAATTTGATATTCTCCCAAAGTCGCGTGATCCTCTAAATGAACATTAACGTTTATCTTACCTTTTCTGAAAGAAATTTATCCAATAATTCATAGTTTATGTCTATACAACAAAATCAAAGTCTCAGCTTTGACAGATTTACTGAATCACTGTCGCCTTTGTAGCATAGGCCATATGTCTTGGGATCACCATGTGTAGAGTTTCAGGGAAAGGGGGGGGGGGAAGTTAGTTGATGCGCTTGTGAACCTTCAACTGAGATGACTGAGGCATTTGTTATCCATGCCTAGTCACCGTTTGCCTCATCGTACAATGTTTGCTGAACTATGTTTAGGTTGGTAAAAGGTTAGGTAGCAGCGTTTAGACTAAAACATGGCATTATAGTATAAAGTCTTTGACTGTTGGCCTGTACTGTATAGGAAGATGCTAAGTAGCCGGTTGGAGTCCACTTGACAATTAGATGGGGATGATAAGGAGAAGTTATGAAAAGGCTCCTCATTGTCGATCAATATCTGATTATTTCAACTCTTAAAGTTTAGTTCTGTTTATCAAATGAACTAAGAATCCTACTGTTGTACTCAGATGTCGAACAATTCGACCTTGTTTAACAACGGGAGATTACATCTGTCAAACGATAACAATCCTACTCTTTGTGAACGTAGCTTGTTCAACTGTTATCAATTTATGATAATAAATCTGACAATTACACTGTTGACTATGGAAATCTTTTCCTTTATTTCTTTCCCTTTCTCTTTGTTTGTTGGTGCACCTGTTATCCACCCCACCCACCCCCCGCCCCTACGTCAATGCTAGTGGTAATGATATTCAAGCATTGACAAGTTTAGCTGTAACAAGTGAGACTGATGATCATTATCTTCTTAATGGTTGTAAAGTATGGATAACCAATGGTGCTGTCGCTGATGTTTTCATCGTTTTTGCTCGAACACACTGTAATAATACTGTAAGTCTAGATATTGATGTTGTTGATTAACCACCCGTCAATTTTTTTTAGACTTTTCATTCTGAACTAGCTTCATTTTACCAGGACTAAACATTTTTAATTCTTTTTCAGAACAATTAAGTTGATTGACTCGTCTTTCGAGGGTAGTGGATTTCATGTTCTCTAGTCTCTTAGTGCTGATCAAATTGTAAAGCTATGGCATATTGATTTAGGTGAGGCAGTCGACTTTTAACTAATCGATCATAGGTCAGAACACCGTTTCATCTAATTGGGTTTGGACAACTACTTGGCAACATTAAGACTCGGATATTTGGTGTGTGGCTCATTACCTACTGTACGAATGTGAAGTGTGGTCCAGCCAGAAAACTATGACGCCCAGTTTACTTGAATATGTGTTAGTTTTTTGAAGGTAATCGGCAGGAAACCAACCATGCTTGGCCTAGTTTTACACAACTGTGTTGGGTCATGGGTTCGAATCCAGCTTCATACATCGAGTGTCTGAACAACCGGATAGTAATAATAACTCCAGATAGTGATCATAAGTGCTGAAAATACGTATTCACTCTGTAAATACATACGTGTTATTGAGGACAAAACCATGGAGAGTGTTGTAATTTTCATATAGCAGCGAATTTAAATACCCGGTGCAATTATTTCTTCTTGAACCTTGATACTTATTATCTAATCAGAGGATCCGTAGATAAGATGGACTGTTCAAAAAACTTTCACGTAACAACTTTGCCTACTAACAAGTAATCAGTTTATTATTACAAAAATATTTCAGAATTGGCTAAATGCAAAATATAATTTGTTCACCTTAGAAGCTGGCCACTTAGCTACTGAAAAAGTGAGTTCCCGCAAATTTGAGTGAGACTTCAACTCGAATTGCATGATATTAGTGTTAATTTGCTTCGAAATGTGGTTTCCTTCAGTTCTAATGAGAAGTTGTGACCGGTAGGACAAACCAAGCATTGGATGAAAGTTGTGCTATGTCGTGAACTGACAGAATTAAGAGAATGTAAACCTCTCGAATCGGATCCATTGGTTGAATGATAACGTGCTGGTCACGGAAATTGAAGTTCCTGAGTTCAATCTATATCCGAGAAGAGTCATGGGTGCGCACACTGCTGATGAGGTGTCTTGTACTATTATGAAACAGCTTTTGCCCGGTCCTCTCAGGTTTTCAATTGTTCTCCAAATGACGTCAGTCCATGATGAATGCCAACGTAAAATCAGAAGGCGAAGAATAAATGAAAGAAGTGATTATCAGTAATGGTAGAGGGAATGATACTAAAAGTAAGTATTTGATAACGGATATCCTAGATAGAGGAAATACAAAGAATGCCAGAGAATTTAAACAGCCTAATGAGAAGACGAAGATTATCTGAAACATGTGATGTATTAGCGTTATACATTTCGAACAATCTGATCACACATGGACTTGTCGAACTATTTATATGAAAATTTACTAAAAGGTCATCATTGTAGAGAAGACCAAGTCCATGTTACAGCACAAACCGAAACAACATATAAACGATTACACCACATCCCACTGTGTTTATCAATTTACATGCATGTGTGGACACACATATATAGGGAGGAGTAATCGTGATATGCAGTTAAGGGAGGCTGAACATGTACCTAAGTGACTACAAAAACAAATGACCTCAACAGATCCGATAAGTGCAGGTGACAAACATCCATCTTCGTCTATCGCTAAACATATACTAGAAACTAACCATAGGATAGACATGAAAACAGCCTTTAAAGTACTACATAAAAGTGGTCAGAGCCGAGTGCTTAAATTTATTGAAGCTCTTGCCATCCGCAAATTTAAACCCCTTTGTGTATACAAAAACAATTTGTACTCACGTTGAACCTACCTTGGTAGTATTGATTTTAATTTTCATACCAAGAATAAGGTTTTCCTTTTCTATCCCTTCCTATTCCTATGTTCCCATTAACTTCATTGACCTTTTCGTAAATTTTCAAATAAATAGTTCGACAAGTCCATGTGTGATCAGATTGTTCGAAATGTATAGCGCTAATACATCACATGTTTCAGATAATCTTCGTCTTCTCATTACGCTGTTTAAATTTATCAAAGGGACCAGTTGCTTTAAATGCCAGAGAATGTTTATGAGCATGACACTCATTTGAGTCAGCCATCAACAGAGGCGTATTGACATTGACCTCAATCTACCGACATTTAAGAAACACCAAGAATGTCAAAGTTCACGTCAGCTGGACAGTCACTGTCAAGAGAACGAATTGTATGACATAATCTGAATACTTAACTACTCGTTTCCTTAATCATGTCTACCTTTCCTGATATGCATATAACCTACTTCTGATTTAATAGTCATTATATGAAATTTACCTCAGTCAGTAGAGATATATTTCAATAACTTCATTAAATTATCAGTTTAACTATCTGACATAGATTCGTATTATCGAGACTGGGTGATTATTGAAGGTGAAATGAAAATGAAGTTTGCCTCATGATTTATACTGCTGATCTCTGAATTGCCGACCCTGCGTTCTTCGAGCTAAGCTATGAAACCTATTTGCTAACTAGATCTTAATTTGATTTCAGTCAGCTGATTGACATGTAGAATTCATGATGCGTTACTGTCTAGTCATCGTATTCCCACTCATTACCTACAGTCAAAACTTTTCATCTTAGTCCAAATCTATAGTTTTCTGGTGAATAATGGCACTTCGAATGATAGTTCTGACTTGTTAGTATACTGGGTTCTCTAAGCCATAAAAAAACTGAGATAACTAAGCCTTATTTAACTAAATGACCAATGTGTTTGGTGTATCGATTAGGCTAGAAAAGCAAGGGATTAAATGTGAAAAAGATGATAACAACACGGAAAGAATGATATATATGATCTTAATCTCTATTATAAAATAAAGTTTTGCACTCAAGATAGGTGTAGTGTACATGAACAAAGTATTTTCACACTCACAAAGGTCGTTTCAATTTTTTACGTTTATTTATCACTTCCTGAAACATCTAAGTATGCGTCCTTGACTGTTTCTACATAAATCCTTAAACATGAATTTTGTGACTCGTTTCTATAATATGAAGGAGATTGTCTCCTGAAATCATGGAGAATATTTGCAGCTCAGATGGATGGTCTTGGTTGTATTGTGTTCTCTGAACAAGGTTGTCTAATTGTGAAGATTTCATCGTCCTTCTTCTAGACAACATCATCACCAATAACTTCAGTATGAAGTGAGCTGTCAATATCTCTCCATGAGTGATTTAGTAGCTTACTCTGATCAACCGGTTTGTGATTGATTGTCTCCCTTCATTGTTATGTCACTAACTGTATAGACTTTCCTGTTGGCTGTTCCTCTGCTTCACCTCTCACCTTTCTGTCATTCGTCTTTTTTCTCATTGCTTGATAGATTGGGTCTATGTGTATACATCTGTCGATTGCTGACTGACTGACTGACTGGCTGACCTGAATGCCAAGCTTCTAGGAATTCTCTGATATTCTTTGTGTTTCCTCTCTCCGTCCAACATTTCTACGTTGTCAATATTCAATTCATGTCCATAGTTATTATCCACATCCACTGAAATGAGTGATAAAATGTCATATATGACGTTTAATAGCCAGTTGATGTTCATGTAAATGACGAAGGCGAGGAGGGCGGCCACTTTATCCAATGCAGTGTTGACTACAGTTATTCCAGTTGATTTTGTAAATGATATTCGGTTTGTTTTCTTTGGTTGTCTGCATAATAGTGTTTGGAGGGGATTTGTTGATTTATAAGCCACACCGATTCGAAGTGGTCTCAGTAATCCTGTCGTGATTTCTGATATATTCTTTATGTATGGTAGGACGATGCGTTTGTTGATTTCTGTCGATGACTTTTTAGTTGATGATGCATGGGTTGAGCATTTTCTGATAAAGTTCCGTATGTAGCCGTCCTTCTTTAGGATGGACATCAAGTAATTTTCTTCATTTCTGAGTGACGTTGTTGTACTGCAGTGTGTTCTCACTCTTCTGTGAATAGAGTCTGCAGGCAACTAATTTTGTGAGTTGTTGGGTTGTTGCTATTGCAGTTGAGGATTTGGCCTGTGTGTGTTGGCTTCCTGTACACTTGGTTTTACAGCTTTCGGCATTTCTCCTACTGACTAAAACATTCAGGAATGGTAGTTGGTTGTTTGACTCTTTCTCCATTGTGAATTCGATGTTATTGAAAACGTTCTTGATCAAACTGTAGGTGTTTTCTTTTCTTCATCTTTTTTAATGATGACAAAAGTGTCGTCCACATGGTGGATCCAAATTTTTGGTTTGATCATAGGTAGAATAATGGCTTCCAGTCTCTGCATGACTGCTTCTGCAATTAATCCGGATATCGGTGATCCCATTGGAGTTCCTCTCATCTGTTTGTATATCTTGTCGTTGAATTCGAAGTATGTTGTCATACAAAGGTCGATGAGTTCCATCAGACTTGGACATTTGAGTTTTGTGCTTTCTGAAAGATTTTTGTCTTCATTGAGAAGTCATTTAAGAAGTCAATTGACACTAAGGCCAACAGTATACACCGCTCCTCAGATAAGTGTCCAAATCACTCTACCATACAAAGCGGAGTTGAATAGTATCATATTGAGACGTAGTCTAATACCACCCATCGAGAAAGCCTATTATGTCATTAGGCTTATTATTGTTAAAGAAATAAAACACAAGTTTCTCCACAAACCTAAACACCACATGAATGATTACGCTACATTACATTTTGTATACTAGTTAACACGTGTGTGTTTGGTCACACATACATAGGAAGAAGTTATTGAGTCATACAACTGATGGCGGCTTTCATAAGTACAGGGCGGAGACAATCACAATGGAGAAAGAGTCAAACAACCAACTACCATTCCTGAATGTTTTAGTCAGTAGGAGAAATGCCGAAAGCTGTAAAACCAAGTGTACAGGAAGCCAACACACACAGGCCAAATCCTCAACTGCAATAGCAACAACCCAACAACTCACAAAATTAGTTGCCTGCAGACTCTATTCACAGAAGAGTGAGAACACACTGCAGTACAACAACGTCACTCAGAAATGAAGAAAATTACTTGATGTCCATCCTAAAGAAGGACGGCTACATACGGAACTTTATCAGAAAATGCTCAACCCATGCATCATCAACTAAAAAGTCATCGACAGAAATCAACAAACGCATCGTCCTACCATACATAAAGAATATATCAGAAATCACGACAGGATTACTGAGACCACTTCGAATCGGTGTGGCTTATAAATCAACAAATCCCCTCCAAACACTATTATGCAGACAACCAAAGAAAACAAACCGAATATCATTTACAAAATCAACTGGAATAACTGTAGTCAACACTGCATTGGATAAAGTGGCCGCCCTCCTCGCCTTCGTCATTTACATGAACATCAACTGGCTATTAAACGTCATATATGACATTTTATCACTCATTTCAGTGGATGTGGATAATAACTATGGACATGAATTGAATATTGACAACGTAGAAATGTTGGACGGAGAGAGGAAACACAAAGAATATCAGAGAATTCCTAGAAGCTTGGCATTCAGGTCAGCCAGTCAGTCAGTCAGTCAGCAATCGACAGATGTATACACATAGACCCAATCTATCAAGCAATGAGAAAAAAGACGAATGACAGAAAGGTGAGAGGTGAAGCAGAGGAACAGCCAACAGGAAAGTCTATACAGTCAGTGACATAACAATGAAGGGAGACAATCAATCACAAACCGGTTGATCAGAGTAAGCTACTAAATCACTCATGGAGAGATATTGACAGCTCACTTCATACTGAAGTTATTGGTGATGATGTTGTCTAGAAGAAGGACGATGAAATCTTCACAATTAGACAACCTTGTTCAGAGAACACAATACAACCAAGACCATCCATCTGAGCTGCAAATATTCTCCACTACTTTTACTACAGTTTCTTAAGTTCAATAAATATTGGTTTTCCATAACTGTGTTAGTTAGTAATTTGATATCTTCATCCATCGTAATTGATGTACTCAGCTACTATAGATCCTATTAAATAGGCATTTTATAAGACATCACTTGTATTGGATTAGTCAAAAGATGTGAAAATTCTATTCTTGTCCAATTTCATTCTGCATTGTTCAGAGAAACTTTATCGTTTAATTCTAGTATCTAAATTCATAGAAGGAATTGATTGTTTCAATGAAGGTTTATAACAGAGTGGTTAAAGCAAGATGTATAGGCGAAGCATATTTCTTTACCAGTTGAAATAAGATACCTATGTAATATAACTATAGATCAGTTTAAGTCATTGGATATCTTGTCCAGCTCATATGTTACTGAGAGGTATAGGATATTTCTAGGTTTATAAAACTTCCCTAGATACTATATTTGATTTCATGATAAGGTTATTGATCGGTTGTAAAAATGGGCTTGCAATATTATGCATTACTAGCGTTTGGCGTAATCATTGTGTAGGAAATTTTGAGGTCAGGCGAAGAGCACTAGGTATGATAAGCAAGCGAGACATCACCTATCTCGACCCATGATGCAATCTGAAGTTGAATTCGCTTGGTAAAAGGTTCAGGATGGTTAGACTAAAACGCACAAGCAGTCCATGAAGTCTCTACCTAATCAGTTTGAGTTTTTTTGAGGGGAGATGTAGACTGCCTGACTGTGGGGTCTCCGAGACAACAGGAATTAATGGTTGAAAACTCTTGGTAACGTGTCTGAAAATCGATGTCTACTTATGCTTTCACATTTTCCAAAGCTTGAATATTTGCACTGACCGTTATCGCACAACGTTTCTACCCATCTGTTCTTTACATACTACTTTGAAATGTGGTAACTTAATTCGATGCACTTGTGTGCAAGGTTCTATGTTGATTCTGTCCTATCAGATGAATAATCAAACTTGGTTAAGTACTTTCAGCATTGATCAGAACGTACTGTTTGATAGCGAATTCGTAGACAAGATATTCTCAAAGGAAGTAACATTGAATTGAACATGTCATGCATACGAATCACTGTTTCAAGGACCTCTTCATTCAATATTATTTATCACGTGATAAGTAATGTAGCAAAGTCTGTATGTTTCAATATTCTCTGCATTGCTGTAACTATTCCTAACTTCTTCTCATCTCACCTTGTAATCACATCTTTCTTTGTACACTGTTCACTTCTTATTTAATTTACCACGTTTAACCTTGTTTATGTACTATTTTTAATCACATTTGATTTTCCAAATATTCTGTCATGTTATGGAACTTCTTATCGGTTATCACCATTCATGGTAAAACACAGGGCTTCAGTAGAGAACGTCGCTGTTTCACTCTCTTCTCTGGAGTCTTTTCAACCTGACTCCACGACCGCCCATAAACTTTCATTTCTTTCTCACACCATCTCCTCCATGTGACCCTTGGACCCCTAACTCGTCGTTTGCCATTTGGGTTCCACTAGAACGCCTCGCCTGGCCGGGCACGTGATGTCCCTAAATGGTCTTCTCAGTGTATGTCCAATCTAATCCATCCACACTTTCTTCTGCATATCTGTTGGGCGATAAATTCTTGGTTGGTTGGTTTGTTGTCATCCAGCCAGATTTCCTTGTTGCTTATTCTTTCTGACCATCGGATCTCATCTTCAGTTTCGAGTGAGCGAGGGGGCGTAGGTGACAGCTGTTGATGATGTATGTGTGTAGTTTGTTGGAAATGCTTTTCGTGACGCGCCAAGTCTATGAACCATCACATAGGAGCACTGACTTGACTGAGATTACTGTTGAAAATCCGGATATTGTTCACGCTTTATACTGAGTGGAGTAGATCTCCATACTGATTTCAGATTAATCAAAGCAGGTCTGCCTTGCTGTCTTTCCGATCCTTGCTTTTTCATGAAAATTGTTAACTTTAATAACATCTCATGTATATTGATACTGTTGATTATTGTTACATTGTTTGACAGATCACTGCCGACTATCAAACACTAACTACATACACACACACCTACAGAGAAGATGAGTATAAATTTGCGACTGTGTCATTTCGTGAATGAAGTCACCGAGAAGAGACGTCTTGCTGAAGTACTTGTCTTCTTTCATGTTTCGATGCGTTTATGCTGTGGTCTGAGTTGTAACATTTTAGAAATCTTTATTTGAAATATTGGAGAATATTTGTAGCTCAGGTGGATGGTCTTGGTTGTATTGCGTTCTCTGAGCTGGGTTGTTCAATCGTGAAGTTTTCATCGCCTTGCTAGACGACATCATCAGCATTGACTTCAGTATGAAGTAAGGTTTACACAATGCTAAATGATGTTTTTTGCCTAATTGTCGTGGAAAGTTCTTTTTTTTTGCCTCGTTTCTGCCACACACTCATAAATCTTAGAGTGGTTAATAACTGTCTACTTGTAATAATTGGTGTCTGAGCCATCTCAGTTAGTGAAGTCATTTTTTCATAATTTCAATGAATAATTTGATCGTAAAAATCAGATCTTTGTGCATCAATTGTATCCTTGATACACTGAACAGTTTCTGTTAATCACGCAACAAAAAATTTTTATAGGCATTGCTACGTCGATACGTTTCTTGATCATTCATGATTGCTTGATGCAACTCTCTTCTAAGAATGCTGTCACGATCGTAAATGGAAATTTAGACCGCGACCAGATTCAAACCAGCGACCAACGGGTTTCCGGCCTGATGCGCCATCAACTAATCTGCGAGGTTCGACTGCTGACCAAGTTTTTACTTCACTTCAATCACCGTCCGGCCGTGGTCCAATATTTCATGTCAACCTCGGCGACCACCCAGTATAATCCTCAATAGTTTTGTAATAATAATTGTGCTACTCATTAGTAGGCAAAGTCATTATTTGAGAGTTTTTCGAACTGTCCATCTCTGTTGATTCTTTATTTATTGTAGGTGATTTTTGACTGCTTATAAAAATGATCGAAGGAATTCGGCCATCACATAAAATTAGACAGTATGAAATGGTTTCTCACCAATGACTAATCAATTTATGTAATCTTGTCCTACAGGAGGTTAGTTGTTACTTGAGTAGCTCAGTGGTAAATTCTCTGACTGCAGACGGGCATAAAATCGACGTAGAACCTCGTCCACAAACTCATCGACTCAAGTTGTCACACTTCACAGTAGTATAAAAAGAACAAATGGATAGAAAGAGATTGATACCAAAGTAGGAAAAGTAGACCATAGCACTGACTGACACGAGTTCGAATTTCCCTCATGGTTACAGACATGCCTTGGTGACGACTGCTAAAAAGCGCGAAATGCAGGTTTAGCAGAGCTGGCTTCTTACCAACTGCCTCCAAACAACTAGTATTCAATAAGGTGAACTACGGTGGTAAATTTCATGACTTCGTCGCTGGTGGTCACATTACAAGAAAATGATTAGTGGGATTCGGTTGTCACTCAGGGACTAGAGAACCATGAAATTGGTTTGTCTTCAGCTACTAATCAAATACATATATACAATTACTGTTATTTATTTCTTTTTGAAATATTACTAGGATACTAATTCAAATGAGATGACTGCATTTATTGTGGATCGATCATTGGATGGTATTGAATGTGGACCTCTGTTGGATACATTCGGTGCACGTGGATCAAATGGTAAGCATATTTCTGAGTGTTAAGAGTTGAGCATATGAAAGCGAGAGAGAAAGTAGATTGTTTTACATTTATGGATACGTCGTATTGAGATATCTAATGAAGTCGTTATGGACGTTGACTATTTCACTTGTGAAATTGGATCTACTGTGATGAACCCTCGTGATATTCATACGCTTAGTTACAAACTTGTTTGAGTAGCTATTCCTACTAAGCAGATCACGGATAGTGGCGAACTCTTCCTTTATAGCATCATCTTAACAAATAGCTGTGGCTCAGCATACTAGACATTTAACCAGGTTCATTTTGTATTGGAGGGTTACGGGACCTGTTGATGTTGGCTTTCTAATATACATTTCGTTTCAGAGTTTCATCTAACCTTCTTACCAACAGAACATCAAGAAAGTGGATACCGTCATTTCGCTTGTCTTCTCTTGTGAATTTGATTGATAGCTGAACACTATTGAATTTATTCAGAACAGCATTCTTATCTATAGATTACTCACACGTTTACTTCACAACTAGCTGAGGTAATTGCGATCCACCTCTACAGTCCTAGCCTTGATATTCCATCACTTTCAATACTGTAACCGTTAACATAATGTAACTTTCAGTATTACTTTGTACACCTCTTTACCCTACTTTCATTTTATTATCAATATTCATCTACCTAAGAATTACCTGCTTCATATTTCCAATCACAATTACTCTACTGATTATTTACATTATCATTTATAAAACATCACCATGCGATTAGGTTCCTTTGAATACACACGTTCGGCTTAATTCCTTTATTAGAAATTACTTTTCCATATTATCATTATCTGTCCCTTGGGTTCCTAGTGGAATATACCGCTTCAGAAGCATGTCTCCATTACACTCCCTTCTCTGAAATCTCTCCAACCTGGCTGCACCACTGCACACAACCTCTCATTTATTCCCACACCATCTCCTCCATGTCACCCTCACCTCGGACACCCAACTCGTCGTTTCCCACCCGGGGTTCCACTCGACCAACTGGCCTGGCGAGTGATGTCCCCAGTCGGCCTTCTCAGTGTGTGCCCAATCCAATCCATCTCCACTTCCTTCTGCATATTTGTTGAGTGATAGGTTCTTGGTTGGTTCTTCTCGTCGTCAGCCAGCCAGCCAGCCAGTCAGCCAGAGTTCCTTGTTGCTTATTATTCTGGCCATCTGAGCTTCAGTATCGAGCCAGCATAGGCAGTTGTTGATGAATGTCTGTAGTTTGTTGGAAGTGCTTACCATGACGCGCCAAGTCTCTCAACCATCACATAGAAGCACTGACTTGACTGACATTGGTGTTGACAATCCGGATGTTGTTCACGCTTTATACTGAGTGCAGTGCAGAAGATCTCCATACTGGTTCCAAGTTAATGAACACCTGTCTTGCTGTCCCTCTGATCCTGACTGCTTTGACGTCCTCGTGTGTGCCACCACCGCCTGTAGTTGAAACGGTGTTGTGTAGATAGGTGAGAGAGGCTAATTCCTTTAAGTTTCTCCCGTTGATGGTGATTGGAGCTTGGTGGTGGTGGTGGTGACGTTGGTTGGGCATGTTCATCTCCTCTGTCTTCTCTATATTCACTTGAAGTCCTGTCTTCTCTGCCTATTTTGTCAACTTGTTGGATTTCGCCTGTAGATCTTCCATTTTGTGTGACATTAGACACAAATCGAGTTGTAGGCTACTTGACTGATATCCTCAATACGAGAGAAACCAGTTGTTCTACACTCGGCAGGCTGACTAAAAATTGGTTACAATAGTGGAGATGCATTCCTTGTTTATCCTTTTTGTAGTCTTAATTATTTTCACCTTCGAATTATTGTCTACTTTGACATAATCGTTTTTATTATCTATTCTTCTTTGAATGCTTTTGTGAATTGTGGCAACTTGAAGTGATATACTAAAATGATAATAATAATAATAAATAAATAAAACAAGTTCTTGAGACTAACTAACATTCAGTTTATTCAGCGTTTAGAGACATTTTTTCAAGAAAAACCAAGTTAACTGTTTATCTTATATGAAATTTTATTTACTCTCACATATACTCACGTGTACACTGAAAAGACAAAGATAATTGAGAAGCTTCAATTTATTGAACATATAACTAAATTATATTGTTTAATTGGATCAAATTGATTAATCTCTATTAAGATGTCACCTCTTGTATGGATATCAGTAGAAACAATTTGATTCAATTCAACTAACGACATAAAATAAACTGCAAGTAACAATATAAAAAACCTATACTCATTTCACAAGAAGTAGTTATCGTCATTCAGTGATCTAGAGAATAAACACTATGGTGCTTAGAATGATCAGTTTACAGTTCAAAATTCAACACGGGAAAAAAATCACACATTGGGATACAAGTACATTTCAACTGATAATTGAATTACAAATTAGGATGAGACATGTAAAAGTTTCATTGCTTAACATCGGAAAGATACAAGACGTGAAACTAATTTATTTAAGTATGCAAAAGTGTTGTACAAAATTGAAGATCTACAGGCAAAATCCTACAAGTTGACAAAATAGGCAGAGAAGACAGGACTTCAAGTGAATATAGAGAAGACAGAGGAGATGAACATGCCCAACCAACGTCACCACCACCACCACCAAGCTCCAATCACCATCAACGGGAGAAACTTAAAGGAATTAGCCTCTTTCACCTATCTACACAACACCGTTTCAACTACAGGCGGTGGTGGCACACACGAGGACGTCAAAGCAGTCAGGATCAGAAGGACAGCAAGACAGGTGTTCATTAACTTGGAACCAGTATGGAGATCTTCTGCACTGCACTCAGTATAAAGCGTGAACAACATCCGGATTGTCAACACCAATGTCAGTCAAGTCAGTGCTTCTATGTGATGGTTGAGAGACTTGGCGCGTCATGGTAAGCACTTCCAACAAACTACAGACATTCATCAACAACTGCCTATGCTGGCTCGATACTGAAGCTCAGATGGCCAGAATAATAAGCAACAAGGAACTCTGGCTGACTGGCTGGCTGGCTGGCTGACGACGAGAAGAACCAACCAAGAACCTATCACTCAACAAATATGCAGAAGGAAGTGGAGATGGATTGGATTGGGCACACACTGAGAAGGCCGACTGGGGACATCACTCGCCAGGCCAGTTGGTCGAGTGGAACCCCGGGTGGGAAACGACGAGTTGGGCGTCCGAGGTGAGGGTGACATGGAGGAGATGGTGTGAGGAATAAATGAGAGGTTGTGTGCAGTGGTGTAGCCAGGTTGGAGAGATTTCAGAGAAGGGAGTGTAATGGAGATGTGCTTCTGAAATCGGATGTTCCACTAGGAACCCAAGGGACAAATAATAATAATATTTCGTGTAACCTGTAATACAATTGAAATGAAATCTTGAAAATTCTACTGGTGGTAGTGGTTATAGTTGAATCTAGGATGCGCATTTCATCCTACTTAGGACTCGTCAACTGAACATACTTGTACGCCGCTGAGGTTCGAACGCAGTTCTCTTCGCTTCAAACGGTAGAGCGTTATATACTAAGTCACTGGGTGGGGGGGTTGGGCTGTATAATGATAGGCACCTCTTTCGCAGTGAGTATCAGTTGTTGTAATGCTACTGGATTTGAGCCTCAGTGGAACAGCATCACTCCCTTATGTGGTGCAGGTACGTCTAGCTGAAAGTCGTAAATAGGATAAAATACTCATACTAGATTCTTCTGCTAGTCACCAAGATCAATGTAACGTCATAAATATCCGGTAGTATCGGGTATTCGCATAGTAGGCCATCTGCCAACAACAGAAGTTGAGCAATTGGACTTTGTATAGCAACAGTAAATTTAAATTATCATTACAATCTATGAATTCATGGTATTCCACAAAAATTTATCGTTCCTACCGTGCTAGAAATTTGTGAAGAGAATCAGAAAGAAAAGTTACTTAATTGACAAAAATTCCTGTTGTTTTATCTTCTATTTGAATTAAGCAAATAACATTACATTCAATAATGTGAAAATTCCAAAGAAAAATATCTTGGGTAAACATGGTGATGGATTCAAAGTAAGTTAATTTTATTCGGTCCTTGTTATTCTTATTGTCGTGACGTTGAATTAATTTATACCCACTGCCTCTAACTAATTTCGGT
This sequence comes from Heterobilharzia americana, assembly GCA_944470555.2. Classification (NCBI taxonomy): domain Eukaryota; kingdom Metazoa; phylum Platyhelminthes; class Trematoda; order Strigeidida; family Schistosomatidae; genus Heterobilharzia; species Heterobilharzia americana. The sequence goes on along the minus strand of OX104130.1, from coordinate 82,243,908 downwards.
TTGTATTTTCTATTTAGTTTGAGGGGAGAAGGTGAATCGGTCGACGTTTGTTGGTAGAAGGGGGGCTCCTACGTGGATTCCTCGGCGCAGCCTGAATTTTCGTTATTGTTTAGTTTACTTGGTAGTGCCTAGCATATATCTGTGGTTTTATCTGAAACTTACTCTTCAGTTGAGTGTACCTGTACTCCCCAGTGAGTGATGCTGTCCTCACCCGCCCTCCCTTGCAGCCGGGACTGCAACCTAGCACCCATCGCCCCAAACATCAAAGCTTCATCCTCTAGGCCACCTCATATGCAATAGGTTTCAGTTACTGTTTATTGGTACTGGTAATTTCCCGTTGCTACACTTGGTTGGACTGATCGACCTCTGTTAACTGACGGGATTCCTATGTGATTGTCATAATACTGTCTGAATTTTCATTATGGTGTAGTTTACTTTGTGATGTGGCTTTGGCGTTTGGAATGATGGGTACTTGGTTCGAGTCTCGGTAGGTGAGAGAGAGAGAGAGCTTCATCACTCACTGGGATGGTGGGGGAGGGGGAGGTGCGTCCAGCTGATGAGTGAATCCCAAGTTGGATGAGACAAGTATCCTGGATTCCTCTTCTGGATACTGTCACCAGGTAAACTACACCATATTGTGAAGAGTTGTTGGTCACCATTGGGTTACCTATGAACCTCAGCTATTTAGTCTTTAGTGCTCTCATTCAGCACAGATGGAAGTATATCGATGAAGTTTCACCATGTGGTTACCACCCAGCGACGTAGCGTCACACTGAAATGTCAGATGGTAACAGTCTCAATCGACAGGAAGCCCTGGACCTATGTTTCGAGCTTATCTTCGAACATAAGGGAATCAGTGTCCCCTCAGTGACTTGAAGCTGTCACTCAGGGCTGAAGCACTAAGGAGACTAGACAACTGCACAGATTACCCACTGGTGTCCACCTCATGTTCATAAACTTATTCAAAAAAAGATTAGTTGCCTTCTGATTATCGTAGTAGTTAAGTCTCTGACTTGAACACTAAACGACAGGAGTGCGAAACACCTAGGCGGCACCAGTTTCTTCGTGGTTACAGATACGTTTTGCTAATAAATGCCAACAGATATGAAAATTTAGTCAAGTAAGGCTTCGTACTGGTTGACTTTCACCTTTTAACACCAAAACTTCATTTCGGTTGTCTACTACTGGGTGAGATTTTTTCGATCCTACTACCTGGCTGCCAAAATCTTCAATTCTGCAGCGAAATTGTTATGACTCACAGACATAAGTATGTGAATTTCCGGCAGTAGATTACATCTACAACCTCCAATCTAACTTCTCTTGTCATAGCAATCATTTGTTCTCATTAACGCCTCTTCCTCGAGATAGCCATATACCTCATTGTGGTTTTGTGCCAATGCATCAGGATGAGAAAGCTCTAAATGGGGAAGTTAAATGGTGTTTGTATTTGTTCTACTGGTCTGAAAAACTGTAGGTGGTGTGTGCACTGGTTGAGCCCAGTTACGTACCCTCTTGCAACCCCATCCGACACAAACTAATACACTGTCAAAGCTGACGTATCAGTAAACGCGGTCGTTGAGATCCATACACCTAGATCAGTGGCATGGGTCTCCAAAGCACGGACCGTCTAGCTAGCTGGCAGGATTCTGCCAAGTTCGCTGGGAACAGTATGACCAACAGATGAGGAAATCTAGCTTCCTAATTCCGCTATTCACTGGTGTTGAAGCAGACCCTAGAGGCGGGTGTAGTTTACTTTGAGAAGGTGAAGGATATTCAGTTTGGAATGCCTTAGCTATGTGTCAGTCGCTCAGGAAGAGCCTCTCTAGTTAAATCAGCATCATGAGAGAGGGATTATCTCTCAAGACGATGAGCTGCATCTGATTCAGAAGATTGTGGAGACTCAGTATGGGATATAATACACACATCTGCTCACAGGGAGGTGAGTACGGTCAACGATCCGACCACTTGACGAATATGGATCCATTGAAGCTTGACAGTTAGGAGGTTTTTAGGATTACAATGATTAGAGGAGCATCAACAGAAGGTGCTCTCTAGCAGTAGCGTTGCATGGATATTTCTTGCTCGGTAAAGATACTGACCCATGATGACGAGTTATCTGGCCTGGAGAGTGTAGTTGAGCCTAGAATTGGAGTAAAACTCTCTTAAAAGATTAACGACAAAACGTTTACAGAAAGTATGGATGATACGTGATACATATCCTAGTCAGGAATAGGAAAACAACACAAACGCGTGACTGTAATGAATGTATGTGTATGAAAGAGCTGTACAGATTGTTGCGGTGGAATGCGTAATCAGTACAAAATTATTATTCTTTTGCTGTCTGAATATCATATTATCTTTGTGCACTTTTTTTACCCCTTCTGGTAACTTATCCATAATTGAACTTTACTACTGTGTATAATATATGCTTCTTGTTATCTTCTCATAGTTAGCTCAAGATGTGCTGATATCGCATCGTTTGAATACCGTAGCTGCTAATGTCGGTGTATTGCGTTACCTTCTTACTTATATCACTGAGCATTGTTTACAACGTCATCAATTCGGTAAACCTATCGGTGATTATTCTAGGGTAGAAGAAAACTTATCTGAGATTGTCTTGAATCTATATGCTATGGAGTCAGGATTATTTTATCTCTCTGGTTTATTGGATGCTCAACCATCACGTGATCTCTCCTTAGAATTGGCTGCTTTAAAGGTAAGAACTGTCTTTTTTATATACAGAAGATTTCGATATAAAAGCATGAGATTATCTGCCATGCACCGATGATGATGATGATGTGCAAAAAACATTCAAGCATCCTAAAATCGAAACTCCATCTTGGGTGATGAAGATACCCAACCAACATCACCACCACCACCACCAAGCTCCAATCACCATCAACGGGAGAAACTTAAAGGAATTAGCCTCTTTCACCTATCTACACAACACCGTTTCAACTACAGGCGGTGGTGGCACACACGAGGACGTCAAAGCAGTCAGGATCAGAAGGACAGCAAGACAGGTGTTCATTAACTTGGAACCAGTATGGAGATCTTCTGCACTGCACTCAGTATAAAGCGTGAACAACATCCGGATTGTCAACACCAATGTCAGTCAAGTCAGTGCTTCTATGTGATGGTTGAGAGACTTGGCGCGTCATGGAAAGCACTTCCAACAAACTACAGACATTCATCAACAACTGCCTATGCTGGCTCGATACTGAAGCTCAGATGGCCAGAATAATAAGCAACAAGGAACTCTGGCTGACTGGCTGACTGGCTGGCTGGCTGGCTGGCTGACGACGAGAAGAACCAACCAAGAACCTATGACTCAACAAATATGCAGAAGGAAGTGGAGATGGATTGGATTGGGCACACACTGAGAAGGCCGACTGGGGACATCACTCGCCAGGCCAGTTGGTCGAGTGGAACCCCGGGTGGGAAACGACGAGTTGGGTGTCCGAGGTGAGGGTGACATGGAGGAGATGGTGTGAGGAATAAATGAGAGGTTGTGTGCAGTGGTGTAGCCAGGTTGGAGAGATTTCAGAGAAGGGAGTGTAATGGAGATGTGCTTCTGAAATCGGATGTTCCACTAGGAACCCAAGGGATAAATATAATCGAATAATAATAATCTAGGGTGAATAACTCCACTTTGGTATTGACTTACTTTACTCTATAAGTATATTTCGTAAACTACCACACAGAATTCATTGTAATGTATTTTAAAATGATTAGAGAATATGGATTAAAATGTTAGTTTATTTCACTCGGTTTCCGTGTAACAGAACATATCGTCGTGTTCAGAGGCCTGTTAAGGATTTCCACTGATCTACCTACCTGTCACTGATCCCGTGTTGTTGTTTTTTCCTTTCATCAATACTATTCAAATGTAATATAATACTTCAGGAGTATTTCATGGCTAAGGGGTGAAGCGATAGAATGCACTGACCCTCTTTCACTCTTCCTTAGCAATTTGTACCCAGTTCGAGTGAGTTCGTTGATAATGAAATGTCAACTAGGTTACACAACGCCCATTTGGCAATTGCTAAGAACCATCACCTCTGGCGCTTACTAGAGAGATATTCAACCACTTATGAAACAGTTACAAGTTTTTGATTGTAGGTTTTTTTCAAGCATTACCCTCATATAAAGGAGTCATGGTGTCAACAATGACTAGATTCGATTTAGAGTCCTAGGTAAGAAGGGAAAATGACTTAAATGTTTGTGTTGCGCGTTTCTAACCCTCGTCCATTCCTGCCTGAAATGTTTTGACGAAATAGGCTAAGACTTGAAAAAACTTCATATTGACCAAATCAAGGCGTGAATGTTAGTTTGTCGCATGCAGAGAGTTGTAGGCTATTATTATTATATTATTTATCCCTTGGGTTCCTAGTGGAACATCCGATTTCAGAAGCACATCTCCATTACACTCCCTTCTCTGAAATCTCTCCAACCTGGCTACACCACTGCACACAACCTCTCATTTATTCCTCACACCATCTCCTCCATGTCACCCTCACCTCGGACGCCCAACTCGTCGTTTCCCACCCGGGGTTCCACTCGACCAACTGGCCTGGCGAGTGATGTCCCCAGTCGGCCTTCTCAGTGTGTGCCCAATCCAATCCATCTCCACTTCCTTCTGCATATTTGTTGAGTGATAGGTTCTTGGTTGGTTCTTCTCGTCGTCAGCCAGCCAGCCAGCCAGTCAGCCAGAGTTCCTTGTTGCTTATTATTCTGGCCATCTGAGCTTCAGTATCGAGCCAGCATAGGCAGTTGTTGATGAATGTCTGTAGTTTGTTGGAAGTGCTTTCCATGACGCGCCAAGTCTCTCAACCATCACATAGAAGCACTGACTTGACTGAATTGGTGTTGACAATCCGGATGTTGTTCACGCTTTATACTGAGTGCAGTGCAGAAGATCTCCATACTGGTTCCAAGTTAATGAACACCTGTCTTGCTGTCCTTCTGATCCTGACTGCTTTGACGTCCTCGTGTGTGCCACCACCGCCTGTAGTTGAAACGGTGTTGTGTAGATAGGTGAAAGAGGCTAATTCCTTTAAGTTTCTCCCGTTGATGGTGATTGGAGCTTGGTGGTGGTGGTGGTGACGTTGGTTGGGCATGTTCATCTCCTCTGTCTTCTCTATATTCACTTGAAGTCCTGTCTTCTCTGCCTATTTTGTCAACTTGTTGGATTTCGCCTGTAGATCTTCCATTTTGTGTGACATTAGACACAAATCGAGTTGTAGGCTACTTGACTGATATCCTGAAGACGAGAGAAACCAGTTGTTCTATATTCGGCAATCTAACTAAAAATTGGTTACAATAGTGGAGATGCATTCCTTGTTTATCGTTTTTGAAGTCCTAATTATTTTCACTTTCGAATTATTGTCTACTTTGACATAATCGTTTTTATTATCTATTCTTCTTTGAATGCTTTTGTGAATTGTGGCAACGTGAAGTGATATACTAGTATTAACAATGGTGAAAGATTCGAACAACCAACTACCATCCTGGATGTTCTAGTCAGTAGGAGAAATGTGAGAATACTGGAAACCCAAGTCTACAGGAAGCCAACACACACTGATCAAATCCTCAGGTACAGTGGCAAAAACTCAACAATGCACGAAACTATTTGAATGTATACGCTAGTCAGAAGAACGAGAACACACTGCAGCACAACAGCTTCACGAAGAAACGAAGAGAATTACTTGATGTCCTTCCTGAAGATGAATGGCTACCCACCAGCTACATCAGAAGATGCCTATCCCATACATCATATACTAAAAAGTTATCGACAGAAATCAACAAACGCATCATCCTACTGTATTTAGAGGATGTATCAGGAATAACGAGAAAATTACTGAGACCACTTCGTGGAATTGGTGTGGCTCATAAATCAACAAATCCTCTCGAAACACTATTATGCAGACCAAAGATGCGGCAATCAAAGAAGACAAACTGAATATCATTTACAAAATCAACCGGAATAACTGCCGTCAACATTACATTGGACAAAGTGGCCGCCCTCTTCGCCTTCGTCTACATGAACACTTATTGACTACTAAACGTCACCCATGACTTTTGATCACTCATTTCAATGCACGTGGATAACAACTATGTACATGAATTCAGTTTCAACAATGTAGAAATGTTGGAGGGAAAGAGGAGACGCAAGGAATATCGGAGTATTTCCAGAAGTTTGGCATTCAGGTCAGCCAGTCAGTCAGCAATCGACAGATGTATACACATAGACCCTACTATACGGCTGTGAAACATGGCCATTGAAAGTGGAGGATACAAAAAGGCTTCAGGTGTTTGACCACCGTTGCCTTCGTAATATAGGACGTATTCCGTGGTGTCACCACTTGAGTAATGCAGAAGTTAAGTTTAGAGTTTTGGGAGAAGAGGTAAGTTAGTCGACGAGGTTGTGAACCTTCATCGACTGAGATGGTTGGGACACGTACTACGTATGCCTAGTCACCGATTGCCTCGTCACACAATGTTGGCTGAGGTGGGTTCAGGCTGGAAAAAGGCCCGAGGTGGCCAGACTAAAACATGGCACCAATGTATGAAGTCTCTGACTGTTGGTTTGAGACATGTAGGACGATGCAGACTAGGTGGTTGGGGTCCACGGGACAAGAGGAACCAGTGGTTGGAGACCCTAGGTGATCACATGGCTGAGAACCGATGTGAGTGGCGCAGATGTATACACACATTATCCTCATCTTAACGACGCTATACCGAATCTCACTATTTTGTCACTCCTCTTTCCTTTCTTCTCGTACTTTATATTTCTTTTGACTGCATTCACTTATCTTCATCCTTCACCTCACTACCTTTTTACTTGATGTGCTGATATGAGGTGTGGCAACTAGGACCGTTACTCAGTAATGCCTGGTTCTATGTTGATAATGATGATGATGATACACATAGACCCAATCTATCAGGCAATTAGAAAAAAGGCAAACGACAGAAAGGTGAGAGGTGAAGCAGAGGAATAGCCAACAGGAAAGTCTATACAGTTAGTGACATAACAATGAAGGTAGACAATCAATCACAAACCGGTTGATCAGAGTAAGCTACTAAATCACTCACGGAGAGATATTGACAGCTCACTTCATACTGAAGTTATTGCTGATGATGTTGTCTAGAAGAAGGACGATGAAAGCTCCACGATTAAACAACCCAGCTCAGAGAGCTTAAAACAAGCAATAGCATCCACCTGAGCTACAAATATTCTCCACCATTTCAATTTAGAGGAACTGACATCAGTTGAAAGAACATTGGAAACCTGGCGGCACTGGACAGCTACCGTTTCGTCCTTCTGTGAAACTCCTCAGCAGTGCGTGCCTAATGATCGAACCCACGACCTTCAGGTTCGGTGGCCAGCGTGATACTATTAAGCCACTGGGTCGGAATCCAATGAATCACTTCTAAAGATGATTCCTGAAGTTTCAGTGAGAAGTCGTGATCGGTGGAGCAAATCTAGTGGCCATGAGGACAAATACTCAACGATGGCATTAGGTGATAATCGGGCTGTGTCGTGAACTAACAGAAGTTGGAAATATTGACCACTAGATTCCCACACAGTGACTCACTGGTAATTTGCTAAGTTCGATCATTGTCGGGGAAGGGGTCTTTTGTGCGCACTGCTGAGGAGTCTCATACTAAGACGAAATAGCTGCTCTCCCGTGCTTCCAGGTTTCAAACGCTCCTCCAACTGATCTGAGTCCATGATGAATACCAACTTCAAAAATCTTTGAATCACCACATACTTCCAAATTCAATTGATATACTTATATCAGATTCGTGTTGCCTTTCAAGTCAAACAAACGAGAAAGTTAATACTAATGGTGGATATTAGGCTGCTAGTGGTTGTGAAGTTGAATTTGCTTCCTAAATTTAATTTACTCGGGAGTTAATAGATGGATGTACTTAAATGACCTGAATATCCATCATTTTAAAAATCGTTATTCACTAGACTAGTTTATCACGATGGCCACTGTTTGTGTACAACGAAATGTATATTGGAGTAAAACAAAGGGCACTGTGGTCGATTGTAATTCTGTTTTTGGTCTGTTTATTAGAAATATCACACAGTGAAGGAACAGTATCATTTACTGGATAACGTTTCAAACACAATTTATCGTCCATATTCATATCAGGTAACTAACTCCACAACTGTGAGTCATACTTTATATATTCCTAACTCTCTCTCCTTCTATGTGATGACAAGGGTAGTAGAATCTTCCATACACCTCGGACAGGCGAAGAATCATTTTGATTACTGCTTGTATTCGGTGCTGATTCGATAAACAAAGATTCATTCGGTTGTCAATCTCTGCCTCCTCCCACCCAACTAGGTTAGTTTTCAACACTGCCACCCTATCCGGCCCTATTGTGTGATTGTGTATCATTGCGTACACAGCTATAGCCGAACTTTTCTCTATATTTCTCATGTTATTAGGATCTACTCCATCTTGATTCAGTTGAGTTTTTGTACTCTGTTATTCTAATCGAACCTGCCTGGTCGACTACTTTGATCCATGTACTTGACCTGGCAATTATTGTAAAGGGATTTGGTAAACCAGATTGTTTTGCTTAATTGCATCGATAGGATCTTTTAACCTACAAAGCTTGTGTCACAGAGAGTTTGTTGGTTGGAATGCTACATCGCTGCTTAGACTTCAAATCCTCCCACCCCATTTCAATTAAAGTAGGCTTAGTTATATGCCTAAGTGATAGGGTGGAAAAGCTTACTAGTAGACCAGAAACTCTACGACAAGAAATTAGACATATCAAGAATACTTTGCATCTCAATAATTACCCACTAAAACTTATAAGTGAATTCATAAGAAATCGAAAGAAAAATATTAGCAGTGGTAGTGGTTTTAGTAGTAGTACAGGTGTTATTAATAATAATTCCACTACTAATGGTAATAATGGTGACGTGGTTGAGAAAATATTCAAAGCCTCTGCTGCGTTGCTATCCAAGGAAGGTACATCGGAAGCATTACGAAGAATTCTCAATAAGTCTGGCTTGGAATAAGGTGGCTGGTATTTGAACCAACAAATTCACTGTGAAACAAGCTTTGTAGGTTGAAAGATCCTATTGATGCAACTAAACAAGATAATCTGGCTTACCGAATCCGTTGCAATGATTGCAAGGTCAAGTACATGGGTCAAAGTAGTCGACCAGGCAGGTTCGATTAGAATAACAGAGTACAAAAACTCAACTGAATCAAGATGAGTAGATCCTAATAACATGAGAAATATAGAGAAAAGCTCGGCTATAGCTGTGTACGAACCTCGCCTGGTTAACTAGTTTACTAGTTACTAGCCGGTCCTAAGCCCGGGTAAAGAGGGAAGGTTGGGCATAGGGCTAGCAACCCTACCCCGTAAAACAAATCTAACCGCTAAAGAAACTTCAAAGCACAAACAAAATATAAAAAATGAAAACAAACTTATTCCCCGCTGGAATCGGAGAGGCGAAATGACGCCAGTTGGTGAAAGCCTTCGGGAAGCCAATTGGCCGATGTGTCTTCTCTCGATGAAAGCGAAAGTAAACGTGGGGACATGGAATGTCCGCACGATGTTTGAACCCAGTAAGGCAGCCCAGATTGCAAAGGAGATGAGAAGGTATAACATCGAAGTGCTTGGGATTTGCGAAAGCAGATGGAATGGGAGTGGACTCTCCAAACTGTCAACTGGAGAATCAATAATCTACTCCGGTCACCCAGACGCCAACCACGAGCACACTGAGGGAGTGGCTATCATGATGTCCTCAAGAGCATCGAAGGCTCTCATGCAGTGGGAACCAATCTCCTCCAGGATCATGACAGCAAGATTCAACTCAAAAGGAAGAAAGGTCACAATCATACAATGTTATGCACCTACAAATAATGCAGAGCAAGAGAAAAAGGAGGAATTCTACAGACAACTTCAATCAACACTGGACAAGACGTCAGTTGGCGATATCAAAATTCTAATGGGCGACATGAATGCCAAACTGGGAGGGGACAACACGGGAAGAGAACTAACCATGGGTCGAGAGGCGCTAGGTGAAATGAATGAGAATGGAGAATTGTTTGCAGAATTCTGTGCATTCAACGATTTGGTGATTGGAGGCAGTGTGTTCAGGCACAAGGATATCCACAAAGCGACATGGATTTCACCAGATGGACACACTAAAAATCAAATCGACTTTATCTCAATCTCAAGAAAATGGAGACGCAGTCTACTTAACACAAGGTCAAGAAGAGGAGCAGATGTAGGTTCAGACCACTATCTAGTGCAAGGAACCTTCCAAATCAAGTTAAAAGCCTTCAAGGAAGCTGGTGATAGACCTCAATTCAAGTACAACACTCGGAAACTGAAGGATGAAACTACAAAGGAGATCTTCAAAGCAGCCATCAAGACAAAATGGGAGACGTCGAGGGACATCCCTGAAGAAACCTGTGTGGAAGAACACTGGAAGTCTTTGAAAGCTATGTGGAAAGAAACCTGCACAACAGTATTAGGAAGGAAGAAGAAAGAAGACAAGGAATGGATCTCGACGGATACCTGGAAGCTGATAGAGGAGAGGAGGATGGTGAAGCAGAAGATAAACCAGTGCAAGGATGCTCAACGACAAGAGGAACTGAGCACAATGTATAAAACACTGGATAAAGAAGTGAAGAAGAGTGCACGCAAAGACAAACGACACTTCTACGACACACTGGCAAGTGAAGCAGAACAGGCTGCAGGTAAGAGAGACCTGACGACATTGTATCAAATAACCAGGTTGCTATCAGGGAAGAGACCAACACAGATGAAACCAATAAAAGATGAAGAAGGAAATTTAATTACAAAAGAAGAGAAACAGAGGAAACGATGGGCCGACCACTTCAAGAAGCTCTTGAATCGACCACCACCTGCACTTCGTCCAGAAATACCACCTGCAGCCGCTGAATTACAAGTGAACATAAATCCCCCAACGAAAATGGAAGTCCTGAACGCCATAAAGCTACTGAAATGCGGGAAAGCAGCAGGACCAGATGGAATACCGCCAGAAGCACTGAGAACAGATGCAGAGACAACAGCGGACATGCTCACACCACTATTGCAGAAGGTGTGGAGGGAAGAGAAGGTACCTGACGATTGGAAGAAGGGTTACCTTGTCAAACTGCCGAAGAAGGGAGACCTCAGTGCTTGCAAGAACTGGCGCGGAATCACTCTCCTATCCACCCCAAGTAAAATATTAAGCCGCATCATCCTGGAGAGGCTTAAAGACGCACTGGATTCAAAACTGCGACCGGAACAGGCAGGCTTCAGGAAGTACAAATCATGTGCTGACCAAATTGCAACGCTTCGTATCATCATAGAACAGAGCGTAGAATGGCAATCAGCTCTATACCTCAACTTCATCGACTTTGAGAAGGCCTTTGACAGCGTCGACCGAGAAGTAATTTGGAAACTGCTTCAATACTACGGAGTACCGCAAACCTTTATCCGCCTCATTCAACAACTATATGAAGATGCCACATGCCAAGTAATCCACAATGGGAAGCTCAGTGATGCCTTTGAAGTGAAGACAGGAGTGAAACAAGGTTGCCTACTATCCCCCATGATATTCCTTATTGTGGTGGACTGGATCATGCAGCAAACAGTAGGCAGCGAGAAGAGGGGGATACACTGGACGACGGAAAAGAACCTAGAAGACTTGGATTTCGCCGATGACTTATGCCTAATGTCACATAAACTTGAAGATCTGCAGGCAAAAACTAACAAGTTGACAGAAGAGGCAGCTAAGACGGGACTTCAGGTGAATATAGAGAAGACAGAAGTGATGAAGATACCGCACCACCACCATCAACAACAACAACAACAAACTCCAATCACCGTCAACGGGAGAAACTTGAAGGAAGTAACCTCCTTCACTTATCTAGGAAGCACTGTTTCAACTACAGGCGGGACGGACGAGGACGTCAAAGTCAGAATCGGAAAAGCAAGACAGGCGTTCATTAGCCTGAAACCAGTGTGGAGATCTTCTGCACTCAGCATGCGGAACAAGATACGGATTTTCAACACCAACGTCAAGTCAGTGCTCTTGTATGGCTCAGAGACTTGGCGCGTCACGAAAGGCATTTCCAATAAACTACAGACATTCATCAACAACTGCTTACGCTCGCTGCTGAAGATCAGATGGCCAGAAAAAATAAGCAACAAGGAACTCTGGGAACGAACCAACCAAGAACCTATCACGCAACAAATATGCAGGAAGAAGTGGAGATGGATTGGCCATGCACTGAGAAGGCCGACTGAGGACATCACGCGTCAGGCCCTCGAGTGGAATCCCCATGGGAAGCGACGAGTTGGACGTCCGAGGGTGACATGGAGGAGGTCGTGCGAGGAGGAAATGAGAGCTTCTGGGCTGTCGTGGAACCAGGTTCAAAAGATCTCAGAGAACAGAGGTCACTGGAGGCGTGCTACTGAAGCCCTATGTTCCACTAGGAACCCAAGGGACTAATAATAATAATAATAATAGCTGTGTACGCAATGATACACAATCACACAATAGGGCCGGATAGGGTGACAGTGTTGAAAACTAACCTAGTTGGGTGGGAGGAGGCAGAGATTGACAACCGAATGAGTCTTTGTTTATTGAATCAACACCAAATACGCGCAGTAATCGAAATGATTCTTCGCCTGTCCGAGGTGTATGGAAGATTCTACTACCCTTGTCATCACATAGAAGGAGAGAGAATTAGGAATATATAAAGTCTTTCTCGAAGTTGTGGAGTTAGCTACCTGATATGAATATGGACAATAAATTGCGTCTGAAATGTTATCCAGTAAATGATACTGTTCCTCCTTCACTGTGTGATATTTCTAATAAACAGACTAAAATAGAATAACAAAATGTATAATTTAATGTTTTAGTTTGTAGTTTTATCTTGTTCATTGGATTAGTTGAATTGATTCTTTAGAAGGGGGTGTCTCGGTAATTTTACTTCGATGCTAATGAAATACCAATTTTTTTTTTTAATACTGTCATATCATCAGTTCTTTTAATTTTTCGTTATTTATTTAATAAAACATTATAGATATTTAGTTCTGAAAAAACTTGTTCAGGTATTGATACGTGTATACAATTGGCTGGACGTTTTGGTCTTCTTAAAGATGTTCCATTTGAAAGATTTTTACGGGATTCTAAAAATCATTTAACAAGTATGGTAAGTTACCGGAGTTCTCATAGATTGGTATTTATTCTGTCAATATTATAATCAATAGTCAACAGGTTTTCAATACTTCCAAAGTGTTTTGACTACTTAAAGTCTGCTTGATATGGATGTTAACATGACGCCAGGATGACCTGATATACTTTGATATCACGTGTTTCAATTGACAACATCTTCGAGACTGTCACTTGATTGCAGATGTCTGAAAGTCTCATCTCATTGTCAACGCCTTTTTACAAAGAGATAGGTAAAGCTTGTATAAGGTTCCTTTATTTCCGATGAAAAGGTCATTTTTCATGAAATGGAGAGCTACGATTGATTGGTAGATTAGTTGTTAGAGTAGCCCTTAAAATTACTTGATAAACTTCACTATGCGGTCCTGACAGTTTCTATACTGCATATGATATCAATCCTGTTACCTTTATCAATAATATGTTTTACAATGCATGACAATAGTTGTCTGCCACCGTATAGCATAATTTTAAAGACACAGGCTTAGTTCTGCCATCAGCAAACCTTATTATGGAACTGAGCTTATCCTAGTTGAGGAAACCAAACACATGTTGCAGCATAAACGATTGCATTTCATCCCACTGCATATATCAGTTCATGTGTGTGTGGACATAGATACATACAGAGGACTAATTGAGATATGCACTTGAGAATAGTGGAACATATATCAAAATGCCAACAAAAGCGAATAGAATCACAAACATTGGTATGCGCTCATCTCAAAAAAAAACTAACCACCATCCATTGATAAAGGTCATAGGATTGTTATCAACACAGAGTTTGCGACATTGTATAGAAACTGTTATTATGTACGGATCAGATTGCAACGCTACGCATCATCATAGAACAGAGCATTGAATGACAGCCAACTCTTTACCTTACTTCAAATTCATCGACTTTAAAAAAGCCTTCGATCGAGGAGTCGACCGAGAAGTAATTTGGTAGGCAGCTGCTTTAAGACTGCGGTTTTAGTGTCACAAACAGTTATCAACCTCAATCAACAGTAGCTATATGCTATATGATGCTACATGCGAAATGATTCACAATGGAAAGCTCAGTAATACCATTTGAGGTGGAGTGAAGACAGGAGCAAGAAAAGGTTGCCGCCTACCATCATCACCCATGATCTTCCTGATTGTGGTCGACTGGACTCGACTGGATCATGCAACAAACTGTGGAGAGCTATGAGAAGATGGCCATACGCTGCTTGACAGATGAAAAGACCCCAGAAGATGATTTGGATTTTGCCCATGATGATGATGATGATTTATGTCTAATGTCTTTTGCTGCACAAACTCGAAGATGTAAAGGCGGAAACTAACAAGTTAACAGAAGAAGCGAAGCAGTGAAGGCGGGACCTACTTCAGGTGGACGTAGGGAAAACAGAGGTGATGAAGATACCCAACCAACGTCAATATCAACAACAATAATAATAATCACCAATCACCATGAACGGGAGAAATCTAAAGGAAGTTGTCTCTTTCACCTACCTACCTTTCTAGGTAGCATCGTTTCAACTACAGGCGGTACAGGCACACATGGTGATGTTAAAGCCAGGATTGGAAAAGTGAGACGTCTTCATCAATCTGAAATCAGTGTGGAGATCTACTCCACTGCACTGCTATCAGCTTGAAACCTAAACAAGATCCGGATTTTTAACACTCATGTCAGTCAAGTCAGTGCTTCTATGTGATGGTTCACAGACTCGGCGCGTCACGAAAAGCTTTTCCAACAAACTACACACATATATCATCAACATCTGCCGCTTACGCTCCCCCACTCGATATTCCATGAGATGGCTGGAAAGAATAAGCAACAAGGAACTCTGGTCTGACAACGAACCAATCAACAACCTATCGCCCAACAAATATGCAGAAGAAAGTGGAGATGAGTTGAATATATACTGAGAACACCATTTGTGGACATCGCGCACCAGGCCAGGCCCTCGAGTGGAACCCAAACGGGAAACGACGAGTTGGGCGTCCGAGGTGAAGGTGACATGCAGGTGATGGTGTGAGGAAGAAATGGAAGTTTATGGGCAGTCGTGGAGCCAGGTTGAAAAGACTGCAGAGAAGAGAGTGAGAGGGCGACGTGCAACTGAAACCCTATGTTCTACTAGGAACCGAAGGTACAAATAATAGGAATAATAACCATCACATAGAAGCACTGACTTGACTGACATGAGTGTTAAAAATCCGGATCTTGTTTAGGTTTCAAGCTGATAGCAGTGCAGTGGAGTAGATCTCCACACTGATTTCAGATTGATGAAGACGTCTCACTTTTCCAATCCTGGCTTTAACATCACCATGTGTGCCTGTACCGCCTGTAGTTGAAACGATGCTACCTAGAAAGGTAGGTAGGTGAAAGAGACAACTTCCTTTAGATTTCTCCCGTTCATGGTGATTGGTGATTATTATTATTGTTGTTGATATTGACGTTGGTTGGGTATCTTCATCACCTCTGTTTTCCCTACGTCCACCTGAAGTAGGTCCCGCCTTCACTGCTTCGCTTCTTCTGTTAACTTGTTAGTTTCCGCCTTTACATCTTCGAGTTTGTGCAGCAAAAGACATTAGACATAAATCATCATCATCATCATGGGCAAAATCCAAATCATCTTCTGGGGTCTTTTCATCTGTCAAGCAGCGTATGGCCATCTTCTCATAGCTCTCCACAGTTTGTTGCATGATCCAGTCGAGTCCAGTCGACCACAATCAGGAAGATCATGGGTGATGATAGTAGGCGGCAACTTTGTCCTACTCCTGTCTTCACTCCACCTCAAATGGTATTACTGAGCTTTCTATTGTGAATCACTCGACACGTAGCGTCGTCAACTGTCGTTCAAAGTTTTTATTTCACTTCAACCAGCAAGGGTTTCGCCCGACGACTACCGTGTAAATTTGTGATGCATTACTACCGCTTGATGATATTCACACGGGCTGTCTAGTCAGTCTGGACTTTACATTCAAATCAAAATCTAACTGAATTAAAGACAGGGGGAACATCGTATCGATTATTATTTTGACTATCTGGCTATCTCACACATACACGCCCAAACATATTGGATAGCAAAATACAAAAAAATTCCCATGGAGGTGATAGTCTACCCTCGGTCTCATTAACCAATCAATCTACCTCATCCAGTCCTACATGACGCTAGCCATGTTTTGAATAGCACGGTAACAACATAGGTTGCAACAATGGGTGATGTGAGGTTGAATCTTAAACAAGACATTTGTTGATTTAAGGGTGAAGATATTTCTTGCTGATGAGTGCCTCCAAGCATGAAATATGAGTTGATTTAGTTGGTTATCTTTAGGATAATAATTTTTCTGTTGTTATCGTGAATCGAACTGATTGGTGTCTAGTCTCTAATCAAGGGCAATTGATGAGTTCTAGACTAAACGAAACGTTTTAAGTATCTTTTGTTGTTTATTTGTTATTCTTATTTTCATTTTGATTTCTTATAGGAATCGAATGATATTCTACGTATACTAATAGCAGGTGAAGGTTTTAGTAGCGTTATACCAGATTTTCAAGAAACAGTTGCTAAGTTAAGTGTTTATACACGTCATCCTATAACTGTTACAAAACATAGATGGTTATGTAAAGGACGAAAACGTGGATGGTTTGCAGCTAAAACTGGTTCTGGACCAAAAGTGACTGAGGGTAATGCTTCAAGAGATTTAAAAGATCATCTACATCCTACTTTTGGAAAAATGTCAACTGAACTTGCTATAAACACTCAAAGATTTCAAAGTTTATGTGAAATTACACTCATTGAACATGGTCGAGTAAGTTTTCTTAAAAGAAGTATTTGAAAATAATTTTTTGTAACAATATTAAAGATCTAAGAATCTAGAATTGATGTTTAATGTCATCAAGCAATTAATCTCTATATTATAATGTACATGATATCTTTTTGGGTGTGGAACCTGCGAATATGGAGGTCTTCGTCTCGTTGTCGGATTCCACAGAGATTGATGTGATTACTGGGGGAATCCTTGACATATCTTGAATATTCAGATGATATATTCGTGTTAGATGAAGATAGTGATATGATGCAGAGTCTTCTGGACTCCTAGAGGGGCAATTCGAGATTGTTTGGGATGCGTTTCTCATTATATAAGTGTTAGTTGTCCCTCAAGGAGTGATCTTCAACGATGCCTTGGCTAACAATAGCGAGAGAAACGGTTGAGTGCATAGACCACTTCATGTAATTTGGAAGTTGGATCAACCCTAGTGGCTCAGTGCCCTACGAAATCTCTGCACGGATACAAAAGGCTGGATTGGGGTTCACCACAATATCAGATTATCGATGAAGAGTCGAGTTTACTGTGCTGCAGTTCACTCTGTCCTGCTGTATGGATGTGAAACATGACCATTAAAGGTAGAAGTTATAAAAAAGATTTAGGTGTTTGACCACTATTGCCTTCGTAACATAAGCCGTGTATTGTGGTGTCACTATATGAGCAAGACAAAAGTTAGGTGTAGAGTTTTCGGGAGGTGAGGAAAATTAGTTGATTGAGATGGCTAGGAAATGTGTTACGCATGCCTAACCACTGTCTGCCTCATCGCTCAATGTTAACTGAAGTAGGTTAAGGGTAGAAAAAGTTAGGCAGGGGCGGTCAGACCTAAACATCATATCAGTGCATGAAGTCTTTAACTAGTGGTGTGAGCTATGTCACTCCATCAGTGTTATATCTACCACTTTTGTCTCTGAAATAAAAAGTGCTCAGCTAGAGACCAAACTGGCCTACCTACCATTGGTAGCTATGACGTTAAGGTGAACATCTGGCTTAAGATGTATGCAACATTTAGTTGTACTGATGTTTCAGAAAACACACAAAATGTCTTCGGAAACGAAAACTGCCTAAAATCTTAAGATTTTCTCCTAATTATTACTAATGTTAATGTAGAGTATGAATACTGCGGGATCCTCAAATCTGTGTGGTTATGGTCTCATGGTGTTTAAGCGATTTCCAGTCTCTGTAGGTGTTAGACACATTCTTAATGCTTTTCTAACCATCGTCTTCTTTTTGTGAACTGCTAACAATCCATTTTCCTTTCAAGAGAAGTTTTTATGAAGTTGGAGATATTGCTTATCGAAAAATTGCAACCGACTTTGGTAAACATATTGAAAGTTCTCATCTGTAAATAGTCGTTTGTTCACGATGTCAGTTCACATTGTGTGTTATTTTTACCTCAGATTCTTTATCCATCGATTATTATCACTTTTGACTTAGTTGTACATAGTACTTATATTCATGCTTATAAGTAGTTGTCATTCCCCCTCCTCGGTCTGTATGATTTATCTATGTACATTTGTTGAATTATCACTCAGCTAAAAGATTTCTCAAAACGAGAATTTTCTATACTTGAATGTCACTAGTTGGTCATTTTTTCTGGATCCTCGTCATGTTGTAATATTGTATGAGATAGCGAATTACTTCAGTGATACTCCTCATATATGATGTAAGCACAACACATCGATGTAGGTCTATGAAAACTGACCTATCCGAGTTAAGCATGTCCGATGACCTTGTGTATTCAATCATAGTCATGCATGTCATCCTCTGAGATACTCACACCGCTCACTGTTTACCTATCACTGGAATAGTTAAAAGAAGCGTATAAGTGACCAGTATACAACATAAGGCTGTGGAATTGAAGAGTAGTTCTGTTGGCGACGTTCAACCCCTTGGGATTGGGTTAGAAGAAAATTCGCAGCAGAGAATTCAGTACTTGAAACTACTGACAATGACTTATTTGGTATGTAACGTATCATACTTATGTCAATCTCTACGTTTCCCAGGTTAGGTAGTTAGTCAGTCAATTGTGAAAAAAACAGCTATCACTGAGATGAAACTTTCTAACTTTATCAGTTTAATCGGTTCATTGTGTTAATAGATATAAGACTAATTCAATTGATTTTCATTTTGTATGAATAGGAGATTATTGATGAACAGATGGTATTATGTCGGATAGCAGATGCTGCTATTGATCTCTTACTTACATCTATTTGTTTCGGTCGTGCTTCGAGATCAATTAGTATTGGTGTGCATCGTAGTGATTATGAGGTTAGTTTACAGTTTACTTGTGTTATAAGATGTCGTATTATATCAATTATGTTACGTTGAAGGTAACGTGAGGGTGATAAGCAGGTTATACACCGTGTGGCCCCTTAATTCAAACATATAACTACTAATCATTATGTTTGATGGAACCATGATGCTAGTAACAATGAGACAGACAGACAGAATCAATATTGAACGTTGCATACAAGTATATAGATTCAGGTTGTCATACTTTACAGTATTATACAAAGAACAGGTAGATAGAAAAGGAGTGAGAGATAAAACATCTTGAAGATAACAGTTAGTGCAAATATTCAAGATTAAGAAGATGTCATAGAGTGAACATATCAGGCAGTCCATATCTCCCCCGCATAGCTCAAACCAACAGTCAGGTATTTCATGAAGTGAATGAGAAACCACCTTGAACCCTTTTCCAGCCTAATTCAGCTTCTCCTAGCAACGCACGTAGAGGTAAGTAATGGTTACTCAGTATGCTCAGTACACGTCTAAGACATGTCAATCGACTTACTTGACTTCAATATGGCTCATACGGGAATCCCACTAAATGCCATCAATGCTACGAAGATACCTATGATCAGAACTATATAATCGCTTCGTGTGTTCTATGTTTAACTGCTGTGTCTCTCAGCCGTAGAACAGAACGGACTACAGTGCAATATTGTCATCCTGTGATAGATAGTCGGTTATCTCACCAGTCGATGCCAGAAATGATGCAACTTGGTTATGGAGTTCTAGGGAGAAAAGGCAAGTCTGTTGATAAACATGTATTTCTATATCGATTCACCTGCCTAGATCATATGTTGTTACTTATGCCAATGAACACCTCTAATCCATTGTGGGTTGTTAATTGAAGCAGATGTTGACAAGAGACTGTTTAAGGAGTCAAGAATTCAATATATGATGATAACATTTCATAAAATATCTTACTGTTGGGGCAAAATCTCTTGAGAAATGTAGACCTGTGTGTTGGAATCTATATGAGAGATACCTGAAAATTGAAGACTCTTAGTTATATGGCTAACGAGTGAAGTAAAATGCATCCTTCATATATTATCTTCATATTGAAGATTATTATTATTGTATATTCTTTCCTTTTCTCTGTTCATAACATTCTACAGTATTTGAGATCATCTTCGTCTTTATTTTGTCATTTTTCACTATGATACCTTCTTGTTCAATGTGGGGATGTAGCAATTTGATTAGATATACGTTAGTGGAAGATCGTACATTGCAGTTGTTCGACTGACTGACACAACCGTTATAATGATGAATTCGTACTTGAATATTACTAGTCTACATGAATGGTTTAATATCTTGATGTGGAATAACTATCTTCTTATCACTTTACAAACATTTTCTTTATGTTATCATCATCAATTTGTTGATCTCTTGTTTTCATATTTGGAAAGAAAAGAATTGAATTCGAATTCTAGACTTAGTAATAACATGGGCAAGTATATCCATAGAACAGAGTATCGAATACCAGTCAACTCTTTACCTCAACTTCATCGACTTTGACAGTTGCTTCAATACTACGGTTTCAGTGCCACAAACTTTTATCAACCTCATTCAACAGCTATATGCAATATGACGCCACATGCCAAGTGATCCACAATGGAAAGATAAGTCATGCCTCTGAAGTGAAGACAGGAATAAGACAAGGCTGCCTACTATCATCCCCATGATCTTCCTGATTGTGGTCGACTGGGTCATGCAGCAAACAGTGAGGAGCGAGAAGATGGGCATACCCCATTTGACAGATGAAAAGGACCTCGAATATTTGGATTTCACCGATGACTTAATGTCTCACAAACTCGAAGATCTACAGGCAAAAACTAACAAGTTGACAGAAGAGGCAGGGTAGCCAAAACGGTACTTTAAGCGAACGTATTATAGACGGAGGTGATGAAGATACCCAACCAACAACAAGCTACAATCACCATGAACTGGAGAAATCTAAAAGAAGTAGTCTTCACCTACCCACCTACCTAGGCAGCATCGTTTCAACTACAGGCGGCACGGGGGAAAAAGGCGATATCAAAGCCAGGATCGGAAAAACAAGATAGACTTTCACTGCTCTGAAATCAGTATGGAGATCTACTGCACTCAGCACAAAATCCGTATTTTCAACACTCATATCAGTCAAGTCAGTGCTGCTGTATGGTTGACATACTTGACGCGTCATGAAAAGCATTTCCAACAAACTACAGACATTCATCAACAGCTGTCTACGCTGGCTCGATACTGAAGCTCAGATGGCCAGAATAATAAGCAATAATAAGCAACAAGGAACTCTGGGAACGAACCAACCAAGAACCTTTTACCCAACAAATATGCAGAAGAAAGTGGAGATGGATTAGGCGAACACTGAGAAGGCCAATTGCGGACATCACGAGCCATGCCAGGCTGTCGAGTAGAATCGAAAGGGAAAACGACGAGTTGGGCGTCCGAGGGTGACATTGAGATGATCATGTGAAGAAGAAATAAAAGTTCGTGGGCAGTGATGTAGCCAGGTTGAAAAGATTGCAGAGAACAGAGTGCAATGGCTGTGTGCTACTTGAAGCCATATGTTCCACTAGGAACGTAAGAGAAAATAATAATAATAATAAATTACTAGAAACCTACTCTAAGAGGTATTTTTGTCGAAACTTACTTTCTAGAATCGTAAATGTTTAACTAAAGAACTGAAGAAGATTCGATCAGTCGGCTTTCTCCTAGAAATGTTTTTAAACATTACTATCATATCTCAATAATGTAGGCATACCAGTGAGATATCGCCGCTAACATTTTACATTGTATTATGTAATTACTGGCCTTAAGTAATAATCTAGTTTTTTTTCACGGACTGTTTATTATATATTTTGTTTATTTTTATGATTGATGAACCGATGTAAAATTATTATTTTTCTGAATAGTAAAAAGATTATCTCAAATTGTTTAAAACATACTACTAGAAGGTGTAGTCAGTAGGATTAATCTTTTCGAGTCTTTATGTGATCATTATCAATTTGTTGGTCAATTCTTCTTCTTTGTCTTTTGTTTTCAGAAAACTTTAACTCATGCATTTTCTAGGCTAGCACTTCGACGTGTTGAACAAATTATTGCTACAAGATCTGAAATAGATCGTTATCGACATCGTATAGCCAGTGAATTGTTGACACAACGCTCATATCCTGTACTTCATCCATTAACACGTGTATGGTGAATTTTTGGTATTATTTCTTTGCCGAACTCTTTTTCTTTTGTAAAATAGATTGTTTAGGTTCACTAGAAAGCGTTGATTTCATTACTTATTTTGTTAATTGAATCATACCTTCATTGTATCGAGTGATAGCACTTTCATTAGGATCTCGGTACACTTGATTATTATTATTATTATTATCATTATTTGTCCCTTGGGTTCCTAATGGAACATAGAGTTTTAGTAGCACGCCTCCAGTGCACTCTGTTCTCTGTATTTTTTTTGATTTGGGCTCCACGACAGTTCACAAGCTCTCATTTCTTCCTCGCACGATCTCTTCCATGTCACCCTCGGACGCCCAACTCGTCGCTTCCCATCTGGGTTTCACTCGAGGGCCTGGAGCGTGATGTCCCCAATCGGCCTTCTTAGTGTATACCCAATCCATTTCCACTACCTTCTGCATATTTGTTGAGTGATAGGTTCTTGGTTGGTTCGTTGCCAGCCAGAGTTCCTTGTTGCTCACGGTACACTTGATTGATGGGTTCGAATTGGGAAGAAACAGGTGCCCTGGATCCTGTTACTTGCCACCTGCTCATATGCAAACACTATTGTAACACAACTCAATTGAATATCATGGTAACCAATTATTACTTCGGCAAACTAAAGTAAACAACAGGGAGTCTTAAGTATGCTAAAATAAGTTCAGTTATGACTGTGTTATATCAATTATTCACTTATGGAATTGCTATGGAGGTAAAAAAAATCTGTTGTCTGTTTTAAACATTCAGTGGATGGTCATTTACATCTCAGACGGCTATAGTTTAATAATAATAATCATAATTTTGCTTCTTTATGGATAGCAGAAGAATCCAAGACGTGCGTTTCGTCCAATTTGTGACTCGCCAGCTGGATGTGCCTTCACCCTAGTGAGTAATGTCCCCATTGAGACTCGGACCTCCTACCCATCGCTTCAGATACGAAGGCGTTATTCATTATGCTACGGAGGCACAATAGTCACTTCTTGTACAGTGGGTATTAGTTGTTACTATTTATTGATATATATTAGTAATTTTCCGTTGTATTTATTGGGTCGAATAGTTCTACCTCTTTCGGTGTATGAGCTACTATGTGGATGCCTCAAGAGTGTCTTAATGTTAGCCATAGTAATTCGGAACCGAAACGATTTTCCAACTATAAATCAGACGCTTGAATTACGCGTCGGATTCAAAATACAGGATCTTTGTGAATTACGGTACAGCGTGTATTAACAACCAATAGTGACTGATAAATTACCGATCTCGAGTCGTGCGATATCTGAGTTTATTGCTATCAAAGTGCCTAATACTACTCAATAATACTAAGTAGTGTTAGCATTAAAAATAAAAAAGTAACGAGGTTAACACTACAAAGGGCAAGCAAAAACATGGTGGGAAAGGGATTGACAATAATAATGATTATTGTATCAAAATTAAAGGTGTTTTTACACTAGACAATTTCGGGAACAACTCATAACTCCTTGAAACAGATGTAATTTCTTTCTGAACAAATAAATAAGGTTAATATTTAGGTGGTGTTGTGGATAACGCTCTACTGTGTGATTGTGTGTTAATGCATACGTAGATTGTAATAGCAGAGTCACTTTCTAGATTACTCACCTAATTCGGGTGTTTCATTGTGTAGTTAGCTAAATGCCTGTGTTCCGCTATTCTAACTGACCCCGACCACCCGACTGGTTTGACCTGTGTACTTGACCTAACATTCATTACATAGAATTTGATAGATTAGATTAATTTGCTTAACTGGTTCTATCAGATTCTTAAGCCAGCCGACAAAGCTTATCTCTGAGTGAGTTTGTAGGTTTAAATGCCAACCTAATTCAAGCTTTGTTGAGAATCCTATGTAAAGTTTCTGATGGACTCTCCCTATACGGTAACACAGTGGAGGCTTTGAACTCCTTTCTACTCATCTTCTTGTTATTATTCCTACTTGTGTTACTGTTATTATTTCGTTTCTTATGTGTTCGTACGAATTTCTTATTAAACTGCAAAGAATAATTATTAACCATTTTAGCGCTTGTTTCATGTGTTTAAGTTTCTTGATAAGGTCGTTGCACTGACTGATGAGTTTTCTAGCTCCATCATTTAGACACTTGCCTAAACCTGCGTTAACTGACTGACATTGGATGAAATGACTTGAAGTCTAGATACCTGTTTGAATGTTTCGGTTTTCTGTAGACAGAAGTATCCAAACCATCGTTTTATCCTGCAATTCAACATAGGTAATTGTAATTGTTCATTTTCTACCTCGTGAGTTGGATTCTGCTTACTACCGAGTTTATATGTGTGAGAGGAAATTGTCGATACGTTCCGATTTCAATATAGTGAATGTGTCATCCACATTTCGCCAACGTATTTTTGGTGCAGGATGAAACGTTTTTAAAGCCATGTTTTCCTAACTATTCATAAATGCATATACGATACGATTGGGGATATTTGGTGACCCCATTACTACTCCTTCTGTTTATCTGTACATTTTGTCCTGAAACTTGAAGACTGTTTAATTAGGTAGAGAGAGAAATTACTGACTCTTAGTTCATTGAATCAATCAACACCAAGTACATGTAATAGGAATAACGCAACATCTATGCAAGAGATATGGAAAATTTTACAGAAACTTGGCGCGTTACTAAAAGCACTTCCAACAAACTACAGACACTCACCAACACCTGCCTACGCTGGCTCGATACTGAAGATCAGATGGCCAGAATAATGAGAATAAACAACAAGGAACTGTAGGAACGAACGAACGAGAAGCTATCGCTCAACAAATATGCAAAAGGAAGTGGAGATGGAGTAGACATACAGTGAAAAGACCATTCGAGGTCATCACGCGCTAGGCGAGGCCTCGAGTGGGACCGAAAGGAAAAACGACGAGTTAGGCTTCTCAGCTGAGGTTGACATGGAGGAGATCGTGTGTGACGAAGAAATGAAAGCTTCTGAACAGTCGTAGAGCCAGGTTCAAAAGATTGCAGAGAGCAGAGTGGAATGGAGACGTGCTACTGAAGCCCTATGTTCCACTAGGAACCCAAGGGAAAAATAATAATACATGTAATAGGAATAACGAAACACCTATACAAGAGATATGAAAAATTTTACTACAAATAAAAGTGAATAATATGAGGTGACAGGACTATAAAAATCATATGTTGAAAATTGTGATTACAGTGATATGCATATGAGCAATGATGAGTTATGCTCGAAACGCGGTCGTCAAGTAAATAATACTAGATCACTGTGTGCTGGATATATCAAATAAACAAATCTTATATGATCAATTCACTCTGGTATAATTTACCTCGATATTTGATAAATCGATTAGATAACATTCAAAGGAGAAATGCTACCAATCTACAAACCATAGGACACATTTTAGTCTGTGTGAAAGATGGCCGAAACCAGTATCAAAGATAAATTGATGGTATTCCTTAACATATCAGTATTATTCGTCAGCATTCATAGGAATTATTCATATCCATTCTTGGTGATATTGTAAAACTTGTAAAAAAAAAAACTACATAAGTTCAAGTTATTAGTGAGACTATAATGTGTAAAGACGTGGATTATGCTAGATAATTAGTAGAAATATTTGATGAAGAACATGCGAATAATAAGTTCTTCATGAAACATGAGATAAACAATGAATTTCATTTTTCTTTTGAAATTGATATTTTGATGAGGAATAGATCCTTGCTAAAGTAAGAAAACAGGAATAAGACATTATTTCCCTCTTAACAGTCTCTGTTCAATGGATTATGCGTAGCGGCTAGGAAACTTTTTTTCATTAAAAGAAATATCATGAAAATATTCGGTTCATCGAAAGATTATTATTGAAAGACAATAAATATTTCTTAAGAGATTTATGGATAAAGTTTAAATGAGGAGAACAGTGGAAACGAGTACACTTGATAATTTCAAAAAGAAACCAGTATTCTTCTAACTGGCTTACAAGAAGGATAAACTCATGAATACCAGTCAGGAAAATTTGTCGTCGTATGTTTTATGGTTTCGAAGCGCTAACTTAGTACGCAAGAGTCACTAACTGCAACCCCGAGGTGAATAGAGAGGAGACCGAAGCTGAAAGATGGGAGAGTGTATTACTGCGAGAATATAATAACAAATCAATCCAAAACACGTAAGTATACACACAAAATACGACCTTAATATAAGTGAAAAACTTGGGCACTGTGGTAGAATGTAGTTCCATATTAGATTTGTTTATTTGATATAAAGCGCACAGTGATACAGTATTATTTACTTGATTACGTTTCGAGCATAAATTATTACTGCTCATAATCATATCAATGTAATCACACACAAGTTTCGATATCTGATTTTATAGTCCTGTCACCTGATCTCTCTTTGTTTTTTTGTTTTTTGATTGGTAGTAAAGTTTTCCATATCTCTGGTATAGGTGTTGCGTCATTCCGATTACATGTGTTGGGTGTGGATTCGATGAACAAAGATTCAGTAATTAATCTCTCTCTCTCCACCTAGCTATATTAGACTTAAGTACAGTGGTTTTGTCCCACCCTATTGTGTGTTTGTGTGTTAATGAATGTAATACAATGGCCAAGTGTTTTTCTAGGTTATTGATCTTATTGGGGTCTGCCTTTCTATGTTTAGCTAAATTCCTTTGTTCTGTTAATCTAACTAGATACTGACTCACAACTTACTCAAAGAACCAAGGCATCGGTTGGTGAAATCATGTTAGGAGTGCAGTTATGCTTAACCTCGACAGTCTTCAAGTTTCAGGGAAAGATATAGACAAACAGAAGGAGTAGCAATGGGATCACCAATATCCCCTATAGTAGCAGATATATTTATGGATAGTTGGGAAGATATGGCTTTACGAACATATAATCCGACACCTAAGATATGGTGGCGATATGTAGATGACACATTTACAGTGTTGAAATCGGAACATATCGACAGTTTCTTGACACACATAAACTCAGTAGTTAACGCAATCCAATTCACTACGAAGTAGAAAATGAACAAGGAGAATTACCTATGTTGGATTGCAGAATAAAACGAAGGATAGATGGTGGTTTAGATACTACCGTCTACAGAAAACCAACACATTCTAACAGATATCTAGACTTCAAGTCATCTCATCCAGTGTCAGTTAAAGCGGGTTTAGTCAAATGTCTAAATAACAGAGCTGAGAAACTCACTAGTCATTGTAAGGACTTAAATAAGGAATTGAAACACATAAAAGAAGCGTTAATAATTAATAATTATCCCCATCATTTTATTAAGAAATTCACACGGACGCATAAGAAGCAAAATAATAACACTAATACAAATACAAATAATAGTGACAACATAAGTAGAAAGGAAATCAACACCTCTATTGTGATACCATACAAGGAAGGAACATCAGAAACCATACGTAGGATTCTCAACAAGGTTGGAATTAGGGTGGCATTTAAACCAACAAACTCACTTAGAGGTAAGCTTTGTCGGCTAAAAGATCCGATAGAACCAATTAAGCAAAATAATATAATCTACCAAATTCCATGTAATGACTGTGAAGTCAAATACATAGGTCAAACTAGCCGGTCGGGGTCAGTTAGATTAACAGAACATAGGAATTTAGCTAAACATAGAACGGCAGACCCCAATAAGATCAATAACCTAGAAAAACACTCAGCCATTGCATTACATTCATTAACACACAACCACACAATAGGATGGGACAAAACCACTGTACTTAAGTCTAATATAGCTAGGTGGAGAGAGAGATTAATTACTGAATCTTTGTTCATCGAATCCACACCCAACACATGTAATAGGAATGACGCAACACCTATACCAGAGATATGGAAAACTTTACTACCAATCAAAAAACAAAAAAACAAAGAGAGATCAGGTGACAGGACTATAAAATCAGATGTCGAAAGAAGTGTGATTACATTGATATGATTATGAGCAATAATTTATGCTCGAAACGTAATCAAGTAAATAATACTGTATCACTGTGCGCTTTATATCAAATAAACAAATCTAATATGAAAAATATGACCTTGTCCGCAATTGGAGAGATTCGCATAGTAAGAGTAGAAGGTTCACCAATTGGCAAATTACATTACAATGGGGACAGAAAGTAGACTACTAGTCAAACTGTTAAAATGATGTGGGAATGACACGTTAAAATGTTCAGATCAATAATAACGTTTTAATACAAAACTGGAGCATCAAAACAGTATACAAAACAAAAGGTTCACTACTACAGTAGAAATTCAACAGGTTTTTCTGGTTATTTCATCTTAAATTGTGTTCATCAGCTGACATGTACATTTCAAGGGATGGACGTATATCACAAAGACAAAAAGAAAGGCTAACAATTGATTTCGTGAAAACATCCCAGATAAGTTAAGTATACCTGGGCAAAATTCTACATATATGCATCTTAAATTCATTAGAAATAATTATTAAACCAGAAACAACTGCTATCAGAGGAATAAAACCGAACATGTACATCTGAAATGAGGCGGTTATTAGCTCTCAACCTTCATAGTAGTCATTGATTTGTTATGTAATTCAGTAAAACATCTCCTAGTATATTTTTATTACGCTTTTAAAACCGGTTCGACAATAATTACACTGGGGTGGGAATGAAAATTTGGATCTTGGCCGGATTCGAACCACTGGGTTTTCGGCCCAATACTCTACCAGCTGAGCTACGAGGTCCGACTGCTGACTAGATCTTTATTTATACTAGTCTGCTAAGCCATAGCTATCTCAGATAGTTAAAATGATAATCAATCAGGTTTGGATTGGGATGAGAAGTCCTAACTGGTGGGCAACCGGTGTGAATACGATCAAGTGATAGTAATACGTCACGAATTCACTTGGTAGTTGGCCAAAACCCCGCTTGTGAAACCGACTGGAAACTCGGTGGTCGCTGGTTCGAATCTGACCGTTGTCCGAATTTTCATTTCACCTTCAATCATCACCCAATGTAAATACTAGTCTGCCAAACTGCTACATTCAAATAATAACTAATTACAGACTGATATCACTAGGAGAACCATTAAAAACCCGAAAGCACTGGATGTGAATCCTCAGTAGTACGCACTTATGAACTCAACGAGGATCGAAATCAGGCCCTTCAAGTTTCGTGACGAACACGTTAACCATTCAGCAAATAGGTCAGACTTCTCTGGTCCAACAGTTCAGTCATTTATTTTAATTGTAGTAAAATCATCCAGATATCTCCAATATTCGATGAGTCATTCCTATCACATTTGTTAGGTGTGGATTCAATGAACAAGGTTTTTATGAGCAATCTCTCCCTTCACCAGATAGCTATATTGGATTTTAGTATTGCCTCCCTATGCGATCCACCATGTATGGTAATTATGTCCCAGTGCATCAAGAGCGATAATCCAGTTTTTTTCTGTGAATTATTTATTTCATTAGGGCCTACCATTGTTTGTTTCGCTAAACTTTTGCGTTCTGCAATTCTTAATGAAATCAATCGGATGCTTTGTTCTAAATACTTAACTTCACAATCATTATATGGTATCTGATAGATTAGGTTATTCTGCTTAATTGGTTCTACTGGATCCTTTAGCCTACAAAGTTTCTCTCTGAATGATTTCATCGGCCTAAATGTCACCCTGATTCTTGGATTGTTAAAAAGTCTACGTGAAATTTCCGTTTTGCCTTTTTTATACGGTAAATCTACAAATGATTTGAATTCCCTCTTAGGGATATTGCAATCACTACTGACATTACCACTCTTTCACTTCTCTTATCGGTCTTTATATACCTTTTAAATATATATATCGCAGGGTATTCATTAGATAGTAGTGTCTCTTTGATGTATTACATTTCCATATTTAAGCTTTTCGACTTACCAGTCAGTGAACTGTGAATTCATTAGTCAATTCGTTCTTTGTTAATCAGTTATTATATGAGTAAGTTTAGAGAACTGAAACAAAGTTTTTCTGAAGATTTCTCTGAGGACATGGCATTTCCCTTTGTATTTTTCCCTATCATTAAACCGGGAGTCGTTTCAGACCAGCTGTAGAGCAGCATCATCTTACATTTAATAGGTACGAAATGCATCTCAGTCAAACATGCTCAGATTTCTGCTCAACGCCTTGATAAGACCCTGGATTTGGTCGGCGTCTTCATCCAACAGGTAAATATCCTCTGCATACTTCAAGTCAATGAATATGAATTCATAATGGCATTCTTCACCTAGTTTTATTTATTTGTCCCTTGGGTTGTGTTAAAGGAACATAGGGCTTCAGTAGCACGTCGCCATTTCACTCTTTTCTCTGCAGTCTGCTTAACCTGGCTCCATGACTGCCCACAAACTTTCATTTCTTCCTCATATGATCTTCTTCATGTCACCCTCACAAGCCCAACTAGCCGTTTCCGCTTTGGCCTCCGCTCGACGGCCTGGAGCCTGATGTCCCGGAACGGTCTTCACAATGTACGCTTGATCCATCTCCACTTTCTTCTGCATATTTGTTGAGCGATGGGTTCTTGGTTGGTTGGTTAAGTGCGAGACCAGAGCTCCTTCTTGCTGATTTCTTCTCGCTATCTAATCTGATTTTCACTATCGAGCGAGTAAGCGTAGGCGGCAGCTGTTGATGTATGTTGTGTAGTTTGTTGGAAATGCTTTTCGTAATTCGCCAAGTCTGTGAACCATCATATAGAAGCACTGACTTGACTGACGTTAATAGTGAAAATCCAGATCTTGTTCTATATGTTGAGTGCAGCGCAGTAGATGTGCACATTGATTTCAGATTAATGAAGGGCTGTCTTGCTGTCCTGGCTTGGATATCCTCATCTGTGCGGCCGCCTGTAGTTGAGAGGCAGGTGAAAGAGACAACTTCCTTTACATTTCTTCCGTCGATGGTGATTGGTGCTTGTTGTTGTTATTGGTTAGTATCTTAACCACCTCTGTCTTCTCTACGTTCACTTGAGGGAAGTCCCGTCTTTGCTGCCTCGCCTCTTCAGTCAACTTATTAGTTTCCGCCTGTACATCTTCGAGTTTGTGCGACATAAGACACTAGACATAAATCATCATCATCATCATAGGCGAAATCTAAATCTTTTTCTGGGGTTTTTTGATCGGTCAAACAGCTTATACCCATCTCCTTGCTCCTCACAGTTTGTTGCATGATCCAGTCGACTAGAATCAGGAAGATCATCGATGATTCTAATCGTTTCTATATCAGACGTTTACAAAATAATTTGTATTTCCCTCATTATATTTATACAATTTTATAAACATCATAGATGATATGATAATCATGTAAGATAAACAAAAACAGTAACAATCAGTCATCCATCAGAAGATCGATCGATTCAATTGAATCTGTTCTTTGTCGTTTAACAGATGTCCGTTGACCTTCTACTGTTGTTGTTGTTGACGTCTTTTTATTCTTTTGCAGTTGTTTATTACCACGTATGATTAAATAAGGCATTAATTCATTTTCTTCATTATTATCTATCAAGTTGTCATTGTTAACAACATAACAAACTGTTGAATATGGTGTAAAATGAAAATCTATTCTTAAATATTGTTTAATTAAACACCATGCTATAAAATGTTCATAGAATTCACGTTCCGGTTTTATTTTAACATTATCTAATAGTAGTAAACGTTGACTAATATCTTGTATGCGTTTATGACTAGTCATTAAATCGACTAATTTAAGACCAGTTATCCTTTCTTGTTTTGTTAAACTTTGATTAAATAATAATTGTTTTGTTGCATTTAATAATTCATTGATTTTTAGTTGTAGAAGAAGATTAGATGTACCTGAAGAGAAGAATAATGATGATTAGTCTAGTTAGAATAAAAATTATTCCATGTTTAGCTAAAGAAGAACAATTTATCATCCATTTTGAGTTATTTAAAAAGCTTGAAAATGTCAACAGAGGTCGAGCATTTCGACCGACTGTAACAACAGGAAACTACAACAACAACAACTGATACCCTTTACACAAGTTATGGGTCTCGTACTGTAAATGAACGACGCTTTAGCGTTTGATACGATGAATACTAGGTTCAAGTTTCAGTGAGACAAAACATCACCTACTGAAGTGTACGAACATCCGGTTGAGGTGTTTAAAGTGGGAGGAAACGTGCGTCCTACATTTCACTGCTAACCAAGAGTTTAAGAAATTCATGAGTTTCGATACCAGGATAGTGTAATAAGAGGTGGCATACACATATAAATTTAAAACTAGGATAACGAATAAGGCTTAGCAACATAAAGGTTTTTATATATGGATAATCAATTTTCAAACCTCGCCTGGTTAACTAGTTCACTGGTTACTAACCGGTCCTAAGCATGGGTGAAAAGGGAAGGTTGGGCGTAAGGCTAGCAACCCTACCCCAGAAAACCAATCCAACCGCTACAGAAACTTCAAAGCACAGACAAAATCTAAAAAAAATTGAGGAATTGAGGAGATGAAATGACGCCGGTTAGTGAAAGTCTTTTGGAAGCCAATTGGCCGATGTGTCTTCTCTCTCTCTCGATGAAAGCGAAAGTAAGGATGGGGACATGGATTGCTCGTACTATATATGAACCTAGCAAGGCTACCCAGATTGCAAAGGAGATGAAAAGGTGGAAGTGGATGTCCAATCTGTCAACTGGAGAGTCAATAATCTACTCCAGTCACCCAGATGAAAACCATGAGCAGACTGAGGGAGTGGCTAAAACGGTGAGTTGGGCATTCGAGGGTGACATGGAAGAGATCGTGTGTGACGAAGAAATGAAAGCTTCTAGGCAGTCGTGGAGCCGGGTTCAAAAGATTGCAGAGAAGAGAGTGGAATGGAGACCTGCTACTGAAGCCCTATGTTCCACTAAGAACCCAAGGAACAAATAATAATAATAATAATAATAATCAATTTTCAGGTGATTTACAAATTCCACCCTTTATGCTGATATTTCTTACAGTTGAGTAGTTTTTCAACCGCCCAAAAACGCCTATGTCAATAGGATTTTTGTTGAAAACTACCTAAGTCTCTATATTTCGGTGTTTCATGACACTTTCCTGTCACAGATCAAACCTTCATCAACTTTGTGAGTTGGACACATGCTACACATACCTAGTTAGTGTCTGCTCTAATGCTCGATGTTAACTGAATCAGGTTTAGACTGTAAAGAAATTAAAGTTTGCCAGACTAGAAAATGGTACATCAGTTCATGAAGTTCCTAATTATTGTTCTGAGTACTGTAGTAAAATGGAAACTTCCCGGTTAGGGTTTGTATATAACCACCGAAAACGATGTTTAGAGATTAGATGAGATATAGTTCAGAATTGATGTCAGTTACGCAGATACATCCACATGTTATCACAGCTCGGATACAGAAGGTTTGTTTGGCACTTGCCAACTTGCATCATCTGTACCGCTGACTGGAGAGATATCCGACTATCTATCAAAGAGCAAGAATACTGCGCTGCAGTCTGTTCTCTCCTGCTGTACGGCTGTGAGACATGATCTTTGGAAGTAGAAGATATAAGGCGGTTACACGTTCTAAACCATAGATATTTACGCAGTATTACTCGAGTTTGGTAGAATCACCGTGTAGAGAATGTTGAGGTTAGGAGAAGGGTACCAGAAGAAGACAGGTAAGTCGATTGATGAGGTTGTGAACCTTAGTCGGCTAAGATGATTTGAACATATACTGTCCATGCCGAACCACCGCAGACTTCAACGTGCAATGTTAGAAGTTAGATTAGGCTGGAAGATGGCTCAGGAGAGCCAGTCTAAGACGGCGTCAGTGCTTGAAGTTCTTCACTGTTGTTGTGAGCCGTTTTAGACTACCTGGTTGGCAATTGAGCCTTTTCTAGATATTTGTCAGTTCCTCGATTGTCCCGATCGACAAACTAACTAGTAAAGAGAAGTGGACAATCCATTTAACCAATTCACTCCCTTTTTTCAAGAAATATACTAACCTAACCTAGTCCTAAGGCAAAAACTTCCATTTTGATGCTGAGAAGTGTATCCTAAACAATTTCAAATGACCACTTAATGTGCCTAGAAGACTTTGAATCTTGTTAGTATCCCTCATCTAAAACTTTGAATGGTTGAACACATATTTCTACTCTATAGTGACAGTATTTTGAAGAGGTGGGCGTTATATCCAGTAATAGTTCAGAAAACTTGAAACCAAGATCCCTTCGTTTTACTATGCGTTTGCTACCTGCTTGTATGGATTAAAGAGATATACAATGCTTACTCAAGAATTCTAAACTTTAGAATAAGACATACATTACCTTAAGGCTTTTACGGTTTATATCTCTTACCAGCTTACAAACTCCAATGTAGATAGATTACTCACGGTGTACCACGTTGCGTGCAACCATAACGTCATCAATTTACATAGCTCATCAGTTGGTAACCAGTGTCCAATAAAAATATAACTTTGGTGCACATTAATCTTTGTCAGTCACTCCATGTTCTGTTCTTGGCTGTTGTAAGGCGCCAGTTTTGTATTGAAAGATTATTATCGATCCGAACATTTTAACTTAGCTTTCTCACACCATTTTTATAGTATGACTGGTAGTCTACTTTCTGTCCCTATTGTAATGTAATTCGCTGATTGGTTAACCTTCTACTCTTACTATGCGAATCTCTCCAATTGCGGACAAGATCATATTTATGTGTGTACTTATTCACATGTTTTGGATTGATTGACTATTATACTCTCGGAATAATAAACTCTCGCATCTTCCAGCTTCGGTCTTCTCTCTCTCTCTCTCTCTCTCTCTCTCTCTCTCTATATATATATATATATATATATATATATATATATATATATATATATATATATATATATGATAGCAATGGGATCGTTCTTCATGTTCTTCTAACGATTCCCTCTTACATATAACTTTTACCTACGGCTTAAGCTTCACTAGGAAAGTAAAGTTGCAAGCCTCGAGTGATTATTTATCATCACTGCTCGTAGTCTTGAATGCCGTCAAAAGGTTTCTTTACTCGTAGGTGTTCATTGTTTAACTAGCTTCGTAGAACCATATTTCATCCAAACCTTACTCATTATTTGAAAGCATTGCATATCCGCT
Source organism: Heterobilharzia americana (assembly GCA_944470555.2). NCBI lineage: Eukaryota > Metazoa > Platyhelminthes > Trematoda > Strigeidida > Schistosomatidae > Heterobilharzia > Heterobilharzia americana. The sequence continues at coordinate 82,208,276 of OX104130.1, read as the reverse complement.
TTGCAAGTGGTACTTTTGGTTGAAGGTTCCTGGTATCTTAATAATTTGTGAGGAAGTGGAAAAATTGTAGTGCACCCTTATGGTGCACCGTAATGCTACTGGGTTAAGAAAGAACAAATAAATGTTCAAAATATTTATGAAGAAGTTGATTATATAATATGCTAAGGCATCAGAGGTGCTTTTACTATCATAGGTTTTACTTTTACTAGTGAGCATTCACCTTTAAATAGTCTTCATCTCGCTTCCTTTTTCTTCCAGTCAGTCATAACACCAATTTGCAGATACATTCTACTGATGAGTGTTAACAATCACGAAATACAGGTCTACGATTTCTTTTTCGACTCTTACCATATAACATAACACCAATTTATTATCTCCTATTTAGTTGTAAATGATTAAAACTTTTTAATATGGATTATTAATATATCCTCTCACCAACGTCAAATCAGTGATCCTGTATGGTTCAGAGACTTGGCGCGTTACGAAAAGCATTTCCAACAAACTACAAACATTCATCAACAACTGCCTACACTGGCTCGATACTGAAGCTCAGATGGCCAGAATAATAAGCAACAAGGAACTCTGGGAACGAACCAAGCAAGAACCTATCGCTCAACGAATATGCAGGAGGAAGTGGAGATGGATTGGATTGGATTGGGCATACACTGAGAAGGCCGACTGGGGAGATCACGCGCCAGGCCAGTTGGTCGAGTGGAACCCCGGGTGGGAAACGACGAGTTGGGCGTCCGAGGTGAGGGTGACATGGAGGAGATGGTGTGAGGAATAAATGAGAGGTTGTGTGCAGTGGTGTAGCCAGGTTGGAGAGATTTCAGAGAAGGGAGTGTAATGGAGATGTGCTTCTGAAATCGGATGTTCCACTAGGAACCCAAGGGACAAATAATAATAATAATAAATATCTTCTCACCTGAAATATTTGAAGTTTTACGCTGACAATTATCACACGCATTTTTACAATCATTCATAGACCAAGATGTATCACCAAGATTTTTTGAAAGTAAATAACGTCTACATTTCTCTGGATCAATACAATAATCAATCATTTGAAAGAGTTTCATAATTCCTGTTCGTTCAGATGATACCATACTAGCTAAACGAAATAGATCTAAATAACGCCACATTAGTATACAATCAGCTGGATTAGAATCACGACCAGCTCTACCAGATTCTTGATAATAATTCTCTAAACTTTTACTTGAAGAAAAATGTATTATAAAGCGTACATCTGATTTATCAATACCCATACCAAAGGCTATTGTGGCAATTATCACCTATAAATTTATGAATATGCGAAAAAATTGAAAGAAAGAAAGAAATGAATAATAATCATAATGAATAATTTAAAATAGAAACTTATAACCACTAGTTGTTTGATGCGGATAGTTGTATATACATTATTATTATCATTATCATTATTATTATTATTATTAGTCCCTTGGGTTCCTAGTGGAATATAGGGCTTCAGTAGCACGCCTCCAGTGACCTCTGTTCTCTGAGATCTTTTCAACCTGGTTCCACGACAGCCCACAAGCTCTCATTTCCTCCTCGCACGACCTCCTCCATGTCACCCTCGGCACCGACGTCCAACTCGTCGCTTCCCATGGGGATTCCACTCTACGGCCTGACGCGTGATGTCCCCACTCGGCCTTCTCAATGCATGCCCAATCCATCTCCACTTCCTCCTGCATATTTGTTGGGCGATAGCTTCTTGGTTGGTTCTTTCCCAGAGCTCCTTGTTGCTTATTCTTTCTGGCAATCCATCTGATCTTCAGTAGCGAGCCAGCGTAAGCAGTTGTTGATGAATGTCTGTAGTTTATTGGAAATTCCTTTCGTAACGCGCCAAGTCTCTCAACCATACAGAAGCACTGACTTGACGTTGGTGTTGAAAATCCGTATCTTGTTTCGCATGCTGAGTGCAGAAGATCTCCACACTGGTTTCAGGCTAATGAACGCCTGTCTTGCTTCTCCGATTCTGACTTTGACATCCTCGTCTGCGCCTGTGCCGCCTGTAGTTGAAACAGTGCTTCCTAGATAAGTGAAGGAGGTAACTTCCTTTAAGTTTCTCCCGTTGACGGTGATTGGAGTTTGTTGTTGTTGGTGGTGGTGCGGTATCTTCATCACCTCTGTCTTCTCTATATTCACCTGAAGTCCCGTCTTCGCTGCCCTGCCTCTTCTATCAACTTGTTAGTTTTTGCCTGCAGATCTTCAAGTTTATGTGACATCAAGCACAAGTCATCGCTGGCGAAATCCAAGTCTTCTAGGTTCGTATATACATTAGAAACAGCTAAAAATTGAGATATGTCCATATTCTATAACAGGATCAAAGGCAAGCGTAGAACCTCGGTTCAAGTTGCTACACTTTACAACAGTACACAAGGAATAGATGAATGAAAAAAGAATGATATCAAAAGTAGACAAAGTTATGTGAGACAGTAAAGAATTTAAAGATAATGGTCAGGGAGTGAATACATCTGACCATTGACTCCGATCATTTCAGAAACAAGCTAAATAGGCTACATTTTTCAATACGACTCAGATTAACAGTCAGGGACTTCATACACTGGTATGATGTCTTGGTCTGACTACATTGAAATCTCTTCCAACATGATCCAACTTCCCTTAGCATAACATTTCAAGGTAGGGAGAGGTTCCACATATGCAGTAAAGATTCACAACCTCATCAATCCGGTTTGAATGTTTCGCCTAGTACTCTTCTTCTGACTTCATCATTCCTTACACGGTGATTTCATCAAACGTGAGCAATGCTGCGATTACACCTTTGATGTAAACCATATAACCACGTCATATGATCTACTTTTAAAGGTCACATCTCAAAGCCGTACAACAGGAGAGAATAGACTGCAATGCAGCATCCTCGTCCTTTTGATAAATAGTCGGATATCTCTCCGGTCTGCGCCACAAGTGATGTAGGTTGGAAAATACCAAACGGGTTTCTGTATCCCAGATGAGATTTCATCATCAACCAGCCCATTCAGGTCGGTGTAACTCCCGAGGTAAGTGAAATGGTTGAAACATCTCACCATTTTACTTCCTATCATTAAACTCGAAGTGGTTGCAGACCACTTCTAAGGTATAAACTCCGACTAATTTGTTGAATCGTTAACACGTTCGTCTTGAAACCTTAAGACCCTGAGTTCCATCCCTAGCAGAGTTATAGGTGCATACTGCCAAAGGGTTCTATACTAAGACAAAACAGCTAGTGTTCAGTATTCCCAGGCTTTCAATCGTTCTCCAACTGATATCAGTTCGTCATAAATACCACCTAGTGCTTTTAACTTTTTTTATCGAATCACTAACACAATTTTCAATCTAAATTTAGGACTATGAAATTTGCAATATCATGAAGTTACATGCATGATCGTTTTAAACAGTTTCATGAAAATATACATAATTTGAGTAGGAAATGCATTCATTAGAGATCCATTTTCGATGATTTGCTGAAGATGTAATCTGAGAGTCACTAAAGATAAAAAGCATTTATCAGTTTCGGTAGACTGCAGCGCACTTCTGTTGTCAACTGCTTCTGTAACTTACAACAACTATCCACGTATCTGTGTACTGTACTATGAGTCACAGTTATTGTGTAAGGAGTTTAATTACACTGACTGGTTGCTAAGAATTCAATTATTATTTTATTATTTTTTTCTTCGGTTCCCAGTGGAACATAGGGCTTTAGTAAAACGTCTCCATTTCACTAGCTTCTGTTCAGTCTTTCCAACCTGGCACCATAACTGCCCACAAGCTTTCATTTATTCCTCACACGATCTTCTCCATGTCACCCTCAGCTCAGACGCCCAACTCATCCTTCCCCCTTTGGGTTCCACTCAAGGAACTGGCCTGGAGCGTGACATCCTTGAATGGTTTTTCTCAGTGTATGCCCAATCCATCTCCACTTTCTTCTGCATATTTGTTGGGCGATACGTTCTTGGTTGGTTCGTCGACAGCCAGCCAGCCAGAGTGAGTTCCTTGTTGCTCATTCTTTCTCGCCTTCTCATCTCATCTGGCCTCATCTTCAGTATCGAGTGAGCGAGGGAGCGTTGGCAGCAGATATTGATGATGTGTGTGTGTGTGTATGTGTAGTTTGTTGGAAATGCTTTTCGTAACGCGCCAAGTCTCTCAACTATCACATAGAAGCACTGACTTGATTGACATTAGTATTCAGAATCCGCATCTCGTTGTTTATGCTGAGTGGAGTGGAGTAGATCTCCACATTGATTTCAGATTAATGAAGGCCTGCCTTGCTGTCTTTCCAATGCTGGCTTTGACATCCTGATCTGTGCAGCCGCCTGTAGTTGAGACGATGCTGCCTAAGTAAGTGAGAGAGGCAACTTCCTTCAAATTTCTTCCGTTGATGGTGATTGGTGCTTGTTGTTATTGTTGTTGGTTGGGTATCTCCATCACTTTTATCTTCTCCACGTTCACCTGAAAAAATTCCCGTCTTCGCTGCCTCGCCCTGCCTCTTCTGCCAACTTGTTAGTTCTTGCCTGTAGATCTTAGAGTTTGTGCGACTCAAGACATAAGACATCAATCATCATGGGCGAAATCCAAATCTTCTTCTGTGGTCTTTTCATCGGTCCAGCCAGCGTATGCCCATCTTCTCGCTACTCACGGTTTGCTGGATGATCCAATTCAATAGGTAGATTGAATTTCAAAGTTGTAACCATTTTGTTAATGTTCCAAACTAATGAAGCTCAAGTTACTATAAATTCAAATGTGATAATATCCCATCGAATCACAAAATAAGTAGGATAAGTAGCTTGAAAAATAACTATTAAAATTGCTACCTCTATTCAAACAAACATTGGCTGACTCTGAAGGTAATCCAAACAACTGAACTAACGAGTGACTTTCAAGGTCACCCTAGCTAAAGCTGAAATAACCAATCAGACTCCAGCTGAGAAGGCTGATTTTTATTAATCGAGGAAACGTAATTTGAATTTCGAGGGAGTTGTGGGGATTTGGAACTATTTCAAGCTGTTATTCATCGTAGACTGACATCAGTTGGAGGAACAAAGGAAACCTGATGACACTCGACAGCTGTTTCGTCCTAGTATGGCACTCCTCAGCAGTTCCCCCCCCCACAACCCAGCCAGGGATCGAACCTGCGACCATCAGGTCCCGTGGCCAGCACGTTACCACTGAGCCACCGGGTCAGAATCCAATCGTCCATATTTACAACTTCTGTTAGCTCACAATATAGCGCAACCGCAACCCAATGTCATCGTTGAGTAAATGTCATCACTACCATCAAAGATGATATTGGGTGGCGGTTGCGCTATATCGTGAGGTATCTCAATATTTGTTAGTGTGGCCTTTAAAGTCACTCACGAATTAAATTTCTTCCTTTCATAAAAAAATCGCCCAACCAAAAGAAAGAAAACGAATTGGCCATTTCATTGGTTGCTAGAATGGCCTTTAAAGTTATTCAAGACTAATCGCTTGTGTCCACTTACTTGGAATGGAATTATGAATTATATTATTGCCATATAGGATTCACTGGAAATAACCCTCCCGACTGATGCAGGAGAACACCGATTGGATTGTGTAATCGTTATAGATACATTTCACATAGTCCCAAAGTTAGGTCACACAGTCACTTTGCCCGATGGTTTATACAGGCCCAGTAATGCAGTACTAAATGCCTGCAGGTACACTAAAATGGTTACAGCAGCATAGACTCAAATGTACCTCTACGTGATAACCGATAGGATGATAGTATTTATCAGAATCATAGAACAGCAACAACGAATGAGAACACAGTTAGAGATGACTTGATCATACGTAAACTAATATATATATATTAGGTGTCTCTAGACAGTGGTGCTTCATCACACCTAAATTATTTGATGATCAATTTTGTCTTTTGTGGGCACTCACTGAAATCACACTCAATATACTTGTTTCTTGATCTTCAACTGTCTTAGAGTAGTATTTGTTGTAAATTTGGACTTGGATGGGATAAAAAGATGTTCTCACTGAGCAACTAGTTATTATTATTATTATTATTATTATTATTATTATTATTATTAGTCCCTTGGGTTCCTAGTGGAACATAGGGCTTCAGTAGCACGCCTCCAGTGACCTCTGTTCTCTGAGATCTTTTCAACCTGGTTCCACCACAGCCCAGAAGCTCTCATTTCCTCCTCGCACGATCTCCTCCATGTCACCCTCGGCACCGACGTCCAACTCGTCGCTTCCCATGGGGATTCCACTCGAGAAACTGGCCTGACGCGTGATGTCCTCAGTTGGCCTTCTCAGTGCATGCCCAATCCATCTCCACTTCCTCCTGCATATTTGTTGCGTGATAGCTTCTTGGTTGGTTCTTTCCCAGAGCTCCTTGTTGCTTATTCTTTCTGGCAATCCATCTGATCTTCAGTAGCGAGCCAGCGTAAGCAGTTGTTGATGAATGTCTGTAGTTTGTTGGAAATTCCTTTCGTAACGCGCCAAGTCTCTCAACCATACAGAAGCACTGACTTGACGTTGGTGTTGAAAATCCGTATCTTGTTTCGCATGCTGAGTGCAGAAGATCTCCACACTGGTTTCAGGCTAATGAACGCCTGTCTTGCTTCTCCGATTCTGACTTTGACATCCTCGTCTGCGCCTGTGCCGCCTGTAGTTGAAACAGTGCTTCCTAGATAAGTGAAGGAGGTAACTTCCTTTAAGTTTCTCCCGTTGACGGTGATTGGAGTTTGTTGTTGTTGGTGGTGGTGCGGTATCTTCATCACCTCTGTCTTCTCTATATTCACCTGAAGTCCCGTCTTCGCTGCCCTGCCTCTTCTATCAACTTGTTAGTTTTCGCCTGTAGATCTTCAAGTTTATGTGACATCAAGCACAAGTCATCGCTGGCGAAATCCAAGTCTTCTAGTTTCTTTTCCGCAGTCCAGTCAGCGTATCCCCCTCTTCTCATAGCTCCCCACTGTTTGCTGCATGATCCAGTCCACCACAATAAGGAATATCATGGGGGATAGTATGCAACCTTGTTTCACTCCTCTCTTCACTTCAAAAGCATCACTGAGCTTCCAATTGTGAATTACTTGGCATGTGGCATCTTCATATAGTTGTTGCATGAGGCGGATAAAGGTTTGCGGTACTCCGTAGTAATGAAGCAGTTTCCGAATTACTTCTCGGTCGACGCTGTCAAAGGCCTTCTCAAAGTCGATAAAGTTGAGGTAGAGAGCTGACTGCCATTCTATGCAACTAGTTATTAGTGCTTTTCTAATCTAAGGAAGGCTCAAAAAGTGCTGGTGTTAAACATTGTGTCTTCGATTCTATGTACTTAAACTTTCGAATAAATGACACTCACCGGAAAAAAATACAGACTTCTCAAATATAGTAGTCACCCAAAGCATTTATAAGTTTCCTTCTATAAGTAATTGAAATTGTTATTTGTGCTAGATGGGACGCAGATTCAGGCACCTATAGCAGTAGATCGATGATCAATCTTAATTACAAACATCCACCTTTCACTTACTGTTCATAATTTAATACTAACACAACCACTTCACTTCAACTCAAGTGCACCTCACTGAAAAGAGGATCGAGTAAGGCTGTTTATTCGAACATCCATAAGCCTGTTAGAACCTACGGTGAGTTACCATATAAGCCGTGTACATCGAGAGACGTCTGTCAAGGATGCATACTCTCTGCAACTACTTCATAGAGGAATGAATGGAAGTCTTTCTCTCGTTATCTGATTTCACAGGGATTGGTCACATCACATTCTTGGTCGATCTAGAATACACAGGTGATATACTTCTCGTAGGTGAAGATGCTGACAAAATGCAAAGTCTGAGATGCGTTTCTCGACACCCAAATCCAAATTATTGCTCCAGGATTGGTCTTCAGTGGTTCCCCGTCTTATAGTAAAGAGTGAGGCGGTTGAGTGTGTTGACCACTTTATTTACCTGGAACTGGTGGCTCAGTAGTCGATGAAAATCTCTACACGGATACAAAAGACTCGGCTGGCTTTTGCCAACCTACGCAGCCTGTGGCGCCACCGTAATATCCAATCATCTGCTAAGGGTCGCATGTACTGCACAGTAGTCCTCTCTATTCTACTCTATGACTGTGAAACATGGTCATTGAAGGTGGAAGACATGAGAAGGCTGGCTTCAGGTGTTTGACCACTGTTGTCCTCGTAGTATAGGCCGTATTCCGTAGTGTCACCACATGAGTAACGGAGAAGTTAGGTGTAGAGTTTTAGGGAGAAGAGATCTGTTGAGTGAGTTAACACTGTTGTGAACCTTCATGGAGTGAGATGGCTGACTGGGACATATGTGTTACGTGTGCCTGTTCGCCATCTGTCTCGTCACACAATGTTGACCGAAGTAGGTTCAGACTGGCGCAGGGCTGTTGGCTGTCGACCAGACTAAAACATGACATGAATGTATGAAGTGTTTGACTGTTGGTTTTGAGGCATATGGGGCGATTTTGTAGACTGGTCGGTTGGTGTGTGCGTGACAAGAGAAACCAGTGATTGGAGAGTGACCCTACGCAATATGGCTCAGGAGCGATGTGAGTGGTTCAGATGTATACATACATTATCCTCATCTTAACGACGCTATAGTGAATCTCACCATTCCCGCATTCTTCCTTTCTCTCTTTTCGTACTTAATATTTCTTTTGATTGAATTTTCTTTTCTTCATCTTGTACTTCACTGACGTTTTACTTTATGTACTGATATGATGAGGTGTGGCAACTCGGACTGTTACGCAGCAATACCTGGTCCTAAGCTGACTTAGATGGATAGATGTGAAGCATAACAAATGAATGCATATTCATCATTGTATCGTATGGAATAGATTCCACCTAGATAGTACGAGATTTGTCTCACTTAATTTTAAAACTATCTAGGGAATGAAAACGCAGCTTTAACGAATGTGCATTTACGTCCTATTCGGTGTATCCACGTACGAACTCATATTTCAATAAAGACTGATCAATTCGGTCCAATCAGAGACAGAGAATTACAACCAATATCACTTGAACTATACCCATTGCAGAAGGAGTGGCTTTATTGACTCAGAAGTCTGAATGATGAAGCTCTGACATTTGAAGCGATCGGTTCTCGTTTCTAATCTTAGTATGAATATCACTCGGTAGAAGGTAGGCACATCTAGGTAACAAGTCCTATGTAGGACGAAACCCATGTCCACTGATAACCATTATCTATTACTACTAATAGACTGCAGCATTCACCGGAATATTTGCCATCGAAAAAGATATTTTCAACTACACCAAGGAGGATATATAACGAAATATATCAAAATTGTTATAAATGGCAGATTAACAAACATATTTCTGGTTAAAATTTGTCTAAATGTACTAATATAACCTAGTCAATAATATTAAAAATACATAATATTAGGCTAAAAACATACATGAATTCGACCATGAACCCAATCATAATGAACTTTTGATCGATAATTAAAATCCAAATTAGCATGATATGGAGCAACTTTTAAACCAAACTTTTTTAAATCTGAAGAAATATCTTCAGTATCCTTTTGAGAGAAACAATAAACAATACCTATATATAAAAATAAATTAAAGTAAATTAACTTATTGTTGATGAATGGGGATTTTTTTGATTAAGAAGTAGTATTCATCATGGACTGATGTCAGTTGGGGAACCATTGAAAATCTGGGAGCACTGAACAGCTGTTTCGTCCTAGTATGGGACTCCTCAGCAGTACGCACCCACGACCCGGCTAGGTATCGAACTCAAGACCCGCAGGTTTCACGGCGAACGCGTTAGCCACTCAGCCACTAGGTCGGTTTCCAGTGGTTCACAATTTCCAACTTCAGTCCATTCACGACATAGCGCGACTATCACCCAAAGTCTTCGATTAGCATCCACTTCCCTTCCGACTGGTTGACCCCACAGGTTAACGCGTTCGCCGTGAAACCTGAAGGTCCTGAGTTCGATGCCTAGCCGGGTCGTGGGTGCGTACTGCTGAGGAGTCCTATACTAGGACATAACAGCTGTCCAGTGCTCCCAGATTTTCAATGGTTCCCCAACTAATGTCAGTCCATGATGAATACTACTTCTGAAAATTAACTAACTAGAGTAACCACCTACAGATCTACTACTGAATTAGTAGTCATAAAATTGAATAGTTATAGATCGAATTGGCAGTAGTATTTCTGAGAAATAAAGGAAAATTGTCAAAACAACGTTCAATCTTGTTAGATATCTTAGTAATCAAAACAACATCATGTTCGTTTATCATCTAATGCATATTCAGCTATTTATTTAACTGACAAAATCAACGTAGAACAATCTTAAACGGGTGGATTGGTTTAAGTTATCATATTTTACAGTAGTATACAAAGAACATATGGATAGAGAAGGAGTGATAAAAAAAGTAGATGAAGTTGTATTAGACAACAAACAAAATTCAAGCAGCTTTAGATGTCAAGGAGTGAATACATCTACGCCATTGTAACCAATTTTCAAACATATCATAAAGGAGTTCTCAACTACTCAGTTATTCGTAAATATTTGATAAAGAATACTTTCAAATTATACGCTTGAATATCTGTCAAAAGTGAGTAATCTTGAAGGTTATAGTTGTAATATTCGATAATATTTGAGTGGACCTATGAAAAGAGCCTAAAACATTTAGATTTCGCCGATGATGATTTGTGTCTAATGTCCAAAAAGCTCGAAGATCTACAGGCGAAAATTAACAAGTTGACAGAAGAGGCAGTGAAGACGGGACTTCAATTGAACGTAGAAAAGACAGAGATGATGATGATACCCAACCAACACCACCAACAACAACAACAAGCACCAATCATCATTAACGGGAGAAACCTAAAGAAAGTAGTCTCTTCCACCTACCTGGCTAGGCAGCATTGTCTAAACTACAGGTGGCACAGATGAAGATGTCAAATCCAGGATCGTAAAGACAGCAAGAAAGGCCTTCATTAATCTGAAATCAATGTGGAGATCTACTACACTCAGCATAAAGCGTGAACAACATCCGGATTTTCAACATCAATTCAGTCAAGTCAGTGCTGCTATATGGTTCAGAAACTTGGCGCGTCACGAAAAGCACTTCCTACAAACTACAGACATGTATCAACAAGTATCACCTACGCTCGTTGCTGAAGATCAGATGGTCAAGAAGAATAGGCAACAAGGAACTCACTCTGGCCTGTGAACGAACCAACCAAGAACCTACCGCCCAAAAAATTTGCAGAAGGAAGTGGAGATGGATTGGGCATACACTTAGAAGGCCGACTGGGGACATCACGCGTCAGGCCCTCGAGTGGGACCCCGGGTGGGAAACGACGAGTTGGGCGCCTGAGCCGAGGACGACATGAAGGGGATCATGTGAAGAAGAAAATAAAGCTTGTGGGCAGTCGTGGTGCCAGGTTCAAAACACTACAGAGAACAGAGTGCAATAAAAGCGTGTTACTGAAGCTCTATGTTCCACTAGGAACCCAAGGGGGAAATAATAATAATAAAACCAGTTAATCAGATTACGGTGTGAATGTAATGAAATTACCTAGCGCTTAGATGAGTCTGAATAATCGACTAGATTGACCAATAAGCCATTAGGAAAGTGTAATATATAATTCCTTTTTCATGTTGTTTTGAAGTATTGTGTAGATCAGTAGCTTACAGTGCGAAAACATTGTATCGATGCAAAGAAACAATGTCGGTATTGTATTCTCTTCACAATTATTTGACGCTGACAATGTAAAGTCATGTTTGTTTGTACCACATTGAAAATAAGACTGTTCTAGCTACAGATTTTGAATTTAATGGTATTGGGAGTAGAGTCTCCTTTATCAAAACCTGCATCTTTTATTTTGTTCACGTTGTCTGATATTGATGGATCAGCAATGTTTGAAGTGTTAAGAAATATGAAGGTATTTCGGCTCGTATATTCATACTAGGCGCCAGGTGCAGATCTACTACATGACTACTTACATGGATTCAGAATATATTGACGGTTATGTGTTTCGATGTATGACAGAAGGAAGTCTGTTACTCAATCTTAAGTTTCATCTTAGGCACATCTTTTCCAAGTTTAGGTTGTCTTTTACGAAGATTATCTATCTATGGTTCCTTGAATGTAATGATCTATAGTCATGTGGATGATTTCATGCACACAAGTAGTTAGTCTGCCGTTCTCCTAGACATCTCTAGGGAAAACTGGAACACACTTCTAAAACAAATTTTGAAAATGATCCTGCTCAATCATTATTCAGTATATCATTATTTACATTTTTGTGGGGTTGTAACTTCATTGGTTTCAGCAGTTGACTTTCCCCACAGTGATTCACGAATTCGAATATCGATCCACCTACTAAGCTTTGGGAAGTCAGATACTAGCATCATTAGCCCTCATACACAAAAGGTGTGGCTTATTACCTACTGTAAGAATATGCACAAAGTTGCTGAAAGCATCTCTATTTCTTCATATACACAGTTTATATCTTTAAATCGCCTTTTTCAAATGTTCTTTCAAAGCGACAAACTATTTTCAAGGTCATTTAAACAATCGCTGGCTTTGGTCGCTTTGTTCAGCAACTTCAGCTGGCTAAGTTGGTAGGCAGGGGGGCATAAAGAATATCTTGAATCAAAACATTTCGAGATCGTATAAATTAGTCAGATACTACTTTCAGCCAACTTCACCAAACCCAAACAAGTAATAGTACAAATCAATGCTGAAATGATCATGAGCTCAGGAGGATGATTTTAAGTCCCCTAAGTTGGATGATGACCTTGAAATTGATTGGTTGTTTCTGGTATTATCTTGTTATTGTCTTCATAGTTATTTTGATTGGTTATCCTGTCGGCGTGAACTTTGACCTTTTTGTCGTTTCTTATTGGTTGATAAATAGGGTCAATGTCAATATATTTGTTGATCGCTAACTGAACTGTATACCAAGCTTCTAAGAATTCTCTGACATTCTTTATCTCTCCACGACCCAGGACTTCCAAATTTACTCAGTCGAATTCATGCTCATCATATGAACGAAAATAAGCTAGTTGATCGGGTTCTTGTGCGGATACCTCGATATTGCCCCTGTTTTTAATTATACAATAATGATGAATATTGGCTAGCAGTGGAATTCAAGATGCGCATTTCGTCTTGTTTGGGACTCATCAGCCGGATGTACCTGCACTCCAGTGCGGTAATGTTGTTCCCACCAGGGATTCAAAACCAGAATCGACCACTTCAAACACCAGAGCATTATCCACTAGACCACCGAGCCATGATAGCCAATTCTTGTGCGATAGGTACAGTTTTAGTGTTATTGCTTGTATTGTCCTGTAGTTGATTGGACTGAACTGATCGGTCTCTGTTGGCATTCATAGTTTGTCTTCGCTGTTTTAAACAATATCTTTTTTTTGCAACTAATTTTGTGTGTTATTGGATTTTTACTAGCGTAGTTAAAGATTTAATCTGTATGATTTAATTTCGTGAATACTTCAGTTTCCAATTGTCACAGTTTCATTCTACTGTGTGATCAGAACATCGAAAAAAAAAATGCGAGTTTCCCTTTTCATTCCCAACCAAAAAGGTCGTTGATTGATTCATTTCTTTTAATGAAGTGAAATGTGTCATCCATATACTTAGTTAAGTAGGGGTAAGAGAAGTAAACTTAAAAATAGTACGTGTGTGTGTGTGTATATGGCATACAGATCAGAACAAAATAACATTTAAATTGAACCAGTTTCGGTAAGCATTGGAATCTAGGATGCAGGTTTCATCCTCCTTGCCATTCGTCAGCTCTATCCAACTGCATCCCACTCAGACTTGAACCTCGTACACATAACTTTAGGTACTAAATAAAGCATTTAACTTAGTTCAGCATATTTATTCAATCAATTTATGAGTTTTTCAGTTTCTTCTTATCGATGATATCAAGTCGATAATTTTTTTATTAAACTGAGTCGAGTATGAAAATATTCTGTATAAATTAATGTAAAAAATGTAAGCAACTGATGATGAATGATGAAATCAAATGAATCCATGGTATTCTGTTTGTTAAAGATGTTTTTCTTTCTAAATGACTGTTGATAGAAACAAGGGGAAGGCGAAGAGGTATACAAAGTAAACCTAGAAGTTACATCATGTTGACGGCCACGATAATGAAAGTAGTCGAATAAACTTCTTTTGGATACGAAGACTAGGTCTGTAAAGGTGGATTGCAATGGCCTCTGCTATGTGAAGTAACCGAGTGTGTAATCCATGAGGTAAATTAAGTGGAATCTGATGGATAATTTTGAAGGCTTTTCCAGTAACCACTTCATGTCCTGTGTCAACTAAGTGTGCAAGTATGGAGCTCTTTATAGTTCTAATTTGTCTCTTGTTCAACCATGATGGGTGGTGATCAGAAATTCGACGATGGAATCGTCTCATTGTACACCACTTCTATGTGCATTTATCAATTCAACTGCTCCTGTGGAGCTAGTTACATTGGGCGTACAATGAGGCAGTTCCATCGTTCCATCTTGGTTGAACAAGGGACAAATTAGAACTATAAAGAGCTCCATACTTGCACACTTAGTTGACACAGGACATGAAGTGGTTACTGGAAAAGCCTTCAAAATTATCCTTCAGATTCCAATTAATTTACCTCATGGATTACACACTCGGTTACTTCACATAGCAGAGGCCATTGCAATCCACCTTTACAGACCTAGTCTTCGTATCCAAAAGAAGTTTATTCGACTACTTTCATTACCGTGGCCGTCAACATGATGTAACTTCTAGGTTTACTTTGTATACCTCTTCGCCTTCCCCTTGTTTCTATCAATATTCATTTAGTTTCTTATCACGACGTAATCGTTTATTGTGGATGACTGAGCATTCATTAAAGTCACTCCATTTACCAAAGGAAAGCTTATTTCATGTTTCCAATTTTAGTAACTCTATTGATTATTTACATCATTATTTTCGATACATCACCATCACGGGATTGGTAATTTAATTGAATTGTAAAACTATGCATAGTAGTGTAGAGCGCAAGATGAAGACGTAATTGAAGAGGAATATACATTTCTTTGCTCAATCAGTCTTTTTCTAAATGTTTAAATGAGAATATTCAATGTGTTCAATTTTTGACATTCACTAACATACCTGATTTATTGGCATATTTCTTACTAATTAATTCATACAAGTAATTAATAGATGATTTTATGGATCCACTGACTGGTTCTACCTAAACAAAGCATTATGAAAAAACAAATGATGAGGATTTTAGGTGAAAGCAGATAAGTTACATATAACATTTCAAGGTCAAAACTCACAATAAATTTATTCGCTTCTTATTTATTGACACAGTTTACATCATAGTATTTCTCATGAGAAGCGAGAAGAGGAGCATACACTGTTTGACCGATGAAAAGACCCTAGAAGAAGATTTGGATTTCGCCCATGATGATTTATGTCTTATGTCTTGAGTCGCACAAACTTAAAGATCTACAGGCAAAAACTAACAAGTTGGCAGAAGAGGCAGGGCGAGGCAGCGAAGACGGGACTTCTTTCAGGTGAACGTGGAGAAGACAGAGGTGGTGAAGATACACAACCAACAACAATAACAACAAGCACCAATCACCATCAACGGGAGAAATTTAAAGGAAGTTGTCTCTTTCACTTACTTACTTACTTACTCACTTAGGCAGCATCGTCTCAACTACAGGCGGCCTCACAGATCAGGATGTCAAAGCCAGCATTGGAAAGACAGCAAGGCAGGCCTTCATTAATCTGAAATCAATGTGGAGATCTACTCCACTCCACTCCACTCAGCATAAACAACGAGATGCGGATTCTGAATACTAATGTCAATCAAGTCAGTGCTTCTATGTGATGGTTGAGAGACTTGGCGCGTTACGAAAAGCATTTCCAACGAACTACACACATACATCATCAATATCTGCAGTCAACGCTCCCTCGCTCACTCGATACTGAAGATGAGACCAGATGAGATGAGAAGGCGAGAAAGAATGAGCAACAAGGAACTCACTCTGGCTGGCTGGCTGGCTGGCTGTCAACTAACCAACCAAGAACGTATCGCTCAACAAATATGCAGAAGAACGTTGAGATGGGCTGGATTGGACATACACTGAGATGGTTTGGGGGGGGCGGACATCAGGCACCAGGCCACGTCAGGCCGTCGAGTGGAACCCAAAGGGGAAACGATGAGTTGGGCGTCTGAGCCGAGGGTGACATGGAGGAGATCGTGTGAGGAAGAAACGGAAGCTTATGAGGAGTGGTGGAGCCAAATTGGAAAGACTGAACAGAAGAGAGTGAAATTGTGATGTGCTACTGAAGCCCTATGTTCTACTAGGAACCCGAGGGACAAATACTAACAATTTTCACACTACAGAAGTTTTCGGTTTAGTTGCTGACAAAATCTTAGCCGAGATACATATGGCTAGTTTAGGATTTGCCAACACACGCTATCCTTGCTGCCAACTGACGAGATATCCAACTGTTCATCAAAGAACGAGTACACTGCAAAGTAGTCCTGTCTATCTTGTTATACAATTGTGAGATATGACTGTGAAATGTAGAAAATAAGAAGGAATTATGGGGTTTTGATCACAAATGTCTTCATAATATTTGTGGAATCACAGTGTGAGTAATGTCTTGGTCAGACGAAAGGGTATCAGGCAACACAGACAAGTCGATTGATGAGGTTATGAACCTTCCTTGATTGAAATGCCTTGGATATGTGTTGCATATAACGCGGTACAGCCTAACTCGATGTACAATGCTAGTCAAAGCCCAATCATGTTAGAAGAAGGCTAAGGGTGTCACCAAGCCATGAAACCCTTGACTGTTGGTTTCTCCTTTGTAGAAAAATGTATAATCTCCAGCTTCGAGAAAAGTAGGAATCGTTGGTTGAATATACTTGCGATATGGTTCAAAGAAGATCACAGTGGTGTAGATAGAACACAATCTTTATTATCTTTAGAGTCTTAATTATCTGGAATAACCTTCATTTGTTGGCTGTTTTAACTCTCACAGACTTCGAAACACTTTATTATTACTTTTTATTCAGACTATTTCATTCCGTACATATTGATGTGAAGCGTGGCAACTTGGAGCAAAGTACCAGGTTCCAAGTTAATTCATTGATCTGTCTATCCTTAAAAAATATTGTCGTAGATGCAACTACACTTGATATTGTTCAAGGTTTCATAGGAATTTTGTTAATTTAAAACAGATCTCAATAAGAAGTTAAAAATAATTGAATTATTTCAGTAGTATTCATCATGGACTAAACCACTGAAAATCTGGGAGCAGTGGACAGCTGTTTCGTCCTCGTATGGGACTCCTCAGCGGTATGCATGGGTCATGGGTGCGTAGTGCTGAGGAGTCCCATACGAGGACGAAACAGCTGTCCAGTCCTCCCAGATATTCAATGGTTCCCCAACTGATGTCAGTT
This sequence comes from Heterobilharzia americana, assembly GCA_944470555.2. Lineage (NCBI taxonomy): Eukaryota > Metazoa > Platyhelminthes > Trematoda > Strigeidida > Schistosomatidae > Heterobilharzia > Heterobilharzia americana. The sequence continues at coordinate 82,190,815 of OX104130.1, read as the reverse complement.
CATGATGAATACTACTTTTAAAATAAAAAATCCCCATTCATCTCGAAAATAAATTAAATTATTCACAAAATATAAACAATACTACTTACATAATAGTTTAAATTCTCTCGATTATAACTGGTTCTTAATACTATACACTTATCTATACTAATACCTAGTATATTCTGTACATCTACAATAACTTCAGCCGATGCTGTAGCAGTTAATCCAATTATTGGTACATTTGGAAATTGACGTCGTAGTATATGTAGAAATTTATAATCAGGTCTAAAATCATGACCCCATTGACTAGCACAGTGTACTTCATCAATAGCAATATATGCTAATTGATTAGTTGAATAGGCAATCTCTAAACGATTCAATAGTAATTTACTCTTGGCCAGCTTCTCTGGAGTCACATACAATAAGCGTAATTTAGAAGTAGATGTTATATCCTTTTTGTGATTCTAAATTAAAGGTAGAAAAGAAACATGAACACCATGAAGGTAAATAATCTATTCAATGAAAGTATGGTCAAATTTAAATGTTTATTCTAGATGATGATTGATGGTGGAACGAAAATTTGAATCGCGATGGGATTCAAACCAGCGACCACTAGGTTCCTAGCCCAATGTTAATCCATGAGGTCTGACTGTTAACTAGATTTTTATTTCACTTCAATCCTGACTACCATGTAAGTTTTCAACGCGTTACTACCGCTTGATCGTATTCACATTGGCTGCCTAGTCAAGTCAGGACTTCTTATCCGAATCGAAATCTGAATTCGAGAGTAATTACAGTATAAACACTAGTCTACCAAACTGCAACTATTTTAGACAGCCAAAATGATAATCAATATGATATTCCCTTCCTCTAATTCTGTTAGATTTCGATTCGGATGAGAAGTCCTGACTAGGCAGACAGTTTAAGTAGGATCAAACGTATCACAAATTCACATGGTAGTCAGATAAAACCGTTGGTGATTGAAGTGGAATAAAAACGTGGTTAGCATTCGGACGTCGTAACTCAGTTGGTAGAGTACCGGGTTAGAAACCCGGTAGTCGCTGGTTCGAGTCCGGTCGCGGTCCAACTCTCGGATGCACCTTCAATCATCATTCCGTGGAAATACTAGTCTGCCAAGCTACGGCTATCTTAGATAGTCAGATGAAAAGAACATCATAAATAACATTTGTATGGTGTCAAGTAAGGAGATTCAACAGGTGTGTTTCTTTCTATGTGACACCTAGTAGCTGGGTGTATCAGATTCTCTATAGAGAAATAGTAATCGGGATTGTATATTACAATGAGATAACGAGCTATCCTCATTGGCGGAAAATTTTCTAGGATGTTTTACATGCATATATGGACGGTATGATATGATTTATCTCTCTATTTACCGATATGATAACTTATACAGTCCAAACCTTCCATGGTCGCAAAATGTCAAAAAAACTGCCTGCCAGAATTTTAAGCCGTCTACTTATTTGAATTTGGGGGTTTGTGGAGAATGAGGAAAAGGAAAAAAATGCCTAAATCCCAACAAATCCCCAAATTCAATTAAACTAGTCATCACTAGTGACTACTACTATCTTCGTGAAGTGATTCCCGAAGTTCCCATGAGAAGTCGTGACCAGTGGCGCAAACATGGTGGCTGTGAGGACAAATACTCAACGATGAAACTGGGTGGCGATCGCGCTATATCGTGAATTGATAGAAGTTGGAAATATGGACCATTTGATTCTGACCCAAAAGTCCAATGCTAATCTGCTGACCACGGAAACTGAAGGTCGCGGGGTTCCAGCCCTGGCTGGGTAGTGGGTGTGCACTGCTGATGAAGAGTCCCATACTAGGATGAAATAGTTGTCTAGTGCTCCCAGGTTTCCGATATTCCTCCAACTGATGTCAGTCCATAATGAATGTCTACTTATTTACCCAATTTATTTGAATTTGACCAGATAGTGGGTCTGATATTTGTCAACTTTTAAACAGACGTTTCTTTCGCAATTTCTAGAGTGAAGGTGATAAATTAACTTCAGTTGAACGAAAACTTCATCACAGAAAATAGTAGCTGAGATTGAAGATTTTCCGCAGTTTATAATTTGTGATTTCTTAATCCACAGAATATTATTCCGTATATCGATTAGTTCATGTTGAGTAATGCGGCATAACCTGATGATATCATAATGTACCCCCTTTGTAGCTGGGTGATCACACACATTTAGCAGAGAGAGGGGGGTTTAGACACTCATTTCGTGTTTGTTGAGATTCACGTAGAATATACCTTTCGAAATTCGGTGTTAGCTGGTTAGAGCAAGTCAGCAGGAAGCCCTGGACCTAGGGTTTCGCGCTTGTTGGCACTCACTAGTAAGGCGCACCTGCAACCTCCACGTAACTAATGTTCCATGCCACCCAACCACTGTAGTCAGCTACAATACACCACTGCACAATTCGGGCCGCGATTCATCTCCCTAAGACTGGGTTAAATACCTTGATTGGTAACGGGAGAGCAACCAATTTCATGATCGATGGAATTCGGTCTACACTCAAGACTAGACAACATGAAACTGGTTGCACTCCCAGGACCAATTAACACTAGACTGACTGTAAGAGACTTCACCAAAGATTGATACTATCTCTTGAAGAGGCCATCCATGAATTTGTTTCCTACATGACTTATACTTCGGCTGACTTTTCACATCAAGGCAGACAGTGAGTAGACAGGAGTAAGACATTTTCCAGTCCCCCTATCAGATAACGATTGCTAACTTCATCGAGTCGATTACCTTTTTTACGGAGGACTTCATAGACAACATTTGCATACAAGACATACAATTGAGACCATAGATGAAATGTACAAAAGCTTTGTAAATTCTCCATTTTCAATACTTATATTTCATAAGCAGATGGTAAGATACAGGGAACCGATGTGCGGTCTATTAGATCTTCTGTAGATATATTGATATCTTGCCCACACCACAAATATGGTAATCTGAACATAGTTAGTCAAATTTTTGTTTCGCTTGATAACAGTACACTGATCACAAATCCATCACCGTTGACACAATTTCACAGAGAACTGAAGCGATTAGTGTGAGTGGACACATGAACAATAGCCTTCAGTTTCCACTCTTGATTGTCACTCAGTTCCTCGGTAAACAGAAAAGATGGTACGATGACTGAAGGTGCATTGACACGTTAAACTATGTACAAAATATAACGTTGTTAATTCCTTTTTCACTCTAGTTCTCGTCTACCCTGTGCGACGCGACCTTTGCATCTCTTTTTACGCATCCAGTTTTATACTACTTAGTATTATTAGGTAGTACAATTCTTATTCACAGCTGGCCTGTACATTTTATGCTATCACACACTGTTCATTTAACATTTCTAGATATTAGTACCCTTCCCATTTCATAGAGCTATTGGGATTCTCTTTGTTGATCCCTGATGTTCTATCTCACCCTGAACCTAATGGTTGAAAATACGCGTGTCCTTTACATTTCACTTCTGGTTTGCATTGGATACAGGGCTTTGTTGTATGTACTGTTGACGCACTCTCTGGAAGGTGCTTTGATAATGATAAACCCACAGACAACTCACAATTAGAAGTTTATCATTTATCGTCCACTACTGTATTTTTCAGACAAATTCCATGTTTTGAATTTTACGTGTAACTCGAGCGTTTCGTTAATTGTTCGAGAATAGCTCGAGTTCAAAATTTCTTAAAAAGAAATTCACAAACGGTTTTTATTAGCTTAGAATAGTCTTTGGTTACCTCTAGACTTTTCTGGAATGACACTTCTCATTGATTTCGCCTACTCAACCTAAACTGATATTTACACGAATGACCACGTGTCTTTTTCTTGGAACTTTAAAGAGAAATGATTGGTTATGGAAGGCTTCAGGAATTTCGGGCTTCTTAAAAGGATCTGACCGAACCTTAGTGTACATCATAGTACTAAGAAACTTGAAAGTCCTACGAAAACTTCATTTAAAAATTGGAAAAATTTGGAAATGATTAGAACAAGATATGGTATATATCCATGGAGTTTTCTGATTGGTAGTCTCAGCTACGTGCAGACCTGGGTCTGCGACACTACCAAGATGAATGGCTGTATATTCTGTATGGTAAGAACTGAAGTGTATTGTAACAATGAGAATACACCCATACCTTATCTTAATAAGAATCGTTATATAAAATTTCGCCATCTGATTTAACTTCTTTTTGGCTTATAACTCTACTGTTCTTGGTTGCATTATTACCATTTCACAATCTTCCAATTTGTTACCTTCTTTTTTGATCTACTGATGTGATATGCATCAATTTTGACTGCTATGCAGTAATATTACTAGGTCCTGTGTTATTAATGACTGACTGGATGACTAACTGACACATCGATGCACATCAGTCGTGGAGAACAATTTGAATCTGGTAGTTGAGAAAGGCATCCAAATCACTAGTCTATATTTTAGGTTGCAATTCATCATGGTCTGACATCAGTTGCAGGAACATTGGGAACTTGAGAGCACTGAGCAGCTGTTTCGTCTTAGTATGGGACTCTTCAGCAGTGCCCATCCACGACCCCGCAAGAGATCTAACACAGGACCTCCAGGTCCCGCGGTCAGCAGGTTACGATTGAACCACCGTTGTCAGTCCATGACGAATTCCAACTTAAAATCAATTATAGAACCTCCACAAACCTCCAGATAGAATTAATCTAGCGTTCACTGGTGATTAGCTTCTAGAGGTGATTCTCAAAATTCCAATGAAAGTCGTGACCAGTGGAGTCAACCAAGTCGAATATGAGGACAGTTACTCAACAACGACAATGGATGTAGGTAGTGCTACGTCGTGAAGTCATAGAAGTAGAAAATGCGGACCACTGGATTCCCACCCACTGATTTGATGGTAACATGCAGAGTTCAATCCCAGGTGCGGTCAGAGGTGCGCACTGCTAAGACGTCCCAAACTACGACGAAACAGCTGTCCAGCTCTGACAGGTTTTCAATGTTCCCCCAATTGATATATGTTTATGATGGATTTCAACCTAAAATCAATTAGTAAACCTCCATAGACCTCCAAATAGCATTAATCTGTATGTTCAGAACATGTATCTTCACCTGACAAGAATTTCCTGCGAAAAGACCGATCCCCAGTTGTGCTTGCATGTGCACGCGAAAAAACTGAATAAAAATGAAGAGCTTGAACACTGATCGAAGTGAATGCTTTACGAGATAGATAAACAACCTTGCAAATATTGAATATTTAAACAAATTTAGTAATATCCACTACTAGTTATTGTAATACCGAAAGTGATGGTAATAAAAGATGAAATAACTAACCGGTTTTTCTGCAAGAAGAGAAAGAATTCGACGTTGTTCTGGTAATGGTGTATTCCCATCTAAAACTGCAATTGTATCAGGTTCGAGACCATATTTTGTCAAGTTTATCGACTGATCAACCATCAAGGAAACCAATGGACTAATCACTAAAGTGACTGAGCCTAATTGTCGTCCATTTACTTTGAAGGCATTCACGTTAATCAGAGCGGGTAATTGATATACTAAACTCTTTCCAGCACCTAAATATTATGAGCGAAAAGAACAACAACAGAAATCCACAAGTAATGGTGCTTTTCATTATTATTATTATTATTATTATTATTATTATTATTATTATTATTATTATCATTATTTGTCCCTTGGGTTCCTAGTGGAACATACGGTTTCAGAAGCACATCTCCAGTCCACTCTTTTCTCTGCAGTCTTTTCAACCTGGCTCTATGACTGCCCATGAGCTTTCATTTCTTCTTCACATGATCTCCTCCAAGCCATCCGCGAACGCTCAACTCGTCGTCTCCCATTTGGCTTCCACTCAGCAACCTGGTATGGCGTGTGATCTTCCCAAACCGCTTTCTTAGTGTATGTCCAATCCACTTCCACTTCCTTCTGCATATTTGTTGGGCGATGGATTCTTGGTTGGTTCGTTGCAAACCAGAGTTCCTCCTTGCTTAATCTTTCTGTCCATCTCATCTGATCTTCAGTATTGAGTGAACGTAGGCAGCTGTTGATGAATGTCTGCAGTTTGTTGGAAATGCTTTCCGTGACGCGCCAAGTCTCTCAATCATCACACAGAAGCACTGACCTGACTGACATGAGTGTTGGAAATCCGGATCTTGTTCACGGTTTATGCTGAGTGCAGTGCTGTGCAGTGAAGTAGAGTAGATCTCCACACTGATTTCAGACTAATGAAGGCCTGTCTTGCTGTCTTTCCAATGCTGTCTTCGACATCCTGATCTGTCCCGCCACCTGTAGTTGAGACGATGCTGCCTAGGTAGGTAGGTGAAAGAGACAACTTTCTTTAGATTTCTCCCTTTGATGGTGATTGGTGCTTGTTGTTGTTGGAGTGATTTTCACAGAGACAATTAACACACAACACCTATATAGGATTGCACATGGTAGGCAACTACAATTTCATTCAAATGTAGTGAGCAAATTAAACTAACCGGTAACATGTAAAATTGCTAAATGCAGTTAAACAATCATACACTTTCATGTATTCCTTGGTTAGAGGTCACATAGTTTGAGTTTCGAACCCAAAGACTTGGTTGTATTGTGTTATCTGAGCTGGGCTATTTAATCGTGAAGTTTTCATCGTCTTTCTAGACGACAATCATGCGAACATTCTATCAAATCACCAACAGAATTCTTAGAAAAGATCAAAAGCATTAATATAGAAAACGATGAATTAATGGTACCCTTCCATGTCATAGGATTATACACATCAATCGAAGCAAAATTCTCCAAGGAAACTATATCCCTTCTGCTCACTGAAGGCACTAGCCTTTCAGAAAGCACAAAACTTAAATGTTCAAGTCTAATGGAACTCATTGACCTTTGTATGACAATATACTTCCAATTTAATGGAAATATATATAAATAAATGTAAGGAACTCCAATGGGATCACCGATATCCGGATTAATTGCAGAAGCAGTCATGCAGAGACTGGAAGCCATTATTCTACCTATGATCAAACCAAAAATTTGGATCCACTGTGTGGACGACACTTTTGTCATCATTAAAAAAGATGAAGAAAAGAAAACACCTACAGTTTGATCAAGAACGTTTTCAATAACATCGAATTCACAATGGAGAAAGAGTCAAACAACCAACTACCATTCCTAAATGTTTTAGTCAGTAGGAGAAATGCCGAAAGCTGTAAAACCAAGTGTACAGGAATCCAACACACACTGATCAAATCCTCAACTAATGTAGCAACAACCCAACAACACACAAAATCAGTTGCATGCAGACCCTATTCAAAAAAAAGCAAGAACACACTGCAGCACAACAACGTCACGGAGAAACGAAGAAAAAATTACTTGATGTCCATCCTAAAGAAGAACGGCTACCCACCAAACTTCATCAGAAGATGCCTATCCTGTTCATCATCAACTACAAAGTTATCCACAGAAATCAACAAACGTATCATCCTTCCATACATAAAGGATATATCAGAAATCACGACAAGAATACTGAGAACACTTGGAATTAGTGTAGCTCATAAAAGAACAAATTCACTGTAAACACTATTGGATGGAAAGAAGAAACAAAGAATATCAGAGAATTCTTGGAAGTTTGGCATTCATGTCTGTCAGTTAGCAATCAATAAGTGTATAGACATAGACCCAATCTATCAACCAATGAGAGAAATGACAAACGACAGAAAGTCAGAGGTCAAGCAGAGGAACAGCCAGCCAACTAGAAAATCTATAAAGTCAATAACACAACAATCGAAGGAAACAACCAATCACAGACCACTTCGTCAAGGCAAACTACTAAATTACTCACGGAGAGATATTGACAACTGACTTCATACTGAAGTTAGTGCTGATGATGTCTCTGCCTAGAAGAAGGACGATGAAAGCTCCACGATTAAACAACCCAGCTTAGAGAACACAATATAACCAAGACCATCCAACTGAGCTACAAATATTCCCCACCATTTCGAACTCATAAACTACTGGCTAACGGTAAGTACCTAATCCAACGAAACGCGCCCGTATACTAGTTAGTCGATTTTCGGTTAAACTCATCTGCCTGTAAGATGATATTTCGAGACGTGTCTGCACAAACCCCCCAGGTTAATGATAGGCAGTGAAGTGGTAGAATGAGTTGACTTCCCAACCCGTTTGGGGAGTTGAACCAGCTCAAAGGCGTTCGTTGTGTAGACATCAAAGTTCGCATACAAGTTCCATCTGGTGTTTGCCCACTTACATCGTCTTTAGACTTCGATATGTACTGCATATACACAGCTACCGCCAACATCAACTGTCAACTGGAGAGTCCAACATTGTCACCCAGATAACAACCACGAGCAAACTGAGATTTCGAGTGGCTATTATGATGCCCCTCTCCCAAGAGCATTGAAGGCTCTCATGCAGTGGGAACCAATCTCCTCCTGCAGGACCATGACAGTAAGATTCGACTCAAAAAGGAGGAAAGTCACAATCATTCAATGCTACGCTACACACCTACAAAATAATGCAGATGAAGAGAAGAAGGAGGAATTCTATACACAACTGCAATCAGTGATGGACAACACCCCACTCCAGTTGGCGACATCAAAATTCTAATGGGTGACATGAATGCCAAATCGGAGCGGACAATACAGGAAGAGAACTCATCATGGGTCGACAGGCACTCGGTGAAATGAACGAGAATGAGGAACTGTTTGCAGATTTCTGCACATTCAACGACCTGATGATTGGAGGTAGTGTGTACAAACACGAGGATATTCACAAAGCGACATCGATTCGATTTCACCAGACACCAGGACACACTAAATATCACATCGACTTCAACTCAATCTGAAGAAAGTGGAGAAGGAGACAGCCTACTGGACACAAGATCGAGAAGAGGAGCAGATATAGGTTCACACCAATCACTATCCAGTGCAAGGAACCTTCCAAATCAAGTTCAAAGCCTTCAAAGGAGTTGGAGATAGACTACAATTCAAGTTCAACACCCAGAAAAAAAACCGAAGGACGGTCAACTAGGGACATCTAAACGTTTGTCATCAGGACAAAATGGGAGACATTAGGCAATATCTCTGAAGAAACCTTCATGGAAAAACACTAGAACTCTTTGAAAGAGATGTGGACAGAAACCTGCATAATCGTACTAGTAAGGAAGAGGAAAAAAGACAAGGAATGGATCTCCAAAAACATATTAAAGCTGATAGACGAGAGGAAGATGGTGAAACAGAAGATGAACCAGTGCAAGGATGCACTACGAAAGGACGAACTGAGTACAACGTATAAAAAACTAGACAAAGAAGTGAAGAAGAGTGCGCGCAAAGACAAAAGACACTCCTACGACACAATGTCTGGAAGGAAGGAAAGGTACCATGCGATCGGAAGAAGGGCTATTTTTTCAAACTCCCGAAGTCTTTGTAAGAACTGGCGCGGAATCATGCTCCTGTCCACAACAAGCAAAACACTATGCCGCATCATCCTGGAGAGACTAAACGACGCCCTGGATTCAAAACTACGACCAGAACAGGCTGGCTTCAGGAAGCACAAATCATGTGCGGACCAAATTGCGACGCTACGCATTATCATAGAACAGAGCATAGAATGGCAGTCAACTCTTTATCTCACCTCAACTTCATTGACTTTGAAAAAGCCTTCGACAGCATCGACCGAGAAGTAATTTGGCAGGTGCTTCAACACTACGGTGTGCCACAAACCTTTATATACCTCATTCAACAGCTATATGGCGACGCCATATGCGAAGTGACTGACAATGGAAAGCTCAGTAACGCCTTTGAAATGAAGACAGGAGTAAGACAAGGCTGCATACTATCACCCATGATCTTCCTATTTGTGGGCGACTAAACTGGATCATGCAGCAAACAGTGAGATGTGAGATGGGCGTACACTGGCTGCAACGATGAAAACACCCTAGACGATTTGCATTTCACCGATGATGATATTTTATGTCTAATGTTGCACAAACTCGAAGATCTACAGGAGAAAACTAACAAATTGACAGAAGAAGCAGCGAAGACAGGACTCCAAGTGAATTTAGAAAAGACGGAGGTGATGAAGATACCCAAACAACAACAGCATCATCGACAAGCACCAATCACCATCACCAGGAGAAACCTAAAAGAAGTAGTCTCTTTCACCCACCTACCTAGGCAAGGCAGCATCGTTTCAACTACAGGCGGCACAGGCACAGACGAGAATGTCAAAACCAGGATCGGAAAGACAGGACAGGCCTTCATTAATCTGAAATCAGTGTGGAGATCTACTGCACTCAACACAAAGAACAAGATCAAGATTTTCAGCACTAATAGTCAGTCAAGTCAGTGCTTCTATATGGTTCAGAAACTCGGCACGTTACGAAAAGCATTTCCAACAAACTGCAGACATTCATCAACAGCTGCCTATGCTCGCTCAATACTGAAGATCAGATGAGATGGACAGAAAGATTAAGCAAGGAGGAACTCTGGTTTGCAACGAACCAACCAAGAACCTATCACTCAACAAATATGCAGAAGGAAGTGTAAATGGACTGGATTAGGCATACACAGAGAAGGCCAATGGTTGACATCATGTGCCAGGCCAGTTCCTCGAGCGAAACCCAAAAAGGAGACGACGAGTTAGGCGTCCCAGCTGAGGGTGACATGTAGGAGATCATGTGAGGAAGAAATGAAAGCTTGAGGGTAGTCGTAGCACCAGTTTAGAAAGACTGCAGAGAAGCGAGTGAAGTGGAGACGTGCTATTAAAGCCCCATGTTCCAATAGGAAACCAAGGGGGAAAAATATTAATAAAACTCTTGCAATGATCGCCAGGTTATATACATGGATCAAAGTAGTCGACTAGGATCAATTAGGATAACTGAGCAAAAAAGCTTAGCTAAATCAAGCTCTGCACGAAATCATATAGTAGATTGGGATAGAGTGACACGATTAAAAAACTGACTTATTTGGGTAGAAGGATGGAGAGTCTGATAATCGAATCATCACAGGATGCATGCAACAGAAATGGTTCTGCACTTTCCCCAGATATGTTGAAAATTCTATCACCGTTATCACAGAGAAGGAAAGTAGATTAGAAATATACAAGCTGTCCTTTGTTGTGTAGTTATGTGACATGAATACGGACAACAAATTGTGTCAAAAACGTTATCCAGTAGATAATACTGTTCCTTCACTGTTGTGACAATTCTGATAAACAGACTAAAAGGGAAATACAAACCACCATAGTCCCCAAGCTTAAGTCCTATAAATGATGAAAGTTGGACAAGATTTTTGTCGATGATCCAATCGAAACGAGAGAAAGGGAACAAGCGTATCAGGCGTTACTTATGTTAGCTGGTTATACTACTTATAAGTAAGTGGAATAATAATAATCACTTTATTGCAAATAATATTTGATACGATTTGGAACTCTCAGTATGTAAGATTGCTTCTTTACAATATTTCGAATAGTCTTAATTACAGAAATTTGAATTATGTAAATGATATTTTGGTAACGAGAAAAGTTACATGTAAATGGTTGGAATATTGAAACGATTGACTGATTATAGATCTATGAAAAGTAATATCATTAGAGGATATTTCAAAGTGGCTTCAGAAGGAAACTGAATCACCTGAACCCCCCTATAAATGTTGATGGCGGACGTCCAAGTTCTTCGACCACGTAACATATCGTTGAGACAGTTAACAGGATTGGTATGGCATGGCTAATTCCTTTAGACCTATTTACAAAAACGTGTTGGGGACGGATCCCTAAATTAATTGAGGTCTTAGCTATTAGGAAATTTAAACCACCTTTATGTATTCAAAAACAATTTCTTATCACATTAAATCCCTCATGGGGAATTCAACTATTAAGTCACACGACAGTTAAGTCTTATGTGATTTCTTTTTATCCATTCCGAGCAAATACAAGGAAAGAGTGACTGCAGCTTATCACTTGCAAGAATTTAAATGCTTGTCAACTACAATGTTAATCATTTGGGGGCCAGTGACACATCACCTACCCTACTAACAGCTTTCAAAGGCCTAGACAATATAACATAGTCTTTTCTCAGCAGATCAAGAAAGATAAACAGGGGACAATAGAGAAGAATAGGTAAAATATATGAATCAATAAATTGGGAATGTTGAGGTTGATTACACAACATGTGAGTAAATGAAATGCTTTCTGTGCTTACTAGCATACGATGAGAACACCTACGAACTTTCACTTCATCATGAGAAACGTGTATCGGTAATATTACCATTTATATCAAAGTTCAGTTACACAAACATCTGCTTCCAAGACGTGTAACAACGTCATTAAGTTACAGACCCGCAAACTAGTGTCCAATAAATGCTTACAGCTAAATTCAAATGATATCTTTAAGGGTCACTAGAGAGTAATCTGTGTCCTGTTGTCTATTCCTAAGTGCCAGTGGATCGATTATCAAAAAATAACGAAACTCATCATCACTGTCCACTTCAGACTGATGCTAGAAGGGGTTTAGAGCAACAGACCCGAAGATGTGAAACAAGATAATTTGCAATTTAGGTGTTTTAGGGGATTCATTTAATGACTTCAAGTCCGTATTCATCAAGGACAGGAGTGACACAAGGTTGCTGCCTACTATCATCACTGATGACCTTCCTGATTGTGGTCAACTCGACTGGACTGGATCATGCAACAAACTGCGAGGGGCGAGAAGATGGGCATACGCCGTTGGACCGATGAAAAGAGATTTGGATTTCGCCAACGATTTATGCCTAATGTCGCACAAACTCGAAGATCTACAGGCAAAACTAACAAGTTGGCAGAAGAGGCAAGGCACGGCAGCGAAGAAAGGACTTCGTTCAAGTGAACGTAGAGAAGACGGAGATGATGAAGATACCCAGCCAATAACAAGAGGCAACAATCACCATCAACGGAAGAAATTTAAAGGAAGTTATCTCTTTCACCTACCTACCTTCCTAGGCAGCATCGTCTCAACTACAGGCGGCGGCACAGACCAGGATGTCAATGCCAGAATCGAAAAGACAGCAAGACAGACCCTCATTATTCTGAAATCAGTGCTTCTATGTGATGGTTCACAGATTTGGCTCGTTACGAAAAGTATTTCCAACAAACTACAGACATACACCAACAGCGCCCGCCACGCCCACCCGATACTGAAGATCAGATAGCCAGAATAATAACAGTAGGCAACAAGAAATTTACTTCCGCCTGGTAACGAACCAACCAACAACCTATCACCCAGCAAATATGCAGAAAAAAGTGGAGATGGATTGTATGTGACGTACACTGAGAAGATCGTTTGGGGACATCACTTGCCAGGCCAATCCCTCGAGTGGAACCCAAATGGTAAATAAGGAGTTGGGCGTCGGAGGGTGACATGGAGGAGATGGTGTGAGGGTGAAATCAAAGTTTATGGGCAGTCGTGGAGCCGGGTTCAAAAGATTGCAGAGAAGAGAGTGAAATGGCGACGTGCTACTGAAGCCCTATGTTCCAATAGGAACCCAAAGAACAAATAATAATAATCACTCATCAAAGACTGACATCAGTAGTAGAAACATTGGAAACTTGGGTTGCTTTTTCCCAGCATAGGACTCCTCAGAAGTGCACACCCATGACGTTGCCAAGGATCCAATGGTCCACACTGTCCTATTTCTGCTTGTTCACAATATAGCGCGACATCCCTTCAATGTTGTCATTGAATAACCGTCCTTACGCCCACTTTTCATTAGAACTTCCGGAATCACATTTCGGAGCAAGTCGCTAAATCATGGGTACGCATTGCTTAGGAGTCCCATACCAGGACGAAACAGCTGTCTAGTGCTCACAGGCTTCCAGTGTTTCTTTAACTAATATGTAATTTCCCACTCTCAAGTAACTAATCCAGACCTAGTAAAAGGTTAATCGCCAACCTAAATACCTCGGTAGAGACATGGGTTCGACTCACATGAGGAAAATCGGTTCTTTTCAGGCTAAAGATATATCTTGCCGACGAATAACAAGAAACATGTGAACGCGATTATTCAAAGGAACACAATACTCTTCTATTTAAACAGGTTATATTACAAAACTTGACTTGGAAACGTAAAGACTGATATTCATACTTATTTATGAGTGTATGTAATCCCGCCTACCTGTCGGCATCACCAGTATGATATCTCGACCATCTAGTAATGCATTAATAGCTGTGATTTGTAGAGGCCGAAATTCAGAAATATGGAAAATATCTTTTTTCACTCGATGAATCTCTGAAGTCCAAGGGAATGTTGCTTGTGAATCATAACCAGCTGAAGTATTCATACAACTTGAAATTTCTTGAACACGCACTGTTGCTAGCTGTGATTTTAACTAAGAATTACAAGAGAATAAAAGATAAACTATATTACACTGAATGTTTAAAATATAGAATGACTCTCAACATCGCCATAGCAATGACCGAAACAACCAATCAGATTCGTCTAGTTTCGAAACTATGATTGGTTACTTCCGTTGTAGTGAGGATTCCCTTTAGAGTCACTGGAAAATAGATTGTTTAAGCGAAGTGTGATGATTTGCCATTATCCAGATAAACATTGGATGCATGCAAGAGTGGTCTTTCCTTGCCATGAAAAGTGCCTACATGCATTCAGACCATTGCTTACATTCACGATACCTCGGTTCCTGAAAGGAAATATTACCGACTATAATTTTTACTTAGTTCATCGAAATTTCAAAAAAAGAAATAAATTTAATAATTCTGCATCTGTTAATAATATAGTTCTTGTGCCTCCAGAAGAAGCCATTACAAACCATAACTCTTATTCAGGTTACCAGAATCCTAAGAGATCAGAATTTCGTGAATATACCCTATTATTAGTAGTTCTATATTAATTTCTCTCCCATGAGGGATAAACTTATTCTAGTAAGAGGAAGATGTGATTGGTTGTCACTGTCTAGACAGACACGTGATGCATGTACGAGTCGATGTCTGATCAAGTCATGTCTAACGGCATTCTCATTGGGTTTTGCTATTCTGTTACTTTGACAAATACTATAATCCTATTGGCTATCACGTAAGTACCGTTGTGTCTATGCTGCCGTATGTCTATGTACATGAAACTATTTAATACCCTGTGATCTGATTTGTTCTTCCTGCATCAGTCTGGAGGACCAATGCACCCTTAGCGCGAAGCATATAGATCGAAGTTCTATTCGAAAAACAAAAAACAACCCATGCACAGTTACGTGTTGAAACAGCTCTACCTTGTCTACGGAGATGATGCCAGTTATGCCATATTGATTTCAGGCTGCTATTCATTATACACTGACATCAGCTGGAGCAATAGTATGAATCTAGAACTATTAGAAGCTTATTTCGTCTCAGTAACGAACTCCACAGAAGTTCGCACTCACTACACCGTCAGGGATCGAGCCCAGGACATACAGAATTCACGGCCACCACGTTACTGATGAGCCGTTGGGTCATATTCGGATGGTCTATATTTCCTACTTCTCTCAGTTCACGATGTAGCGATATCGTCCATGATAGGAAAAAACAGCTGTTCAGCGCTCCAAGGTTTTCAGTGGCTCTCCGACTGATATAATTGCATGATGAATAACCACCTTCAAATCACCTAACTGTTTGTTCTCAATGGATGAAATATATTTGTCTGAAATCGGAATTTTAGCAGGCCCTTAGCTGTTATTCAGATATGTTGATTTGCTGAGTAGTTTCCTGGTAATATGGTTCTAAAACACAGGCACACTTACCGAAGCCCGACGCTAGCTGTATTTCTCGACCTGAAGGAGGCATTCAACTCCTTGATCGAGAAGTCCTGTGGCAATGTCTCTCACGGGAAGACGTGTCGAGTAAGTACACCACCTTATAAAAGGCTCTCTACTCGAACACTTGTGGGCGTATTAGAGCCTGCGGTAAGATGTCTGAGGAGCTGTGCTCGTCGAGTGGTGTCCGTCAAGGCTGTTCACCCTCTCCATTCTTATTCAATTTTATCATCGATATTCTTATGGAGGTCTCCCTCTCATCACATGATTACACAGAGGTTGACCCAAACGCAAGGGAATTTTCGTTAGACCTAGAATATGCAGGTGACATAGTCCTGTTAGATGAAGACGCTGACAAGATGCAGAGTCTTCTGAACACTTTGAGAGGGAATTTGAGAATGTTTGTGATGCGTTTCTCGCCACCCAAATGCAAATTGTTGCTTCAGGATTGGTCTTCAAAGGTGCCATGGCTAACAATAGAGAGTGAAGTGGTTGAGTGTGTTGAGCACTTCACTTACCTGGAAAACCGAATCAGCACTGGTGGCCCAGTAGCCGATGAAATCTCCACACGGATACAAAAGGCTCGGCTGGCTTTTGCCGACCTACACTGCCTGTGGCACCGCAGTAATCTCCAAATGTCTATTAAGGGTGGCGTGTACTGCACAGAAATCTGCTCTGTTCTACTGTATGGCTGTGGAACATGGTTACTGAGGATGGAAGACATGAGAAGGATCCAAGGGTTTAACCACCGTTGCCTTCGTAGTATGAGCCGTATTCCGTGGTGTCACCACGTAAGTAACGCAGAAGTCAGGTGTACAATTTTAGGGAGTAGAGGTAAATCAGTTACAGCGGTTGTGAACCTCCATCAACTGAAATGGCTAGTTTGGACATGTGTCCAGTCGCCGATTGCCTCGCCACACAACGTTGGCCAAAGTAGGTTCAGGCTAGAAGAAGGTTCGAGGTGGCCAGACTAAGATATGGCATCAATGCATGAAGGTTTAACTTTTGGTTTGAGCCATCTGCAGTAGTGCGGAATAACCGGTTGGGGTCCGCACAACAAGAAACGCTAGTGGTTTGAGACTGACTCTAAGCGATCACATGACTCAGAACCGATGTCAGTGACGCAGATGTGTACACACATTATCCTCGTCTTAACGACGCTATACCGAATCTCACGATTTTCTCATTCTTCCTTTTTCTCTTTTCGTACTTTATGTTTCTTTTGAGAGAATTTTCTTTTCTTCATCTTCCACATCACTGCCTTTTTACTTGATGTGGTGATATGAAGTATGGTAACTTGAACAGTTACGCAGTAATGCCTGGTCCTGTATTGAATTGGATGGTGATGATGATGATGAATATGACGTGGAATTCACCAAGATAATATAGGTGTATAGACGATTAATTTTTCACACTTTATTACGCTTAACTCATCTTATAGTCATATATGTAAATATCCAAACACCTTCCTTCATTTTTCATGTTATTGTGTTAACCTAAGGTGTGGTAAGCTGAATTCTACATTGTTTAATCACCGTTTTCATTCATCTGAGTGTTTTTTTCTATTTTACAACAAATTTGTCATTCCTGAACACTTCGCATCGCTTATTGACAAATCTAAGAAATATGTATGCCTATAGTGTGAATAGGATAAGTATCATCCATCGTGGCAGATGTGTTAATATCGTGCCTAATCAATCTAATTACTAGTTGCCTGTAAAAACGTATTCTTGGTTCATATACAAAACTATAAGGATAAATAAATGCTAAATAATTCGGCAGTATATAGTTAGTAAAAGTGTATACTGATCAAATTTTCATTAATCATGAGCTTACAAAAAGTAACCGCACTGATCAAAATATTATTATGGATATGTACTTGTCTTTGGAAAGTTCAACGGCTGATGAATACTGTTTCAAGACAAAACGAAGAATGTCAGTCATATCACAAAAGCTTTCAAGATGATCTGATTTCTATCCTATGAATGGGTATTCCTCTAAAAGTTACCCGTTATTTCCCATCGCTATACAGAGCTGAATGGCTGGACCTCTGTTGGTAGATAGGTTCCTATGCAGATGCCTCGATACTGTTAGATATTCATGATGTTACAATCATTTTGGTGACTAGTAGAGGAGTCCAGCATGGGCGTTTAGCCCTATTAAGGACTTATCACCTGAATTTACCTGCACCCCAGTGAATATCCGGCATTATCGAGGCATCCGCATAGAAGAAAATGTGCCAACAGAGGTTAAGCAGTTCGACCCTGGATAGCTAAGGGATATTACACCCAGAAAGAAACCGTTTGTGTGTTACGTGATTGAACATCTTTACGAATATTAAGTATCATATTAACGTTAAGAAAAATTTTGTTCAAATTGATGCTATCTTAACAAGACACCCATTAGTCTACAGATTTTCACAAATTCATCATCGACCGATTTGCTTTCCTTGTCTTGGATTCTACGGGTAACTTCAGCAGCACCGTTTAGTTCCCGCATACAACAGCAGTGCTTCAAGAACACCTCTTTTAACTGAACATCAGAAACTTTCTCAATATCTTTAATCTTCAGCCAATATATCATATAAGTATAGACAGAGCAGAAGGAAATGGAACAATATGTAGTATATAATCAGCAATTTATATAAGAAAATTACCTTATCATATTCTTGTTGAAGTTGTTGTCGTTCATTGTTCAACTCCACAATTTGTCTGGTTATATCATCAATATTCTTTTTAAGACCTTTTAACTTGTGTTGTATTTCTATTATGTAAAAAGATGAAAATAAACTTAGTAAGCCACGATTAATTTCGTTGATAACTAGTGTCTCATGTCGCACAAACTCGAAGATATACAGGCGAAAACTAACAAGTTGACAGAAGAGGTGAGGCAGCGAAGACGGGACTTCAAGTGAATATAGAGAAGACAGAGGTGATGAAGATACCCAACCAACAACAACAGAAAGCTACAATCACCATCAACGGGAGAAACTTAAAGGAAGTAGCCTCCTTCACCTATCTAAGCAGCACTGTTTCAACTACAGGTGGTGGCGCAGACGAAGATGTCAAAGCAGTCAGGATCGAAAAAGCAAGACAGGCGTTCATTAACCTGAAACCAGTGTGGAGATCTTCTGCACTGCACCCAGTATACAGCGTGAACGACATCCGGATTTTCAACACCAATTCAGTCAAGTCAGTGCTCCTGCATGGTTCAGAGACTTGGTGTGTTACGAAAGCCATTTCCAACAAACTACAGACATTCATCAACAACTGTCTACGCTGGCTCGCTACTGAAGATCAGATGGGCAGAATAATAAGAATAAGCAACAAGGAACTCTGACTGGCAACGAATAAACCAAGAAGCTGTCGATGGATAAACATGCAGTGGAAGGAAGTGGAGATGGATTGGATTGGGCACACACTGAGAAGGCCGACTGGGGACATCACACGTCAGGCCAGTGCTCGAGTGGAAGCCGGATGGGAAGTGACGAGTTGGGCGTCCGAGGTGAGGGTGGCATGGAGGAGGAGATGGTATGAGGAAGAAATGTGGGTAGTTGTGGAGCCAGGTTCGAAAGATTTGAGAGAATAGAGAGCACTGTGGACGTGCTATAGAATCCCTATGTTCCATTGGGAACTCAAGGGACAAATAATAATAATAATAAAGGCACGATTAAGCCGTGAAAAAGTAAATGAATGGTAATCGTTTGCTATAAGTGTGCTCTGTCTGACAAATCAACAGATCTGTAGAGATCCTGTAGTATCCATACACACAAAGAGAATGAGAGAAACAACTAATCAATCACCAGTATCCATCATATTGGGATATATGTTACGTATGCCCAGTCGCCGTCTGCATAGTCACACAATGCTGACCGATGTAGGTTCAGACTGGAAAAAAGCCCAAGGTGACCAGACTAAAACATGGCATCAATGTATGAAGTATTTGACTGTTGGTTTTGAGCCATGTGGGGCGATGCAGACTAGGTGTTTGGGGTCCGCGGGACAAGAGAAACCAGTGTTCGGAGACACTATGTGATATGGCTCACAACCGATGTTAGTGGCGCAGATGTATACACACATTATCCTCATCTTAACGGCGCCATACCGAACCTCACCATTTTCTCGTCCTTCCTTTCACTCTTTCCGTACTTTATATTTCTTTTGACTGAATTTCCTTTTTTCATCTTCCACTTCACTACCTTTTTACTTGATGTACTGATATGAGGTGTGGCAACTGGGACGGTTACACAGTAATGCCTGATCCTATATTGATTGAGATGGATGGAATATGCTTCATGTGCTGATCTTTTGTTCTCATTCGTTGACATTATGATTAGGTTGCCAACTCCTTTAAGGCTTTGAGTATTTTCCATACGTATTCTACCAAATACGATACCATCGATCATTGCATGGACTAATGGTCTACCGTTGTCTCCCTCTTCGAGTTAGCCGCTCTGACGTTAGTAGTCGTAACATCAACACAAACGTAGCAGCAACTCAGCGCAATGCTAACATGCTGAACTAGTGTTCGGCATTTTCTTCGGTCCGTAAGCATAGCATCGAATAAGAAATGATACTTGTAATCACCTGTTGCTATGCTGGGTCGAATTCCTCGACCTCTGTTGGCAGATAGGCTTAGAAGCCTGTCTATTATTATTATCATTGTTATTATTATTATTATCACCATTATTATTTGTCCTTCGGGTTTCTGGTGGAACATAGGCGTTCAGTAGCACACAGCGATTTCACTCTCTTCTCTGAAGTCTTTCGAACCTGGCTCCACGACTGCCCATAAACTTTCATGTCTGCCTCGCACCATCTCCTCCATGTCAGTCTCGGAAGACCAACTCCTCTTTTCCAACTTGGCTTCCACTCGACAGCCTGATCTGGCCCAGTACTTGATGTCCCCGGTCTCCTCAGTGTATACTCGATCCATCTTCATTTTCTTTTGCATATTCGTTGGGCTATGGGTTGTTAGTTGGTTCGTTGCCAGGCCAGAGTTACTCCTTGCTTATTCTTTCTGTTCATCTGCACGATCTTCAGTATCGAGTGTAGGCAGCTGTTGATAAAAGTCTGTAGTTTGTAGGAAATGCTTTTCGTAACGCGCCAAGTCTCTCAACCATCACATAGAAGCACTGACTTGACTGACGTTGGTGTTGAAAATTCACACCTTGTTTACGCTTTATTCTGAGTGTAGTGGAGTGTAGTGGATTAGATCTCCACACTGATTTCAGATCAATAAAGGCTTGCCTTGCTGGTTTTCCGATCCTGGCTTTGACATCTCCATCTATGTCACTACCTCGAGGTGAAACGTAGGTGGGTGAAAAAGACAAGTCCCTTTAGATTTCTGCCGTTCATGGTGATCGGTGTTTCTCGTTGTTGTTGCTGTTGGTTGGTTGCATATCTTTATCACCTGTCTTCTCTACATTCACTTGAAGGAAGTGCCGTCCTCGCTGCCTCGCCTCGCCTCTTCTGTCAACCTGTTAGTTTTCGTCTATATATCTTCAAGCTTGGGCGACATTAGACATAAATCATCATCATGGGCGAAATCCAAATCTTCTTTTGAAGTCTTTTCATCTGTCAAGCAGCGTATGCCCATCTCACAGCTCCTCACAGTTTGTTGCATGATCCAGTTCAGTTCAGTCAACCAAAATCAGGAAGATCATGGGTGATGATAGTAGGCGGCAACCTTGTCTTACTCCTGTCTTCACTTCAAAAATATAGGTGGGCTTTCTTTTGTGAATATTACTTGCCGTGCGGCATCATCATCATACAGCTATTGAATGAGGTTGATAAAGGTTTATGGTACTAAAACAGTAGTGTTGAAACAGAAGCCTACCAAATTAATTCTCAGTCGACGCCTCGATTGAAGGCGTTTTCAAAGTTGATGAAGTTGAGGTGAGGTGAGTTGAAGAGTTGACTGTCATTGTATCCTCTGTTCTATGATGATGCGAAGTGTAGCTTTGGAATTTGACTTGGACATGATTTGTTTTTTCTGAGGGCAGCCAGCGTGTTCCGGTGGTAATTTTGAATCCAGAGCATTTTTCAGTCTCTCCAGGATGATGTGGCTTAATATTTTGCTTGTTGTGCACAGCAGCATGATTCCGCGCCAGTTCATTTCACTTTAGTCTCTTTTTGGTGGCTAGCACTGGAACGCAGGATATGCGTTTCGTCCAGTTTGCGACTCATCAGTTGGTGGTGTTATTCCCACTGGGACTGGAACCCAGTACCAACCACTTCAAAATTCAAGCGTATATAAACAGCAGAAGTGGTGACTTTCGAGCTCCAGTGGCCTAATGAACAATGCTCTGTAGTTTGAAGCGACGGGTACCAAGTCAAAGTTTTAGTGAGAAAAGCATCACTCTTTGGAGGAAGGTACATCCAGCTGATGAATCCCAGAAAGGATGAAACGCGGGTCCTGTGTTTCACTGCTAGGCGACAAGCAGGCTACTCCAGGAAAGTAATTCAACAGATACAACAAGTCAGACTCGCATTTTTGAAGCTAAATCCAGAAGTGGATTCGAAAAATATAAACCTAATCAGAAAGGACAAACGAATCAGTCCAACATTGGAGACTTTATCGACTGGTACCATGTCTTGGTCTGACCACCATAAAACTTCTTCCAACCTAATCCAACTTCACGTAGTTTAGCAAGTTGTAGTAGATGATGGCTTAGTATGCGTAGTATATGTCCAAGCCATCTATTTATTATTATTATTATTATTAGTCCCTTGGGTTCCTAGTGGAATATAGGGCTTCAGTAGCACGTCTCCAGTGAACTTTCTTCTCTGAGATCTTTTGAACCTGGCTCCACGACAGCTCAGAAGCTCTCATTTCTTCCTCGCACGACCTCCTCCATGTCACCCTCGGACGTCCAACTCGTCGCTTCCTATGGGGATTCCACTCTACGGCCTGACGCGTGATGTCCCCAGTCGGCCTTCTCAGTGCATGCCCAATCCATCTCCACTTCCTCCTGCATATTTGTTGGGTGATAGGTTCTTGGTTGGTTCGTTCCCAGAGCTCCTTGTTGCTTATTCTTTCTGGCAATCCATCTGATCTTCAGTAGCGAGCCAGCGTAAGCAGTTGTTGATGAATGTCTGTAGTTTGTTGGAAATTTCTTTCGTGACGCGCCAAGTCTCTGAGCAATACAGAAGCACTGACTTGTTGTTGGTGTTGAAGATCCGTATCTTGCTCCGCATGCTGAGTGCAGAAGATGTCCACACTGGTTTCAGGTTAATAAACGCCTCTCTTGCTTTTTCGATCCTGGCTGCTTTGACGACCTCGTCTGTGCCACCACCTGTAGTTGAAACAGTGCTGCTTAGATAGGTGAAAGAGGCTACTTCCTTTAAGTTTCTCCCATTGATGGTGATTGCAGCTTTCTGTTGTTGTTGTTTAGGTATCTTCATCACCTCTGTCTTCTCTATATTCACTTGAAGTCCCGTCTTCGCTGCCTCACCTCTTCTGTCAACTTGTTAGTTTTCGCCTGTAGATCTTCAAGTTTGTGTGACATTAGACACAAGTCATCGCTGGCGAAATCCAAGTCTTCTAGGTTCTTTTCCGCAGTCCAGTGTATCCCCCTTTTCTCATAGCTTCCCACTGTTTGCCGCATGATCCAGTCGACCACAATCAGGAATATCATGGGTGATAGTAGGCAGCCTTGTTTCACTCCTGTCTTCACTTCAAAAGCATCACTGAGCTTCCCATTGTGAATTACTTGGCATGTGGCATCTTCATATAGTTGTTGAATGAGGCGGATAAAGGTTTGCGGTACTCCGTAGTAATGAAGTCCAAGTCATTTACAGAATCTAATCTCTTGTGAGTAATGCATCCTCAGATTAAGAAAGATTGAAGTTGAATTCACTGTTTACTACAGAAGAAGTGAAATGGCTATTAAGGCTTAAAAGCTTTCATAGAATGAAATAACCGAGATACTTTGTTGTCAATACTGAGCCATTACACACTATGAAAAGAAATCTAATTATGAGCTTTTTGAATGGTATTCATGAGATAACAAAATTTAAGTAACATGAATTGAAATGGATACACCTGTGGGGTAAACAGTATCTAAACAAGAAAAAACACGTATCACTGACTGACCTAATATCCTATATCTTTTCAGAACTATTCCATAAGTTATTACTCTATCTTCTATTGATATACTTATAATTCTCCGTTGTTTTTATTGCATCGAATTGTTCAATCTCTATTGGCATATGGGCTCCTATATGGATGCTTCGATATTGCCTGAATGTTAATTATGATAATTTGGTTGATTGTGGCTAGCAGAAGAATCCCAGATGCGCGTTTCGTCCTATTTGGTTCAAGTCTCAGTGGGAAAAACATCACTGGGGTGAAGGTACATCCAACTGACAAGTGAGTGCCAAGTAAGAAGAATCGCGCATCTCGGATTCTTCTGTTAGCCACAATCAACCAAATTATCATAATTAACATTCAGCCAGTATCAAGGCATCCGCATAGGAGCCCATATACCAATAGAGGTTGAAGAATTCGATTCAACAAAAACAACGGAGAATGACAATAAGTAGTAATAACTACTACCCATTGTACAAGAAGTGACTATCATCCCTACATGGCATAGTGGATAAACGCCTTTGCGTTTGAAGCGATGGGTGCAAGGTTCGAGTTCCAATGGGAACAACATCACTGACTGGGGTATAAGTCCATCCAGCTGACGAGTCCCAAGTAGGACGAAACGCACGTCCTGGATTCTTCTGCTAGCCACAACCAACTCTATGCGTCTTATCCAGAGCTGAAGTCATTGATATCAATATGAGAAAAAGAATCCATTTTGTCTACCTGGATTCATAATAGAATCAACATGTTCTTTGTAAATTTGCCTAGCCTAAATTTCACATTTTAAGCTCCCTCACCTTTATTCTACATTTTCTAACATCATTAACACTGATAAATATTCATTTCCCGATATCATTAGCCTTATGCCCCTGTTTAAAAAATGGTAAAGGAGCAGATATTCCTAACTTTAAAGTATAATTTCTACTTAATCTATACACTATTTCTGTTCAATTGATGCTATATGAAAATTTTGTACAATATCCCCGTAATATTTTTTCAGAACTAAACCATTATCAATATTATTACTTTGTAAAGTTGGATTAGCCTAAACGACCGAGTTGCGGAAGAAATTTCACCACGTATACAGAAGGTTCACCTGATACTTGCCAACTTGAATGATCTGCACCGCTAACTGGCGAAATATCAAATTATCCCTTCAAGGACAGATAGACTAGGCTGAAGTATATTCTGTCTTGTTTATAGAACTGTGAGACACGGTCGCTAAAAGTAGATATAAAGTGGTTACAGGGTTTTGATTATAAGTGGTCTTCGCAATATTGCTCGCGTTCGATGATCAGGAGAAAGGTACTAGGCAAAACAGGCAAGCCAATTGATGAGGTTGTGAACGTTTAATGACTGAGATGGCTTGGACATGTTGCTGGACACAACGAGCTATCAGGATGGTTAGAGAAAGACATGACATCAGCCAATGAAGTCCGTGGCTACTGATCTGAGCCATGTGGAGAGATATAGACCGCCAAAGACTAACCGTTATCTTCTTGTTGTCTTAGACAACTCGCCTACTTTGATACCAGTCTTTTTCTATCCACCTGTTCTTTGTATACTTCTGTGAACTGTGGTAACTTGAACCGGCAGACTTCTGTGCAATGTTCTACTTTGATTCTATGTCTGTCTGTTTGACTATCTGATAAATAGCAACAGGAAATATCAAAAACTCCAATTCCAAAGTGATAATTTGCTCTATATAGCTGTAGGAAATAGTTATACATTTAACACTTAACAATATTACCGATTTGGTCATACTTCTAAAGTGCCTTTAACCCTACAACTTTATAGTGACTTAGATAACCATCAAAGATATTGGATCAAAGGTTGGTCAAGTTATTACTAATTGTTATTTATTTGTCCCTTGGGTTCCCAATAGAACATAGGGATTCTGTAGCACGTCCACAGTGCTCTCTATTCTCTGAAATCTTTCGAACCTGGCTCCACGACTACCCACATTTCTTCCTCATACCATCTCCTCTACCATGCCACCCTCACCTCGGACGCCCAACTCATCACTTCCCATCCGGCTTCCACTCGAGCACTGGCCTGGCGTGTGATGTCCCCAGTCGGCCTTCTCAGTGTGTGCCCAATCCAATCCATCTCCACTTCCTTCAACTGCATATTTGTCCAGCGACAGCTTCTTGGTTTATTCGTTGCCAGTCAGAGTTCCTTGTTGCTTATTCTTATTATTCTGCCCATCTGAGCTTCAGTATCGAGCCAGCGTAGACAGTTGTTGATGAATGTCTGTAGTTTGTTGGAAATGGCTTTCGTAACACACCAAGTCTCTGAACCATGCAGGAGCACTGACTTGACTGAATTGGTGTTGAAAATCCGGATGTCGTTCACGCTTTATACTGGGTGCAGTGCAGAAGATCTCCACACTGGTTTCAGGTTAATAAACGCCTCTCTTGCTTTTTCGATCCTGGCTGCTTTGACGACCTCGTCTGTGCCACCACCTGTAGTTGAAACAGTGCTGCTTAGATAGGTGAAAGAGGCTACTTCCTTTAAGTTTCTCCCGTTGATGGTGATTGCAGCTTTCTGTTGTTGTTGTTTAGGTATCTTCATCACCTCTGTCTTCTCTATATTCACTTGAAGTCCCGTCTTCGCTGCCTCACCTCTTCTGTCAACTTGTTAGTTTTCGCCTGTAGATCTTCAAGTTTGTGTGACATTAGACACAAGTCATCGCTGGCGAAATCCAAGTCTTCTAGGTTCTTTTCCGCAGTCCAGCGTATCCCCCTCTTCTCGCTCCTCACTGTTTGCTGCATGATCTAGTCCACTACAATCAGGAATATCATGGGTGATAGTAGGTGGCAACCTTGTTTCACTCCTGTCTTCACTTCAAAAGCACCACTGAGCTTCCCATTGGTCAAGTTATACATAAATGTATTTATCATTCCTGAAAGAGACTTGTCAATTATATGAAAAAGAAAGGAGAAACTTGACAAAGAAATTTTGAAGAAATATGGATACATACCTTGTGATGTGGAACATGCATCCATAATGCTGAACAGTTTTTGAAGCCCAAGAATACACTGAATTTTCAATCAGTCTAAAAAATTATTCAAAAGAATCAGTAGTAACAATGAGCAGATAGTAGTAGATTTGAATTTTTAGAAAAGAATATAATAATCAGCTTGAACAAAGATGGACTGGAAACTCAGAAGGCAAAGATTTCATTTATCGAATACACTCGTTTCCACTGGTTATACAATGGAGGCTTTTTCACTATGATTCCTGATTAAATATATGAACTCAGCATACTCAATATTTATATGTTGTTATTTGTATCATCCAGTCGTTGATTGGACCCAACTGACACGTCTCCATTGGCATATGGGCTCCGTTGTGGATGTCTCAATACTGCTTATGTTTTAATCTTATATCGAGGATGGATGATGGTGAGCAGTGGAATCAGGGACACGTGTTTCGTCCAGTTTGTGACTCGTCAGCTGGATATACCTGCCTCTCTGAGAGCTATGCTGTTGCCACCAAAACTCGAGTCCGCGATTGATAGCTTCTAACCCCAGAGTGTTATCTGCTAAGCGATCGATCTCGGTAGCAGGTTCATGCAGTTGATGAGTCCAAATAGCACGAAAAGCCAGTCATGGGTTCCGCTGCTAGCCACCATTACTATAAATATTATTGTAATACAGAGAAGTTCTCAACTGAGAAATTAGTAAAAACCTCAGAGCGCTGAGGAGCTGTTTCATCCTAGTTTTTGACTTTACAGCATTGTGCACCAACGATCTCCAAGGAGTCAAGCCTGGAATCGTTAGGTCCCATGGAGGATACGTCATCATACAGCCACTGAGTTCGAATCCAAATGTCGACTATTTTATACTTCTGTCAAGTCACAATAATTAGCGTAACTACCATCCAATATCATTGGAGAGCATATCGAATTGGTTAGTCCCACATACCACGATTTCTTATTAGAACTTCGAGAAATCCGCCTCGATACAAATCACTAGTGAGAAAAGAAATCTAACTGGTCCTACCGTTTCACTCCATCATAACTAAATCGAAGCAAGATCAAAGTATACAAGTAATCCAGTCAGTTTCCAAGATGCTCATGTTCACTCATAACGCGTTCAAGAAGAGTAGTCGGTAAATTAGGAGGAAATAACAAGCTGGATAGATACACAGTTCTCACAGTTCGACTGTGAAAGTATTACGTCAGTAATGTGGAGCCCACTGGTTCGCAAACATTTCCTTCCAATCCACAGTTGTGACTTCTTGTATAACATTAACCACATGCAGCTGTTATATTATCTATCTACGACATCTTATAAGCAGTCACTAACTCAGTGCCCAAGCTTTTTCAAATCCTCCAGCTCATTGTTGGCCAGGTTATGTCCCAACCTCATATAGACTCTATGTGATTACTCGACTAAAAGTGGGCCCACCCAGTAACCCGCCCTAACAACTTTCAAATAACCAATTAGGTTTTTTTTATTTCGGCTGGAAAGACAGATTTTCGTAAAATTAAAAACTCCTATTGGTTATTTCAGTTGTTGCTAGGATGACATTTGAAGTCATTCGTTAGGTCTCTTGGTCCGATTTAAAGGCCAACCTAGCAACTGCTGAAACAACGGATTGGAGTTCTGTATTTAATGAGAGACTACCTTTCTAGCAGAAGTACCAAACCTGATTAGCGGACGACTTTAAAGTTCACCCTAACAACTGGCAAAACAACCAATCAGGTTGCGGTATGTTGACTGGAGAGACCATTCGTCATAGAATAGAGAAACGTGATTGATTGTTTCATCAGTTGCTAGGGTGGCCTTTAACGCTAGTTTTAACATCACGCAAGAAACGAATGACTTTTAAGGGTCACCCTGGCAACTAATGCAACAACCAATCAGGTGTCAGTATCCCGGCTAGAA
Organism: Heterobilharzia americana; assembly: GCA_944470555.2. Taxonomy (NCBI): domain Eukaryota; kingdom Metazoa; phylum Platyhelminthes; class Trematoda; order Strigeidida; family Schistosomatidae; genus Heterobilharzia; species Heterobilharzia americana. The sequence goes on along the minus strand of OX104130.1, from coordinate 82,162,043 downwards.
AGTTAATCTTTCATAAAACATAGAACCTCAATTGGTTATCTCAGCAGTTGCTAGGGTGGCTTTTTAAAGTCGGTTCGAGAAACCTAACGAGTAACTTCAAAAGTCATCCAAGCACCAACTGCGAATAACCAATCAACCTTTTTAATTTTACGAAAATTCGCCCTTCCAGCCGAAATAAAGAAACCTAATTGGTTATTTCGACTGTTGCAGGTGCCACCAACTCCCGAGATAGCCAATAACTTATCTTTGTTTCACGAAAAACTCCCTTTCTGATCGGAATACCGATATCTGATTGGTCATTTCAACAGCTGGTATAGTGGCCTTCAACGTCAACTCATTTTACGGGTGATTTTAAAGGCGATCATAGCAACGATTGAAATAACCAATTAGGTCTCTTCACTTCAACCAGAAAGCCAGACTTTCATAAAATAGAGAAGCCTGATTGGTTATTTCAGTTGTTGTAAGGGTGGCTATAAAGTCACTCTCAAAGATAGATAAATTTGAAATGAGAACTACGCAGTTTATTGGTTAGTATATCCTCACCAAACTAATTGTATGTCGAGTCTACTCAAATTGTTTAGTAATAGTATATTTAGTAAGTTTATGATTATAATCAGAATACAAACGTGGTATAGCAAGGCCACACGAAAAAATATAACAATATTATGAAGATATAAAGCGAAAGGAAGTGAATAAAAATAAAACGAATAAGAATAGAATGATTAGAAGGATAGTCCAATAAGCCGTTGGAATGATGTCGGTAACACACGTCCAAGTCACCAAGTTCGGTGTTTTCAGATGACTTCACTTATTGAATGAAGATCTACATCACGCTTAGACATAAGCTGTTGTACCTCAGAATTACTTACACGATGTTGCCATTGGATACGAGCAATCCTGCGAAGACAACGATGATTTAAAATACAGTCGTCGCGTTTTCTCAGCTTGGAGAGGTCAGGCTTCACAGTCGTAAAGCAGAATTGCTCACACCGAAGCCTTGTAAGCCCGACCTTTACGGTCAGACTAATGCGGCCACGGCGCCAAAGGTGACTCAGGGTGACGTATACCACTCTGATTCTAGACAAGCGGTTGGGAATTTCGCCACTCACACCTTCACCGGCACTCATACAACTACCTAGACATATGGGCTGTTCGACTACTTCCAACGGCTTACCAGAGAGGGTGAGGGCAGGCATAGGTCTCTTTTCAATCTTGCGAGAGTACTTTGGACTTTAATGATGCAAAGCACATACGATACTTACGGACACTACGAACGGTTGAATACACCAATTAATACTTCAGAAATGCTTAACAAAGAAGGATCGACCTTTTGTCATTTAAATCACCACACAGGCAACTTAGACTGTGTTTATAATCCCATTATAACTGAAATATACTTCTGTAAAGAGAATGGGAAAATTGAAAGTCATTGGTACATTTTTATCAATACTAGTGGATAAACAGAATCAATGTAATGCATAGTGTTCTGACTACTAAGTGGATTATCACCAAACGTTCAAGTCAGACTAAAATTAGAAAGTATGATTATGTTGTTGATATCTCTCTGGAAAATAGGATATCAAGGAATAGAAAACATAGTCAAAGTAAAGCCTAAAAACGAAATGTAGATATTTACATTGTTCTGTCTACTTTCTATTTAATGTCCCAACATACATGTGTAGATTGCAGGAATGGTAGGGATAGAAACTGCCTGTTTTTTTAAGTTTTATGTGACTGAGATTAATTCCAATTAAGATCGATGATCTCAGTAGTGTTGCATTCTCTGAGCTGGATGACATTATTATATATTCCGAACGGATACTATATGCACGCTTAACTGACAGCTAACTTCGTACACAACAGCCACCGACTGCAACCCCGAAGGAATAGAGAAGAAGACTGAAACTGGATAGGAGGGTTTACTATTCCGAGTATAATAATCAATTGATTAATTCAAAAACATACGAGTAAGTATGTATACACATGAGATATGACCTCGTTCGCAAACTGAGGCAATAACATGGTAACGGTAAGGATTAACCGAATCAGTGAATTATCTTGAAAATGACAAGTTAAAAAAAGGTTCAGACCAATAAGAAAATTTTATGCAAGACTAGCGACTTACAACAGGCACAGACGTAGAAAGAATCTATCAACCAATAAGAAAAACTGACGAAATATACCCATTTGTTCATTAACAACAACAAGGCATGTATCAGGGAAAGAAGAAATATTTCTTTTCAACGATTTCATCATTATCAAGCTGTACAGTCGTATTTATACTCGGTGAAGTAACAGATAATTCCACTAAAAAGTTGCTCAGTCAATATGCTAAATATACAATCGGTGGATGGGTGGTGGTATTTATTCAAGTGGAAGAGATAGAAAATGAGTCATTGAATAAGGAACGAAATTAGATAAGAAGTGATGGTATAAGAGACAAGTGTTGTCAAAGAATTGTAAGACGGTTATAATTAAGCTGAAACTTGTAAAATAGGTCAATGAATCAGGAATGAATTGATATTAAAAAGTGAAATATGGACCAAATGTTCTAAATGAAGTGAAATTTGGTGATAATCATGATAATAGAAGAGAAGTGTACCAAATTGAACTGAAATTGACAAAATCAATAAAATGGGAATTGTTAAGGCCAAGGTAGAGAAAGTGGTTTCACAAAACGTTTTGAATGCAAAGTTTCGGTTTTTGTTCATGTATAGCTAATGCTTCAGCTATGCATAAGTGGTGGAAGCGTAAACCTTTGAAGTAGTTCAGTTTAACTTTGTAAATTATTTCAAAAGGATGAATCTCGAGGTGCTGAATATCTCAATTCAACTAGATGTTCACATATGGATGGAGTCATTTTCTTTTGTTCGCCTCTGGTAAACCAAACCAGTCAACGTTCAGCAACACGTTTACGGAGGGCCCACTAACAACATCCAATATAGTCAGCTCCACAGGAGCATGTGAACTTGTAGATACACTTAGATGTGGACATAAGTAGAAGCCTATCCTTCACGCACTGACGAATCTGACGGTGGTTGAAGAATATCAATCTCAGTCTAGCAGCATAGAAGCTACTATTGATATATCTTGACAGACGATTTTTCAGCACTTCGGCTGTGGTGTCTCCTTTGAATTCTAGATTCATGCGTAAAATGTTCTTAGGGAGTGTAAGGGGATGCGAAGTGGTTCGTTTCTTCAGATTCTTATCAATAAATCTTTTAGGGTATCCGTTATTAGATAGTATTATTCTAAGAGTTTCGATTTCAGTATCCATCGTTGAAAAGAAATATTTCTTCGCTGATATATGTCTTGTTCTTGTTAATGAATAAGAAAAACGACAAACGACTAAACGGTCAAAGATCAGTCAGAGAAACAGACACCTGAGAAGTCTGTGCAATTAGTGGCATAATACTCAAAAGAAACAACACATAAATTCATCGGAACACAGTATTTAATTACTCACCTAGAGATCCTAATAGGTCAATTCATACTGACGTTAGGGTTGATGATTTCGTCTGGAAAGACAATAAAAAAGGTTAACAGTTAAACCATTTAACTCAATGAGCTCAACAATACAGCTTCGAGAATTAACTTCCTATTCATGCAATAAATACGCAATATTAGAATAACATTACAACCATTACCAATATGAGGTTAACTAAATATCTAATAACTGTATCGAAAATGCTACATACAATTATACAGCTGTGGATCATCTAGTCTAGATAGTTCTTCATCTTGATATAAAGTTTAACATGTATAGCTGTATTGAAAATCGCAAGAACTATATTTTTGCATCGAATTCAGACTGGGATTCAAGTGAAATGAAAATTTGGTCAGCAGTCGGACGTCGTAGCTCAGTTGGTAGGGAATCAGGTCAGAAAACCGGTGGTCGCTGGTTCGTGAATCAGCAACCTCAATAGATGTTAGAAAATTAGTTAAGAGATTGGCAACTGCATTACACTCGTTGAAAGGTCCCAGCCTTGCATAAAATATTGCTATTGATCTAAACATTTTTAACTTGTCATTTTCGCACAATTTTTGGATGACTTTAAATGCCATCCTAGCAAATGTTAAGACAACCAATCACGGTTCAGTATTTTATGGAAATATAACTTCCTTGCAGAAATACCAAATCTGATTAGTTGTTTCAACAGTTGCTACGGTGGTCTTTAATGTCACTCAAGAAACCTAATGGGTGCCTTTAAAAGTCACCCTAGGAAAAACTGGAATAACCAATCAAACTTTTCAATTTTACGAAAATTCGCCCTTTCAGTTGAAATAAAGAATCCTAATTGGTTATTTCAACCTCGTTTAGTTTACTAGCCGGTCCTAAGCCCGGATGAAGAGGAAAGGTTGGGCATGGGGGTTAGCAACCCTACCCAGGAAAACCAATGCAATCGCTAAACAAACTTCAAAGTACAAAGAAAATATAAGAAATAAAAACAAACTTATTCCTCACTGGAATCGGGGAGACGAAATGACGACGGTTGGGGGAAGCCTTCGGCAAGCCAATCGGCCGATGTATCTTCTCTCGCTCGATGAATGCGAAAGTAAACATGGGGACATGGAATGTCCGCACCATGTTTGAACCTAGCAAGACTACCCAGATTGCAAAGGAGATGAGAAGGTATAGCACAGAAGTGCAACGAATCTGCGAAAGCAGATGGAATGAAAGTGGACTCTCCAAACTGTTAACTAGAGTCAGTAACTTACTCCGACATTGTCACCAAGACGATAACCATTAGCACACTGAGAGAGTGGCTATATTGATGTCCCCGAGAGCATCGAAGGCTCTCATGCAGTGGGAACCAATCTTCTCCTGCAGGGTCATAACAGTAAGATTCAACTCAAAAGAAAAAGGAAAGTCACAATCAAACAATGCCACGCTACGCACCTACAAATAATGCAAGCTAGGCGTCCGAGGGTGACATGGAGATCGTGTGAGGAAGAAATGAGAGCTACTGAGCAGTTGTGGAGCCAGGTTAGGGAGACTGTAGAGAACAGAGTGGAATGGAGACGTCTTACTGAAGCCCCATGTTCCACTAGGAACCCAAGGGACAAATAATAATAATATAATAAACATCATCCTGGAGAGAACAAAAGAATCCTCTAGATTCAAAATTACCACCGAAACAGGTTGGCCACTTTCAGGAAAAACAAACCATGTCCAAATCAAATTTCAACGCTACACTACGCATCATCATAGAACAGAGGATAGAATGTCAATCAACTCTTCACCTCACCTCAACTTCATCGACTTTGAAAACGTCTTCAATCGAGGCGTCGACCAAGAAGTAATTTGGAAGGCAGTTGCTTCAACACTAATGTTTATGTGTCGAAAACCCTTACCAACCTCATTCAACAGAAGCTATATACTATATGATGCTACATGTCAAGTGATTCACAATGGATAGTTCAGTGATGCCTTTGAAGTGAAGTTTGTGCAGGAGTAAGACAAGGTTGCCGGTTACTATCACTGATGATCTTCCTGATTGTGGTGGACTCGACTGAACTGGACCGGTTCATGCAACAAACTGTGAGCAGCAAGAAAATGGCAATCTACATCTCCCTACACGACTCCGACTAACACTCAAGGACTTCATCGACTGGTGCCAGGTCTTAGTCTGGCCACGCTGAACCCTTTTCCATGCTAATCCAACTTCTTCTAACATCGCAGTTTGTGGTAAATAAAACCACCTTGAACCTAAGCTCTACACTAACGAGGTGGATTGAAAATAGTAACCTGCTGAACAGATTAGTAGTATGACACAATGTAGAACACTCGTTTTATCAAATATTACAACTACCCTTATCATCCTCGCCATTTTTAACGTTCATTGCAATCAACTTTACTGTTAAGCCAGATGAAGGCAAAGGAATTGATAATTTCAAAGAATAGGCTTCAGATTTCTACGATCAGTTCTAGGAAAACACTTAAGCCTAATAGCATTAACGAAATGTACAACATAGTCAAAATTTACAGAAATGGATGTTAGTTGGATGCTGACAATCAGCAACAAGCCCCATACTCCACCTAGATTTCGTGCTTTTGGCACTGCAGACTTGACGAAAGTGATGTTTCGCCTAAGATCCGGACCCACGTTACTCAGTGCTGCAGTTGTAGATGTTACCACTGAGCTACTTGGATCGCGATTGACTTCATGTAGGACTGGATGAGGTACACTGATTGGTCACTGGAGTGTAACCAACTTCATGTTATCTAGTCCAAATTGCTGATCGAATTCTACCGATCGTTTTGTAATGAGGCCACCAGGCTAGTTGACTAAACATCACGACGTACTGAGATAAATGTTAACTGGATGAGGGCAATGGCCAAGTAGCTGTACTCGACCTATATTTCGTGTTTGTTGGCATTTGTCATTACGATTTATCTGCAACCTCGACAGAAGAGTTAACCTGCATTAACTACAGGAGCTAAATCTCTGACTGAATAGCTCAGTAGTAACGTCAGCGACTGCAGCACTGGGTGGTACAGATCGGAATCCCAGGCGGAACATCAGTTCTAACACGGCTGCAGGTATGCCCAGTTGACGAGTGTCAAAAAGCACAAAATCGAAATGGAGTATAGCTTCCTAGCTGCATCCAACTAACATTTATTTCAGCGCATCGCGATGGTGAGTCTCCTAGCCTGGCCACATGGTAACGATGACTGATAGAATTTGATCAGGACTTGACGACAGGATGTTGCTTACCCTCTAATGACCAGTGGATGTATACACAGAAGTCTTTGGTACTAACTTCTAGGAGACAGATGATAGTATGCCCCAACATCCAACACTACAATCTAGTGAACCAAAATCACAACACTTAGTATGGTGGCCACAGTGCAAGACTTGATCTACAGACTTTGATAACTGGACAACAATAACAAGTAGATAGTCATATTAGTTACTCACTGGTGACAAATTCATGTTTACATAAATCTATATTTTTAATAGCTTCGAAATATACTCATTTTCTGAACGAAAAACTGTTGAACATCACAATTTTATTTATTATCATTATAATGTACTTGATAGTGTCTAGTAGTTGAATCTAGGGTGCACATTTCATCCAATTCGGGACTCCTCAGATGGATGTACCTGAACCAAGTGAGTGATGTTATGCCCTACTGCGACTTGAACCTTGTACTCATCACTTCAAATGCCAAAGTGTTACTCGCTAGATCATATATGATGAAACACGTGTCTTATATTCAACTGCTAGCCATCACCAAGAAAATTATAACAATACATATTCAGGTAATGTATAGAGACATCTGTGTAGGAGCCCATATGGCAGTATAACAACAGGGGATTGCAAGTATTAGCTTACTTTTTATCACTTCAATATGCGGTTCAATTAGATTATTCACAGTTAATTAGATGCAAGACAATCCCGTTAGGTATAATAGTTTAATTAGTAATATTTTTGGTTAGTAAGACGTTGGGTGAATCCCTAGTACATCCAGAACACGGTTACCTCATGAATTCTAGAACGTAGTAGTGATATTAAACAACTTATACGAATGAACCAGCCGGGAGGATAAACTTCCTAATTAAGGGAATATTACAAATACCTAAATGATAAACTTCTCAACATTGACCATCTTGGTGTAAGATCATAAGGGTTCAGTCAGTAGGGAACCTAGCTTTGCCTACCCTTCAAGCTTACTGATGAGCGATCAGTTGAGAGATGCAAATTAAACTTTTATGACACTCATATTATCTTAAGGAAACTACTACAAGGATACTCAAATGTCAGGAGACCCACTGTAAAACTGGACTAAGTGCATTCTCCTTCACTTGTAACACCTAAACTCATTTTTTCTGAATAAAAAATTTGGAAATCCAAGAATTCTAGGTCATCAGAGTGTAATCTTCCACGTATTTGGATCCGTGCTATACAACCAACGGGAAATTAGAAAAACCATTGAGAACAGCGTATCCAGATTCCTGAATATCTGCTGAAAACCTGTTGAAGATAAATTTTGAAGTTTGTCAAAGTATTACCTCTTACGAGGTTTAGACAAACTTTACGTCTTCACACTATCCATCCATCCAAGTCAACATAGGATCGGGTATTGCTGTGTAACGATCCGAGTTGTCACACCTCATCATATCACCACATCAAGTAAAAAGGTAGTGAAGTGGAAGATGAAGAAAATTCACTCAAAAGAAATAAAAAGTACGAAAAGAGAGAAATGAAGGACGAGAAAATGGTGAGATTCGGTATGGCGTCATTAAGATGAGGATACTGTGTGTATTCATCTGCGCCACTAACATCGGTTGTGAGCCATATCACATAGTGTCTCCGAACACTGGTTCCTCTTGTCCCGCGGACCCCAAACACCTAGTCTGCATCGCCCCACATGGCTCAAAACCAACAGTCAAATACTTCATACATTGATGCCATGTTTTAGTCTGGTCACCTTGGGCTTTTTTCCAGTCTGAACCTACATTGGTCAGCATTGTGTGACGATGCAGACGGCGACTAGGCACGTCCCAACTAGCCATCTCAGTCGACGGAGCTTCACAACCGCGTTAACTGATTTACCTCTACTCCCTAAAACTCTACGCCCGGCTTCTGTGTGGTGACATCACGGAATACGGCCTATGCTACGAAGCATACGGTGGTCAAACACCGGAAACTTTCTCATGTCTTCCAACCTCAGTAACCATTTTTCACAGCCATACAATAGAACAGAGTGGACTGCTGTGCAGTACACGCGACACTTAACAGACAATCGTCTTCACATTAACAACAACTTGATATCACATTAAACCTTCCTTGATAAATTCGGTTTCGAACCTAAGGTTAATATACCGTAACCATTCCGCCTTATTGATCTTCACCGTCATTTTCACCTTACCTTCAAACAGAATCTTCGCATTCGGCCTACATTCTTTCTGTCATCCCACAGCGGTTAGTTTATAGTACAATAAATCCCTATAACAAGTAGATGTGTGATCACATTGTTCGAAATGTGTTGAACAAACACAATTAAGCAACTCAGACACAGTATGTCATTTTATTGTTTTATTATATTAGATTAAACACTGTAAGAATCATTATCAAGTGAGCAGGATTTTCGCCAGTTCGTTCAAAAAGACGAAGTCAAGTTATGGACAAAACAAACAGTCTACTTCAATTTGGAAGTCTGTTTACTGATTTCCAGTTGGTATTCCACATAGACTGGCATCAGTTAGAGAAACCAGAAGCGCTGGATAACTAACTGCCTCATCCGAGTCTATGACTCATCAGCAGTGTGCAGCAATGACCACGACAAAGGTCGAATCTAAGACCATCAGGTCCGAGGCCAGCGCAATAACACTGGATGTGCACTGCTGAGAATTCCCAGACTAAGACAAAAAAGGTGTCCAGTGCTCCCAGGTTTTCACACTAATTTCAGTCTCTGATGAATACCAATAGAAAATCAAAATTAGCTAAACACATTTTATAACTGATACTTTGCAAGAACTGACACGGAATTATGTTCCTATCCACTACAAGCAAAATATTACGCCGCATCATCCTGGAGAGAACAAAAGAATCCTCTAGATTCAAAATTACCACCGAAACAGGTTGGCCACTTTCAGGAAAAACAAACCATGTCCAAATCAAATTTCAACGCTACACTACGCATCATCATAGAACAGAGGATAGAATGTCAATCAACTCTTCACCTCACCTCAACTTCATCGACTTTGAAAACGCCTTCAATCGAGGCGTCGACCGACAAGTAATTTGGAAGGCAGTTGCTTCAACACTAATGTTTATGTGCCGAAAACCATTACCAGCCTCATTCAACAGAAGCTATATATGCTATATGATGCTACATGTCAAGTGATGCCTTTGAAGTGAAGTTTGTGCAGGAGTAAGACAGGGTTGCCGATTACTATCACCGATGATTTTCCCGATTGTCGTCGACTTCACTGGATCATTGAACAAACTGTGAGATGTGAGAAGGGTATACGCTGTTTGACCAATGAAAAGAGTCTATATTTGGATCTAACCGATGATGATTTATGTCGCACAAACTCGAAGATCTACAGGCGAAAACTAACAAATTGGCAGAAGAGGCGAGATGAGGTAGCGAGGACGGGACTTCCTTCAAGTGAACGCAGAGAAGACACAAGTGATGAAGACACCCAACCAACATCAACAAGCGCCGATCACTATCAAAGGGAGAAATATAAAGGAAGTTGTTTCTTTCACCTACCTAGGCAGCATCGTTCCAACTACAGGAGGCACAGGCACACATGAAGACGTCAAAGCCAGGATCGGAAAGACGGCAAGATAGAACTTCAATCTGAAATCAGTGTGGAGATCTACTCCACTCCCCTCAGCCTAAAACGTGAACAACATCCGGATTTCCAACACTAATCTCAGTCAATTCAGTGCTTCAATGTGATGGTCCAGAGACTTGGCATGGTACGAAAAGCATTTCCAACAAATTACAGACATTCATCAACAGCTGCCTACGCTCACTCGATACTGAAGATCAGATGGCCAGAGTAATAAGAATAAGAAACAAGGAACTCACTCTGGCTGGCAACGAAGCAGTCAACAACCTATCACCCAACGAATATGCAGGAGAAAGTGGAGATAGATTGGATTGGGATGGACATACCTGAGAAGGCCGACTGGGGACATCACGCGTCAGCCTGTCGAATGGAACCCAAAGGGTAAACTACGGGTCGAGCGTGCGAGGGTGACATGGAGATCGTGTGGGGAAAAAACGAAAGTTTATGGGTAGTCGTGGAGCCAGGTTAAGTAGACTGCAGAGAAGAGAGTGAAACGGCTGTGTGCTATTGAAGCTCTATGTTTCACTAGGAACGCAAAAGACAAAAAATAAGAAAAAAAGAAAATACTCTAGTCTTCCACATAATATAAATTAGGATCAAATGATGTACATCACGTCACCTTTGTCGTGTTACTCTAAGAGTAAAATACCAAAGCAGGCACTTATCATGGAAACGTCATAAGCAGCTCACAACTTTTGTTGTTAGAAGGGCCTATAAAATTACTCAAAATAATACACAGACACCGGCTGAAAGCACCGCTTCGTTTTGCCTAATAATATAACCTACTGTATACTTAAACAATGGGATATCAAATCTTTATCACCCTGCGTAATGTAGTATCAACCAGGCGCAGATTATTGTATTAAGTTATGAAACACGCTTTTCGTGCAATTAATAGGCAGCACACTACCCAACTAATCAAACGGTTCCGGTTACACGTTAGATAAAACGTGAACCTACAAAACTTTTTATATTATTTGTCCTTTGGGTTCCTAATGGAACATAGGGCTTCAGTAGCACGTCTCCAATGCGACCTGTTCTCTGAAATCTTTTGAACCTGGCTCCACGACAGCCCAGAAGCTCTCATTTCTTCCTCACACCATCTCCTCTACCATGCCACCCTCACCTCGGACGCCCAACTCGTCACTTCCCATCCGGCTTCCACTCGAGCAACTGGCCTGGCGTGTGATGTCCCCAGTCGGCCTTCTCAGTGTGTGCCCAATCCAATCCATCTCCACTTCCTTCCACTGCATATTTGTCCAGTGACAGCTTCTTGGTTTATTCGTTGCCAGTCAGAGTTCCTTGTTGCTTATTCTTATTATTCTGCCCATCTGAGCTTCAGTATCGAGCCAGCGTAGACAGTTGTTGATGAATGTCTGTAGTTTGTTGGAAATACTTTTCGCAACGCTCCAAGTCTCCGAACCATACAGGAGCACTGACTTGACTGAATTGGTGTTGAAAATCCGGATGTCGTTCACGCTGTATACTGAGTGGAGTGCAGAAGATCTCCACACTGGTTTCAGGTTAATGAACGCCTGTCTTGCTTTTTCGATCCTGGCTGCTTTGACGTCCTCGTCTGTGCCACCACCTGTAGTTGAAACAGTGCTGCTTAGATAGGTGAAGGAGGCTATTTCTTTTAAGTTTCTCCCGTTGATGGTGATTGGAGCTTTCTGTTGTTATTGGTAGGGTATCTTCATCACCTCTGTCTTCTCTATATTCACTTGAAGTCCTACAAAACATACTAAGTAGAAATCGAGTACTAGACACTTGCACAAATTGTAAACATGCTACATCTTTCATAATCACTACTAAAATGCATCATATTTAGATAAAAACATACAGAAATGAACATCGAAAGGCTGCTAACAGATCGCATCATTCACTAGGATAATGTGTATCGAAAGATACATTTCATCATTACCGGTTGAAGAAAAAAAGTACATATATATCTGGATCTCTTTATTTTAAACAGATAATAATAATAATAATAATATGCATAGTAACTTATCATAACGCATACAACAAAATAGTAAAAATAGTTTTATAATCGTTTATAATCGGGTTGGTTTGTGCTTTTTTGGCAAAAATATAAAATAACAAAAATAAATGCTGGTGCGAAAAAACTGGCCGCTTTTACACAAATGGAGATTGCATTGATTGACTAACCAAAAACCTGTTAACAAAAAATAATAATAGAACAAACAAAGTTGGTTAATTTACAAACAGTTATTGAGATGAATGGGGATTTTCAATTTAGAAGTAGTATTCATCATGGACTGACGTCAGTTGGGGGACCACTGGATATCTGGGAGGACTGGACAGCTGTTTCGTCCTCGTATGGGACTCCTCAGCACTAAGCACCCACGACCTGGCTAGGGGTCGAACCCGGGACCTTTAGGTTTCAGGGCAAACTCGTTAGCCATTCAGCTACTGGGTCGGTTTCCAGTGGTTCAGAGTTTCCAACTTCTGTCGATTCACGACATAGCGCGACTATCACCCAAGGTCTTCAGTTAGTATCTACTTCACTTCCGACTGGTTGACCCCACAGGTCACGGCTTCTCATTAGAGCTTCGTGATATCCATCTTGGAGCAAGTCACTAATGAGCACTATACAGTAATGTATTTTTGAGATGATTGGGGATTTTTTAGTCTGGAAGTAGTATTCATCATGGAATGACATCAGTTGGGAAGCCTTGACCTGTAGAGTGAACTAGTCGGAAGTGAAGTGGATGCTAACTGAAGACCTTGGGTGATAGTCGCGCTATGTCGTGAATCAACAGAAGTTGGAAACTCTGAACCACTGGAAACCGACCCAGTAGCTGAATGGTTAACAAGTTTGCCCTGAAACCTGAAGGTCCTGAGTTCGATGCCTAAACGGGTCATGGGTGCGTACTGCTGAGGAGTCGCATATTGGGATGAAACAGCTGTCCAGTGCTCCCAGATTTTCAATGGTTCCCCAACTGACGTCAGTCAATGATGAATACTACTTCTAAACGGTTATTACTATTTAGATGTAATGAAAATATACATGAAGTTGATAAATTTCTATTATTGATAAATATCTGAGTTAAATATCTTCACTAAAGAAACTATCTTAATCATGATTGTAGTGATTTAGCATCCAATCAGCCAACAACAACAAGAACACAATATCATTGTACAATTTAGCACACAAGTCACAATATAAAAGTAACAAATGGATAGACAAAAACGGCTGATATTAAGGTAGACAAAGTTCTGTGTGGAGAAATAAATTAAAAGATCAAGTTTACAGTAAATTGTCCCTTTGATAAATTTAAACAAAGTAATGAGAAGATGAAGATTATCTCAAAATATGTATGATGTATTAGCGTTATACACATTTCGAACAATTTGATCACATGGAGATCATGGAATTGTTGAACTATTTATATGAAAATTTATCAAAAGGTTCAATGATGTCAATAGAAAATATTCAAGTAGGATGATCAAAGCTCCAATAAAATTTAAGCACTGGGCCCTGATCACTTTTATGTAGTACTTTAAAGGCTGTTTTCATGTCTACCCTATGGTAACTTTCTAGTATATGTTTAGCGATAAATGAAGATGGACGTTTGTCACCTACACCTGTTGGATCTGTTGAGGTCATGTGTTTTGAAGCCACTTGGGAGCATATTCAATCATCCTTAACTGTACATAACGATTACTCCTCCCAATGTATGTGTGTCCATGTATACATGTAAATTGATAAACATAGTGCGATGTGATGTAATCGTTTATATGCTGTTTTGGTTTGTGTTGTAATATGAACTTTGTCTTCTCTACAATGATGAACTTGGCTGCATAATATGTTTTACAGATGGCTGATCTAAGCCTTTTCCTCACAACAAAGCTATGTGAATCACCACCTCAGATGTAGATATTTGTCTTAGCAACAGAATACTGTGTGATCAACTTGTTTAAAATGTATAGCGTGAATACATCACACATGTCTCTGATAATCTTCGTCTTCTCATTACGTTATCTAAAGATAAAGGTTAATGCAAATATTTAAGCTTAAAAAAAAAACACTGAAGAGTAAATACATGGGCCCCATTTTGATCAATTTCCAACGGACGTTAAGTGACCTAAATCGAAATCAGCATTCTCTCTATCTTACCTCAACTTCATCGACTTTGAAAAGGCCTTCGACAGCATCGACCGAGAAGTAATTTGGCAGTTGCTTCAACACTACGGTGTGCCACAAACCTTTATATACCTCATTCAACAACTATATGAAGAGGCCACGTGCCAAGTGATTCACAATGGAAAGTTCAGTGATGCCTTAGAAATGAAGACAGGAGTAAGACAAGGCTGCATACTATCACCCATGATATTCCTGATTGTGGTCGACTGGATCATGCAGCAAACAGTGAGGAGCGAGAAGATGGGCATACACTGGCTGCAACGATGAAAAGACTAGAAGATTTGCATTTCGTCGGTGATGATATTTTACGTCTAATGTTGCACAAACTCGAAGTTCTACAGGCGAAAACTAAAAAGTTGACAGAAGAGGCAGAGAAGACGGGACTTCAAGTGAATGTAAAGAAGACGGGGGTGATGAAAATACCCAACCAACAACAGCATCATCAACAAGCACCAATCACCACCAACGAAAAGAAATCTAAAGGAAGCAGTCTCTTTCATCTACCTAGGCAGGCAGCATCGTTTCAACTACAGGCGGCACAGGCACAGACGAGGATGCCGAAACCAGGATCGGAAAAGCAAGACAGGCTTTTATTAATCTGAAATCAGTGTGGAGATCTACTGCACTCAACACAAAGAACAAGATCCAGATTTTCAACACTAATAGTCAGTCAAGTCAGTGCTGCTATGTGATGGTTCAGAAGCTTGGCGCGTCATGAAAAGCACTTCCTACAAACTACAGACATTCACCAACAGCTGCCTACGCTCACTCGATACTGAAGATCAGATGGGCAGAATAATAACAATAAGCAACAATGAACTCTGGCAACGAACTAACCAAGAACCTATCACTCAACAAATATGCAGAAGTGGAAATGGATTGGGCATACACTGAGAAGGCCGACTGGGGACATCATGCACCAGGCCAGGCCCTCGAGTGGAACACAGAGAGGAAACGATGAGTTGGGCGTCCGAGAGTGACATGTAGGAGATCATATGAGGAGGAAATGAAAGCTTGTGGGCAGTCGTGATCCCAGGTTGAAAAGACTGCAGAGAACATAGTGTAATGGAGGCGTGCTACTGAAGCCCTATATTCCACTAGGAACCCAAGTGAAAATAAAATAATAATATAAATCGATAATCTCAAAGATATTCTCCTTTTGTTTGGCTGGTATTACTGCCCTCTGAATGTAAATACCGGTGTTGTCAAACAGAATTCTACTGCCTTTAGTATAAACCCCCTACACAGATAGCTGGTTTGACTCTTTTGAACTCCTATCATTGTGTTAGTCTTATCTCAACTGCTTTCTGTCTGTATTTACGTCTACTGACTATGATATCAAAGTTAGTCTTTTTTTTCAATTCGACGGAGTTGACTATTTTTGATGTAAAATCTTTCACGCTGGTCATAGTACGTTAGCAAGGAAGTCTACAATAGGTCTTACCCAGTATCCCTTATGCATATAGCTCTGCCACTCTACACCCCCCTAGGTACAATATTATATCTCTTTGGAATAATTTCAATACACTTAGACTAACTAATTATTTGTTTCATTTCTGTGGTCACTTCACTTGATTCACAACTATATTTGTTGACTTGTTCAACACTAAATACAGTCCAGTTAATGATGGAGAAAAAATTTTTTTCAACGATATCATTTTCTAAAGCCGTACAATCGTACTTATATATATCATAAACATATAACAGTCCATTATTAAACAAGGCAAGGAGTTTAACAAGGTGAAAATTATTGGTAGATGAAAAATACGAATATTGAGTATCCATTCGATAGATATAAAGAAGACGAAGAATGAGACAAGCATCATAATGGTGACAATAATTAACTAACTAATTACAATATAATCGAAGAATTGTGATAGTGTTAAGACTATGGTGAGATAAAAGATTGAACATACTTCTTCTTCACGCAGAGATCAGGTTTAAATTGGTGTGTTGTCAGTGCTTCTGTCATGGTGCACAACTGTCGAAAGCGTACTCTTTTTGAACTATTCTCTTTAACTCTATAAATAACACTGAAAGAGGAATCTGGCGGAGTTATATGTCCAGAGTTGACCAAATGTTGAAGAATGGAACTGTTCACTGATTTACATTCTCCCCTCGACAACCATGTAGAGATAGTGCTCAGAGATACGTTTGGAAAATGTGAGCTTTGTCCAACCTATATAACTACTACTTCATCGGTCTAAGTAAATTTGTAGACATACACTGAGGTGGCCCAAAGCAGCAACTTGTCCTTAACGCATTATGAAACCCGTTGCTGACTACAGAAGGTGATCTGCAGCTTCGCTGAGAAGAATGTCTTCTTCAGCAATCATGACAGATGATTCTTCAGGATCTCTACTTTCATATCGCCCTTGAAACCAACGTTTATAGACAGGGTCTTCTGTGGAACTGTGAGTACTTGCTTCATATTCTGTTTCAATTTCAATTTCTTCTCAATCTGGATGGGTATCCATTTGACCTGAAAATCTTCCATAGTTTGTCTAATTCATTATCGATAGTATCACTCGTGCAGATTCGTCTAATTCTCGAAGATAAAGAATGGATTAGATTCCTTTTTCTGCTAAGAGGCACCCAGTTATAGAAATCCAAGTATTGTCCATTCCATGTAGGCTTCCTATAAATCGATCTCTGAAGAGAACCAGACATCTGGTCATCGTTTCAATAAGACATTGAGAAAGTGAAATTCTGAGTTCTCTACAAATTCTGAAGTGAAGTTGATCGATAGGTGATCACATGAATGATGAGTAAATATGAACCTATAACACCACCAGGATTCAGTATTTCTCTTGGTAATATTATTAAAGTTTCTTTGCTCAGTACTCCCGGTCCCACTTCTGATAATTTTTTGACCGACAAACAAGTTTCATTTGTGATCATAATAAAACACTGTTTATTAATCTAAACATATAAATTTTCGTTTTTTGCACCATTTTTATGGCATAGTCAGTAGTTTCATTTTTGTCCCTATTTTCAAGGCAGTTGGCTGATTGGTTAATTGCTTAAGGTCTCAAATTCGAGACAAGGTCGCATCTCATGTGTATACATACACACATGTGCTTGGATTAATTCTCAGAGGAATAAATTCTCTTCTCCCATCAAGTTCAGTTTTCTTTTCTATTTCATCCCAGTCTGAATCTTAAAAATTTGGTCAGTGTGTAAGCATCCATTTTAGATGTGAATATGATTTCAGTTGATTCATTCCACAATGCACAAACTCTTCATCCATATCACTAATTCCTCGCATATTTCGATCAATTTTCATCACTAATAAAGACCCTAATTATTACGTAATGAGAATGACAGATCAGTTATTGACAATTTGGAAGAAAATTATTACAATGTTTGATAAGTCATTATTCGCTGTCAGCTAGCCAGATTCAGGTGATCTGAGTTAGATAAGCACTATGAGCTGAATTTGTCCAGTGACGTGCTCAGCCCTAAAACGAACGTAATTGCAGTATGATATTTAGATCACTCTGATCTGCTTGGCTGTTGAATTCTATAGATCAGCTTGGATGGTTTCTAACTATTCAAGTTATTCAGTAGTCGTAGTATATTTCCAAATACTCCACAGGCATTCTCCAAGAAAGTGTGTGCTTTTGAGACTATACATACACGAGTAGGAAGTCATCGAAAAGAGCTTCATAGTCGAAGCATTTTTTTCCTTTTTCCCCTCTTCTTTCATACCTTGATGGATATGATTCACTTTCATACTGTTATTCGAGAGAGTTTAGAAGATCGTACGTTTGGTTGTCTAAGTTAACTTAATCACTGAGATGTTTTCACACTCAGCTGGACAACATCATTAGGTTTTGAAAGTATAAAACATACTATTCTGTTGTAGGAAATAGGACATTAACAACCTGAAACCTGGTATAATTGTACATCGGTTCAAGTTTTCACACTTTATGTAAACCTTACAACTGCTAGAAACCAACTACATGGAAAAAACAATGAAATAATAGGACGGTACAAATAGTGATCAAGAACTAACTTAACAAGGGTAAAAGCAATAGGTTGAAACAAGCTTATCAAGGATGTCATAGTATGGCGTTGAAGAGGTGTAAAAAGATGAGAAGGTAATACACATCTGTACAACTTGAACCACCGATCATCAGTCACATCACCTCGATTGTTTTTCGATTACCATACAGCTCTGACCGAACAGTCTGGAATGCTAACAGGTTGATATGATCGTCCAGAAGCTTTTTTAACTCAATTCATTGCCTATACAGAGTAAGATAGCTTAATTATAACGCTTAAATGACTCAACTCGGTACTTTATGCACTTGGCCACGAGCTACACTTATTGTATAATATCTTTCGATACTTCTCAGTTAATCACACCAAAATAGGCGGCACTATATTTGACGTTAGGTGAATCGACTCTCGGACGTATTCAACTCAGTTCTCTACACCTAACCACCTTACACTAGGACTTCATCAAACGTGATCATAAGCAATATAAAATCGGCATATTTTCCTTCTTTAATATCTTTGTTAGACAGAAGTATATTATTGACAAAATCTGCGCGTCTGTGGTACATTTCACCTGTAACAAACATGAGAATAACTCACCTCTACTTTGTTAATTTTTCAGTTAAAAATAACACAAAATAACAACAGACTAACCATATAATAATTAGCAATACAGGTATATACACATACGTGATTAGTGATAGTAAATTATCCACAACTATCTACGCTGAAAACTTTTCGTCTCTCTTAAGAGTTGGATGGGTTGATGTGAAGGTAACATAGCTCTCTTAGCTTTGTGAAGTTCAGCTGGGATGACTGTATAACGCCTTTTTTTCTTTTTCACAGGAGAAGATGATCTGTCGAAAAATAATTTATTAATTAAACAAACCGTAAACGGACGTATATATATATATATATATATATATATATATATATATATATATATATATACATTTATATATATGGTATACATACATTATCCTCATCTGAACGACGCTATACCGAATCTCACCATTTTCCTATTCTTTCTTTCTCTCTTTCAGTACTTTATATTTCTTCCGACTGAAGTTCCTTTTCTTCATCTTCTACTTCACTCTTGTTTTACTTCATGTGGTGATACGATGAGGTGTGGCAACTGGGACCGCCACGCAGTAATGCCTGGTCCTATGGATCGTAATGATGATGATGATGATAGTCAGCTTATAGTATTCCTGACTGATTTTAAGTACCTCAAAAAGTGTAGTGTAACAAAATATACCACTACTGACCAACCTGAGTAGGTTAGAAGCCATTCAGGCCGGTCTGTAGATTTCGCCGCTATTTTCATTTACAATCAATTAAATATATCACTACAGATATATATTACTGAAGGCGTTTGCAAATTAGGTTTGTCGAGGCCAGCATGTTACCACTAATACAATGTCATCGTTGAATAACTGTCCTCATATCCGACTTGATTGACCCCTCCCCCCCCCCACCGGTCATAACTTTTCTCATTTGAACTGTAGGAATCACCTCTTGTAGTAAGTCAATAATGAGCATCAGACTAATTCAATTTGGAGGTTTGTGAGGATTTATTGATTGATTTTCATCATGGATAGATCTCAGTTGAAGAAATATTGAAAACTTGATAGTACCTCAATAGTAATGTATACACCTGAAGATCCTGGGGTTTGATCTCTGGCGGGGTCATGCGTGCACACTACTGTTTCGTTCCATTCCAGGATGGAACAGTTGCCCAATGCTACCAGGTTTCCAACGGTTCTCCAATTGATGTCAACTTGTGATGAACACCAATTTGAAATAAATAAATCCCTACAAACCTCCAAACTCAATCCACCTACTGCCAGAAGCATGGAAAATTTTACTACCAATAAAAGCAAAGAATATGACGTGGGTGATAGGACTATTGCAATCAAACAACCAAAGTATTGTGATCATATTGATATGATAATGAGCAATAATAATTTGTGCCCGATATGTTATCAAGTAAATACTTTGTGTTTGTTTGCGTGTGTATTTTAGCAGATGTGCACTTGATTTTTTTATAAATCTTCTCCATACTCTATCCACTGCATATATGGATTACCTAACTAACTGTACATGTAACTATAATTTATACAACCACTTTATACGTCTATATATCCATTGTACTGGTTTAGGCAGTTGACTTTCAATCAATGAGTCTCGGGTTCGAACCCCACCTCATTTATCGAGGTGCAGGCAGCCAGGTGGTAATGTAGTGGGCGTTGCTGATAAGAATGGATAAGAGTAGTATATGTTGAGAGGGTGGCAGAAATCATAGAAAATTACCAGCAATGGGTAAGGATTCTGCCTAGAGAAACGCAAGAGACAACGCAGGCGTATGAACAGCAAATCAAGAGAGAAGCAGAAGAGGAAATGAAGCACATTTTGTAAATGACTGTCTTCGTGCAAGGTGTACCGTATTTAACAACTACTGTACCATATATCAATAATAAACATTCCTTCCTCCGTCTCTGTCTTCTCATTTCCTTCAATTGGTGTCGCTGCTTCTGGACGTGATGAAGAGCCAGCGACCTGATGTGTTAGAGGATGGAGATACCAAGATCTTCCTCAGGGACTTCGAGTGGCTGATAGAGCTGGTGGGTGTCCGGAATCCAGGAGCGAAGGTTGGCAGGATTGCTGAGATGTAGAGCGAAAGCAGCATATGATGGCGTGGAACGTGGGGGTGGGAAGGAGACTTGGCAAAGAATGGTTGAACGCCTGGAGGCGGAGTTCGACAGCCCAGAGGAGCTGGCGATGCAGCACTTCTGGATCACGAAACTGGAATAGACGAAGATCCGCTGGTATTGGCTGTGAAGTCGACTAAGCTACTCCGACGAGCACTTTCCACTTTGGATGACGACTCCCAGGAGCAGCTGCTGGTTGCACAGCTCACCGAAAGTGTCCCGAATGCCATCGCCCAGCAGTTACGACTAGTCAACGCAGCCCAACCCATGGACACTAGTAAGATGGCCAAGGTGACCAGATAGCTAATGGGTACAGGAGTAGCTGCAATGGAGTCACCAGACGTAAATAACTGGCAAAAACAAATCGACAACCTTCAGGAAGAGGTAGCTGCACTTCGAATAAACATCAACAGACAGGATAAATGCTTTGCATGCGGAAAACCTGGACAGTGGCGAAGAAATTGTCCGGAGAGGACAAAAGAAAACGTTTTGAACGATATAATATGGGTTCTGTTTTTTCGACTAGACTAGATGTTGTAGGAGCCATAGATCGAGGCGAGGTGAATGCTAGAATGCGAATAAATTATCCGGAGATCATGTGTCTAATAGATACGGGGGCGGAAGTCACGCTGATAGACAAGAGTTAGTCTCAGAACATAAGACCATACGTGCTAACGGTTTATACGGTTGATGGACATACATTAGAAGTCACGGGCTTATCAAATTATGTCATCAAGATCGGAAGTCGGAAAATTAGATTCCAATTCATTGTGACCACGCGTTTACAACGGTGCTGATTTTTTGAGAGAAGTGGGCGCAGTTATTAACACGAGAACAAGAATAGTGGTGACGAAGTACGGGTCGTTAACCAAGCAGGAAAGCAGCGAGGTGGTAGAGATTAAGGTATCAAAAGCACCACACGCAGAGGCGGTTAACACTATTCCAGTGCTTAATTCAAAGAGGGAACTGCAACAGTTCTTGGGTAGAGCGGCATTCTACAGTAGGTTCCTCAAAAATTTCAATGAGATAGCAGCACCTTTATATAAGCTACTTGGTAATCCCAAATTTACGCGAACAGAGAAGGCAGAGAAAACTTTTTTGATCACATCAAGGAGTTCCCAAATGACCAGGAGACGACTTTAAAACCACCAATAACCGGGAAGCGATTCATCATGTCCACCGATGCAAGTGATTATGGAATAGGCGCAGTTCTGAGACAGACTGAAAGAGTAGTTGAGTATGCCAACCGTGACCTGACACCTGCAGAACCGAAATATTCCATGGTTGAAAAAGAAAGTCTGATGATAGCTTGGGCGCTGGATAAATGGAGATCGTACCTCCTCGGTTAACGATTCCATATTGAAACTGATTATAAACCTCTACAGTGGCTAAAGACAGCGAGAAACCCTAGAGGAAAATGATCACGTTGGATGTTTCGACTGTAAGAGTACGATTTCACAATCAGTCACACTGCAGGGAAAGAAAGCTGGTTGGCAGACTTCTTATCAGTATCAGACGAAGAAAATGAACTGCCAGAAATCGCATACGATGTACATGCAGTGGGACGGGACCCATCAAGACTTATTCGCCTTCAGAAGTCGGACCCTACACCTAAAGTGATAAAAGCCATAACTGAAGGAACGGAGACAAACAAGTCTGTGGGAAATGAAGAGTTGAGAACGTTGTTGGCGCAGAAAGAACGCCTACGGATGAATACTTATGGAATGCTGACTTGGCGAGAAAACGACGGGAGCTGGTTGGCAGTGATTCCGAAATGTCTATGCGACAAAACGACACAAGAATGCCACGTTAGCTCATATGGGTGTCTCACGGACAGCCGACCTTCTCAGACAAAGTGCATACTGGCCGGGTATGAGAGGTTGCCAAACACGTTCTGGGCTGTCCATACTGTCATTTGATAAAAGGTGATCGGTATATACGATCGCCGTTTCAGTCGATTCCAGTAGCAGCAGTTGGTGACCTGTGGTCTGCGGACGTAATGGGACCATTTCCGCAGACATCTAGTGCTAACCAATACCTGTTGGTGATGACGGAGCATGCCACACGATGGGTAGACGCTGTCGTAATTCCTGATCAACGCGCGAAGATAGTGAGCGCAGCGGTGGAGCGGCATATTGTAGCGGACCACGGTGTGCCAAAGGTGAGATTGACCGACCAAGGTCCTAGTTTTGAGAGTGAAGAATTCAAATCCTGTTTGGAGCAGCTCTATATCAAGAGAATAAGAAAGACGCCATACCACCCACAGACTAACGGCTTGACAGAACGAAACAACTGTACAATTAAGGAGTGGCTGGCTTTGCAAGGAGAAAAAATTGGGAGACACAACTGCCGTTAATATTATTGGCGCATCATGCCTCTGTACAAGGAACAACCAAGAAATTGTCGTTCCAGTTAACATATGGCAGGAAACCACGGCTCCCAATAAACAGTAAGACCTGGCCCCAACAACAGTCATGGAACATGACAAGATTGAGAAAGGAGCGGAAACAGACAATCAGAAATGTGGAACAAAAACAGAAAGCTGATGCTGAAAAATTCGAGCAGAGAGAATGAAGTAAATGGAAACGGTTTGAGGTCGGGTAAAATGTCGAGAACGAGGATGTACGTCAGGTGAATATGGTAGAAGAAGTGGAAAGGACCATATATGGTTACCGAGACACGCGGTTCAGTTTATACTATCAAAAAAGGGGACAAAGAGTAAACGCCAGCCTACTTTAAAAATGCAAGCAGTAGGAAAAAGAAGAAACACTGCATAAACACCAAGAGAAGACAGCATCAAGACGATCAACACGGCTGCAAGCCCGAAATTTTGACAGGGGGACGAGCGTAGTGGGCGTTGCTGATAAGAATGGAAATAAGTAATATATGTTGAGAGGGTGGCAGAAATCATAGGGAATTACTAGAAATGGGTAAGTTCAGCCTGATGAGACTTTTAATAGAGATATGTATTTTTGTCATTGACTGCATACATTTGAACAATTCTCTCAATTCACGGTTAAGCGTAAAAGTACTTAGCAAAGAAGATAAACCAATCAATGAATTTGTCAACTGTAACTGAGTGAGATGATTTGGATATGTGTTGCGCATGCTGAATCATCGTTTATATGGATGTACAATTATTAACCCAAGTACGATTGCGTTAGAAAGTTCAGAGTGTCCATACATACACGCACACATACATACACACCAAGAAGTTGGTACCAAGTTCATGAGGTCGCTCTGATTGTTGATCATAATCGTGTACCGAGGTATTGTATAGACTGTCTAACTGCGGACCTCGAGACAATAGGAAGCAATGTTGGCTGAAAATTAGTTACAATGACAAAGATTTATTTATTCTTGAATATGTTAAAAAGTTTCAACATACATTCTCATCCTACTATGAATATGTGATAACTTTTGAAGCGATGCACTTCTGTGTCAAGTTCTACACTGACTGACTTCTTCTCTACCTGCTTATTTATCCTATCAATTTATAAAAGACTTAAAAATACTCCAAAATCTTATAAATAATCGATATTACTCAGAATTATATGGCAAACACCATGAAAAAACAAAAGAAAATGAATAAAACAACTAATTTCAGTACCTTTGAGGTGATGTATATGTAACTGAACTTGATTGTATTTCAGATTTACGACGTTTCTGTGTATTTCGAGTATTAGATACTTCAAGATGTTTGTTGAAACTTTCAAATGATTCACTATCTGATGAAATATTTGGTGAAGCTGTGATACATAGTTTTGATTTCTGTGAAAATTGACAACCAACTGAATGTTTAGATTTAGATGAATGGCATATATCTTTAGATTGATTGAAAGACATTTCAAGAGAAGCAATCTTTCTTACCTGAAATAGATATTATAATGTATATAAAGAGTATTAATATGGATACTGAAACATAAACAAGATATTAAGAACAAGATATTCAGCGAAGAGACTCTTTTCAACGAATTTATTTTCAAGCTGTACAATCGTATATATATGGTATTTGGAAAAAATTATATCCCGTTAGGAAAACTAAACACTATATGCTGATGATGAGAATAATCATAGAGCGGATGATGACAGGCATTTATGATTATAATAACAATTGAAGTGCGAATGATAACAAATAGATTGTGTAATATATGGAATGGTATATAGAGAATATATAACTCAGAAGGGGGTGAAAAAATTGTTGAAAATGGTAAATCAATTAAGTATTATGTAATGACATTAGACAAATTGGACAAGATGAAGTCAATGTTTTCTAAAAGGATTAAGACAATTAAGTGAAACAACACCGGAAACTAGTTGAAGTGAAGGCGATTATGATAACAATAATAGTGATAAAGGAAGGATACAAAGGTTAAATTAACAAAGTGGGAGGGGGAGCTAATAGGGTGGGAAAATGTTATGGCCATGATAAAGACAGTGACTGCACATACTTCTTTTGTACACACAGATCAGGTCTTAGTTCATGAATAGCTAAAGCCTCCACTGTTTTAAGGAGATGAAAACGAAGAGAACGTGGGAGATTTGGGCGAATTTGATAAATAATTTCAAAGTCATCGTCTGGATTTGTTGTGTGATGGAAGTCAATCAAATGTTTTAGAATCGAACTTCTAACAGACATTCTTTCACCTTTATAAAACCAAGCAGGAACATGTTCTCGTATACGTGTAGAAAGCATTCTCTGGCTACGGCCGATGTACCTTGCTCCACAGGAGCAGGTGAACTGGTAGATGCACATAAAGGCGGCCAAACGAGGAAGCTTGTCTTTGACGCAGGTGGAGAATAGGTTGTGGCTGGTAAAAGTCAACTGGAGTCTTGCTGCGAAGAAAGTCCTATTGATTGATCTGGTAAGACGATTCTTCAGTACATCCGATGCTAGGTCTCCTTTAAACTCTAGGCTCATAAATGCCTATGTCATCACCCGCTCTATTATTACTGTCATCACCATATAGTGTTTAGTTTTCCTCACAGGATATAATTTTTTCCAAATACCATATATATACGATTGTACAGCTTGAAAATAAATTCGTTGAAAAGAGTCTCTTCGCTGAATATCTTGTTCTTAATGTTACAATGGGAATTAATAAACAAGATAAACACATCCTGATCTATTTTGACTGTGTTATATCCTATGGGTTAGATAGTTTGATTATCTTTGACAAGCTTCTCTCGAAGAATGTTTCTTCTTCGTTCTGTTGTGAATATCTGCTGAAGATTTCTATTTCGTCTGGTTGTCTATCGTTTGTTTATATTTCCGAATCCTATAATGATCATCGGTGATCAGCAGTTCTAATACGTGTCTTCCAAAATTTTCCAGCCAGTTGGACATTCCATAGTTAGTCTGTATTTGAAAGTAGTTGGCAGAACATGTTGACGTAGATATTTGAGGAGAAAATATGGTTGTTCTCGCGTGGAGGCCTGCGTTCTGGCGAGGTTCTCCTATTTCCCAACAACAAAAAACGTTTGATGCTCATAAGATTTTTAGATGATGGAAACTATCTCTTCATATCCGTTTACATGAACATCAACTAGCAGTGAAGCGTCATGACAAATCTTTGCTCATCTCAATGCATACGGACAACTGTGGACATCAATTTGACTGGGAAAATGTAGAAATTCTGGGTAGAGGAAACGTAAAGAATGTTAGAGAATTTTTAGAAGCTTGACATTGAGACCTATTCAGAGAACACAACACCATTAAAATCATCCTCCTGAGCTACAAATTTTCTCCATTATCTCAACACGCTGATCTATCTAAAAGTTTACAGTATGCAGTAAGTCAATATCACCATAGGACCTGAGTATTACAGATTAACGATTGAAGTTGCAAGCTGCCACACACCAGCACATGTAGATAAGAAGCAGCAAGATGAAAGATAAAGGAAGGGAGAACGCAATCAAAAGTGATAGGAAACCATGAGAAGAGAAGAAAAAGAAGAGACGAAATTTGTCTACGTATACTGCTAATGACCTTATCCCTAAAAAGTGAATGCCTAGATCGTTTTGAGCTGGACTAGTGAAATGTGTTACTGATTGAGAAATTTTAGATTCAACTGACTTTATTAGCAGTGTATGAATGAATACTATTGAAAGGTTGGATCAGAATTCATTATAAAAGATGGGCTATTAGTGACAGTGGCTCAGAGTTCCTCTTGGCTAAGATATTTTGCTATGGACGTATTGTCAACAGGCTTGGTAACATTCTCAGCACTAACTTCATAAAGAAGTTGGACATATTCGAGTGTTACACGAATGTTTAGACGATGGCTTTGGTGACAACGAGTGTTATCCGATTGTGAGTTAAAGAGATTTTTACCATGCCTTGACCTCTTTAAACTTAAATCTAACTCAATTATGCTGGTACAGAATCTTTTTTAGAGTGTGATTGTGCTATGTGCTACCGTTACGCTGTGATTTATTATTGATCTGTCTGGTGAATTTACGCTCAGCTGATGGGTAGCTGATTTCTTCCTAAGTAGATTGTAGACTTCGCCTAGACCCATGTGTGTATTGATTGACTTTTCGTTAGGATATCACACTTCTAGAAATTCTCTTGAAGTTTTTGAACCCGCTCCTTCGAAGATTTCCACACTCTCCCAGTCGGATTTATGTTCATGATTGCCTGAGTACATAGAAACCAATGAAGTTGCTCTGCTGAAGTCACTCTGCTGCCAGTCGCTGTTTATGAATTCTTTGAGGAATCCGATGGCTAGACTGGTCAACATAGTGTTGTGAACAACCTTTGCGGTTGATTTTATATATTATATTTATGTTATCTTTCCTTAGCTTGTATAACATGCTTTCTAGTGATTTCTCTGGCTTATGTCCCATTCCAATCTTGAACGGATGAACCAATCGGTTGACGGTTTCTGAGACTTTTTTGGTCTAGGGTAGAGAAACGCATGTATTGCTTTTAGATAATTGCGCTGTTCTCTGTTCTGTTGATATACATTTTTTGATAAATTTATGTGAATACTCCCTAGCTTTGGACACTTTGTACAGGAATTTTTCTTTGTCTTTCCATATTGCTTAAGTGATGCAAAATATCTTAGCTCTTGAGAACAGTATTCTTACAAAATATCTCTTATGGATTGTAGGATGACTGCTATTGTAGTTCGAAATTTGATCAGTGTGAATGTGTGATTTTCCCGTACATCTGAGCATGCAAAGTCCCATGTGTTCTGTTGATGAGGATATCTAGGGACGAAGTCTCGTTGTTGACTTTCTCGTTCTTTGTGAAGTGAGTTCTTACAAATCTTTTGTTAGGAAAACTGAATTGGACGTCCTACATGATAGAATATGTTAGTGTCTAAATAATTACTCTTTACCATAAAAGTGAAATACCTTTTATGATTATTACACTTGACATCTATTGAGTCACAATCATACCTTAGCAAATGCTGTAAATTAAAAATGGTATCAATTTGACACAATCTGAAAGTAAATTCATTGAATTAGATGATCGAGATATTCAATCTAACCCTCTTCTATTACTCTAACTTAGATTGAAATCTCCTAGGAATAATTTTTATCTGATTAGCTGATAAGTATTGTTAGTTTTCATACAATAAGGTTTCAGCAAACCAAGCCGTGTAGAAAAATCAAAATCCATTCGACAACTTTGTGAACACCTACTGTGTGAGGGGTAATGATATTAACGCTTGGCTTCCCATACCTCGGGAGGTGGAGCGATATTCGAGCCCGTGACCCATTAGTTGAGAATTATCACCCCACACCAAAGGAATCACAGCTGTGTATAGTTAGTGAGTTGCACAATGAAACTGAAAATATTCTTTAAGCAGTGATATATAAAATCAACACGAACGTGTACAAAAAACATGGAAAAAATATCAATCTTATAGACACAATCAACGTAACTGATTAATACATATTAGTGTACTTACGGTGAGGGCGCTGGACCCCAACTTTTATATACAGACTAATAATACTACGGAATTGCTCAAATCTCGGTAAGTGAATCAGATTGCAAGCCTAAAGACCCAGTTGTTGAATATTGAGTATCAAAATGCAGTAGGTTATATACACAAAAAACCCAATAAAAGGAAATCATAAAGAGGGGGGAATAGTAGAGTTTCTTCACGCTTACCGCAGAGTCCAACTGACGTTTCTGTTGTATCACATGACGTGTGAGATATTTGAAACGTGTTGATAGAGACTTGACTTCAATTTTTATAGTTTTTATATAGTTTACTATATCTGTAAAATGCATAAGAAAGAAAACAGTTTTACACAAACTAGCTACAATGAAATATGAGTCGATATGAAATCTACACATTACGAACAAGAAAGGAGAAATATCAGTGATTTCAGTCCGCCAGTTTACCTAGCCAATCGATAGCAGTTATCTAGACGTAGCGGTCGGGTTTGCATAATACAACAAACCAACGAGTTATGCTAGTGGGACGCTTGTTTCCTCGAGGTCTTACCATGCCAGAAAAATCTGCTGCACGGTGGTTAGACAAAAAGTAGTTACCACCATAGTGTGAATTACTACCCTATATTGGGTGTCTGGGGCGGAGTCGTACTGCTGCTGGCTAGAAAAGGTGACAGCAGTTAGGTGTTTCCCTTGGATGATCGGCCCTGCTACGCTTATGTTGCCTTCCAAACGGGTTAGCACAATCCCACCCCTCGCGGTATACCGATGCCTGTAACAGGAATTCATAGTTAGATTCAAAAACAGATTACAGTTTCAAACTTTCCAAAAGGCAGTTATTGACCGGCTTCAAACAGATATCCCTTAGGCTCTGAGGTCACGCACTCTCTTCTTTTTCGAGTATCTCAATAAGAAGTAGCTTTTAGTGGTGTGGGCAGCCGGGAAGTGTCAACCGCCTACACGCGCCCAGCAGTATACAAAAAGCAATCAAACATAACTTATCCTCCTCAACTCGGACTCCACCTTTTCCTTCCATCTCACACACCTTCTTCAACTTTGCATTCTACAACCATTACCAACGACCAAAGCCATCGAAACTTCATCCCTAGTCTCCTAAGACCTCGCTATCGATTTTATGTAGGGCTCTTCAACGCACAAACTCTATACCAAATCGGACAACAAGCATCGCTCGCCAGAACTCTGGAATCTAACCATGGATGTACGCTGTCTCTGAGACACGTAAGTAGATAGGACCCATGTGGTTATCCGAATGACCTCACCTGGCCATAGTAGTGAGTCTTCAAAATTCATCTTATGAGTATTCGTAGATGCAGTGGCTAGTTCTCATGAACTCGCTAGTGTAGGAGTACCATAGAGCTGTAGGGCAGAAAGTGCGCTTCTCGACTGGAGACCAGTAAACAGCTGTCTACGTGGTTTGACTGAATGGATTTGTAAGGAATAAGAAGGATCATGAGACTACGGGATGTCTATTCGTAATCTTCGCCTACAAACACAATAACTGCAGTTTGAATAATGCAAAGGACGCATTTTATGAAAAGCTGTCAACCTTGCACCACCCAAATGCAAATTTTTGCTCCAGGATTCGTCTTTAACGGTGCCCCACCACGGCTAACAATAGAGAGTGAATGTAGTCGTTGAGTGTGTCGACCACTTCACTTACCTGGGAAGCGAAGTGGGATCAGCCCTGATGGGTTGGTCAGTGGCCGATGAAATCTCTGCACGGATACAAAAGGCTCGATTGGCTTTTGCCAATTTACGCCACCTATGGCGCCGCCGTGATATCCGTTTGTCTATTAAGGGTCGCATGTACTGCACAGCAGTCCGCTCTGTTCTACTGTATGACTTTGAAACATGGTCATTGAAGGTGGAAGACATGGGAAGGCTTCAGGTACTTGACTACCGTTGCCTTCGTAGTATAAGCCGTATTCCATGGTGCCGCCACGTGAGTGGTGCAGAAGTCAGGAGTAGAGTTTTAGGGAGAAGAGGTCAGTTGAGTCAGCTGACGAGGTTATGAACCTTCATCGATTGAGATGGCTGGGACACATGTTACATGTGCCTAGTCACCGATTGCCTCGTCACATAATGTTGGCCGAAGTAGGTCCAGGCTGGAAAAGGGCCCGAGGTGGCCAGACTAAAACATGGCACCAATGTATGAAGTCTCTGACTGTTGATTTGAGCCATGTAGGACGATGCAGACTAGGTGGTTGGGATCCGCGGGACAAAAAGAACCAGTGGTTGGAGACCCTAGGTGATATGTCTCAGAACCGATGTCAGTGGCGCAGATGTATACATACATTATCCTCATCTTAACTACACTATACCGAATCTCACCATTTTGTCACTCCTCTTTCCTTTCTTCTCGTACTTTATATTTCTTTAGACTGCATTCTCTTATCTTCATCCTTCACTTCACTTTCTTTCTACTTGATGTACTGATATGAGGTGTGGCAACTCGGACCGTCACGCAGTAATGCCAGGTCCTATGTTGTTATTGACTGATTGATTGTCAACCTTGCTACAGAAAGAAAAACGTTCAGCCGTAGTCATAATCCCAGGTGACTTTGACGTTCAAGTAGGGAAGCTAAGCCAATCGGAGAGGCATCTGAAAGGTATCTAAGGAATTCCATGCCATCGAACCGACAATGATCGCCTACTGCAATTTTGGCTCTGATAACCACTTATCTCTGACCACCACTAACCGTAGACATAAGGAGAGACACTCACATGGTGCATGTCTATTTCAAACCGACAGACATAGATAGATCACATTGCTATAAGCCATCTTTGGAGAGGATCGGCAGAGGATTGCCACTCTTTCTGCAGTACCAGTTTGGACTCCGACCACACCCTAGTAAGGGCTTGCACATGTCTGAGCTTTACGGGTTGCAGAAAACAGGCGACCGTAACGCCCGCCTGTTCTCGCCTAGAAGATGATAACATCAAGTCCGAATTTAGAGAAGAGATAGAGAGGCCTTTATCTGAACATGGCAGTAATGCTGATCCTGAGGAAATCTGGCGTAATATTAAATCCGCTGTAGAAACAGCGGTAAAGACAATTGGTAACCTACACATGAAGGTTAGCAAACGTCATTGGATTTCTTCAACTCTATCGTAACTACTACTACTATCACTTTCAGTTCAATTACAGGGAGTGAAGTGTTGGAATATGAGAGGCAGAGAGCGGCTGACATGCAGTTAACAACTAGTTACAACGTTTTACATAACATTTGACTTATCTTTTTAGTGACTATCTTGTGTGAGTTGATTTTCACACCCCTTTTCCCGAAAGTAATCTTGACTATTAACAGCTTTCTCAAACGATTGCCTAGAATTACCTATCACTACAGACTTCTCGCAATTTCCTCACTTTCTACTACTTAAACATTATGTCAATTCTTATCCATTCACATTTAAGTTGCTTTTCCTCTTCGCTGTGTTCAGACCCATTTGATACGAGTTCCTATCCATCAAGTAATACACACGAGAGTGTAGACACCTACAAGCTACTGTTAACTTTTCTATCAGGATCACTTATAGTCGTTACCAGTGTTCTTACAGTTGACTGGATTCGATATCAGGTTTCTAAATGCGCTATGCACCTCACCAGTCTCACTTCAATCTGTGCACTAAACCGTGAAGTACGCCCACTGAGTGCAGACTAGTGACACTGCCTAGTTTGCCAAACGTCAAAGTGTGGAGTGGGATTCGGACTAGTGACCTACCGGTTGAAACTCCTAAGTCTATATCAGGAAGCCACAGGCACACAACATCTTTACTTCAATAAATTTAGTGACAGTAAAATGAAATATATGTAAATAATAAAGTCTGAATTATTTGATATGTTCAAATAGCTATAAAAGAATAAGTCATCAATTCACTTACCTAAATCAAGACCGCCGGACATTTTCCCACTAGAATAATAACAAATATTCTCATGATTAAAATCTTTTTATATGCAATGGTGATGTTAGACATGAAGAAACAACAACATTGAAATGAAGAGCAACAGTAATATTTGCATAAACGAATTGCTGGAGACATGAAAATTAGAGCCAGACCTCGAATCTCAGTGTTTATTCAAGTTTATCAATGAGAGAATTTGATGTGAAGTTAGAAACCTCAACACTACGGTCGACTGATTAGTCTTCGATGGTTGAGTGCAATCAACAAGGAGACATCAACTTGAATTCTATAATAATCAGTACTCAGTGACTAGTGAGTTGCATAGGTCCTAAGCTACCTTTAGGTAGCCTCTGACTTTACATACAGATCTGCTACCTAGAGAGCATCTACTTGACTTGCATTTCAAGGATGATATTGTCTTGCTAGGCAAAGACGCTTAAAAATGCAGCATCTTCTGAACATCTTCAGTGGAAGTCTGAATATATTTAGCATGCATTTCGCACCTGTAAAATGTAAAATGATGGTCCAGGATTGGTCTGAAATTACTCCCAGTTTAAGGATAGTCAATGCAATGATAGAATGCGTTAATCACTACACTTAGGGAAGTTGCAGCAGCCCAAACGAGCTGGTTGCTCGACTGAAATGACCTGGACATGTGTTGCACATGCCGAGTCACCGTCTACTACGAAGTCCAATGCTAGGGGAAGTTGGACTAGGCTGGAAGAGGGTTCAGGGTAGGAAGACCAAGACATAGCACCAATCGATGAAGTTGAATGTTGATCTGGACCGTGTGTAGAGATATCGACTACCTGATTGTGGTTACCGAGACAATAGAAATCAGTTGTTGAGAACTCTTGGTGACATGGCTGAAAATCGGTCACGATAGGGTCGATATATTCACTCATTTGATACCTTCTAAAGCTTGAATATTCGCATTAATCTTTATCTTCGAATTGCTTATTCTCTCACACATCTTTGTCTACTTTGATATCACTCCTTTGCTATCCACTTGCTCTTTTTCTACAACTGTGAAATGTGGCAACTTGAATCGATGCACTT
This sequence comes from Heterobilharzia americana, assembly GCA_944470555.2. Classification (NCBI taxonomy): domain Eukaryota; kingdom Metazoa; phylum Platyhelminthes; class Trematoda; order Strigeidida; family Schistosomatidae; genus Heterobilharzia; species Heterobilharzia americana. The sequence goes on along the minus strand of OX104130.1, from coordinate 82,127,957 downwards.
GTGAGCGAGGTTCTATGTTGATTCTGTTAGTCAGTTAGTCTTTATAACAGTCTATGACTGGAAATTGCATGTACACGTAGTGTTCATAGATTTTACTAGGACTAAGGATAATCTGTGTCATTCAAAACTATTGGGGTAGCTTGCGAACTTTGTATTGGTGTTCTCTGGACAACTGAAGTTAGAGAGAGGTACATGTAACACTGTTTGAGTGTAAACCACCAAGAAATAGGACCCCTAAGAAGGAGTTTGCGTTTCTTTTTTGTGCCAAGTCTACGCAAATGAGCAACCCCAAATGCTTAAATCTTCAGAACATTTATTCACTGATGAAGGAAAACTCTGCAACACTACTCGGAGCTATGCCGGTAAGCCCCCACTATATACAAATTCAGATGACGTGGTCAGTTGGTGACTGTGTCCAAAAATTCGCTCTAGAAAAATCTGTGACAAACACTAATCACAGTAAATCAATAGTATTCAAATGATGGTACATAGCTCGCTAGTCTTGGAGATTAAAGACTTACAGGTCGCTGTAAGCCGCAATCTGAAAAAATCTGTGTGCTGAAATTTTGTTGTAGTAAAATGTTTCTGTATGTTGTAGTTATTACACAGAAGTTTTTAAAGCTTTGGTGAATTATGTCAAAGACTCTATCCTACACATATAGGATTTTATTTAGAGTATAGCGCCTAAACAGCCAGTCCATGTATTAAGCCAATGTACATGTGTGTATGAAGAGTAGCTACTAGGCTCCTGACCAGTCCATTCAAGTGAGAATATGATGGGCATTTAGGCGGATTTAATCTGTTCCCCGTCCTAAAGCAGGAGAAAGGGTAATATTTTGTATCCTCAATAATGACTGACGTCGGTATTTCTCAATTTCTTAGGACTAACCCTTTGAAAGATCACCACAAAAAGGTCCAAGATCCACCGTGAAAACACTATTTTAAACCCCATCCCTATCATAAAGCGACTAACAACAATTATTTTTTACCTCACCAAGGGATGTCAGCTACTTCAGTAAATACATTCGAACAGAAACCGAATCTTCACAGGCATACCTATTATGCATATTACCGCATGTCAACCGGCCTAGTTACTTTGTCAGTGGCAACCAAAACCATGCCTTTTTGCAGTAAGAACTAAAAATCATAGGGATTAGTCTCGTAAGGCCGTGAAATAGTACGGAACTTGTTAGTTCTGACAGTCAGCCTTCAAATATAGGTCTTTTTTTTATTAAGCCAGTGGATTTGACACCTAAAAGCCATAACACTACTCGTATACTTTGTTTAATTCGGCGTAGATAGTAGTAGAAAGAGACTGAAATCTTTTCACTATCAAACCTTGACCAATCCTGACATAGGTATAGTGAGATCAGCAATTCTCGCTAAAACATGATCACGAAATTTAGGTTGATACATGAGCATCTTCTCCGAGATTTTCAGTACCATCCTAAATACGTTATGTTCATACATTTAGAGAAGAATGAAGAGGAACCACATCATCTCAGCCATGATGCTACAATGAGTTGCTAATAATAACGCGACTATGGCTGAGGTCTTATCACAAAACCTAAGTCAAGTGCTCTCTAAAGAGTGAATTCAGTGCCCAGAATTTGTTTTCATTAGTGACACCATGAATGGCTTCGTTGCCCACTGGGTTCATAATAATACTAGTGCATAACCCCAGCCTCGAAACGATTTACGGACACCTAGACACATGTCGGAGAACAACGAAAATGTGTGAACCAGTGTCAAATCACCCGCTCTAAAATTCATCACTTGCACAGAGTAGACCACGCGAACTGTTCAACGGGGGCACTATTTGCATCTACTAAAATATTAGTCTCGAAATACGATCTCCAGACTACCACAACCGTCTTGATACCTGGCTTTTCACCGTCTGCTCACTATGTATGAAACATGGCTACTCTTACAGTTAATAAAAATCTTTTGAACTACAAGAGCATCAAGTAGCATATACAAATGATAGTGGAACCTAAATATCACCTCCGTTCCCTGAAATGAATCAATTGGCAAGGGTTTCCAAATTGAACCATATGGGTCATATTTCCAAACACGACAAACGTACGTCTAGAATACTTGAGTGTCCAAGGTCTCACCGATTGGAAACCCTTAACTCACGATACAAAACATCTTCAGTCATCAGTAAAAACAATGGTAGGTCATTAACCTGTATGAGCCCTTGCAGTAATCATCTTACTAAGGGTTCAGCTCTTTCTTCAATGTGTTCTAAGAAGTCAAGTTCAGAGATAGAAAATTTTGCCATGTGATGATTAAGTGAATCTTGAAAACTTAAGTAATGAACTTAAGCCAGAATTTCAGCCAAATTCACAAGAAATAAAACTACAAGCGTATATGGAAAATGAATGGGAAACTAACTGAGATGTGAAGTTCTAGGATTAAACAGACACTGATTAAGTAGAATAACTTACAGAGCAGATGCGATGACCAGCTGTGTGTATGTTATCGCCTAATGTGCAGGTGAGTTATTGCACGAGGCACACGGATAGGCTGGAAGAGAAAAAGTGTGGGCCGATGGATCAGCAAACAAAAGAATATACATACTTTATGAAATGTATCGTCGAAAGTTGATAATTTACGATGAGAAGCGAAGGCAATAAACAAGTTACAACTGGTAAGTGAGGCAATGAATAGAGGTCATATAACGTACGCCAAAGTACTGACGCACTTCTAGGTCACTTTGCTAGTACGCTATTGGCTGAGAAACATTTGCGTTCCTTTTTAGAGTCGTTTCGAAAAAAGCGATAATAGCATAAATTCATTTTTATTTTATTCTGCTAGAATTGAGATACTGTAAGACTAAAGCTCCCATGCATCTTATGGCGTCTGAGGAATTTGAATGCTGGAAACGCTGAATAACGTAGCTAATAAGCACTGTAGTAATCCATAAACCACAAACAACATATCCTTAGGTGACTTTAGGAGGCATGCTCACTTTATGTCGCTGCAGTTAGTCATAGAAATTAAAATAAACCCAAGCTGAGATATGAATTGGTCACATCCAACATCAATAGTGCCAGTACAAGAAACTTGTAGTTTTTGAGCTCACCATAGACGGCAAAGACTTTGTGTGCACTTTGACATTTTTGGGTAAATCCTGAACTCAACTTTAGACGCAGCTTGGAAATTTTTGCCACATCCCAAAAATTCATATTTTCTGAAGATTACATTACTCTACAGTCAAATAAACAGTTACACATAGCATATACTGCTCCAAAGAACACACATAGACCAAGTGTACCCCATAAACTAGTTGTTACCCCCTTAAATTGCCTCATTTTTAAAACTTCGAATGCATTGCAGACAATCTGCGTAATCCTGGTGGAATTACGCGCATTTGGGTAATTTAGGTAAATTATAGAACATTTGGGCAAAACCCGAACTTAGTCAATGGCCTTAAGCTGGTAACGCTCTTGGACAGTTAGCTAGTTGGAGGCAATCGGCAGGACGCACTAGACCTAGGTTCCATGCTTTTTGAAGTATCTGCAACCTCAACGGAACTGATGTCCCGCCTGAGATTTAAACCCGCGTCAACCAGTGTTGTAGACAACGTCTTGTAGCGCCACACACCTCCCCAAAATCAATAGCCTAGGGTCTGACGACATTCAACATTGATGCTGACCTTGATAGTTTAACTGGACTCTCTAGGCTAAAGGCACCCGGTCAAGCATCCTCGCCATTTGGCACGCTGTCATGTTACGTTGCACTGCTCGCATTCGACTCTGTAGCCAGTTAGTTGGAACGCATCGGTATTTTGGCACAACCATCCAAATATACTGTTCCATCCGACTACGCTATCATGTTGTTCCTTGGTCTCGTATTCGTGGGTATATAACAAGTCCGAATGATTAGTGACTGGTCTTCGCGTCTGTCAAGTTCGCACCAGGACAAATCCTAAAGACTTTACCACTGAGCTTTTCGCGTCGCGACTGACCTTCTGTAGGACTGGCTTGCATGTATTGATTGGACACGGGAGTGGAACCAACTTCTTGTTGTCTAGTCCTGAATGCTCTTAGACAGAGCATGTCAGAGGTTGAACTTCACCGTTAATTCACTGATATCATAATATTGTAAACTGAAACTGTCTCACTTCCTTCGAAGTGATTGACTTGTGAATACTGTTCAAAAGGATGAATGAATTCAACGGTTCGGTATGCTTTTACTACACAAGCTTAATGGCGTGCAGTGGCCATCCATCCGGTTTACAGTAGCATGAAAGGTGAAGGTATGTGATGTGCTGTCTTTAGCTGCACGTTTTTGCTTGCTGTTCGCGTAGATGTCATAAACTTTAAATGCTGTCACATGACGACCTTGTAGGCATGCGTGTCATGTTTGTATAACCCTTTCTTTAAACCCGGATAAAATAAATGGGCAGCAAATAAGTTATGACTGCGATGCTCAATCTGGGAATAACTGCAATGTTGCTGCGTGCCACATTAACATGGCAGCAAGTACTGATGACTGGAGACGAAGGAAACAAGTGCATCGAAGGCGTAAGAATGGCAGCTTCTTAGCTTATTACTCCACAGTGAAGTTGCGGATTCAGCTACCTCACCACAAGTCAACTTTCACCGCAGAATACGGTATACTGCTTCATTAACAGGTACTTCTAATGGCATTAATAACACGAATTTAGGGCCTGTCTCCTTTTCAATAAGCTGTCACAGCCAGAAATTGTCGACAGTTATCACCCTTGAGTTTAGAAGCGATCACTCCTAGGTCTTGCCCTATATGCCAAAAAAGGGGAAATTGGGAAATAGTGGAGAAACGCAGACACTGATGGGGATGCCGTTTTGGAAAGGCGTAAAAAAGAGGGGGAAAGGGAAAAATAGGTACTTCCGCGCCAACCGTCGTTTCAGCATGTATCATGGAGGTGAGTGGCGTGCGTTTGTCGAATAGAATGTTGTCTGTTCTCACTTATTAGTATTCTGAATTTGAGGGTCCATCTTTCATTGAGAGATTGGTGTTTGTATTGTTACAGAAGTGTTCATCGTCACCGGTCAACTTTTTACAGACGATGTAAACGAATTTATACAGCCATTTCTGGGGAGTCCAAGAGAAAGACGAAGGAGTCTTTTGGGGACGGGGCAATGATTCCCAGAACTATTCATTTCATTCTATTTAATAATGACAAGTGACCAGGTGTAACTGCAGAACGTCTAAGTCTGACAGATGCAGTTGATTGCAACCAAATTTCCGCTGCCGGAATGAGTAATAACGGCATTTGTCAATACCATTTTCTTACTCCTAACGTTTTGAAACCGCTGTATTCCTTGGAAACCGAGGAGCAACTGGATATGCTGGAGATCTCATTAAAAGATCTAGGTTTTTGAGGTGGTATTGTATGGACAAACACGCTTCATATATGTATTTTTAGGCTGCAAAAATGTCCAGGGCACCAATCTGGAATGTCGAGTGGTCCATGAGACATATGCTAACTGGCTTACTATCGCCGGCATTAGCTAGTCGTTACACACTCATGGGAACACCTAACAAGCCGGTATTGTGCAAGTGCTTTTTCCGCAAAGTTGTTCTATGTAAGTACTTCATCTGGTCACAACTTACGAATTTCGTTTTAGCTATACTTCTTGCAGAATTCGGTTACCCCGGCGCAGGGGGCGTGAACTTATGAGGGAAATGGATGATGCATGCTTTCATGACCGAGATCGGTTCGTGGCGTCACACACTTCTGCAGAATCAATAGCCCAGGATTCGACAAGATTCGACGTTGATGCTGACCTTGATAGTTTAACTGGACTCGCTAGGCTGAGGGCACCCGTTCAAGAGTCCTTGCCATTTGGCACGCTGTCGTGTTACGTTGCACTGCTCGTATTCGACTCTCTAGCCAGTTAGCTGGAACGCATCGGTACCTTGACACGACCTCGCAAATATACTATTCCATCCGACTACGCTATTGTGTTCGTTCTTGGTCGCGCATTCTTGGGTATATATAATATAAAATTGGTTATTGGCCTCTGCGTCTGTCGAGTTCGCACCAGGACAATTCCTAAAGGGTTTCCGAGCTTGGCAGCCAGAATCAATTAAAGGTAGACATTCGCACGTTATTCACTCTGCCTAAATTTTAATGTGCATTTAAAGACAACGAATTAATAAATAATTTTTTAGTTACAGAAAAATGGCGGGGTGCAACAAGAGACGGCTGTAATAAACAGCGGAAGTTTTCCAGCATAAATACATTTTTAGAACAAAATTTTAAATGAAAACTACTTATCATTCTTCTCCTTCGCCTTTTCGGGGTCCAATATCCAATATCTTTTTAACGAGCTTGTGTAAACCAGTTGATTTCTTCTTGCTGGCTTCTTGGTCTTGCTGAACGGCTCAAGATCTTCTGCGGATTCCGATGCAGCGGGGCCAGCCACTCGTCTGCTATGGCTCTGATTTACAGAACGGGAAGTTAAGTGTTGGTATGTTCGCCTCGGACTGTGGTGCAGTTGGCTTCTTCAGATGTCGAGTTGCCAGACAGTTAGGACTGGTCACTAGAGAGGGTTAGGGATAGTGAAGAGAAAACCTAGAAAGTGTTTGTGTGAGTAAAGGAAAAGAGGAAAAGTAAACTAATGGAGTAATCTACCTACACCCAAGTAAGGTGAGTAGGGGTGCAACGGCATGAAGAACTTAGGCAAGTGAGGCTAACTTATGGCAAGTGGAAGGGGTGAAAACAGCTTAAATGGTTACAATAGAAAGAAAACTGGTTGGGGTGGCTTGACGTCACTTCGTGTTCCAGCTACGCGTGGGTAGACCATGAGTCTCCGCATGACTGTCTAGCCTCTTTTTGATGCCTTTGACGGTTGGGGCGGAGACCACCTCTGCTGGTAGTGCGTCCCAGTACCCACAGACTCGGAGGTAGAAGAACTGCGAACGCACATGCGTTTTTGACCTCTGTTGTGCTATTCTATTGGGGTTTCCTAGAGGATCTCCTTAGTGGCCACTCGGTAGGACTCCTCTGTTTGGGTGCCTCGAGTTATCATTTTGTAAGCCATTTTAAGCCGCCACGTATCCTTCGATAGCTAAGGGAGTATAGACCTAGGTCTCTGAGTCTGCCTTCATATGGTTTTCGTTGCGTTCTGACAAACCTTTTTGTGGTTCGCCTCTGGACTTTCGCCAGTAAGTTCGCGCCTCTTTTCAGCTGTGGTGGAGCGAAGACGTTATGGACCTCTAAGTGGGGCCGTATGTAAGTCTTGTAGAGCTGCAGAAAGAGTTCTGGGGTGAGGGCACCCAGTCGTCTACGCACAAATTGTAGTACTCCATATGCTTTCGAGACATCACCTGGGTAATTGAAACTGGTGTCCAGTTTCCCTGTCACCGTTAGACCCAGGTCTTTTCCTACCGTGGTATGGGATGGACGCGAACCACAGAGATAATAGGATATTTTCTGGGGGTCAGGAGTGCGGAAAAACATGGACCGGCACTTATCCAGATTAAATGCCAGTTCGTCATTAGTTCCTCATTCCTCTAGTGTTCTGAGGTCCTTCGGTAATGCCACAGATTCCGCCTCGCAAGTTACTGCCCTCCATAACTCGACATCATCAGCGTATAGGAGAATCGGGGAGCTGATATGTTGCGGCAAGTCATATACGAACAGTAGGAACAACAGTGGGCCTAAGATTGCTCCTTGTGAGACACCGGAGGAGGATGTTCTCCAAGTTGAGTAGACCCTGTTGACTTTCGTGCAGAACTCCCTGTTGTCTAAGTAGTTCTGCAGCCACGATGGCACCTGGCTGCGAATACCTAACCCAGCTATCTTACGTGTTAGGATAGTGTGTGAGACGGTGTCAAAGGCTTTGGCGTAGTCCAGAAAGATTACGTGGACCGGGACCTTGAGATCCCAGCATGTTTTCCAGTGATCATGGGCCGTCAGGAGGTTGGAGGCACAGGACCTACCCTTCCGGAAGCCATATTGAGCGTCACTGAGTGCCCGCTTGGTATCCAGGTATTCTCTGATACGGTCATCCATCACACTTTCCGTTACTTTTGATATTACTGGTAGAAGTGCTATGGGTCTATAACGGTTGGGATTCCGTCTGTCTACTCCTTTGAAGATGGGAGAAAGGATAGCCCGTTTCCACTCTCGTGGGAGCTTTCGCTCACCCAAGTAGTGTTGGGAGAGGTTGCAGAGTGGGCCACTTAGGGTACTCGCACATTCTTTCAACACAGATGGGCGAAAGTCGTCGCACCCTGGGGACTTTCCTGCGCTTAACTTTTATAGCTTGTCGAGAACAACAGCGCGAGTTATCTGTATTTCGTATAACTCGGTAGCATCGGGTAGCGTTGGGGCCTGTTCGGGCAATTGGTATACGCACTTTCCTGATGGAATGTTGAGCTGTGTGTCAAATGTGGTGCACAGCATTTCAGCGATCTCTTGTCCAGAGAGGTTTTCTCCGTCCGGACCTTTTATGACACGTGCTCCTTGGCTTGTCTATTTTCTTTTGCTATGAATCGGTAAAAGTTTTTAGGGTTTACCCCAAGCCTTTTGGTGAGGTTGGACTGGAACGACCTCCCGCCTCTCCGCGCCCTTATGTTGCTTCGATTCCGTTGAGTCATGTTTGCGTCATGGTCGTCCTGTTCTCTGGAGAGTCTCCATGTGTGCCATGCCCTTCTCCCGGCCTTTAGAAGGCGCTCAGTGCCCCGTTTTAGCCATGACGTTCGCTTTCTGGTCGTTGTTACCACCAAAGGGACGTTCTGCGAGACGGCCGCCTCAATGGTATCTTTTACCAGTTCGCAGTGCTGGTCGATCGATAAGGAACACCAATCCGCTGGTCATGAAGCTGTTGAAAGGCTCTTGTTCATACCATCGTTGTTTGCCTTGTTGTGACATAGGTAAGGGCGAGGTCCCTCCCATGATAGTTCTTCACTAATTACCAGGTCGAAAATTACTGTAACGTGATCGCTACTTCCAAGAGGGGTTTGTACCTGAAAGTTTTCAACCAGAAGGGGATCACTAGTCAGCAGGTAATCCAGTTTAGATGGTTTACCACCTGACCCCCAGCGGGTGTTGTCGCTGATTTTTTCCTGCAGTTCAGGCTACAGTCGAACTTCCGGCTAAGGATAGTGCCATCTTGCTCTAGGCTGAGGGTTGGAGCGTTGAAGTCACTAGCTATTAAAACCTTGTCGTACCCTATAGTTGACACTGTGGATATTGCTCGGAGTAGTTTTTGGTTGTGTTCCAAGTTGCTATTAGGGGACCTATAGATTCCTCCAACTAGGAATTTGGAGTGTTTGACCGTGAATCAGCATCAGATAGAGTCTGGGAGCTCTAACGGTGCCGTGTCAGTGGTCTGTTCACTTCTGAACCACTTGTTCACGCATATCGCAACCCCCCTCCGTTCCAACGTCCTCTGCCTCTCCTGAACAGAATCATATCATCTATGTTAACTTCGGTGTCAATTATGTCTGGTGACAACCACGTTTCTGTCAGGATCATGATTTTCGGGGTGAGGTTGGGACAGAGGGATCCGAGCTCTTACACTTTACTTCGGAGTCCTCTCACGCTGCTGTAGGGACACTTGGAGGTGCTTATCGTAACGTGAGACGTCTGTGAGTTAACTAGTGGCACTGATTTCCAATGGAACTGGCCCAGTTAAGTTTTTTCCCTCGTCGACTGGGGCAATCTGTGTTGAGTGGGCGTTGCTGGTCTGACCCTCAACTTTTCGGTCTAGGGTCACGGCGGCCTGAGCACAGGACGCAGCTGCTGTATGTTGTTGTCGCAGTGTTCTAGGTCTGCTTTCACGGCAGCAAACGTTACCGCTTATGAGGCTCTTGACCTTTGACCACGTCTCCAGCACTCTGGTGAGTACTTCTGGGGATTCGAAGTTGACAGCCATTAGTCTAGGTGAGGTCATGGTTGTGAGATGCAGCTGGCGTGGTAGTCTGCTAATTGTCGCAGCTGCAACCCCACCCAGCTCCATCCGAGCCGATAACTACTCCCATTGTTTGACGTCGTGTGTGTACTTCTCACCTGGGTTACCGGTCACCATTTCAGGCATTCCATGTACGACCATGGTTGCGGGTTTTAGTGGACCAGCTGCTTCTCGAGATGTCTTTCTTGACACCATGATCGGTCAGGCCTAGCTCTAATGTTGGACGTTCTGTTGATGACCAGGGTGTGTGACAGTAAGAGGAACTTTTCGGCGTCTCTAGTTGAGCCTAGAGTCACTCCCATCGGCGGAGGCTTCCCTGCGGGTGAGTGGGTGCCTTTGTATGGTCGACACAGTTTTGCCTCGAGAACGCCGAGACCTAGTATGGCACAAAGGCAGTCCCACTGCTGCCTGTCAAACTTTTCTTTATGTTCCAGAAGGCTATCATCGCAGACAGGAACGTCAAACAGAATGACAGAGCTAGATCGGTCAGTGATGACAACATTATTCGATCCTATAAGTGCTTTTTCATGGGTGCTGAGAGATTTTTTCCACCCTGACCCATTCTCTATGTTGTCCGCTGGATGCTGTTTCTGGTGTGGCTCCACGGCTTGAGGTGGATGCAGTTGTCGTTGGTGTAGGAAGTGTTTTGTTCGGCTTGGAACCTCTCAGGCTTTTGACCTTCGGTAGGCCATTGCCAAAATCATCTGGGGAGTGAATATACTCGATGACAGTGGTTTGGGCGGATACCTGCTTCTTGATTACAGAAGACTTATCGGTTACTCTGAGTAAGCCTGAAGTTACGTGCGGTCTCAGACGGCACTATAAGAAAATGTACCAACACCACATCCACGGGTGACGCGTCATAAAGCCATAGTACTCATGTGGCACTTCTTTGTCACATCGGCAGTGCACGCATCTGTTGCAGCTGTTGCACTCAAAAGCAGCATCACTTTTCGTGACAGTGGGAGCATACGTGTGGCAGTTGTCATCATGTCCACGCGGTTTTCCCAAACGTTTATGCCCTACTCTTTGACGTTTCCGCCTAGTGGTTCCCACCGGGGGATCGGGATGGGCGCAGGGAGTAGCATGGGGCTCTGGGTTTACTTTACTAGGTATGGTGACGTTTACAGTGTCAGGAGGACTGGTTGCACGGCTAACTTCAAGCGTTTCAAGCCGTGATTGTGACCGATTGAGGGAGGTGGTCTTGGTCGGTGCGTTCGTATCCTCAGTTGCTTCCTTTGCCACGCTTTGGCGTCCCGTAGCTCCAGCCCTGGTAACTACTGAGAATGAGGTGGTCAGTAACTGTGACGAGATTGCACTCAAAGCATTTCCACCGCTTGCCTTTTTCGGGGTCAGCACACTTTTACCACGCATAATAATATTAATAAACAGACGAAGATAAAAGAAGTAGAGCAACGAAAATACACAGCAGCAAACAGAAGACTTTCAACCCTACCTTCAATTGTCTGTTCCTGCGACTCTGTCGAAGTTCAAAAACTACCAATTCCCGGACGCAGATGTTAGTGAGATATATTTTGCTGCAGATACAGCAATCTGAGCTATAACAGTTAGTCGAGACAGCTAGACCCACCACACAGTTGTCCGTTTGGAGCGTAATAGTGGTGATGAAGTAGGCAATGATATTTTCTGCAGCAAGATTGTTGCAGAAACGTTGAATGAGGAGTTGAAAGCTCCTAGTGGATAGTCGTAAATGTGGATTTTGTCGAGATGGATGGGGATGAGCTATTGCTTGAAGTTAAGTTACATATGGACGAAATTCCCGAGGAAATTTGTATCTGGAAAGCCCAAGTTAGAGATGACGTTTCAATACACAACATTTGTCCGTTCAAAATTCGACCGCACTCATAAATATTGCAAGAAACTGAATAAATTTTTCCTAGCTCATGAGTTGATGCTTTCGAAACGGCGTAATTTTTACCACAGTACAATTTAACCTGGGAAACAAGTTGAAAAAGATTGGGAAAATTCGACAATTAAGGGGAAATTATGCCGATTGATTAGGGAAAACCCGACAATGGAGAGGAAGCGTAGAAAAGGCTTGAAGAGGAGAGCCACCTTTTTGGGGGGAAGCAGACAAAAATGAGGAAAAAGAGTAAAAAGAGGAAAACCGGTTGCTTTTCCCCATGACTGTCGCTTTGTTTAACCGTTGAGCTTCCCCCTTGTTTTACACTTATTTCCCCTTTATTAGAATTAATTTCTCCCCTTTGGTCCGTGTGGGTGAGGCTGGGTTCCTTTTGCCCAGCTGAACATCCTTCGGTGGTCACATGAGTCTTTGCGTTTTCCTGCTTATAACTTTGGTAGTGGTGAAATGTCTATTTGGAGGCATTTTACCGAGCCATCATTTACTTCTGGCACACTTGCCAACTTTTGGTCGTCCCCCCTCAATTTCCCAAATATTTCACTTGGCCGTTAACATTTAACTAATTTCCGTAGCACAGACACATGGAGCGCATAAACTGCAGACACTTTGGGTAGTGCCCTAGGTTTTTCAGTGACCTCGAAACCGTTGTACGGCCGTTGTACACCCGAATCGGTGATTGCGAGCGCAAGTTCTTTTCGCCATACTATGCACCATGGTGGTGAGCGGTAGTTGCTTTTTAAATAAGTAATTGCTTTTCCTACACCTCTGGAATGTCGCTGTTTCATTTCCTTCAGTCATTCACTGCATTATAGGTGTTTCAACACAATGAGTGTATGAAATCTTTACGCAGAGAAATGTATAAGAAGTACCTATGGGATGCAGTTAAGCCTTTTGTAAGATTCTACAGTTCCCTCACTATCCTTCATTCTTAGTTAAAATGGCAGGCCGCATACCTGACGATGATACTGGAACACCTGTCACAGTGGGATTTGGTGAACGTTTCAAAATACGCGGGGCCACTCAACTACCCAGTTCTCCGAGCGTGTAAACGAAATGGACTGAAGAGGAAAAAAATATTATTGTTATTGTTACAATAAAAACTTATTTTGACATTTGCGTCTTGTACATGGCCTTTGGTCAGTGTAAAACATGTTTTTAAGCTTGCGGCGTACTTGGGAGCTTTTGACACCTTCGGGGAGGGTATTTAGAACATTCTGGGAATATGGCGCCTCCTCCGATATGCGTAAGAAGTAAAATTTTTGGGTTCCTGCCCAAAAGTCGCGGAGTGGGCGCGAAGCAAATGCTGGCTGGGTTACTTGAAAATTGTAGCTTGAAAGCCATAGTGGTTTTCGGGGGGGGGCAAGGGAGCCGCTGATAAGATCGATCAACCATTTGCAATTCCCGTTTTGTAGGCACCCGCAGGTAAGTATCAAGCGTTACTTAAAAGGTTCTAGCGAGAGGGCGATTGGGGAATGACTTCAAACTTTGTGCCGTAGAGCGAGTAAGCGACGGGTCCTTGGGTTCTGCATTTGTCTCACTGGAGTACGCCCTGGTCACAATTATCTTCCCGGTTCCGGAAAACCTGAAAAGATAAAGAAAATCGATTATTAATTGATTTGGTCTGAGCCAAAACTTCATAATTACCTAAATCTGGATTTACTCATTATAAAGTTGGCCAGGAAAGTCCAACACTTACCGACCGCAGGGCTGTCACGACCAGTGTAAATGGTGGACAAGATGTCCTGGAAGTCTGCTGTGTTGCAATTGAAATATTAGCTTCAAGCTTCAATTTTTTTGCCCAAGTAATACATGTAGTGCCAAGAAAAAGACCTGGTTATTTTGTTAATGGGAAGACAATACGTCCACTTGTTCAACTTGCAAATTATCCGCATACTTCTTCTACTGGGGTGTTTCATCACATGGACGTGCAGCGCCTATATCTTCTAGTGACAACAGGTGGGGATTGAGGTTACCTTCCCTGAAGACATGTAATTTATATAGAGACCCATTTATGCCTTTAAAAATGGTGCGTGCCTGTATATTCAGGAATAATAATAATTATTATTAAGATGGTATTACTGCGTGAGAGAAAGAAGGGTGAAAAGTACATGGGAAAGATAAGTGCTACTACTAATAATACGGAGGAGCAATAAGTCTTACTGCAGATAATGGGGTTCGAAAATGCAGGGGTGTAAGAGCATATCATCAGCTGCCACCGACAAATGTTCGTGATAAGCCATTTGCGCCCATGTACTCATCCAGCAGTCGTTTGAAGGAGTCTACTGATGTGGCTATGGTCACTTCCTCCGGCAGTGTTACATAGGGCACATACTTTGCGGGAGACGTTGGATTTCACTCTCATCTCTTCGCTCTGGTAGGACACGGCTGTGGGGTTCCAGCGAAACCGCCGGTTTTGCACCGGTAATGTTGACCTACTTGGGTGGTCCAATTGATGAACGATTTTTTAGGCTGTCATAAGGTGACCTCGCTTCATTCAACAGCTTGTTGTGGACAAGCTGTGTTGTCTGAGGGGTTGACCAAATGTTTTGCCCGCCAGTCCGACAACCTACTTTGTCGCTATTCTCTGTACCTTCGCGAGCGTATTTGCGTCTCTCCTTAAATGCAAGGGGGGCTATCGTGTTGAACACCTCTAGGTGTGGTATAACATAGGTACCAAATACCATAAGGAACGGTTCTGGGGTTGACGGTCCAAGGTACCTTCTTAGAAAGTGCATGATTGCATCCACCTTTGCTGTCATTCCCTTATATTTGTCGGTAGTATCAAGTGTCGGAAAGGTTTGGTCCCAGGTTTTTCTCTGTGGATATCTTGGTGATTGTACACTTGTTAGGACTGTCGCTGATTTTCATCGCCTCTGGTGTGCGGAGATACATCACCTTGCAGCTGACTAGGACTCCGGATACAGTAGGTCATTTTGCCGTATCCTGTGATCCACTTCCTCACTTTTGTCCTCCATAATTTAGTGTCGTCGGCAAATAGGAGGATGGACGGGGACATACGTGCATACACTGGTCAAAAGAGAAATGGCCTATCCATCGCTTTCTTCTATTTCTTGAGCCGGATGAAGGTACCGTATTTCAGCGTGGGTCAGTAAACTGCTTTGTTTCATGATTTCCTGGAATTCGTATCCACCGAATTCCACTATATAAATCATAAACATGACTTGAAGAGTTTCTTCGCTTCAGTTATTTGCTATCTGGGATTCGGGTTTGGGAAACTACATGAAATTCGGTTTCCGGAGACAGTAAAGAACCAGTGGTGTACAGAATATGTGGGGTGTACTCAGATACATCAGGCGGAATTCAGTCGGGGCAATAACACTCATCATGGGCAGCTGACCAGTAGAAATAACGCACGATGGAAACGATGCGTCCTAAAGTACAAATCAATTTATTTTCCTCTCATAATTTGGAGATTAAACCACCGGAGGACATTAAGAGGCGAATGAATAGATGCAGTCGCGAAGATGTCACCGGCCTACTAACTGAAACACATGGATAAGTTTGGCTCATGGATGTTGTAACGACCAGAGTACAACTGTCTCCTACACAACAACCTTTGTGTAGGAAACATCATAGTGAAGACCACACATTCAGACCCAATATCCAATGTTTATTTAACGAGTTTGCGCAAACCGACTGATTTCTTCCCGCTCGCCCCTCGGTCTTCAGGGATGATTCCGGGTCTTTGGTGGATTCCCGTGTATATGTAATTTGTTGTAACAAATGATACTCTTGCTTCTCATTTTGTAGTATGACCCTCCACATAATGAACCTCTATTCTTACTTCGTCCTTTTTGAATTTAAAATGAGTACTCAACTACTGGCTTTATATGCGACCTACTTCTCATAGGCGGTTACCGTCCGAGATCTGGAGTACCAATAATGCGCGACCTCGTTTTCACGCTGTTTATGTGAAATAGGATCGCCCATGAATGACTAGTAAATAAAATAAACGGAAACACGTAGGAAATTATTTACCTTGGTGTGTAACTGTAAACGGATTTTACAACATTTACAGTGGTCATTCCGCATCTCTGTTCTTCAATGTGTCGACTGTGTAGTGCTCATCCACCTGAAATGAAAATATGAAATCCGTTAGCAGTAAATGGCAGACATTTCAAAATTAATTTTGCACTTAGATATTGACTGATTTTATAAAAAGCATTTACTAGCGCATCAACAGCGACAAAAAAAATCCAGAAGAATAAATTCACCGATAAACTTAGTTCTCAATAACAATCCATGTCACTTGAGGTGCACGGAATTCAGAAGTGCTGACAAAGTTTTCCAAAAAATGGACCATATTTATTTCGTGTTAATCAATCGTGAATGACCATCTTAGCTTCAAACTTACATATTGTAGGGGCATTTCACAGCCCAAAAAGGAACAATACACAACTAGGAGATCATTGCACAGAAACCCCAATGGTGCGTTTCACATGAAATTTAGAATATCGGCGTCTAGCGGCAAGTTAACATGAAAATCCGCTAGTCATGGTTCGGCATCTCTGCTAGTTTTCTTATCCACTCATAGCGTCCGATAGTTTTTTGTCCATAGCTGGTGGAGAAGTTGATCCAGATGTTTCTGTCGATGTGGGGTGTATATTCTGGGTGATGCTTTTTAATCCCGAAGTATCATCTCTTCAGACATGTTTGCACATGAAGGCGTTAGGCCCGTAGTCCTGATCCTGATCCAGACACGTAACATAGTGGTTGACGTGCATCTGTTCTCACAGATCAATCAGAGCCCGATGTGGTACAACAATCTGTACGAAAGAGGAAGCACCGAACCTCATCATGTGTCGTATACTTGAATGACATTTTTCGTCAGGACTAAACTTTGCACGCGGGGTTCTGTGTGCACTCGGAAAACGGAGAGATAAGGTTGGCCTCCATCACGAGGAGCATAAAGCTATAGATAGACCAAGGCGACAAGTGCCGGTTTCTGAACATTTGTATATGAAGCCTATTTCAGAGAGCAGAACACTAGCGCAGGATGATCACTCCCTTATATCTGTGAGGCTTAAGAAGGATCTGGCCAAGGATGAAGTTTCGGCTACACCCAGGCAACTGGAAATTTGTTAGATGCGCCAAAAACCTTTGGGTGCCACTGACGTCGGAAATGTCCTGCATCGTGTTGAAGAAACAGAAGACAACTCGACGAGAGAATGTTTATTACGAACAATTGGAATGGTGATGGTTACTTATGGTACTGCTTGCACTAAGGCAGCTATTTGCAAACATCTTCGTTTCCTCTCCGCTCTTGTCTTGAACTGCTCTTGACCAGCTCTTCATACACTCTCATCAGCAGCATCCCCTGTAATACGCCTGTGTTTTCCCCTGCTCTGCCTTTGGTAGAAAACTTACCCGTTGCCGGTAATTCCCTTGATTCCTTCCACCCTTCCGATATATACTACTTATATCCGTTGCCATCAGCAACGCCCACTACAGTGTTAGACGAAACACAGAAGCTCGCACATTCCATGAGGATCAAGAACCAAACGTTTTCCACTTGGGTCGGTGGCAGTCCATAAGTACACACCGGTCTTTCTCAGAAGTGGTACGTATCAAATCAACCTCCGAGACAAACAAACTTGGGCATATAAAGCAGTTGTTTTATCTGTAATTTTTACCCCATCCCAACTAGTTATAACCAGTGGCTTGGGCTGTAGCCACATTGTATGCAAATAAGAAAGAGCAGAAGATGCCTGCTTACTTTACGAATGTCAACGAGCATAAATTGTGGAACAAAGAGAACAAAGACATCTGTAATGGACTCAGCAGTGGCCGAAGTGGGTGCTGTCCGGTCCACCCAAGGCTACTTTAATGTAGTTTTGCGTTCATTCTATGTTCTGTGGGCATCCTCTCGAAGGTTGAGGAGTTTTAATTTCTATAGTGGCGACTGCATACTTTCGTCGCCCCAATGTTAGGTGCTATTTGGAGAAAATGATCAATACCAGACACATGGATGGGCCAGCTGAACTTCGCTTTATGTAGCTGACGGATCCTTGCAGTCCTGCGAGTATCTGCAACGACGGCACCCTCGTGCATGTCAATATTTACGGGGACAATGGATAAGGAGTAGGCACATGTTGGCACGGCGTTACCAAATGCCACTTACTCGTTTGGATAACTATACAGATAATCGCGTAACTAGCACCTCCAAACATGCAAAGGTGTGCCTGAGATGCGGCGACCCACCGTTACTAACATTTTGGGGAAGCTGGAAAAGGACCAACATGGATCTACGACTTCCGTTATTCGCCGCTCTAGAAGGCCTTTGGTATCGTATCTGCTTTCGAGTGGGCCAACTGAAATTCAGCTGATCAACTTTCTTTTTCACGGTGGCCTGCTCAAACCTTAGGCCACCAAATTTATCCATCTAGCATTTTTCATTGAATTCTCTTTTTTCAACTTGTTTTAATCGCTTGAACTTGCCCTTTGAACACATCATGTACTCCTGCACACATGCAGTTCCGTCCACGTACACTACCCAGGGCCTGGCCTTGTACCCTACTTGTAAAACTTTGGGTGCAGTGCGGACACTCCTGGCAATATGGGTGTACTCATGAAGGTTCCTGGGGGCTGAGTAAATTGCCAAACGTTACAGCAAACCCCGAAGTTGCCTAATGACCTTGAAGTTGCCATGCTGTCGTTTTGGGCATACTTCTACATCATTTTGAGTGTTGTTGTAGTGCAGCAGGATGAACTTTTAAGTTAGGTTATCGTTACTTCAAACCGTTTTACCTGGGGGAAGAAGTCCCACCAACGAAAGTATCTTTAATGTACCAATTTAATGGCGAACACCATCTGCGCGTCCGGCTCACACCTGCGTCAGACGTAAGAGTAGGTGAAATGTTTTGCATATTCCGACCTCCAGATTGCAGATGTGTCATGTCTTTTCAAAATTCTGTGATCATATAAATACTTGTTCCTGAATATACAGGTGCATACCCTTTTCGCAGGTATGGATATATTACCATATAAATTGCACCTATCTTTATGGCAGATAATCTCAACCCACACCTCTTCTGATACTAGAGGATATAAGTGTTGCATGTTTATAAAATGGAACATCCCGGTAGAATAAATGTGCAAACGTTCATGAGCCGAAAAAGTGAAAGTACTGTCTTTGCACTAACAAGAATGTAATGTTTGAATCTGAACATTACATGCACTACCTGGAGAAAAATAAAGCTAGAAACTGATGCTTCCGCCGTTACATCTCACACTTTTTGTTAAAGAATTATAACAGAAGGTAGTCACTGGTAAGGAATACAACGCAGAACGGAAGTTTACATGGGCCACAAAAACACGATGTTTTTTATCGGGTGCATCCTTATCAGCTGCAGCTTTGGCCAAACAACTGATGGGGATGTTGAAACCCCTCACTTTGAACCGCTAATCTTAGTGCCCTCGGAGCAACAGAAAAGACAGTCAGACATACACACAAATCCTAGGCACCAACTGCCCAAGTGGTGTCAGAAGATGCGAAAGCACAACAGGTCTGTTGAATCCTCCAAGTGGTACCACCAGCGCTACACACCCACCACGTACAATAGTAAAACTACCTACCCTCTGTGTAACAGATACTCGAGACGACGCTTGCATGGGGTCAAACTCTGTTTATTTGGATACAATGTGCACACTGAACACAAGTAAAAGCACTGCTCTGTTCTCCCCTGATAAAGGTGATACTATTTCAAGTCACTGTGCCGTCGATCTACCACTAGGATGTCCTAGTAATTTTACAGCTACAAGTGAACAAGGTATAGAGACGTTCTGTAACGCAGCGACGTCAGACTATACTCAGTCAAGCGACACTGAGATACCTTTTGGCTTGTTTAGCGAACTTGAAAGCTTTACACACTATTGCTCCTCCTACTTGTACATCGTTCTCATAAACGCAAGGTCCGTCCTCAGCAAACCGTCGGTATTAAGAGGAATCGCGCTCATATATAGGCCGCCGGTAATAATTATCACTTAGTCTTAGTGTCACGCAAATATATCAGATAAAGAGATAGGTATTGACATGTGTACACAATTCCGATGTGACCGGAGTAACGAGAAAGGAGGAGCTTGCCTGATGTACTTTCTGAACACTCTCACCGTACTGAGGTTGGAAAGTATGGTTCTTGATAAAATAAGTGACTCTTTATGGGTCACAGTACACTACAGGAATGCTACAGCACTGGTGGGATGTGTTTACAGAGCACCTAGTCCCTTTAACAACCATGAGATTCCACTGATTACGGCTCTGGAACATGCGTCCACTCTTCCATATGGTCATAAGATCATATGCGGTGACTTTAACTAACCTGAAATTAAGTGGGATTCACTTACTGGTCCGACTAGGCTTAGCAACTTTTTCCATACACTGTCTATTGTTGGATGGAAGCAAACTGTTACAACTCCTACACGAGGTGACAATGTATTGGACTTAATATTTTGCCATAACATAAATCCTGTTTTGACAAATGTGGGATTCAAGTTTCCAGGAAGTAATCACAATACGGTATTATGTGCACTGCCGCTTCCTGCGACTAGTACTTCAATTGGTACTTCCATTACACACCAAATTGTATGTAGAGACTACGGTAGAACGGATTGGCAGCAGATGTGTCCAATGATTAGGTGCACTGACTGGGGATCATTCTTCACCACTACAGACCTCAAATTAACCATTGATATGTTTTGCTACAACTCTAAAACCTGTCTCGATACCATCTTTCCATTAAAGGGTTTCAAAAAAATGCCGCTAAACAATAAGCCATATATACCTCCCAATGCTCGTAGAAAGTTACGCAAACTCTAGAGATACTATAGACATCACAACATAGATGCACTTCGGTTGATTCTTGGTACTCTTAACTCTATCTCGCATAACCATGATTTGCGTTCGAGGACCGAAGAGAGTTGTGCACCAGCTAGCTCATCTAGAGTATATGCTCTCTCAGCACTCCTTAAGAAGCGATTGAACTGCACAAGACATAAAATTCCTCTTCTTATCCATGACACCAAAGCTTATAATGATCCAGTGGATATGTGTGAAATATCCAGCGACTTGTTTGCAGTCAGTTATCTGGAACCTACAAATTTTTTGTGTGACACTAGCGCGGTTTGCACTTCTAAAAGTTATTCTTCCCCCCAACTGACGACAATAGATACGGTTGAATTCGCATACTCTAATATTCACTAAGCCATTAGGACAACAAAATGCCCCAGCAGCCCTGGCACAGACGGAGTATCATCACATTTCATTAAATTTAGTGGCCCCGATATTCCATTAATATCACTTAAAATATTTTCTCTCTCTTTGGAATCCTTCACATACCCTGATATATGGAAAACATCATTTATCCCTCCCAGATATAAACCTGGTTCAAAAATACTAGCCAGTAACCACAAACCAATAAATATTACGTCTGTAGTTTCTAGAATTATGGAGAAAGTTATTAATGAAAGCATTCTTCAGCACACGCTTAGTGGCAACATCATCAAATCGAGTCAACATAGGTTCCTAAAATCGAGGTCCCGTATAACTTGACATCTTGACTTCTTTAACTTCATAACCACTATGCGCGACCGACACCAATTAGTCCTTGTACTGTATTTAGACATTTCAAAGGCATTCGACAGGGTCGATCACTTGCTGTTAATAAGCTGATGACTATGGGAATTGACTATCCACTATTGGGATAAATTGAGTCTTTCCTCAGTAATCACACTCAAGTGGTGAAGGTAGATTCATATACCTCAAAACCTAGGCCAATCACCTCTGGTGTTGTTCAGGGCAGTGTATTAGGCCACTTTGTCTTTACTTTATACGTCAGTGACATCTGCAGCCGCTTTACATGCGTAAACCATTCTTGTCTACTGATGACCTAAAAGTTGCGTACACAGTCACCCATGACGATCTATCCCACTTCCAAGCACTAATACAAAGGAATCTCTACATAATATCCGCATGGTCTACTGCTTGGAGACTTCAGTTCAATATAGGCAAATGTGGCTGGATATGTTTTGATGCTCCATCGGTGGACATCCAACTACATCTTCAGTCTACGAAACTTCCTGTTCTCTAAAGTGTATGTGACCTTGGACTAAGATATTCAGGGGACCTCACATTTTCTAAAAAGGTATCATCACAGACTGGCAAATCTAGGATCCTGATGGGTCACATAGTTCGTAACTTTCACTTCAAAGAAGTCAAGTTGCTACTCCACAGAACTTGCGTACGCCCACTACTAGAATACTGCCCGTTTATACTGAGTGGTATCCGCATAACAGACAAGCATAAACTAGAGGGTGTCCAACGATATTTCACAGCTAGATTGTTAGGACACGATTGCAAACAGGACTACAGCAACAGAGGCAGAACACTAAGTCTAGAAACACTTCGGATGAGACAACTCAAAATTAACCTGACACTATTCTTTAATGTGTTACATAAACACACGTTTACAGCCAGAGGTGAGTTTCAATTCAAACACAACAGTTGTTACGATCTACGCAACCACGCCCATAGCGTCAAAATGAAGTCGTTCAAGTCCTGCCTGCGCACAAACGTCTTTGCCGTCAAATTCCCTCAGTTGTGGAACGGGCTTCCAGCTAAGGTGAAGGCCTCCAAATTTGGTCGGACACTGGCTGACTTCTACGACTTATCGAATACACCAACAGTCTGCTTCACGACATTTCGTATAATCGGCTCGCCTAATGTATAATGAGACGTCCACCACACCTACACTGACCTCTCATACGAAGCGCTGAAGAGACTTCCATAAGTTGCCACCTCAAACTAACGACAAATCCTGCTCCACCCAACACGGAAATCAAAAACAAAAATCCTGCAGCACATGACAGCATGAAATTTATATTTTTAAATACCTTATAGAAGAAGAATATACAATGAAAGCCATAGCAAGGGAAGTTAAGTAGGATGAAACATGAACATAGAAGACACCCTCCTTGTTGGAATTCTTGCTTTCTCCGCCTGCTGCTTTGTCTGTTTTTTCCTCGCTGTAGAAAAATAATTCAGTTCTAAACGTTGGCTTTGTCGTCACCGAGAATTAATTGCTTGAGGAACAGACCATGGCTGAAACTACCCTTCATGGAGGGTGACCAGCTTTACGAAGTTCAGAATACATAACTACAACAAGCAGAAATAAAAAATGTTTACTGAGCCACACCTTCATAATTATCAAAATCTAGGATTAACTCGGTCTAAAAGTGACCAGCAAAGTCCAACATTTACCAACTGCAAGGCTGTCACGACCCATGAAAACAAAGGACAAGATGTTCTGGAGGTCTATCTGACACATCCAAACAAGTCTATTGCTTCTGGATGCTGGAGTTGGAAAAGTGAAGACATTTGGCTTTCAGTCATAACATTCATCAAGATTATGAATCTTTGTTGTGGAATGGTATTAACATGTATGAATTATACAGTCCCGGAATCATCAATGAAATACAATATGTAAACAATTCACAAACTTTTCATCATTATCCCAAACAAGAAGTGCAGACTGTTACAATGGAAGTATTAGCTTCAAGCTTCATTTTTCTCCAGGTAATACCTGTATTGTCTAGATACAAACCTGGTTTCTTTGTTAATGCGAAAACAATACTTCCACTCGTCCAACTTGTAAATTTTCTGCACACTTATTCTGCTGGGATGTTCTATTATATGAACATGCAGCACTTATATCTTCTAGTGACAACGGGCGGACATTGAGATTACCTTCCATGAAGATGAATGTAATTTGTACATAAACTTATTCATACCTGTAAAATGGTGTGTGCCTGTATATTCAGGAATAAATATTATTATTATTATTATTATGACGACGAAGAGTTCATGAGCGAATACATGCATGTTTTTTATTTATTGTACCCGCTGATGATTCGAGAAGCGTGTAACTTATGTGTGCTAGTGCCAGTTCACACCCAAGATTCACAATCGTGCTGAATGTTACGACTGGGAACCAAATATCTGCATTTTTTAATCCGATGACAACAAACTCGAGAGTTAGAAGTGGACATTTTCCAACAACGAGAAAAAACAAAGCAATGGACAGAGAAAGAAGCGTGAATTCCCGCCCGGAGTTTGTTTCCTACGTGCCTCTTTTCTTACATAACTTTCTTTGCTACGACCATGGCTGTACGCACTTCCTTTAATAAGCACTTAAGAATATAAATTCCATGCCGTTATATAGTCAGGGACTTTATCTGTGTTCACTAAGTCAGGTAAGGAGGAGTGTGCTGTTATTATAAAGTAGGAATTTGCGATGAGCTCTTAAAGTTACATCTGTTAGGCTGCGGCAGGCGTGGTAGGTGTCTTGTAACGGCGAAATGATCTGAAAATCCCTCCTGATCATCCTATTTGATAGTATTGACATTTATTTGAATACTTCTACCCTCGTTAAGGATGGCGTGCCCTTGGCCCCGGCCGATGTAATGCTAGTTAGTTGACTGTCTTCTTTGACTTCGCACTCAGTAATTGTCTCAGTCTTTGATTGAGACTTATCATGAGTGCTTCACTTTCCTATTATATGACGCGGGACTGTTGGCAACATGACGTTGTTCTACTGCGCCCGACATTTTGTTCTGGCTCAACTGACGGTTGTGCTATGATTTGGCTGTCTACTGGAAACTTTTATTTGCTGATTTGATTCTGGTGGACAGAGTCTTGGTCCCTTTTGTCGGGAATATTCTCATTGACTGTCAGGTACTTAACAGTTGCATTTGTTCAACCAGTTTTTGCCATATAGTACGTATTTGCGCCCAAGAACGTTTGGGCTTTGTGGTTATCCAACGGCACTGCTGAAGTATTTTTGTAAATTTAATATAACTTATTGTTGCTTTGATAGTACCACAGATTTTGTTACGAATCTACCACTGATTTGTTGCAAACAGTGTTTTGATATTTTGATCCAAGCTTTGACCGTGGGTCACTTGCGTAAGATCGGAAGCTATGTAGTAAAACGCAGGAAGTAGTCAGCTTCGCCCTAGTTGGCACCACCTAGTTATTGCCCATGTTCAGGCCATGATTACTTGATTTTGGCTGTAACAATGGGTGGAGGTATACTAGGCATAGGTGTTGCCTGGCGTGTCGTACATATTAACTGACGACTGAGTCAATATTGTATGCACAGTCTTGACCACCTGACAGTAAGTTGGAAATATCCTCGTAACCATCAACCACATTGAGCGTACTACAAAAATATTTGAAGAATTAACGTGAAAATGCGCAGAGATAGTGACGGCTGATCAACGGGTATGCTGGCACGGAGATAAACTTGAACTACCCTTGCCTGTATGGTGGTATCTTTATGAGATCTAAGGCACTCGTACTTATGGCGAAAAAACAAATGGTAAAAAGAATGGGCTTACCAAAAAATGTCCGCCAAATGTACTAGCTCAGCTCACTCTGCGCCACCATATTGTTTCTGTAGACCCGATATGATAACACTCGGCTGGCAACACCATGATTATCCCTCCCCTATGACTATACAAGGTGCAGCTACCACTGAAGCGAAAAGCATGAGTTTTGTTTAAATGTTGTAACCTCATTTAACTTTTGTACATGGGTATTCTACACATAAGCGAATACCCGGTCCAAAATCCTCCATTCTCTCTCTTCCTTGTGATATCTTTGGTTTCAGCATAGTTTTCACTACCTTTGTACATAACTTCATCTTACCCATAAGCTTACCTCTAAACAGTTGGTTTAGGATACCTCTTCAAGTAACTTTTGTAGTCAGTGCAGTGAACTCACCTACATGTATCATGACTGACATACTTCTGTGTGGTTTTTTGTGCTCCTACTTCAAATTCCGCCTGCCGCCCGCTCTTGTTATTCATTTTTCAGGTTTATCTAACCGATTCTTCATCCGTGTGGAATTCTAGTAACCTCATTGGTCAACGTACACCATGCCACCAAAACTCTACGACGAAAGTACACAATCCAAGTTTACGGCTGTACTGCCCTTCCTACCTTCAAGAATATTGAAAGATCCAAAGTGTAGTCGAATAATTCTTATTTTCGAACTGAGCTTGCTCCAGTATGATGCACAGTTATGCTGGTGTTCACCTGTTTTATTCTTTGCCGTCCGTGGAACACTAACGTTCCTTACCCAGACGCATCTCTTATGTGCTGTGAATAACGGCGTCTAATGTATAGCTTGGCATTATATAACGGTTCACACTATCAATATGGTCAAACCTGTAAACCGGTTTGTTGTCACGTGGCTTATGTTGTATGAAATATGTTATTATTATTAACACTATTAGAGTCACGTATCGACACATCTAATCCTGCTCGTGCTTGCATCCTAGTAATATTGATGTGAGATATCTTTGGACAACCTCTAGTTTTAGCACGTCTTTAGAGCATATACTGCTCAAAGTAAATGGACAGTATTTCAGCAGATGACGTATGCCAGTTTATAAGGCAGTAACTTGGTATGTTTGAGGCGGGGGTTATGGATTGTGCACAGTAACGGGATTCTAGATTCGCTCGTATGTGAAGCAGCCTGCCCGGAAAATGAGGCCATCCGGGTATCCTGGCTCAAGGTCACGTACTTCTATGAACAGTTAGTTTTATGGACTGAAGATGCAGCCGAATGTCCATTAAGGGGCACCAAAATATATCCGGCCACATTTGCGTGTACTGAACCGAATTTCCCAGGCAGCAGACAATGCTATTTCTGAGTAAAGATTTACCCATGGTAGGCAGTCAAATCCTTCCTGCCTCAACTTACCTATTAAGAGAAAGTGATCGACCATGTCAAATGGTTTCGAAATGTCAAAATAAAGAACGGGGATTAATTGGTGTCGGTCCGCATAGCAGTTGTGAAGTTAAGGAACCCATGTTGACTAGATATGGTAATGTCTTCAAGCAAGTGCCTAAGAACACTTTCCTGAATAATTTTCTGCATAATTCCAGAAACTACAGGCGTGATATTTGCTAGTCCGTAGCTACTGTCTAAAGCTTTTGAACCGGATTTATATCTAGGTAGGATGAACGTTGTTTTCCAAACATCAAGGTATGTGGAGAATTCTCAAAAGAGAAAATACTTCAGGTCATAATGGTAGAATATACGGGGTATCACATTAGAAGAAGATGGTATTCCGCCCTTGCCGGCTCCACCGGACCACTTTAACATCTCGACGGCTTCGTTGGTGCCAGCATGTGTAAATCCAACAGTACCTGTTGGTTGTTATTGTGGGTGAAGAGTGGTCTTTAATGGCTCCGGCCGTTTTAGTATCTCAGGAAAGATTTGAAGATTCCAGATGACTGACTGCAAATATGTCACTGAATATTTTACACGTGTCCGTTGGATTACTGTAAGTTTTGTTGTCGCGAGTAAGAAGGGGAATGTTATATCCCGCACAGTTCGATCGATTCTTAGGGAGTCTGGACAGGGCACACATTCTAGATGAACTAGCTGGCGCACTACTGTCTTCACCCCGAGAGCGTATCATGGTTACGCTAGGTAGAATTAAGAACTATTGGAATTAAACAGAATTTATCGAAGTCATGGTGTCGGTAATACCTCGTTGAAAGTTCGTAGCTACCTACGAGCACTACGAAGTACATGTGGCAAGCTGGTGTGAGGCATTTTTTGAAGCCTTTCAGTGGAACAGTGGTATCGGGACAGCTTTTGGATTTGCGGTGAAACGCAACTTGAGACCCGCAATGGCGAAGCATATCTTTAGTCAGTGTATCTAGTCAGTGGACACCTGAGGTTCCAGTCCGGATTACCACAGTCTCTGTATACTATCCGTTGTGGGGTGGAAGTATCACCTGAACTGTTGGTTGGAGGAAGTGGTAATGCACGTAACACCATTTTGTGATCACTTCCTGGAGACTCGAAGCCTATACTTGTCAAAAAAGAATTATGTTGCGGCAAAATAGTAGCGGAGATTTGTTTCCATCCAGAAATACATGGTGTGCGAGAGAAGCTGTCATGCCAGTGAGTGAATTCCATTTATCTTCAGGTAGATTGAGGTCACCGCATATCGCACCGAGGTCATATGGAATAGGGGATGCATGTTCCAGAGCTGTAATTACTGGAATCTCATTGTCATTATATGTACCAAGTACTCTGTAAACATATCTCGCCGGTGCTGTAACGTTCCCGTGGTATATGGACAGAGTCTCTCATCATGCCAAGGACCATATTTCCCAGCTTGAATACAGGGAGAGTGTTCAGGAAGTGCATCATGCTACCTTCCCCATTCTTATTCCTCTGGCAACATCAGAACTGCGTGAATATATCAATACTTGTCTCCTAATCTGGTATATTTGCATGATACCAAGAGTCGGTGGTGACCATTACAGGTGGTTTAAATATGAATGCAACTCCTCCTAATGCTGACCGTTCGCTAGGGATAGACCTCGCATCTCTGAGGACGACGTCCAATAAACGTTTATCTGACGAAACACGGAACTATACCGCCAGGTTAACCATCTAGGTCACATGTAACGCAAACGTCGAATATTATACGATTTTGGTGTCACTTGATTGTGAAAAAAGAATGGCGAGTGGAGACAACCGAAACTCATAGAAAGTCTGCATGCATTGTGAAGTGATATTTTTCTGTTCTTTTTACAACTTGCAGTCACCTTCGATATCATGGTAAACCCTGATGACATACCGTCTGTATCATTCATGATAGCTCAACTACTGGAGATTTCTTCATCATTGTCAATTTGATGACGCCTGTAAACTGGCTTCTCTCATGTTAAACTCTTAATTTGTGAATAAAATATTTATTAAAGTGGGAGAATCACCAATGTGTAAAGCTTTCGAAATCGTTAAACAGATCAAAAGGTGTCTCAGTATTGCTTGATTCAGCGTAGCCCCCGTCTTTGCGTCACCAAAATTATCTACACCTTCCTCACTCGTATTGTTACTGGAATATCCTGGTGGTAAGTCGACCGCAGAATGACTTGAAATAACGTCAGCTTTACACGAGGAGAACGGAGTAATATCTTCATTTAAAGTATTGAGTGTGCATTTCACCTCCACACACTGAGTCTGCCCCAGCTCAAACGCAGTCGGCTGCATCTGTATCCGTTTCACAGAGGGTAGTTAGTGTGTCTCCTACACGTTATGGCGGTGTATAGCCGGTGATACCGCTGGGAGGAGTCACTTGACCTACCGTGTATCCGGATCCGTGGATGCCGCTTAGATGGCTGGTGTCTGGAATTTGTGTGTATAGTCGGTTGTATCTTTCTTGTTGCCCAGAGAAAGCTAAGATTAGCGGTTCAGAGTAGGGGGCTCCGATATCCTCATGAATTGTTCGACCAGGGCTGCAGCTGATACGGATGCGGTGGATAAAAAAGTCTTGTGCCTTTGTGGCTCACGCCGACTTTGGCTTCACGTTATATTCCTCACCTTCTGTTACAAGTCCCATAGGATACAACTAGTGTAGTGCTGGATTAGGGATGTTTCCTTGCAAGCTAGTGACACACAGTGGTTCAAAGTTCCTGTTCACATCGCACCTCGATGATGTTCCATTGTAGATGGATTGACACTGGTTCTTCTCAGTAGCGAGGGATTAGGCTGGACTGCTGCGAAGTCGTCTGATATATCCTTCCATCAGATATACATACATGCATAACTATGTGAGAGTGGGCTCTCGAACAATAACCATGGACTTCACCCTTGATAACCACTCGGTTCCCCGAAGACAGAAGGAGGCGGCAAAAAACAGCAAAGGTTTATTGCCCAGTTGAATGTGCACAAAATTGGCAGTTTGTATACATTTGTTGATGGCTCTGAGAAGTACTATACTGTTTTTAAAAGAGCCTTTTAACCAATGTGAGCACCAGATGATGCTATTCTCGAACGTTTGAAAATGTGTCGCCGACGTTGTTGAATGCATTAGAAGAAAAAAATCAAAACACACTCAACAAGGGGTTCAGGGAGAGCAAAATGTTAAAATTTCGGTGTGTTGAGGGAGCTACTCACTTTTTTAGTGTAATGCACTACGGCTGAGGTTTTCTCACTGCCCGGCCCATGAGCAAATTTATCCGCCTGCCTTTCCACCACTGTTTTGCCAACAACCATCTTTATTGCTGCTTATACGAACCGTTCTGTTTTTGTATGTGCCCCAAACTGAAGGTGTGTAAGACGTCAGGGTTCCTGCTGGCCTCATTTTAGTCGGGGACATTTCACATGGGCAGCATGAATTTTTGCTGCTGTAAGGAAACTTTCTCGCCCCACCTTCAACTTTCTCGTGTCAGGGATGTTCTAAACTAGTGCACTGAGTTTTAGCGCAAGTTTCTTACTTCGTTGGTGATAAAGTTTACCAGGCGGTCTGCCCTGATTAGTGTTTCGACATCCATTTGGTTGATGAATTCGCTATTCTTTAAGGTGCTCAGAGGTGAGAGATTGCCAATGTGAGCCTTGATTTCACCCAGCTGGGATGATACTGAGGACGTTTTTATCGCATTTTCGTGTAGTGTGCTGTTCTGTTTACAGTCCTTCACTGTGTACATGTCTGCCCTGGTTCCTGCATAGGGGACTTCAGGCTTCTGATTTCTGAGAGGGGTGAAAGAGTCATACCCGGTGGCTGAAGTTTCACATTAGGCACAAAGCTTACGTCATGCTTTACGTCTACTGCAACATTTGGTGTTGCGGCCTTATCGAATGTTGGACCACTAACTCTAACCGGCTTAGCCAACCTGGTGATCATCTTCTTGCGTTCAACTGGAGTAAAAGTTGATTCATCTGTGCCGTTGAAAGAGGAATATATTTTCGTTGCCATCAATATTTGGGTATTGTTGCCACACTGTTCTACAGATAGTTGTATCCGTGCTTTAGGCGTTCATTACCCATATCTAGTTGCATGCCTGATGTGTGGCTAGCCAAATGAAAACTCGAATAGCTTTATGACGACGCTGATAGCAGAGTTACGATGCTGCTATGAAATCACATTTAAACGTAACAACTTCAAACGTGCCTTGTAGACTATAGGCAGCGTTGAGACCTATGTTTTCTACTTTCTCTCAGATGTACTGAGAGCATTTAAATTTAGATGTTGCCCGTAAAAGCGGCATATGTTCGTATAACTCTTTATGCAAGGTAAATTATTATCATTGTCACAAGAACGGCTAAGCCGGCATATGCAAGATGAGAAGCTTGGATTGGGTAGGCTTTCCCACAGTTATGGTGGCCATGACGAACTTTTCAGGACACCTGTTTTCGCTTCAAACATCACGGCTACATAAGTTCTCTTCTTCCACACACTTCTCGGAACAAATCACTCTCACCCTAAATACCAGGCGCCTGACAATATTATGTTCGTACTTCATCGGCACGGCTCTGAGCAAGAATATACGCTATGACCGATATGTTTTTCTCGCATTGCTTCTCAGTATAGAGCCATCTTTTTTATTACTATTAGCAGATAGCAAAATGGTTATGGAAGTTGGTTTCATATTCACAGGTAAAATGAACTGATGGATGAATCCTGTTGGGATTATTCGGATAGGAATTAACGCATAGGTATGTATAGAAGACCAAACATTTGATCTAAATATTGACAGTACAACTCCATGCTGGCAGTTTGATCTTCCATAGGGCAATTTTCCATTTTTAGCAGAGATATTCTGCTAATGTAGCGTTTAATGGAGGTATCAAAACCACTCTCTTGATTTAACTATGCAGATTGCCGTCGAGGACGAACTGGAAATTCATCGTGCATCCTAGCAACTTTGCTATCAAATTTACAGTATGAATGCCACAGTCTAATCTCCTTTCTAATAACTGTTCACAAATGTACTTCATGGTTTCCATTAGAGGGGTGCTAACAACCAAAGGTGTGGTGTAACAGATCCCAGGAATTCGTTTAATACATTTAGATCTTTTGCTTTCCATGCGGAGTGGAACTACATTTTGCTGACTCACCATGTGAACTTCCGAGTAATCGTACTGGCCGCTTGACAACCACGTTGCAAGGCAAATTAGTCATGCCTTGGGTGTGAGACGAGGCATCTCGGGTTTATGTATTTCTGGCAGGCCACACGTCCATGGAATGGTTCCGCCCATATGTTCCAAATTTTTAGGTACGGTAAGTGGGGCATGTTCACCATCCTTCAGTTTCCTTGGCGAGGTGATTAGACCCTTAAAATGGACCCTATCTGCGTAAATATATGTATATATATTGAAGGAGGTATAAAAGAACATTCGAAGGAGCCAGAATTACACCCAGTAGTACATGCAAAGTACCAGGTTTCGGCATTAGGTCGAGGCGAAAATGTGTTACCATTGGATAACTTGATACTTAGCTGTCTGAGTAGATGGGGCATAATGAATTAGTGCCCAGCAGTCAGGTACTTGTGCGCTCCCCAGGTGAGCTGGAAGGGGCCTACAGCTGCACCGAGCTGCCACCAGCTACCCTTCAGTGTGCTGTGGGGTGAAATATGGTTGTTCCTACGCTCTTCGATCCAGAATATGAGCCTTCCTCATTGTATCTGGTCTCCATTCGCCTATACCAGGATATGACTGACCTCCAGTAACTGCCAGCAATGGAAAATACTGACGATTTAAATGTAGAACTGATGACTCGGTTTGCGACTTTCCCCTCTCCGCATCAAGTCTTTGGCGGGCAGACTCGGCGATGATTAGCAGTATCACCACGTGAGCAGACGGGACAATCATTACAAGGCTGACCGTCGAAAGGAGTAGATGGAGTTTCAGGATGGTGTTGGAAGTAGTCACGCCTTATTCCATTCTTCTGTAGATACCAAGGATTCCCTATCATGAACATCCTTTAGTTAATAGTCAGGTTCAGAGGCTGTTAGGCAAGAGAAAGAGCTTCTGGGAATCGTTTACGGAGGCCTGTTGTATACATCTGAGTTGAAAAAACGCTCGAGTAGGTTCAGAACTCTTCCAAGACTCTCATTACTAAACGTCTCACTGAATATGCAGAGTAACCTATGTATGATTGTACTGACTGCCCTAAAAAGCCTTGCATACCAAGGACAAAGCCATGGGTATGGTAGAATACCTAATTAGCTTGTCAATAAAAACTTAGATGCCTGGGCTTAATAAGATATGGAACAAGACAAAAACTTACAGAACCTTTTTAGTGAGATCTTTTCAGTAGGTAATAACCGGCGGAGTACGGCCTACTAAAAATGGCTTCTTTTTCTACTTGTAGTGAAGCGATGGTTAGATTGGTAAGTAGCCCGAAACTGTGTGAGAGATAGACCCATTTTGTTCTGCTGTATAGTAATGGATCACCAGATATACTCATGTCAACATTCATGTTATTTGAAAATAACGTTTATGTTTGGGTTTTTTGAATGATCATGTAGATAGGTTAGTACTCCAATGGAATTAGATGAATTGAACGGATGGGGTGTAAGACTACAGGAGCAGAATGCATTTTCTTGCAGCTCAATACTTCCTTTGCATGAGGACCGAAAGATAAAGTGCTTTTTTCATTGAGCATTGGATAACCTTTGCGAATTAAGGCGCGTGAACATAGGATTTTGGTATTGAGTTTGTATTAATGGCACACTTTTACCACGTGACTACGCAGCGTCCTACTGCTGTGGTGAAAACGTGTACAGGTAATTGCACATTTTATTCAAAAGATTCTGTTCAGGTCACTTCACCAGTCCAAATGATTTAAACTTGCTCATATGTAAGAATACTTATGTCGAAGTTTTCGAGGTTACATGTGAGGGCTTAAAGTTAATACGTGATGTGCCCATTAACGCTAAAATAATTGCCGCCAGTTTGTTTAGACGAAAGGTGGTTTTTCTGTGTGATGTTCTAAGCTTTAGGATCGGGAAACAGATTCGTTATTTTTACTTACTCACAAGGCGGGCGTGGCCATCATTGAATGTGTTCGGAGTAATGACTCGATCGAATTTGTAACTGTAGCTTCAGGAAGTGTAGAAGTAGTGAAAATTTTGTGGTTCAATAACAGTTGTAGGATCGAAGTGCACGAATAATTGACCAGGGATTCGATGTTTTGATCGACCCAGGTGCCAACTACATTGTTGTAAGGCTGTACCATGGCCTGTTAAAAATCATATTGCTTCACTGTATTGGGGACAAAATCGGTACTGACTTTTTGGATACAAATCAATGGACTGTAAATACTTACAGCGTGAGGTTAGTGAGGTTCTAAAATACTTCATTTTTTTAAGGATTGAGGAGGGTAACATTGTTGACATGGCCTTTATATACGGCTATAGCCTACCGACTTTTGCCATGATATATGAAGATGAACTTGTATTGCATATGAAAACGTATGAAATTTACGGACGAGAACCTGCGCTCCGCAATGTTCAACTGACGCTGGATTCTATCGAACCGGATTCAAAACTTCTTATTCCAGTTCCAAAACCTTATGGGGGCGTTATTTTAGTTGGTGATAATATTATTTGCTACCATACTAAAGATGGACCCCATATATCCCAATACATACCACAAGCAAAAGTGAGTTTCTCTTTCTAGTTTCTTAGTAGCATATGGGTGTACATTGATTGCGGTGCATGTGTGTGTGTAAACTTTCATTTCATGGTCATGCTGAAACAAAAAAGAATTGGTAGCATATTGGTGCATCCTCCCTCTACAGTTTCCAACTCCGTAGATAGTCTATAAAGTGCGTAGATCCTACCTGCCAGCAGGCCTAGTGTGTCCGCCGTGCTCTTTTGATAACCCATTTAAGGTTCTGACCACATTTGTCGACTGTGGTAGAATCTCATCAGTCGAGTAACCATGTCGAATACTAAGGATTCTGTAGCGTCAGGTGGTTTGTTTGGCCATAACGGTAATGATTACAGGGTACTGGATGCAACACACTTTGGTACCTATCCATTTACCATGGTAGTCATGTGTTTTGGCTACATACTAGTTTCAATTTCGAATCAAATCGAAATCTACTCAGCAACTATGCGTATTCGTGCAGTAGGGCATAGGCCACATCTATTGTGAAGACTATTTATACCACGGGGCTACGCAAACTTCGTTAGGTGGGCCAATGTTCGAACTTCATGATCATCAGTATCAACATAGGACCAGGCATTACCGCGTAACGGTCCGAGTTGCCATACCTCATATCAGTACATCAAGTAGAAAGGTAGTGAGGCGAAAGATGAACATAAGAAAATTCAGTCAAAAGAAATATGAAGTACGAGGAGAAAGAAAGGACGAATGACAAAATGGTGAGGATTGGTATAGTGTTAGGATGAGGATAATGTGTGTGTATACATCTGCGCCACTGACATCGGTTCTAAGCCATGTTCGAACTTGCGAACCACTGGTTAGAAATCAACTTAAACCCATGGAACACAGCTCCACTATTTCATTTTACAAGTCAATTCCATAAAGTTCTCTGAGTTTTTAAATAGTTCCAGCAGCCATTTAGGTCATGTGTGTCTTCATAAATAAATATACTGTTTTTTAAACTGTCTTGTTGGGAAGACTGAAAGGATTGGGTATAAAGAAAGTTGATATTCTTGGATTTCCTTTAGCTCCGTATTGCGTATGTAGATATTAAATGGAATTTTTGTCGTTGTGTGTGCATGTATGTAACCATCCGATTTTCATTAAGGGGATTCTCATTTTTAGTCCGCAGGAAACCCCATATGGTGTTTTGTATTGTTAAGAGAAACATTAGCCCAGAGTCAATCATAATAAGTTGCATGAAAGAAATATTTTCTCGTTAAACTTGATTTGCAAGAGAAGGAAACGTCTAGAGATGAATCTTAAATCCCTAAATGTTTTTACTTATGAATTGTAAGTAACGTTTTTCCGATGTATTACGTCCTACAAAGACGTCATATACTCTCACTCGTTGAATTACAGGTATCTTGTCAACAAAGTCTAAACTTACGGGGACACGTTCTGAGTTACGGAGATGTGTGTTGCGTTAGTTTGCGCTTTGAGTCGAGAATTAGAAGCCCATCCTACTTATTTTATTCTCAGCTACCGTTTTTTTAACTATGGACCGATTACTGTAGTTTAAAACGCAATATAAAGCTGTGGCTGTGGTTAAGGGGGATGACCACCAACTATTGCCTCACGGGTTCGAGCCCCGCTCCATCTACCAAGGTTTGGACAGCCAGGTGTTATCACTAGCCCTCAGACAATAGGTGTAGCTCACTGCCTACTGCGCAGATGTGCACAAGGTAGCTGAGTGCGTTTCGTTCGTTCGATAGCCTCATATATGAAGCAGTACAGGGTTACTGATATAAATGGAAATTTAGTTGTGCTGGATTATAAGGCTTTTACTTAATAGCATCGAGATGCACCAGGAACGTACATACGAGTCAGCATGCGGACCCCAGTTAGTCGGTTGCCATATAAATCAACAGATTTCAGGCTCGAAGATTAGTGGTTGCTGGAATTACTAAGAATAAAAACGGACTTATAAATAGCACTGTAGAATATCTCGACAGATTATTTAATCCACCAGGCGTAGTAAATAATCAGAAAAACAAAATGAACTGATCTGAGTATAAATCGCTTCAAGTTGCCAGATTTCATCTCGGTATATTGGAGTTTGGCAAAAGAGAAGACAATTCAGAAGAAGTAATAGTTTTTGAAAACCAGAATTTCAGAATAAAAGGAAATAAGGCGAACAAAGGTGTATCGTAAGATTTCAAAGATTCAGATTAAAATTAGGGATAAATGCATCTGCATCACTGTGATCGATTTTATGTCATGACGCCTGAAGTCTCCAGCTATCTATTTTCTTTTAGATGAGATCACATAGGAAGCCTACATTCCTATATGTATACTTCACTGTTCATCGCAGTCTATAAGAAGGGAGAGGTATCCTCTTGTGGAAACCGTGGAGGAATTAGTTCGACTGGTATTGTCCAAGATCCTAGGGCCCATAGTTACCCGTTACCTAACTGGAGCTCGAGAGCAGCAATCCTGTGGAAACCACCAGGTAGGTTCCAGGCAGAGCTGAGCGAGGGTACATCGGTCATATTTTTACCCCCTGACAGGTTCCAGGACACAGGGATACTTACCGACGGTCGACACACCATATTTCTTTAATCTGATGGTGTTATTCAACTCTATCGGCTGAGATGTGACAACCAGTGTCCAACTGAAGGGAGTATCGAGCAAGTATGCATTGGTTACCAAAGCTCTCTACTCGAACTCATGCAACCTTGTAAGAGCGTATGGAGAGTTGTCGTCAGAATTTACGAGAACTAGTTGTATTCGCCATGGATGTCTACTCACCGTTCATATTTAACTTCGTTACAGGCGTACTAATGGACATAACCCTAAATACGTCTCACTTCAGAGGGATTGACCTACCCCCTGAGGGTCATCTGGTTGACTTGGAGTATGCAGACGATATTGTTCCTGTTGGGTCAAGACGCTGACGAAATGCAGGGTCTTTTGAACACGTTGAGCAAAAGTCTGAGTATGTTTAGCATGCATTTAACCGCACCCGTGAAAATGTAAGATGATGCTCCAGGACTGGTCTGCTGCAAGTATTCCCAGTTTAATGATAGGGAGTGAAGTCGTGGAATATGTTGACCACTTCATTTACTTGGCAAGTTACACCAGCCCTAACGGGTTAGTTTCTGACGAAATCTCAGCTGTGATATGGAAGACCCGTTTGGCGTTTGCCAGTTTGCGTCACCTGTAGTGCCAGCAAAATATCCGACTACCTATTAAAGGACGAGCATGTTGCGCTATAGTCCCTTCTGTCCTGTTGTACGTCAATGAGACATGATCGTTAAAGGTTGAGATGAAGCGGTTACAGGGTTTTGATCACAGATGCCTTCTAAGCATTGCTCGCATTTGGCGGAATCAGTGCGCGAGCAATGCTGATGCCTGAAGAAGGGTACTTGGCAAGACACAAGTCGATCGTTGAGGTTGTGAACCTTAATCAACTGAGGTGGCTTTGACATGTGTCGCGCTTGCAAAGCCACCGCATACCTCGACGTGCAACGCTAGGGGAAGTTGGATTAGTTTGTAAGAGGGCTCAGGGTGGCCAGACCAATAAGAGGTATCAGTCGATGAAGTTCCGGACTGTTGGTATTCTGAGCCGTGTGGGATGTTGACTATATGGTTGGAGTCCGCGGGACGTTGGGAATCAGTGGTTGAGAACACATGGTGACATGGCTGAAAATCAGTCGCAATGGCCCAGATATATTCACTACTTGACATCTTTTAAGTCTTGAATATTCGCACTAGCCGTTGTCTTCAGATCGTTCATTCTTTCCCACAACTTTATCTATCTTGATATCCCTCTTTTTCTATCCACATGTTTTTTGTATACTACTGTGAAGTGTGTCAACTTCAGTGGATTGACTTGTATGCTAGGTTCTGCATTGATTTTGTCAATCAATCAGTCCATATGATTTAGATCAATGGTCAAAAAATCTGTGAATTATGGGAAAATTTTATATTTTGTATGTTTATTAAGTGATCTCTTAAGCTGGTTCGAAGCTAATGATTATTTCTCTTAGTTGCTGAAAACGGGGTTTCCTATGGCTGAACGTTTTTCAAGTTTTTGTACTATGCAAGCATTTGGATTGTTAAATATAGTAGTCACTAAGTCATTGTCACCTTACAGCTGTTGTGCTTTTCGATTGCACTATACATGATGTTTTAGTGATTCGCCTACACTAAGCAACCACAATTTTACGGGGCTGAATCTCACCTTTATTCGTAAACTTTCTGCAGTTATTCAGTTTCATGTATGTGGCAACTTGAGCCGACGCACTTCTGTGCGTGGTTCTACGTTGGTTTTCTCTGTCTGTCTACCTGTCTATCAAGCATTGTTTTACAATCTTAGGTCTAACTGTAAGGTGTTTTCACTTACCTGCTCTCTCTTATCTGCTCTTTAATTGTCTTAAGGGATAATTATAAATAATAATGACGCGAATCCTTTCTGAATGTGCTTATTTGGCAGTCTGCGTATCACACATGTTGTTGAAGAGGTTATGATGCTATCTGCTCACTCAGGCCGAAGTAGATAAAGCGGGATTTGAACCTGGAACTCAATTGCTTAAAAGTCGAATGCTCAAGCCAATGAACCGCATTCCTTGATTGCATTATGTTCATTAATCAGGTACTAAACGCAACTTATTCACCCCCGTTAACATAGACATCAAAGTAAACAAGTTTTAAAACGTCGTTTGTGTACATTTAGCACAGAATCCACACCAAACATTCTTAAGGTGTTCACCCAAGGTGCCGAAAAACTTATCTGTTTCAGTGCTATGGTCTAATGAGAACATCGTTCAATAACACTTGGGATCGCAAAGTAAGTCATGAACCCTTGAGTTGTGTTCATGATTAAAACTTTGAAAAAGTTGGACAATGTGCCCCAGAGACTGGATAGGCGATTTGCATGTAAAACTTCTGCGTCCAAACACTCCAGATTAACGGCTAAAAGAAGCCGGATGTTAACAAAATACTTTATGGTGTTGATAGTATTCAGATTAACAAACTTTAAAGACGACTGTCGTCCTGGGCGGAGGACTTCAAAAGCATTTCAGTTGACTAGTTGCGCTAGCAATTCCAACTACAATGTCTTTTGTGCCATAATCGATAAAAATTGAGCCAGCAAACAATAGGCAGTTCACGAATGAACTTCAAGTAGTAAAACACCGTTAGGCACATAGCCCCAAAAACTTACCTTAAGTTGTTCGTAGGTACAAGTGAGACTATTGTCACGAATCTGACTAGATTGTTCAAAAACACATAAGTGAGTAAATGTCCTGTAACCTCAATAAAGACCATGGTGGTATTTATCTCTGCATAAAGTGACTGTGCTAGTCTGTTGCCAGTTGCGTTCAAAATGTCTGATGTCATATTTCTTTGCGAAACACACGACACCTTGATTTCGGAGGGAGAAAATCTGATTTCACTCAAGTTTTGGTTCCATTTACTACATATTCTTCTCCACCGGAGACTTAAGCATCGTAATATATTGCAGGCCAACAATCATTTTGCTTCTTAATACAAGAACTCTTTTCTCTTAGGTGGACATGATTGTAGTCTAGAATCATCTGTTAGAGGGGTATGTTCCTGAGAAGCTGTAAATATTTTATTATTATTTGTCCCTTGGGTTCCTAGTGGAACATAGGGGTTTGGTAGCACGCCTCCATTGCACTCTGTCCTCTGCAGTATTTTGAACCTGGCGGCACGACTGCCAACAAGCTTTCATTTCTTCCTCACACGATCTCCATGTCATCCTCAGCTGGGACGCCCAACTCGTCGTTTTGCCTTTAGACTCCACTCGAGGGCCTGGCCTGGTGCGTGATGTCCCCAATCGGTCTTCTCAGTGTATGCCCAATCCATCTCCACTTTCTTCTGCATGTTTATTGGGCGATAAGTTCTTGGTTGGTTCGTTGCCAACCAGAGTTCCTCCTTGCTTATTCTTTCTGGCCATCTGATCTTCAGTATCAATTGAGCGTAGGCAGCCATTGATGAATGTCTGTAATTTGTTGGAAATGCTTTTCATGACGCGCCAAGTTTCTGAAACATATAAAAGCGCTGACTTAACTGACATGAGTGTTGGAAATCCGGATGTTATTCACGCTTTATGCTGAGTTGAGTGCAGTAGATCACCACACTGGTTTTGGATCAGTGAAGGTCTGTCTTGCTTTTCCGATACTGGCTTTGACATCCTGATGTGTGCCGTCGCCTGTAGTTGAAACGATGCTGCCTAGGCAGGTGAACGAGACAACTTCCTTTAGATTTCTCCTGTTGGTGGTGATTAGTGCTTGACGCAATAGGTATAGTTCAGTGATTATCGCACAAACTTGTACATGGTTTCTGAGCGAATTTCCAATTTTTTGACCTGTAGGTTGAATATGTCATACAAACAACTAGCTGTCACCTTCCAAATTAGTTTTGTTCATTTGATATGATACAATGATATGGCACTATTGTATTCCTTATGCAACTCTGTGTGTATGTGTTACATCAAGGTAGCAGTGTTCATATGCATATTCTTATTCAATAGTAATAGATGATTCTTAATCTTAAATTCTCAGATACCTTTTGTAGTGTATTATGTTGTTTTTTTCTCTCAGTAGGGTAGTTTCTTTGAACTTCTATTGCCTGTGAATTGAGTAGACGAAACTCGAAGCGGTTCTATAACTGTTAAAGATCTTGTTTGTTGATCCCTCTCAGCTCATCAAAGTTACCTTTTGATATCATTAGGTATTTTATGACTTTTTATTTCATTCCTTTAAAAATTATATTAAGTTGTTTGGTTAAAAAAGGAGATCAAATTGTATATCATTTCAGGCAAGTCAAGTTCTGTGTTACGCTGCTGTTGATGCTCAGCGTTATTTATTGGGTGACATGGCTGGACGCTTATACATGGTACATTTGCTCTCTGAAGACAGTTCGACGACGACAAACATTGGTACTCTGAGTTTAGGTAATACTGAAAGTCTTTCTACCGGTCGAATTGGGTCTATTCGAATTGAACTACTTGGTATGTAAATTAGAGTTTTTAATGTTCATTTATTTCTCCCTTAAATTATTACGATTTGTTGCATTTGAAATTTATGTTAGTGCGTTACACTGCATGAAACTGGCGAGAGTACGTAAGGTACCCATGATTCGCGTGTCTTTTAAAGAAGATTTTAAAATATCTCTGCAGTCATCTGATACTGCTGTTTGTAAGTACAAACGCATTGTGAACGTTAATTCGTAAAAGTGACTGTTCGAAATTATGTTAGTTTTGGTGTACTACTTAATTGTTTAAATCAAGATAGATGACGTGTGTATGAGTCTT
The DNA here is from genome assembly GCA_944470555.2 of Heterobilharzia americana. Classification (NCBI taxonomy): domain Eukaryota; kingdom Metazoa; phylum Platyhelminthes; class Trematoda; order Strigeidida; family Schistosomatidae; genus Heterobilharzia; species Heterobilharzia americana. Next base: position 82,086,380 of record OX104130.1, on the reverse strand, counting down.
CGCGTATTTATAATGAAGTAATTCAACGAAGAAAATTTTCGTTCACGACTACATCATTTTATCAAGCTGTACAATCATATTTACATATTTCAAAAACATTACTGAACAATAGAGTATGGTTGTATGATTAGGCTAGTTCTGAAAACTGGAATCAACAATGGGAAGTAGTTACGTAATAGTCTTTTAGATAATGGAAATCATGAGAAAAGCAAGGAGTTTGACAAGGTGAAGATTGTTGGTAGATACGAAACACGATGATTGTGACTGCCCATTCGGTAGATGTAAAGAAGGTGAAGAAAGAAAGAACGGTCATAATGAAGGTGATAATAGTTAACCAACTAATTATAGTGAAACCGAAGAATTATGATGGTGTTAAGGTCATGGTGAGATAAAAGATTGAACATACTTCTTCTCCACGCAGAGATGGTGAATTGCCAGTGATTATACAGTAGTGCACAACTGTCAAGAGCGTACTCTTTTTGAATTATTTCCTTTGACTCTGTAAGTGAAACTAAAATGAGTGGTGGAGATATATATCCAGAGTTAACCAAATATTGAAGAATGAAACTGTTCATTGATTTACATTCTCCCCTCGACAACCATGTAGGATAATGCTCAAAGATAAGTAAATTTGTGGACACACATTGAGATAGCCCAAAGCAGTAACTTGTCCTAATACCCTCTGGAATCGGCTGCTGACTATAGAAGCTTCGCAGAAAAGAATTTTTTTTTCTGGATCCTTGCTGCCGTATGAAATAAAGTCTTATTCGGAGCTTTGAGTACTTGTTCTGTATTCTGTTTTAACTTCAAAATTTTCTCAGTAACTCTGGATTGGTATCCATTTTGTCGGAGAATTTTCTGTAGTTTGTCCAATTCATCGTCGATAGTATTACTAGTGCAAATTTTTTCTGATTATTGATGGCAAAAAATGAATCAGATTCCTTTTTATGATGAGACACACAGCTACAGATATTCAAGTACTGTCTAATTCATGTTGGCTTCTCATAAATCGATTTCTGAAGGGAGCAGCCTAGTTTCCGTTTCAACAAGACATCGAGAAAATGAGATTCTGAGTTGTCTTCAAATTCTGATGTGACGTTGACCGATTGATGACAACCGTTGAACTTTTCATTCCCAATATCTGTATTTTAATCTCATATGATGATTGTATCATCCATTTATCTTTCATTATAGGTGAAAGTTATCGGTTGTTGAGTGGAGCGTACGCTTCTCCAAGTTCGCCATAAAACAGCCAGCCAAACAGCGGTCTAAGTGGTTACCCCCATAGCCACTCCATCTTTTCGTATATAAAGCACATTGTTGAATTTGAAGTCCATATTAAAAGTATACTTTAGAAGTAATTCCTCTAAATAATGCTATGTGAAAATTATTATCTTCAGTGAAATCATATAGAAAACATTTTTCTTGAGAGGGATGTTGGTAAAGACAGAAACTACATCAAGAGGAATCATTTGCTTACCGGATGCATTCATCAACCGTTTGGCGATAGCATAGTATGGTGAACCGTTCATATTCCAAATTGGACCTAGGTGAAAACCTTAGTGTACTTTTGGGAGATCATATAAGGGAGAAGTTACAGAACCAAATGGTAGGAATTGCTGAGATAGTTTGGGGCTGATGGTATACTCGTTCTACGTTTTCTTAAGAATCAAATTGAGCTTTCGTTCAATTTTTTCAGAAGCGTCATTTTGAGTAGACTCTTGAGAATTTACGCTTATCCCATAAGACAGTATTTGAGCTTAATTCATATCCCCCTCAGAAGTCTGCTCCGAACTTCTTGAGACATTCACACTGAACTTGGATTTCTATTGAAGAATACAATTTTCGCCTATATGTCATGATTTGCCATTGAAGTGATCATCAGCATCATCAATATCAACATAAGACCAGGCATTACTGCGTAACCGTCCGAGTTGCCACACCTCATATCAGTACGTCTAGTAGAAAGGTAGTAAGGTGAAAGATGAAGATAAGAAAATCCAGTCGAAAGAAATATGAAGTACGAGGAGAAAGAAAGGAAGAATGACAAAATGGTGAGAATCGGTATATTGTTAAGATGAGGATAATGTGTGTGTATACATCTGCGCCACTGACATCGGTTCTGAGCCATATCACCAAGAGTTTCCAGCCACTGGTTCCTCTTGTCCCGCGGACTGCAACCACTTAGTCTGCATCGCCCCAAATGGCTCAATCCAAAAGTTAAACGCTTCATACATTCATGCCATCGTTTAGTCTGGCCACCTCGAGCCATCTCCCAGCCTGGATCTACTTCAGGCAATCGGTGACTAGGCATACGTAACACATGTTCCAACCAGCCATCTCAATCGATGAAGGTTTATAACCTCGCCAACTGACCTACCGCTTCTCCCTAAAACTCTACTCCTGACTTCTGAATTACTCACGTGGTGACACCACGGAATACGGCGGCCTATACTACGAAGGCAACGGTGGTCAAACACTTGAAGCCTTCTCATGTCTTCCACCTTCAATGGCTATGTTTCACAGCCATAGAGAAGAATAGAGAGTACTGATGTGTAGTACATGCGACCCTTAATACACAATCGGATATCACGGTGGCGCCATAGATGGTGTAAGTTGGCGAAAGTCAGCCGAGCCTTTTATATTTTCTTGCAGAGATTTCATCGGCCACTGAGCTAGTCACCAGGGCTGATCCCACTTCGCTTCTCAGGTAAGTGAAGTGGTCAACACACTCAACCACTACACTCTCTATTGTTAGCCAGGGAGGCACCGTTGAAGATGAATCCTAGGGCAGCAATTCGTATTTGGGTGGTGAGAAACGCATCCCAAACATTCTCAAATTGTCACTCAAAATGTCCACAAGATTCTGCATCTTGTCAGCGTCTTCCCCTAACAGGACAATGTCATGTGCGTATTCTAGGTCTAATGAAAATTCTGCTGCGGTTAGGTCAACGTCTGTGTGTTTAATCATGTGACGAGAGAGAAACCTCCATAAGAATATCTATGATAAAATTGAATAAGAATGGAGAGGGTGAACAGCCTTGGCGGACACCACTCGACGAGCACAGCTCCTCAGACATCTCACCATTGATTCTAACACGTCCACAAGTGTTCGAGTAGAGAGTCTTCAAGAAGGGTGTTGTACTTACTCGGTACGCCTCTCAGTGAGAGACATTGCCATAAGATCAGTGGAGTCGAATGCCGCCGCCTTCAGGTCGAGAAGTACAGCTATTATCGAGTGTCGGTAAGTGTGGCTGTGTTCCAGAACCTGGCGCACTGTGAATATTTGGTCGATACACCCGCGGTCGGGGCTAAATCCTTCCTGGTTTTCTCGGGCTTGTTGTTCCCGAGCTCCACTCAGGCGTCGAAGAATTATAGAACATAGAATCTTGGACACTCTGTCCGTCAGGCTGATTCTTCTGGGGTTATGACAAGAGGACTTCTCGTCTTTCGTTGAAGTGAGACCTGGTAGCATATAAAGGTTGCTAGATAGTGATTGATAGATGTTTTATATCAATTGATTTATATCACATTGTTTCCTGTGTTGTGATCCATACATATATTGAACTGAATTTTGAACTCGTGGTTCTTGTGAACTGGAACTATTCGCCAATGTGTTACACGATGTTGCACTCATTAGTTTAAAAGAAGCATTAATTACCTAACAGCACTTTACGGATGTGTGCTTGTTTAGTGTCAGCTGTATGACTGTATGTAGATTATGATTATCATTATTATCACTACTATTATTATCAATTGACTATTATTAATCCCTTCATTGTTATGTGATCCTTTTTATCAGGGGAGACTGCAACACCTGAATCGATAGCCTATTTAGATAACGGAGTGGTTTTTGTCGGTTCAACACTTGGTGATTCACAATTAATTCGTCTCAATCCTGATCCAGATCCTGAACGAAATAGTTATATAACTATTTTAGAAACTTATACAAATATTGGACCAATAGTTGACATGGTCCTGTTAGAAACAAAAGGTCAAAATCAGCTGATTACATGTTCAGGAGCTTATAAAGAAGGCAGTTTACGTGTAATACGTAATGGAATTGGCATTCATGAACATGCAACGATTGATCAAGATTTGATTAAAGGTAAATGCTTTGTATATACGTTTTAATGATAATCCAAAGACAGTAGCCGGCGTGTTGCTAGAACACTTCCACAGCCAACAGTCTCAGTGCAATTGAATTAAGATATCCATTTGCTTACGGAGCTGCAAACTACAGAACATTCTCAACCATAATTACTTTTGTATCGATTTATTCAAATCCAATAGTAGCAGTTTAAGAAGAATAAAAATCCTGAGAGTACTGGATAGCTGTTTCGTCCTGTTATGAGACACCTTAGTGGTGCTCATCTAACTGATGCCAATCCGTTGTGAACATCACTTTGAAATCAATAAAACCCTACGAAGCTCCAAACTCGATTACTTTTCCCAGTGTTCGAGATGAAATTTCCCGAAGTTCTAATGAGGGAGAACCAAGTTGTAGGTTCCTACTGCTAAGGAGTTTCATATTAAGACGAAACAGCTGGTGTTCAGTGCTTCCAGGTTCCTCATAAAAATCCAATTTGAATTATTGTTATCTTGTAACTATATTTCAGTTGTATCACTCCGACACTGTATGTTAATGATATTTCAAAGTATGGTGTACATAACGTTTGTAAACGGTACAGCGTTTCAACCACTCATACTTCTCACTAATCTTTGAACTCTATCACACCTACCTTTTGTCTTAACACTCAACTTTTACCCAGTTACCTATGGGTTCGAACCCTGTCCGTGTGAAAGTTTTAACAATCAACATTTTTTTTTGCTGGCACACAGCACCTGCCTGACACACTAATATGTACTTGATTCTTATGTTTCATTTTACATTCAACTTATAATCTAACGGGTAGGTATCAATGTTTCTTTTGGTGAGCAACAATCTGTGTATGTTTCAAGTTGTTATTCATCGTAGACTGACATCAGTTGGTGGAACAAAGGAAACCTGAGAGCACTGGACAGCGATGACATTGGGTGGCGGTTGCGCTATATCGTGAGCTAACAGAAGTTGGAAATATGGACCGTTGGATTCTGACCCAGTGGGTCAATGATAACATGCCGGCCGCGGAACCTGAAGGTCGCGGGTTCGATCCGTAACAGGGTCGTGGGTGCGCACTGTTGAGGAGTCCCGTACTAGGACGAAACAGCTGCTGCCCAGTTCTCCCAGGTTTCCTTTGTTGCTCCAACTGATGTCAGTCTGCGATGAATAACAACTTGAAATATTTTCAAATCTCCACAACTCCCTCAAAAATCTGTGTATGTGTCAAGTGTCGGAGAAGATAGACCTACAGTTGAAGTAATTCAGTATCTTTTGTTGGGGTGGGGTGTGGGTGTTGTTATCCCCTGAAAATGAATGATTTATGCTTAGATTTTCTAAATTTACCTTGTAGAAAATTTGAACTATCTTTTTTTGTGCCTTTTCCTGACCTATATGCATCGCTCAGCTTTACCACTTCTAAGGAAGCTGTTTTCCTATTGCTAAATCTCTCTCTTTTAATATGGTATTTCGCATATTCGCCTGAAAGCGTATGTATGATATGTACGCTCAAGTTAAGATTTCTATCCTTAGGTTGTTCCTTCATACTTCGATTTGAGTAAACTCACTTCAGTCGAACATCATATTCTTCTTGTGTTAACTTGAGCCAATTTTTCGAGTTTTTTTTATTGTCCATCCAGTAATGTGTCCCCAACTAATGGTATCGGAGAATCTCAACACCTTTTCTGATGGATGGTATCGTTGTTTAATGGTGTTATGCTTTGACTAACTAGTGTTGGGTTTACAAGATGGGTTTCTGAAATCCTTTTTATTGTACATAAACATTGCCTTGTTCAATCCTTAATTTTAGACATGTTAGCTAATTGTTATTGTTTTTCAACTAATAGGGTCATTGGGGAAGAATAAGAAAGGTTTAGCAGTACCTATATATAGATCATTTTAGTATTATTATCATCATTAAAGATACTGTTACTTTTCTCCCTAGTACTTCTTACTGTTTTGAATAGATTTCGGTTGTTTACTGTCTATAATTAACTCTTTTAATGATTGACAAAAGGTAGTTAAGCACTAATTACACTAAAGATTGATTTGTAAAAGACATAATCAGACTGATTCCAACTATGCCCCCCCCCCTTACTTGTAGGGACACTAGTTTTGATTTGATCCGAAAAAAACCTTGTATATGGTAGTGGATTTATTGAATTCGTCTTACACATTCGAAAAGCATAAATACGATGGGGTAAAATGAATAAATAAAGATAATACAAGATTTGGAAAATATAAGGGGATAATAATAATAAGGAGGGATAATCATACATTTTCATACCTCCCTTGGCATTAAAATGAGATAAATTTTAACAAGGCTGAAGGTTTAAGGTAAAGACAAATTGTTTCTAAATGGGGGTTTGAACTATCGTACAATGGAACAAGCTTGATAGCTCCTATACAATGGTCTAAAGGCTGTTTTGGCGTCAATCCTATGATCTGTTTCTTTAATGTATGTTTACCTATCGACGATGACGTCTCTCTGCTCCTTATATTTATCGGATTATTTCAATGTAATTGTTTTTTTTTAACCATTTAGGGAAATGCTCCACTACCGTCGACTTCATAGTTCGATTACTCCTCCTCCCAATGTTATATGTCACCGTACACACATGTGAATTAGTATACACAGAGGGATGTGACGTAATCATGATGAGGTTTATTTTGCTGCATAGGTTTCATTTTCCCGATAATATTGGGCTTGGCTCCACAGTATATCTTCTTTTTAAGATCATACTGTTTGATTCTCCCTTATACGGTAGCGTGATGCAAATATCCATCTTGGAGACACGATACTGATTAGTTCGCACCCTTGAGACGTTTTTATAAGATATGCGTTTTTCATGACTATCTCTGTTGAATATTTGAATTCTTCTTCCAATGTATCTGTTATACAGATGCATTAAGTTCTTTTGAATAACCATTTTAATAAACCTCTCTTGTACTATATTGGACGGAAACTATATAAAAGTAAAGGTACTGTCCAGTCCACGTAGGTTTTCTATACATTGATCTTTTTATCGACCCATCTTCCCTTCTAGTGAAGAAAAGGAGGTTGATTATTATTTTCTGCTTCACAGGATAAATTAATGTAGCTTTGTACGGTGTTAAGTCGATCCTAGAAGACTTTTCACATTCTCGCGTTTGTTACATATAACTAAGATATCATCAACGTATATCCCATATAAAGAGACTTTGCTGATAAATATCCTTAGCCAAAAGTTCTACATGTGACATGTAGACATCAGCTAATAATGATCCTAAACGACTGTCCATAGTAACACCATCAACTTACAGTTAGTCGTAACTCAGCAGTTCTAAAACTCACTACAAAATCCAAAGTAGTATTTAGAGGTTGTGTTTATGTCACACTTGCAATGGATACACGTATATCAAACCTATCTGATTTTGATAGTGTTGTGTTCTCTGAGCTGGATAGTTTATGAAGTGAATCTTCCGTACTGTCATTCTAAACAGCATTATCATCATAAACTTTAGAAAGAAATGAGCTGTGCAGTTTTCTCTGCAATTTATTTACTACCTTGTCCTGATAGCCTTGTCTATGATTGGTTGTTTCTACTAAGGCCTTACGGTTGTCTCCATGTTTATTCTGATTGGTTGTCCTGATAACCTGAAATTTGACCTTGTTCTTGTTTCTTATTGGTTAACAGATTGGGTCAATGTCAGTGTCTGTTGTTTACTGACTGACTTAAATGCCACTCTTCTAAAAATTCTCTGGCATTCTTTGTATTTCTTCTATCCAGGATTTCCACATTTTCCGAGTCAAATTGATGTCCACAGTTGTCCGTATGCATTGATATGAGTGAAGGTATATCATCACGTTTCACTGCTAGTTGATATTCATGTAGATAGATATAAAGAGATATTCTCAGTCATTTCAAAATCGTACTAGGATCAAACACTTATTGTTGAGAAACTGGAGGACTTCGTTGGAATGCAGGCGTCCACAAGAGAACAACCATATTTTCTCCTCGAGTGTCTGCGTCGGCATGTTCTGCTAACTAGTTTCAGATACAGACCACTTATCGATTGTCCAATAGACTGAAAAGTGGTGGAAGACACGTAGTAGAACTGCTGATCACCGACGGTCATTATTATAGGGTTCGGAAATATAAACAGATGATAGCCAGACAAAAGAGAAATCTTCAGGAGATACTCACAGCAGAACACTTTACAATATTGACAACTGTGATTAAGAAATCAAGCAGACAACACAGAGAACGGTGAGGAAATATCCTTCGAGAGAAGCTTGTGAAAATTTCAGAACCACGGGTAAAAAGAAAATGATTGTGTATTCAACTTGTCCAAACAAAATCTGCCCAAACCCGAGCAACTTCTTCACAAAGGACTAAATTAAAATACGGGAGAGACCCTTCAGGGCTAAACTCTGGAACCCAACAGGAACTACGACAATTAATCCTACTTCTAATCAGGCGGAATCAAAACAATATTCAACTAACCGATGAACAACGGAGAATACTTAAGAAACTGAAGAATCAAACGAACATCGTTGTAGTTCCAGCTGACAAAGATCTCATCAAAATAGTCATGGATAAAGACGACTACATCAAAAAGGTGGGAGGTTTATTCATAAACTGGAATCTATGTCAATCAGTTAAGACAAATCCCATTCAGCAAGAGTATGAATCTGACATTAAAAAGTTTTCAGGTTAATATTCAAGTTTTGGTACAGAAGGTGACTTTATACGATGAATCATACTAACTCTGTGCCCTAGTTTATAAAACTGTCCGATCCATTGTTAATTAGTATACGTTCAAACTTGAATGTAATCATTGTAAGAAAAACGCATGGTTTACTACAAAAAAAGTTCAATCAGAAATTGGTTAAGGGTTATGTTTATTATTATTGTTTTATTATTTGTCCCTTAGGTTCCTAATGGAACACAGGGCTTCAGTAGCACGTCTTTAGTGCACTCTGTTCTCTGCAAACTTTTCAAACTGGTTCCACGACAGCCCAGAAGCTTTCATTTCTTTTTCGCACGATCTCCTCCTTGTCACCCTCAGTTGGGACGCTAAACTCGTCGCTTTCCATCTGGGTTCCACTCGAGGGCCTGGTCTGGCGCATGATGTTCCCAGTCGGTCTTCTCAGTGCATGCCCAATCCATCTCTACTTCTTCCTGTATATTTGTTCAGCGATAGGTTCTTGGTTGGTTCGTTGCCAGCCAGAGTTCCTTGTTGCTTATTGTTATTATTCTGGCCATCTGATCTTCAGTAACGAGCCAGCGTAGGCAGTTGTTGATGAATGTCTGTAATTTGTTGGAAATCCCTTTTGTAACCCGCCAAGTCTCTGAGCCATACAGAAGCTTTGGAAATCCGGATGTTGTTCACGCTTTTTGCTGAGTGCAGAAGATCTCCACACCGGTTTCAGGTTAATGAACGCCAGTCTCGCTTTTCTAATCCTGGCTTTAACGTCTTCGTCTGCGCCTGTGCCGCCTGTAGTTGAAACAGTGCTGCTTAGGAGGAGGGTGGGTGAAAGAGACTACTTCATTTAAGTTTCTCCCGTTGGTGGTGATTGCAGCTTGTTGTTGGTTGGGTATCTTCATCACCTCTATCTTCTCTACGTTGTCTTGAAGTCCCATCTTCGCTGCCTCGCCTCTTCTGTCAACTTGTTAGTTTTCGCCTGTAGATCTTCAAGTTTGTGTGACATTAGACACAAGTCATCGGCGAAACCCAAGTCTTCTAGGTTCTTTTCCGCGGCCCAGCGTATCCCCCTCTTCTCGCTCCTCACTGTTTGCTGCATGATCCAGTCCACTACAATCATTAATATCATGCGTGACAGTATACAACGTTGTCTTACTCCTGTCTTCATCTCAAAGGCACCACTGAGCTTCCCATTGTGAATCACTTGGCATGTGCAGTCTTCATATAGTTGTTGAATGAGATTGATAAAGGTTTGTGTTATTCCGTAGTGTTGAAGCAACTGCCAGATTACTTTTTGGTCGATGCTGTCGAAGGCCTTTTCAAAATCGATGAAGTTGAGGTAGAGATCCAGTTGATTGCCATTCTATACTTTGTTCTATGATGATGCGTAGGGTAGCGTTGCAATTCAGTCCGCACATGATTTGTACTTCCTGAATCCAGCCAGCCTGTTCCGGTCGTAGTTTTGATTTTAGTGCATCCTTTAGTCTCTCCAGGATGATACGGCTTAATATTTTGCTGGGGTAGGACAGCAGCATGATTCCGCTAGGGGTTATGTTACTGTTATGAAAGTACTCCGTTTCGGCTACAGAATCAAAGCTTCCTGGATTTGTATATTCCTATTATCCATATCTCATCTGTTGAAAACACATTACAGATTTTAATGAGTTACCTTGGTGACATCGTGATTAATATTATTTATTGTAAACTATTCGAACTCTCCATCTGTGTGACTTTTTTCAATGGTGACATGAGTACTAATATTCTAAGATAACTAAGCGTGAGCATTTTATTGAACAACTTCACTCTATTAGTCAGAAAGGCATAGATATCTATCATTTCTGGGTAGAATGATAGATGACCAACCGATATCTGCCATCTTGACATGATGTTTCGGCTTGCATAACACAATGACCCGATGATATATGCTGATGAAAGGTTTGTTCCCTCCAGGTCTTATCATGTCGGAAAGGTTTGTTGGTTAGTGATAAGACAATAGTTACCATTATAATGTGAATTGCGACTCTATGATAGAGTTTTGAGTGAGAAGTCGTACTGCTGGTAGCTGAATGGGGATGTGACAGCAGTAAGGTGTCTCCCTTGTATGACCAGCAGTGCTATGCTGATGCTCCCTTCTCTATAGGTAGAGTGGGGTTAAAAAAGGTCGTCCGTAAAAATAGCGATCACTTTCTTTCCCCACAGTATTCAGGTCCAGTTGATGCAGGTTCATACTGAATCTCACCATTTCCTCATTCTTCGTTTCTCTCTTTTCGTACTTTGTATTTCTTTGGAAACTAACACACGTACATCTCAAACTTTTAGAAAAGTCATGTGTGACCGGCCACAAGCAGATGTCCCTTAGGTTTTACGGTCAAGCACTAACCCTTCTTTTTCAGATACCCTAAGAAGAATTAGCCTTCCATGGGATGGGCAGTCAGGAAGTGTCAACTGCCCTCACAACTCTGTCAGCACTGAAGTTTCATTCTCTAGAGCATTTGTATATGGGTCACAGGTGTTGTGAATGTATACATCGACAGATTTCGATTTATCCAACAGTACGGAAATTCACTTTGGTCAACTAACTTTTGATTTTGAAACAGTCCTCAGTTAAACTTTATTTTTTGGTTTTCCATTGAATACTTTTACAGTCTCATTATTGGTCTTCCCACTAATTCCCCTTTCCATTCATATGTGAATATTTTGTTTTCAGGAGCATGGTGTTTCTCTATTGAATCCGATCGTTTCGACGATACAATTGTTGTATCCATGGTTGGTCAAACTCAGTAAGTATTTTTTTAAGTTGCTATCCATCATGGACTGACATCAGTCAGAGGGACATTGTAAACCCGGCAGCACTGAACAGCGGCTTTTTCATCCTAGTATGAGACTCCTCAGCAGTGCGCACTCATGACCCCACCGGCACTCGAACCCGCGACCTTCTGGTTCCGTGGCCAGCATATTACCATTGAACCACTGGGTCGGAATCTAATGGTCAATATTTTCAACTTCTGTTAGTTCATAATATAGCGCGACCATCAACCAGTGTCATCGTTGAGTATTTGTCCTCATGGCCACCAGGTTTGTATTGTCTAGATAGACAAGTTATTACCCTATAAATTCTTTCGAATAACACGATCAGTAAAATTTAGTTCTGCCTACATTTCTTTAGTGAAGTAACTTTTTTGCCCTGTATTTTGATGACAGTTTAATAAATAAGCATCTGTCTGTTAACCTGGGCCAAATGAGAAGGTATCAACTATTTGCTTGAACTTTCCGAGATAATTGGAATTAATGATTAAAGGCCCTTAGCAACATGGGTGGAAATCGATTACAGTGGCTCAGATGTATTCACTGTTTAACATCTAAAATTTGATCATTTTCATCAATCTTAATTTTTAAGTTCTCTTTCTTTTCCATATACCGTTGTCAACTTTTTATATCGCTCTTTCTCTCTACATTTGTTGTTGTCATACTGATGTGAAGTGTAGCAGCTTGAACTGATGTACCTGTGTATGAGACGTTCTACACTGATTTTATCTGTCCGTCTTGTCTCAGTGCCATCGGTATAGAAACCCACTTTTCAATCAATGAGTCTGCAGTCGGAAACCTGAACCCTCTATCGGTGGGATACATCAAGGTTGTATCATTCATCTGCCCAGTTTGTACGCTTAGTAGCGTGTAGTACACGAACCAGTATATGCTTTCTAAATTGGATTTTTATCTCATCATGTCTCTTACGTAAACACAATTTCGAAAAAGAATTTAGTTTATCTAATAGATTTCGCCGATAATCATTTATGTCTAATGTCGCACAAACTCAAAGATCTATAGGCGAAAACCAACAAGTTGGCAGAAGACGCAAAGCGAAGCAGCGAAGACGGCACTTCCTACAGATGAACGTAGAGAAGATACACGTGGTGAAGATACCCAACCAACAACAACAAGCACCAGTCATCATCAACGCGAGAAATTTAAACGAAGTTGTCTCTTTTACCTACCTACCCACTTACCTTCCTAGGCAGCATCGTCTCAACTACAGGCCTCACAGGCACACATGAGGGTGTCAAGGCCAGAGAGAAGAGGTAGATCAGTTGGCGAGATTATGAACCTTCATGGACTGAGATGGTTGGTTCGAATATATGTTTTGCATGCCTAGTCGCCGATTGCCCCGTCACATAATGTTGGCCAATGTAGGTTCAGGCTGGGGTATGGCTCGAGGTGGCCATACTAAAATATGGCATCAATGTATGAAGTGTTTGAGCCATGTGGAGCGATTCAGGCTAGCCGATTGGGGTCCGTGCAACAAGGCAAACCAGGGGTTGGAGACTGACTCACATGACTCAGAACCGAAGTCAGTGGTGCAAATGTTTACACATTATCCTCATCTTAACGACGCTATACTGAATCTCACCATTTCCTCATTCTTCGTTTCTCTCTTTTCGTACTTTGTATTTCTTTTGAGTGAATTTTCTTTTCTTCATCTTCCACTTCACTGTTGTTTTACTTAATGTGGTGATATGATGAGGTCTGGGCAATCAGGTATTATCATAATCCCCCACACAAAAGATGTGCCTCATAGCCTAGTACGTAAATACACATACCCTGTCTAGGTACATTATGAGGATTGAAACTAATTTGCCATATGTACAGTTCGTGTTCTCTTTCATTCCTACTTCAGATTATTCTATGATGAATGCGTTTTGATCTCCATTTATGTTATAGACTTCTGCGTCTTGCCGATGATGATATCACAGCCTTACATCTAGAAGGTTTTAAAACTGATGAACAAACTGTATATTGTGCTACACTATCACCTGTGGATGACTTATCTAAATCAGAGAGTATGATAATTTTAGAGAACAAGGATTCCACTACTGCTTGTGATCCTTTACTTTTACAAGCTACAACAAGTGGTCTACGATTGATTGGTATTCAATCATTTTGTGGTAAAGGTTGTCTAACAGAATGGCGACCACCAACTGGACGTGGAATCTCTTGTCTTAGCTCTTTTCATCATACAATTGTTGTAGCAAGTGGAACCGAGTTGTATGTCCTTAAAGTGATTGGAGAAGCAAATAATCCGAAATTTGAACATGTTTCGTAAGTGTTTATCTCTTTTTGTTCGTTTAATTTCTATGGATTTGGTAATAGGTTGATACGATATCGCATACTCAGCTATGTCTATTGTCTTTCCATCCAAGTTGGTAGGAGTGGTGAAAGCATTTTACTCTCAGTGTTGTTGCTTAAATACAGCAACTGGTGGTAGTCTGTTGAGTACATACTCATTGACTTCACAGAGCTTGGATCATGTCGCTTTAAAATTCCTGTTGTAAGGGCAGTATGACTGAAAACATTATTCGACCCTATCATATGATGATGACTTTCTACACATCTTATTGTTTGAATATGCTCCACAGTTGACTATAATTTATCACATTTACTAGCTAGTTACTGATTGAATTACATGCAAGACGAGATATTTAGATGGTTAGAGACAACCTTCAGGAAGCTGTGTATTTAGGTTCCGTGCTTGTCGATGCTTATCGATATGGAGCATCTGCAACCACTAAGGAACTGATGTCCCCCTACGAGATTCGAACCTGTGTCACTCGGTGCTGCAGTCAAACACCTTATCGGTGAGCTATTCAGGCTGTGATCAACCTTGTATGAAGGACTGGATTAGGTAGATTGGTTGGTCGCTGAAGAGTAACCAATTTCATGTTGTCTTGTCTTGAATACTCATCGAATTCTACCGATCATTTTGTGATATAGTTAGCAAGCTAAAAGACTCATCACCATAGTACACCGATTGATTTTAGACGAGATACTGACAACCCTGTTACCGGGAGTTTGTTTCTTATTTGATAGCCCATCTGTAAATATGAGTGAATAAGGTGTACACAGTCCCTGTTAAGCTAAATATGCTCAAAAATGGCATTTCAGGTGTTGTGCTTCGCGGTATATGTGACGACACAATGGTCCAACGTGATATGATTAACGATAGAACAATGACTTCTCAATTTGATATTCAGCTGATATCTGAAGAAGATGATGGAATTGGAAGTATATTACTTCAACAGAGTAATGATCGCTGAAAACTTAGTCGTTTATATATCTTTAAATAGCTTTGGCTAGGGAAAACAAACTAGGCGTATTCAAAGTGTAAAATGGACCAATCAGCTTTCAGCATCCTAAACTGCTGTAAAGGTAACTAACATAGCATGGCGCAAAAGGGCGAGAAAATAAGGTTTAGATTTTACAATAATAATATAAACATATTAAAAGTTAGTTTTCCTAGGGATTAGGCACCCCTAACATAAGGTTATGATATGACCGTTACTTCTGTAAACAGTAAAGCACACAGCAGTAACCAGCTAGTTGAAAGCTGATAAAATAAATGGGATAATCGATTGAAGTATACATGATTGAATTCTCTGTCTTCTTTTCTTTGAAGTATCTTAGTACCTTATCTTAAAGTTCACTAGTTGTTATGATTAATACTGATGAATATGCATTTGTTATATTGTCATGTGAAAGTTTGATAATCTCATCAATAGTATGAAATTGCCTCCCTCATCTGTTCTCAAACTAAGGATATTGAAATATTCAGTAACTGTTTTAACTAACCGGTTAGTTTCAGTACTTTTGACGAATAAGTCTCTAGTGAATATACATGTAGTGAGAATAGAAAGCTTTATTGTCTTCCATATTTAAAAATGATACAGTTCGCGTCTATGCTCGAGTTGTTCTAGCGAGATGAGATCAACAATCGGTAGGACAGGATAATAAATAACAAGTTTTCAGTATGAGTGAATAACTAGGTGAAATAAAAAGAGAGGGATTCAAGATACACTAGTGTTGAAAATATCAATCACCAGTTGTTTCAATGCCTCACTTTGATATTCTTCACTTTCGATTATTTAGACATAGACAAATGGCTCATGAAGTGGCTTGTGTTGATCTAACCCCCTTTGATCATGGTCGTGCTATAGCTGCAATTAATGCAGGTTCATCAAATCATATGGAAACAACTCCATTATCTACTCCAAATGAAGCTGTACCACATTTAGTTGCTGTTGGTTTATGGTTAGGTCATGGTCTTGCTTTACTGAAACTTCCTAACTTGGAACTTGTTCATGAAGAACCACTGCCGGAGACAACTGCATCAACTGGCACTGCTTTACTGCCTCGTTCTGTACTCATTGCTCAGTTAGAGGATATGGCTTATTTATTCGCTGCAATGGGTGATGGCACGCTTTACTTTTATACTATTGATCCTTCTGCAGGTAAGCCAATTATTTGACAATACTCATGATGATTCTATACTATGTTTACATATAATCGGAAAGATTACTTTCAACTTTTAGTTTTCATATTTATCTTAAAGTCAACACCATTTCGCTTATTAATTGGTCGGCTGACTTATTGGTTTGAGCTCCTAAACTATTCAGGACTGAGTGTAAACTACTTCTTTCAATTAGACTATACTAAAAGCATTCTTATACTGGAATTCATGAGGGTAAAATATGAATTGTAGTAAATAGACTGTGTATTACAGGCCTCAAGAAGATTATCATATGTGCTCTGCGGTCACATTACTCTTTTTCTTTTTTAAGTACCTCAAGAAGAAATAGCTTTTCATGGTGTTGGGCGTTTGGGAGGTGTCAGCTCTCCACATACTTCAAGTAGTATACAAGACCCAATAAAACGTAACCTATCCTCCTCAAACCTGTCTCCTCATTTGCCTTCACCTTCTGATACTAATATTGAGCCTCTCTTACTTTCTCCAACCTCTAGCTCTGCGACCATTATTATTATTATTATTTGTCCATTGGGTTCCTAGTGGATCATACCCCTTCAGTAGTACGTCGCCATTTCACTCTCTTCTCTGTAGTCTTTCCAACCTGGCTCCATGACTGCCCATAAGCTTTCATTTCTTCCTCACACCATCTCTTCCATGTCACCCTCGGCTCAGATGCCCAACTCGTTGTTTCCCCTTTAGATTCGACTCGACGGTGTGGACTGGCGTTGTGCCTGATGTTTCCCCCCAAACCGTCTTCTTTATCATTGTATATCCAGTCCAATCCATCTTCACTTTCTTCTGCATATTTGTTAGACGATAGGTTATTAGTTGGTTGGTTGGTTGGTTGGATGGTTGGCTGCCAGTCGACAGTTCCTTGTTGTTCATTCTTTGTGGCCATCTGATCTTGAGTATGGAGTGAGCGAGATATTGTAGGCGGCAGGTGTTGATGATGTATGTGTGTAGTTTGTTTGAAATGTTTTTCGTAACACGCCAAGTGTGTGAACCACCACATAGAAGCAGTGACTTGACTGAGATTCGTGTTGGAAATCGTGATGTTGTTCAGGCTTTATGCTGAGTTGAATGGAGTTGAGTTGATTTGAGTTGATTTGAGTTGAGTTGAGTTGAGTTGAGTTGAGTTGAGTGGAGTGGAGTGGAGTGGAGTAGATCTTCATATTGATTTCAGATTAATGAAGGAAGGTCTGTCTTGTTGTCTTTTCGATCCTGTGTTTGACATCGTGATCTGTGGCTGTGCGGCCTATAGTTGAAGTGATGCTGCTTGGGAAGGTAAGTAGGTCTGTAGGTGAAAGCGACAACTTCGTTTAGATTTCTGTCTTTGATGATGATTGTTTGTTGTTGTTTGGGTATCTTCACCACGTGTATCTTGTCTATGTTCACCTGAGTGAAGTGCCGTCTTCGTTGCCTGGGTTTGCATCTTCTGCCAACTAGTTGGTTTTCGCCTATAGATCTTTGAGTTTGTGCGACGCTAGACATAAATGATCATCGGCGAAATCCAAATCTTTTTCTTTGGTTTTTTGATCGGTCAAACAGCGTATGCCCATCTTCTCGCTCCTCACAGTTTGTTCCACGATCCAGTCGAGTCCAGTTGACCACAATCAGGAAGATGACTGGTGATAATAAGCGGCAACCGTATCTTGACTGCACTTCAAAGGCATCACTGAGCTTTCCATTGTGAATCACTTGGCATGTAGTATCATGTAGCATATATCTGCCGTTGAATGAGGTTGATAAAGGTTTGTGGCAGTAAAAGCATAGTGTTGAAGCAGTTTCCAAATTACTTCTCGGCCTTTTCAAAGTTGATGAAGTTGAGGTAGAGATCCGATTGACTGGTATTCTGTGCTCTGTTCTATGATGACGCTTAGCGTAGCATTGCTATTTCATGGGCACTTGATTTATTTTTCCTGAAGCCCGCCAGCCTGTTCTGGTCGTAATCCAGTTGAATCCAGGTGATATGGCTCAGAACCGAAGTCAGTGGCGCAGATGTATACACACATTATCCTCATCTTAACAACGCTATACCGAATCTCACTATTTTGTCACTCCTCTTTCCTTTCTTCTCGTACTTTATATTTCTTTTGACTGCATTCACTTATCTTCATCCTTCACCTCACTACCTTTTTACTTGATGTGCTGATATGAGGTGTGGCAACTCGGACCGTTATGCAGTAATGCCTGGTCCTATGTTGATAATGATGATGATGATGATGAATCCAGAGGAGTTTTTAGTCTTTCCAGGATGATGTGGTTTAATATTTTGTTTGGGTTGGACAGGCGGATGATTCCGCGCCAATAAGTTGTTGCACAGACTTAGGTCTCCCTTGTTTGGGAGTTTGAAAAGGTAGCCCTCCTTCCAATCAATGGACAGGCACCTTTCTTTTCTTCCAAACCTTGTGCAATAGTTGTATGGGTGTGTCCGCTGTTGTCTCTGCGTCTGTTTTCAGTATTTCTGGTGGAATTCCATCTGGTCTTGCTGCCTTCAGTAGCCTTATGGTGTTCAGGACTTCCCTTATGCTTTTGTCTTTGGGTTTGTGTTCACTGTGGCTGAGCTGGTGGTGGTATTTTTGGACGAGTTGCAGGGGTGTTGGTGGTGGTCGATTCAAGAGTTTCCTGAAGTGGTCAGCCCATCGTCTCCTTTGTTGCTCCTCTTTGGTTGTAACTAAGTTTCCTTCACTATCTTATTGGTTTCATCTGAGTTGATCTCTTCCCTCCCAGATAGTAACCTGTTTATTTGATATAATGTTATCAGGTCTCTCCTATCAGCAGCCTCCTCTGCTTCACTTACCAGTGTGTCGTAGAAGTGTCTTTTGTCTTTCCGTGCACTCTTCACTTCTTTGTCCAGTGTAGTGTTTTATATGTTGTGTTCAGTTCCCCTTTTCGTTGTTCATTCCTGCACTGCAGTGCACTTGTTCATCTTCTGCTTCGCCATCTTCTCCCTTCCCTGTCAGTTTCGTTGTGTCTGTTGAGATCCATTCCTTGACTTGTTTCTTCCTTCCGGTTATGCGGCTTCTTTCAACATCTCTTTCAAGGAGTTCCAGTTTTCTTCGACACAGGTTTCTTCAGGGATGTTGCTCAATGTCTCCCACTTTTGCCTGATGGCTGGCTGACATGTAGATGTCTTTTGTAGTTTTATCGTTCAGTTTCTGTTCTGGGTGTTGAAGTTGAACGGTGGTATATCACCAACTTCTTTCAACGTTAACTTGATTTTGAAGGAAGGTTCCTTTCACTAGATAGTGAGTGGTCTGAACCTGCATCTATTCCTCTTCTTGATCTTGTGTGCAGTAGGCTGCATCTCCACTTTCTTCACATTGAGATGAAGTCAATTTAATTTTTAGTGTGTCCATCTGGTGAAATCACATCTATGTCGTTTTTTGAATATTCTTGTGTTTGTACACACTGCCTCCAATCACCAAATCGTTGAATGCGCGGAAGTCTGCAAACAGCTCTCCATTCTCGTTCATTTCACCGAGTGCTTCCTGTGTTGTCCGATCCGAGTTTGGCATTCATGTCGCCTATTAGAATTTTGATGTCTCCAACTGGGGTAGGGTGTTGTCCAGTACCGGTTGCAGTTTTCTGTAGAACTCCTCCTTCTTTTCTTGATCTGCATTATTTGTAGGTGCATAGCGTAGCATTGATTGATTGTGACTTTCCTTCTTTTGAGTTGAACCACGCTGTCATGATCCTGAAGGAGATTGGTTCCCACTGCATGAGAGCCTTCGATGCTGTTGGGAGGGGGCATCATGATAGCCACTAGAAAACCCAGTATGCTTGTGGTTGTCGTCAGGGTGACAATATCGGAGTAGATTATGGACTCTCCAGTTGACAGTTTGGAGAGTCCACTTCCACTTCACAGATTCCTAACGCTTCTATACTATATGTTCTCGTTTCTTTTGCAATCTGGGTAGCCTTGCTAGCTTCAAACATTGTGCAAACATTCCATGTCCCTATGCTTACTTTTGATTTCATCGAGAGAAGACACATCGGCGAATTGGCTTGCCGAAAGCTTTCGCCAACTCGCATCATTTCGTCTCTCCGATTTCAGCGGGGAGTAAGTTTGTTTTTATTTTAGATATTTTCTTTGTGCTTTGAAGTTTGTTTAGGGATTGGATTTGTTTTGCGAGGTAGGGTTGCTAGCTTTATGCCCAACCTTGCGTGTTTATCCGGGCTTAGGACCAGCTAGTAACTAGTGAACTAGTTAACTAGGCGAGGTTCTACGGCCATTCCAAATGATCAAAGCCATCGTGACTTCATTCCTAGCTTCCTAAGACCCAGCTGTCGATTTCATATAGGAGCCTTCAACGTCCGAACTCTGTGCCAAATAGGACGGCAAGCATCGCTCGTCAGAACTGTAGAATCTTGAGTCATGGGTGCATGTTGTGTCTCTGGAACATGTATACAGGACCCGACTTCACCTAAACACTGTGGTGAATCTTCGAAATTCACCTTATGAGTCTCGGAAAGCCTCAACCAATTGGTGTGGTTCATGAATGTAGACAAGGTGGCGGAGTGCGTTTCGTTCGTTCGAGTGGATACCAGAGGTATAGGCGAGGATAGCGAACAACACTGTCGTACTCAGGGGAGGTCACAGACCCTTATTATATCTTGCATGCATTTTCACACTCCTAAACAAGCAAGTTAGGTACCTCAGATTATTTATAAACTTTTGAGTCATTCTGCTATTACCTGTGTTAAGTTGACTTCTTCACTTTGAAACCACGAGTAGATTCACTGTCCTGCAACTAAGCTTAGACTATTATGGCCGTCAGAATCACCAGCAAAACTAACTATCTGACCAAAGACAACTAAATGTGCACCATCGACTAGGCATTCAATGTGCATCACTAATTAGATGAAGCATTTAGTTAGCTCGAGAGTCATAGTTTGTAATGAATACAGTCGATTTCTATGAAACCACTTAGAAATGTTTGTGAGTCATTTTATATTCTAATAATTGTCAGTAATGAGTATTTCATTTCTGTGTACAGATCACATTTGCTTACGTGATACAAAACGTGTCAGTGCTGGAACTGGTCCATCAATGTTTCTTAGACAATGGCGATCTCAACGTAAAGTTAATGTGTTTGTTTGTTCAAATCATCCATGTGTGATATATTCAATTAAGAATAAATTGATTTTTGCCAACTTAAATCTTAAAGAAGTGAATTTTATGACTCCATTGAATGGAGTATTTTACAATGATTGGTAAGAATTATATATTGTGTAGAAAAATTTAGATTTGTAATAGGAATAGTGCAATGCAAAGTCTATTCATTTATTCATGAATGAGAGGAACAAAGATTTTTTTTTAACGATAGTGATTGTATCATCGAGTTGTGTACAGTCGTATTTATCTGGCGACAAAGTTAGTTGGTTGTTCTAAAAAAGTTACACATTCCAAGTTACATTTAATATAGTTGTGTATATTTCTATCAGAGAAGACGTAGGAAAGATAATGGGACACTATGAATCACTGAACAATGTAATAGATCTTGTGTTATGGACTTGAACGCATGTTATCCGGCCCGATAGTTGCTACCTTGACGCGTTGGTCGGACTTGTATATCACAATAAACCTCGAGGGCCTACCATGAGAGAAAAACCTGTTGGATATTGGTAAGACGATGGTAGCTGGATGGGATGTGACAGCAGTAAGGTGTTTATCTTGGATGATTAGTAGTACCTTTTTCCTTTGGAAGGAGGAGGGGGGGGGGGAGGAGTAAGAAAAGGTTGACCCCAAAAATAGCACATCCGTCTCTGTCTCACGGTCTTCCGGTGCCGGCGGTATGGGTTCTCTCTATTCGGCGTTAAAACAACTAAATCTCAAACTAATTATCTTCAAAAGGATGTGTAACAGACCTCAAGCAGATGTCCAATAGGCTTTGTGGTCACACAAGTCTTTTTCTGCAAGAAGAAATAGTCTTCTAAGGTATAGATGGGCAACAGGGAAGTATCAACCTCGCATACGCTTCCAGTATTATGACTTCATATCAGTTCCTTCAGCTTTTATCATTCATATTCTCAAGCAATCCACATAGTTGAGTTAAACTGCTTTAAAGACTGACGGTTTCATCATTTGTGTAGGACTGAAGCACTAGCTATATATGTGGAGAAAAACATCCGTACCGTGCTCTAAAGGGCATTGATCATTCTCTTTCAAAACATTAACCGGTATCTTAAGTCGCTTTCTATATAAATTATGATAATATTTGTTACAGCAGTTATTCAGGTTGTATGTGATTGATGAAAATCCTATGAAACAAAGTGATGCCATCTTATTCTAAAAATAGTGTCTCCATTGCGTTATTCAACTTGTTGTTTATTTACCTAGGGAGTCAAATTGACGAAATTTCTGAACCAATGACTTTATCAAATAGTTGGTCATATCTCAAGTTGTTATTCATCGTAGACTGACATCAGTTGGAGGAACAAACGAAACCTGGGAGAACTGGAAAGCTGCCTCGTCCCAGTACGGGATTCCTCAACAGTGCGCACCAACGACCCTACCGGGGATCGAACCCCCAACCTTCAGGTTGCCTGGCCAGCGCGTTACCAATAAGCCACTTGGTCAGAATCCAATGGTTCATATTTCAAACTTCTGTTAGCTCACGATATAGCACAACCGGGCACCCAATATCATCGTTGATGGTCGTGATGACAGTTACTCAACGATGATATTGGGTGGCGGTTGTGCTATATCGTGAGCTAACAGAAGTTTGAAATATGAACCATTAGATTCTGACCCAGGGGCCTAATGGTAACGTGCTGGCCACGGAACCTGAAGGTCATGGGTTCGATCCCTGGCAGGGTCGTGGTAGCGCACTACTGAGGAGTCTCATACTAGGATGAAACAGCTACTGTCCATTTCTCCCAGGTTTTCTTTGCTCCTCCAACTGATGTCAGTCTAAGATGAATAACAACTTGAAATATTTCCGAATCCCCACAACTCCCTTAAAATTCAAACAGTTGGTTAGTTGAAACTAAAAAAATATATAGTATTATTTTCCTTTTTATTAAGGAATGGTCTAGCAGTAGTTGTTTACAACTTCAGGTTTGATTTGGATTACAGAGCTATACAACTAATCATATTTATTCTATGTCTACTTCAATTGAAAGTGTAGGATTATAATTATCGTTTCTCTTGGATTTTGTTAAACCACCCTTACTGTTACTGTCAATTTCTTATCATATGGATCCATTTCAAACGTTTTGTTGCTGGTCTCCTGATCACTCACACAATTGATGTGATGATATAAATATATTTATATTAATTAGTACAAACACAACAGATAAAACCGACTCAGAACCTCACAGAAAAAATGTATCGGTTCAATTAGCCACACGTCATATTAGCATTAAAATAATAAGAACAAAAGACTAATACCAAGATAGATAAAGCTGTATTGGAAGAGAAGGAAAATTACAATGAACTGTGAGTACATTCGCACCATTATGATCGACTTCCATCATGTCATTAAGGATCTCCAACCATTGATTCCTATCATCTTAGAGACCGCAACCTCGTAGCCTAAACCCTACGCATACGATTGAGATCAAGACTTATAGACTTTACTGATTAGTGCCATATTCTAGTCTAGCCATCCTGAGCCTTCTTCCGACGTAATCCGACTTCTGTTAGCATTACACATCGAAGTAGAGATTGGTTCAGCATGCAGAAGACATGTCCAAGCCATCTCAGTTGGTGGTTCTCAACGTCATCGACCACTTTCCTTTCCTTGCCTAGTACCCTTAGTCTAGCCTAGATATGACGCACATTGATATGTAATACAGGATCTCCTTTAATTATTCAAGTATATTGGCACTTAAAGAACATTGCTGTTGTTTTTATTTATTCATTTAGCATTGCACTGGTTACTCCATCTGCCCTCATCATTGGTTCTGTAGATGAAATTCAAAAATTGCATGTTAGAACTCTTCCTTTAGAGGAGACACCAAAACGTCTTGCACTACAATCAGAAACTAGCAGTTTAGGCGTTATCACCTACCGTCAAGAAATATTTCAAGAGGGTATGGGCTTTAAACCTGTTCGACCATCAATTTCTTTATCACAGAAAATCCCAAAATCGGCTAGTGGACTTCCGAAAACTGCACCGTGTAAGTTCTTATATAGTGTTTTTTAGAAATGTGTTCGACAATGTTTAGGTATTCAGAACGTGATATAATTGATGATATTATCCTCCAAACAGCTTATATTAATTGTAGAACAGCTCAAAGTTATGAAGTACTGGATATTTGTTTTGTCTTTATTCCTCTGCATGAGGAAACAAGGTGGTATTTTGTAGTAGTAGTGTAAATCAACGGAGTAGTATGATTGTTGTTTAAGGTGGTGATCAGCGAACCTACCTTCGCACATACTACTATAATATATACACTCCAATTTCCTACTAAGACCTTGGGAAACTGACTGCATGTATTTGTTATTATATTAATTGTCCCTTGGGTTCCTAGTGGATCATACCGCTTCAGTAGCACGTCACCATTTCACTCCCTTCTCTGTAGTCTTTCCAACCTGGCTCCACGACTGCCCATAAGCTTTCATTTCTTCCTCACACCATCTCTTCCATGTCACCCTCGGCTCAGACGCCCAACTCGTTGTTTCCCCTTTGGATTAGACTCGACGGTGTGGACTGGCGTTGTGCCTGATGTTTCCCCCAAACCGTCTTCTTTATCATTGTATATCCAGTCCAATCCATCTTCACTTTCTTCTGCATATTTGTTAGACGATAGGTTATTAGTTGGTTGGTTGGTTGGTTGGATGGTTGGCTGCCAGTCGACAGTTCCTTGTTGTTCATTCTTTGTGGCCATCTGATCTTGAGTATGGAGTGAGCGAGATATTGTAGGCGGCAGGTGTTGATGATGTATGTGTGTAGTTTGTTTGAAATGTTTTTCGTAACACGCCAAGTGTGTGAACACCACATAGAAGCAGTGACTTGACTGAGATTCGTGTTGGAAATCGTGATGTTGTTCAGGCTTTATGCTGAGTTGAATGGAGTTGAGTTGAGTTGAGTTGAGTGGAGTAGATTTTCATATTGATTTCAGATTAATGAAGGAAGGTCTGTCTTGTTGTCTTTTCGATCCTGTGTTTGACATCGTGATCTGTGGCTGTGCGGCCTATAGTTGAAGTGATGCTGCTTGGGAAGGTAAGTAGGTCTGTAGGTGAAAGCGACAACTTCGTTTAGATTTCTGTCTTTGATGATGATTGTTTGTTGTTGTTTGGGTATCTTCACCACGTGTATCTTGTCTATGTTCACCTGAATGAAGTGCCGTCTTCGTTGCCTCGGCTTGCATCTTCTGCCAACTAGTTGGTTTTCGCCTATAGATCTTTGAGTTTGTGTGACATTAGACACGAGTCATCATCGGCGAAATCTAAATCTTCCTGCGTTGGTAGTTAATAGAAAAACGTTGTAAAAAAACTTCTACTTTCAACAGACGATATATAATAGGTGTAGTGACTAACTTAAAGTGTTGTAACTCTGAGAAGCGATATAACCTTAGTTGATTTTTCCATGACAATTCACCTATCCCATCAGTAGATCGCTAATCATCAAAGGTGAAAGTCCCAATTACTTTTGAAAGTAATGAAAGTGCTCATTGTTAGAGACTCTAAAATTAAGGGGGGAACACTTGTTCAGTATTTTTTTTGATTATCTGCAACCTTTTAATTAGTTATAGTTTCTGATGAAATCTGTATTGAAAGATTTGTTGTCTACAGTTACGTATAGGTGTTTGAACAATTTAAGAACAAATATATTTTCAGAATAGAATGAGATCATTTTATTTCATGATCCCGCCAATCATCAGCTCAAAACAGTCTATAAATGAAATGAAGTATTAGTGGTGGTAGTAGTAGTAATAATAATGATATAACATACCTTAAATATGTAGAAATAATAGTAAGGTGAGGAAAAACAAGCTTAATGATCACACATCATTGATGATTTATATCTGATGAGGTAGAAAATTCTGGAGCTGTGGGGTGGGGGAACAAATAAAAATTAGAGTAAAAGAAGGGACTGTTTAAGAGCTAGTAGGTTACGTAATTACGTGAAAAACTGGAAAATCGTCAGGTGGTTAACAGTCAGGGATGATGCAGTCAAAAAAAGGAAGATTAGATATATACACATGCGAAAAATTATATGCAGTTACCAAGGGAAAGAAAGGTTAAATACGTTAGTTGGTTGTAGTCAATTAACAGTAAGCCATGGACCTAGGTTTCGTGCTTGTTAAACACTCATCAGCAAGGCATATCTGCAGCCTCAACAGAACTGATACCTTTTCTGAGATTCGTACCCGCGTCAATCAGAGCATCCAGTCAGCTAATTCACCACTGAACTATTTAGGTCACGATTGACCTACTGTAGGACTGGTGGTGGTGGTCACATTCGATCTGCACTCAGAACTAGACAACATGAAGTTAGTTACCCTCCTGTAACTAATCAACTCAGAGGTTAATTACAATCTCTTTCTGAGTACATATAAGTCAGGTTAAAAATGTTTGATATCGTGATCTTTCTCTAATCGGCATTCTTTGTTTATTGATTCTCCTGAAGTGTTAAGAAATGTCTATTTGACATCCTATTTTCATTTGCTAATGTCTTTGTTCTTGCATTATTCAAATTTGTCATAGAAACTAAATATATGTGTTTACCTTAAAAGCTTTTATTGTAATTTATGATAAATTTCAATAATCTTAATTACTTTTACAGCTTCAGTTTCTGCGACTGAACGAAAGTTCCGTGAAATTGAAGTATCTTCCCTTCTCATATTCAATCAATCCAATCTAGAGATTCAATTTGCACACAATTTTTACTTTAGTCAAACACTGGTCGAAGTTGCTGTCAGTATAGCATCTGTTCAATCGGATATTCATAATGGTCCATTGTTTGCTGTAGGTACTGCATTTTTAGTGGAAGATGAAGTAGAGCCATCTAAAGGTCGAATTCATTTATTTCGTTGGGATCCTGAATCTTCAAGATTAGAAACTGTTCAAGTTCATGATGTAAATGGTTCAGTCTATCGAATACTTGATTTTAATGGTCGTTTATTAGCTGCTATCAATAGTTCGGTAAGTATATACTATCTCTGTATTGTTTTCCGTTTTTTTCATTAGTCTCAACTGACGTTTTTTTTTGCGTACATGACATCATTTAAGATTATGTAGATGTGGCTTATTGATCTGGATGCTCGACTTTTAAGCAATGGATCTGAAATTCAACCCCTGTGCTCCATCTACTTAGACATTCTCTGAATCCATAACCTGAATACATTGTACCGAGGAATGAGGAAGAAAGTAGTCAGTAAGTTGGCAATAAGGGAGAGACAGAAGGGATAAAACAATAGCGAGAATTCACTATGATGGTTAAGATAGTGTTAATATACGGATGTATCTGTGTCATTGAGATCGATTGTGAACCATATAACTATTTACATTTCCCCACCTGCTCAGACCAACAACCAGACACTTCATAGAGTGATGCCACACTGTAGTTTGACCATCTCCAACCTTTTTCTCGTCTAAACGTACATAGACGTGCATCGCGCATCCGAGGAGACGGTGACCAGACATGTGTAGAGTATGCTGCAGTCACCTAATTCGTTAAAGTTTTGCAACCCTAATCAAGTAGCTTACCATAGCCTATACACACCTAATCTTTATGTAAATAACGTATTGTTTCCTCTAACATACGGTCAATGCAAGGAAGGCAACAGTAATGAAACACCTGAAACCAGAGAGGTGAAGACGTTGACAAGATGCACAGTCTTCTGAACACTTTGAGTGGCAATCTCAGAATGTTTAAAATGCGTTTCTCACCACCCAAATACGAATTGCTGCTCCAGGATTCGTCTTCAACGGTACCCCACCACACAACACCACACCTAACAATAGAGAGTGTAGTGGTTGAGTGTGTGTGTGTGTGTCGACCACTTCACTTAACTGGCAAGTCAAGTGGAATCAGCCATGATGCGTTCATCAGTGGTCGATGAAATCTCTACACGAATAGAAAATGCTCGGGTGGCAGTCACTAACTTACACAACCTGTCGTGTCTCCGTCATATCCCCATGTTTATTAAGGGTCGCGTGTACTGCACACCAGTACCCTCTGTTCTACTCTACAGCTGTGTGAAACATGGTCATTGAAGAAGGTGGAAGACATGAGAAGGCTGGCTTCAGATGTTTGACCACCCCTGCCCTCGTAGTATAGGCCGCCGTATTCCCTGGTGTCACCAGGTGAGTAATTCAGAAGTCAGGTGTAGAGTTTTAGGGAGAAGAGTTAAGTCAGTCAGTCAGTTGATGTGGTTGTGAATCTTCATTGATTGATTGAGATGACTGGTTGGGACACATGTTACGTATGCCTAGTCGTTGATTTCCCCGTCACATAATGTTGGCCAAAGTAGGTTCAGGCTGGAGAAAGGCTTGAGGCTCGAGGTGGCCATAGACCAAAACATGGCACCAATGTATGAAGTGTTTGACTGTTGGATTGAGTCATGTGGGGAGATGCAAGCTAACCCGTTGGGATCCGCGCAGCAAGCGAAACCAGTGGTTGGAGACTGATTTTGGGTGATCACATGGCTCAGAACGGAAGTCAGTGTTGCAGATGTATGTACACATTATCCTCATCTTAACGACTCTATACCGAATTTCACCATTTTCTCATTCTTCATTTCTCTCTTTTCCTACTTCGTACTTCTTTTGAGTGAATTTTCTTTTCTTCATCTTCCACTTCACTGTTGTTTTACTTGATGTGGTGATGTGATGATGTGTGGCAACTTGGACGGTTACGCAGTATTGCCCTGGTGCTATGTTGATTTAGATTATTATTATTATTATTATTAGTCCCTTGGGTTCCTAGTGGAACATAGGGCTTCAGTAGCACGCCTCCAGTGACCTCTGTTCTCTGAGATCTTTTGAACCTGGTCCCACGACAGCCCAGAAGCTCTCATTTCCTGCTCGCACGACCTCCTCCATGTCACCCTTGGACGTCCAACTCGTCGCTTCCCATGGGGATTCCACTCGAGGGCCTGACGCGTGATGTCCTCCGTCGGCCTTCTCAGTGCATGGCCAATCCATCTCCACTTCTTCCTGCATATTTGTTGCGTGATAGGTTCTTGGTTGGTTCGTTCCCAGAGTTCCTTGTTGCTTATTTTTTCTGGCCATCTGATCTTCAGCAGCGAGCGTAAGCAGTTGTTGATGAATGTCTGTAGTTTATTGGAGATACCTTTCGTGACGCGCCAAGTCTCTGAGCCATACAAGAGCACTGACTTGACGTTGGTGTTGAAAATCCGTATCTTGTTCCGCATGCTGAGTGCTGAAGATCTCCACACTGGTTTCAGGCTAATGAACGCTGGCCTGTCTTGCTTTTCCGATTCTGACTTTGACGTCCTCGTCCGTCCCGCCTGTGGTTGAGACAGTGCTTCCTAGATAAGTGAAGGAGGTTACTTCCTTCAAGTTTCTCCCGTTGACGGTGATTGGAGTTTGTTGTTGTTGTTGATGGTGGTGGTGCGGTATCTTCATCACTTCTGTCTTCTCTATATTCACCTGAAGTCCCGTCTTAGCTGCCTCTTCTATCAACTTGTTAGTTTTTGCCTGCAGATCTTCAAGTTTATGTGACATTAGGCATAAGTCATCGGCGAAATCCAAGTCTTCTAGGTTCTTTTCCGTCGTCCAGTGTATCCCCCTCTTCTCGCTGCCTACTGTTTGCTGCATGATCCAGTCCACCACAATAAGGAATATCATGGGGGATAGTAGGCAACCTTGTTTCACTCCTGTCTTCACTCCACTTCAAAAGCATCACTGAGCTTCCCATTGTGGATTACTTGGCCGGCATGTGGCATCTTCATATAGTTGTTGAATGAGGCGGATAAAGGTTTGCGGTACTCCGTAGTATTGAAGCAGTTTCCAAATTACTTCTCGGTCGACGCTGTCAAAGGCCTTCTCAAAGTCGATGAAGTTGAGGTGGAGAGGTGATTGCCATTCTATGCTCTGTTCTATGATGATACGAAGCGTTGCAATTTGGTCTGCACATGATTTGTACTTCCTGAAGCCTGCCTGTTCCGGTTGATTTAGATGGATGGATGGAAACTTTAAATTTAAGAATGTAATACAATAAGTGGAGTTTTTATTTAGCAGTGACTAAGGTTGTTAGTGGATTTCTTGCGTAC
Organism: Heterobilharzia americana; assembly: GCA_944470555.2. Lineage (NCBI taxonomy): Eukaryota > Metazoa > Platyhelminthes > Trematoda > Strigeidida > Schistosomatidae > Heterobilharzia > Heterobilharzia americana. The sequence continues at coordinate 82,056,099 of OX104130.1, read as the reverse complement.
ATAAGACTATCTGGCTCAAATTCTATTAGTAATACAAATGATTTTAGTGTTCTATGCTTATTTATTTTCTTATACCCTTCGGTTTCTTCATTAATTTATTCTTGTGGTAGATTTTCTGACTGCGGTTGTTAAACTCATCAATCAGACAGGATTGCATTTTATAACCTAGTTGTAAACATTATAGAGAAGTTCTGATGATTACATTGGTTTAGACAACTACTCCTTTATTGTTTTAGTTCTTTGAATGATTTTTGGTATGTTTATGGTTTTAATCGTGAATTTACTTGATTAAAAACAAGAACGTCATCATAGTTCTATCTTTTAGTGTTTGTTAACGACGGGATTCGGTATAGCGTCATTAAGATGAGGATAATGTGTGTATACATCTGCGTCACCCACATCGATTCTGAGCCATATGATCACCTACAGTCAGTCTCCAACCACTAGTTTCTCTTGTCCCATGGACCCTAACCGACTAGTCTGCATCGCCTCCCTACATGGTTCAGTCTAGCAGTCAGAGATTTCATACATTGATGCCATGTTTCAGTCTGGCCACTTCGGGCCTTTTTCCACCCTGAACCTACTTCAGTCAGCACTGTGTGACGATGCAGACGGTGACTAGGTATATGTAACACATGTCCCAACCATCTCAGTCGATGAAGGTTCATGACTGTGAAACATGATCTTTAAAAGTAGAAAACATATGATGGAGTCATCTGCAATTAATAGTGACACGTAGATGTATGCCTTTATCGTTTCTTTTTTCAACTGTATGATTGAGTTTTGTGCAACTTAAAATGCACATTTTCAATATCCGGTGTTGTTTAATATTGTCTTTCTAGTATTTCAATTTGTTATTCATCGAAGAGTGATATCAGTTGGAGGAACAAAGGAAACCTGGGAGCACTGGACAGCTGTTCCGTCCTAGTATGGGACTCCTCAGCAGTGCTCCCACGACCCCACACCAACAGGGACCGGACCCGCGACCTTCAGGTTCCGCTGCCAGCGCGTTACCATTGAGCCACTGGGTCAGAATCCAGTGATCCATATTTCCAACTTCTGTTAGCTCACAATATAGCGCAACCGCCACCCAATATCATCGTTGAGTATCTGTCCTCACGGCCATCAGGCTTTGACTCCACCGGTCACGACTTCTCAACTGATGTCAGTCTTCGATGAATAACAACTTGAAATATTTCCAAATCTCCACAACTCCCTCAAAATTTCTAGTATTTGTTTGTGACGCATTTCCTTTTGTTGTTTGTATTGTATACTAAATTTGTGTCAAGCTGAAGAAATACTTTTCATGAAAGATTTTGCGAACATATTTCTTTTACAAATCGATAAAAGTTTCTTTTCTCTCTTTCTTTTGTATAATATAGGTGAGACTTTTTGATATTAAAGAGGATTCTTTACGATTGGCATGTAGTTTCAATGAGAGTATTATTGCTTTATTCCTTCGTCGAAAAGGTGATTTTGTTCTTGTCGGTGATTTAATGCGTTCATTAACGCTACTACTATTCAAAGCGAATGTCAACAATTTTGAAGCTGTAAGTTGAATTTTTAAATCTTAAACACAGAAGTGTTATTTCATATGGTTTACTTTATTAGTTGTATTTATCTTGTTCTGACTTAAAGAGGGGTATCAGTTTATTATCTGTAAAATCTGATCATTATGATGTGTAGCAAATTGAACCAGTGGGCTACTGTGCTAGGATCACCTTAAGGTAAAAAAAACCTGGTATAGTTTGGGCGCTTCTAATTATACCTAGTTTTAAAACTAATCAGAAAGTGAAGATTTGATCGATACAATTCCTTCCATGTCTGGTACCTTCGAGACCCCGGGTAAGACATCGTGTAACTGTGGACCCTAAGGTCTTTGACACTGTTAATCAAACTATTTCCCTCATGGTTATCAAGCGAAGACTTCAACGTTCTTATAAATTCTGATAATTGATGATCTCGATCGCTTTGATGACTACCTGGTGTTTCCGTACACTACCTAGTTCTTCCATTATTCTAATAAATAACTCATTTCGAAATGGTGGAGAATATTTGTAGCTCAGGCGGATGGTCTTGGTTGTGTTGTGTTCTCTGAGCTGTGTTATTTAGTCATGGAGCTTTTATCGTCTTTCGAGAGAGCGACATCTTCACGACTAACTTCACTATGAAGTGAGCTATCAACATCTCTCCGTCAGTGATTTAGTAGCTCACCCTGACTAACTGGTTTGTGATTGGTTATTTCCTTTGATTATTATATCATTGACTGACTGCAAGAAATTCGCTCCAAACACTATTATGCAGACCAAATGATGCAACAACCGAAGAAAACAAACCGAGTATCATTTACAAAATCAACTGCAATAACTGTAGTCAACATTACATTGGATGGAGTGGTTGCCATCTTCGCCGTCGTCTACATAAACACCATTTGGCTATTCAACGTCACACATGACATTTCATCACTCATTACAATCCATGTGGATAACAACTATAGACATGAATTCGATTTTGACAATGTAGACATTTTGGATGGAGAGAGGAAACACAAAAATATGAGAGAATTCCTAGAAGCTTGGTACTCAGGTCTGTCAGTCAGCAATGAATAGATGTATAGACATAGACCCAATCTATCAACAGATGAAAACAGTGACAATCGACAGAAAGGTGAGAGGTGAAGCAGAGGAACAGCCAGCCAACAAGAAAATCTATGCAATGATACACCAATAAAGGGAAACAACCAATCACAAAACATTTAGTCAAAGTAAGCTATTAAATCACTCAAGGAGAGATATTGACAGGTCACTTCATACTGAAATTAATGCTGATGATGTCTGGCAAGACGATGAAAGCTCCACGACTAAACAACCCAGCTCAGAGAACACAATACTACCAATAACTCATTTCTTCAGACAATGGTAGAAAACCACAAGGTTTTGCTACTTTACATCGTTTCACAGTTGGAACAGTCTTCTCGAATTCAAGGAGAGTTTCTTTTATACGGAAACTGAAGTAATGTCGTCCAATTAGGAGTTTCTTCAAGAACGTATAGACCCTCATAATCAAAGCCTCCTGACCTCACAAAGAACGGCTTGTTCTGCTTGTGGATGAGTATCGACACCCTGAAAAATTGCCAGTAAAGTGATCAAAATTAATACATTGGACAGATTTTTAATTCTAAACAACTTTATAGTTTAATCGGTTAAATGTCCTGTCCCTACTTATGTCTTGTTTCGCTAGATTACACTTTATAATTCATTGTCTATTCATGGTTTGAAGTGTCTTGTGCATGCTGATTTACTTACTAGATAGATGGAATAGCCTGAATTCGAAATAGGTTCTATAGTCCTTATTAGAAGATTTCCACTATCCTGGTAGACGAATCCTCCACATCTTTCTGTAGAGCCTTTCAGTCAATTCAATTTAAGAAGTATATCGAGTGAAACACAATCGTAACATGACTGGTAGCCTAGAGGTAAGGTTTAGATAGGTCCTCAGTCAGCAGCCTTATGTACAATCATGCGCTAAGCAATGAAGACTATTGATACTACATGTCTGCCGTATACCTCAGTTGGTGGAATGAGGTTCGAACCCCTTACCCATTGGCTAAAACTCACCTCTCTAAACCAATGAACCGATGATTTGAATCTTGCTGCTATCCGTATTTTTATTACATCTTCAATCACTACCCAGTATTAATTATAGATAAGTAAGTAGTATTTCAGTCGCTCTCATTTGTCATCGTCACTTCTGAGGTGCTTACCCATTGTTTCTACATACTTACAGTGTCAACATACGAACAGTTATGCCTTACTCTCTCGATACCTGGTCCAGTGGATTGGGTTAACTCCTAATAGAGGATAACTTGTATTTTCTTAGTTCATCGTAGTAGGAATATGACCATCTAAGTATTTTTGTGACTAAATTTCTGGTGAGTGAACTTTATCGAGAAGTTAACTAGGCTGTAAGTACCACGAAGGTAACTATTGTGTTAAGTAATCAAGATGAATCTACTAATTTTTAGTCAGTTAAATGTACATCACCAGAAATGTCGGTGCACCAGAGTATCGTATCACTTCGCTTAGTAACCAAATTGTAAGACATTGGTTCGAACCACCAAGGGGGTGTCAACACTTCATCATGGTTACAAATACACCTTACTGATGTGTCAATAAGCATGAAACCCAAGTTTAGCAGGGTTTCTAGCCGATTCAATCTCACCCTTTGTTATATTATATAGAGTAAGATACCGAGCTTTCAGTTATTTACTTTTCTTATGGCTTTCTACAACTTGTGATTATATTACTAATCATTTATAAGCCAATATCTTGGTATGAAGTATGACGGAAATAACAGATTCAGTAATATCATGTTCTTTGTGGTCTTCACATGAACTTCTTTATTAAAGTATTAGTCTATCTCCGAAGTATTCGTATAAACAAAAGAGATATCTGCACAACGTTTTCAAAGTTTACTAAGATGATGGAGAATATTTGTAGCTTAGGAGAATAATTTAGATGGTGTTGTGTTCTCTGAGCTGGATGGTTTAGTTATGAAGCTTCTACACTGTCGTTGTAGACGTCAGCAGCGCAAACTTCAGATCGAAGTGAGCTATGCGACTTTATGGATTACCGAAAATTAACAAGGCCGGTCTACCCCTTCGTCCGATTTTAGACATATCTGAGTCTCCTTACTATCCAATCGTTAAATAGCTAGCTGAAATCCTAGAGCCTGTGACAAGACAGATCTCCATTCACTCCCTATGCGAAACTTTTGAATTTTGTTGATTGCATAAGAGACGAAGATGTATCTAATAAATGTATGATATCACTTGATTTCAAGTCACTTTTCACCAATGTCCCACTTGCCGAAATTATCTCATTCTTATGCAGATACATAGAAGATAACAACATAAATGTTGGGATATCGAGCCCCTGGCTTAAGGAACTGTTACTTAAATGCACATTCAACGTTCAGTTCACATTTAACGACGTGATTTAGAAACAGAAAGATGGAATCGTCATGGGATTTCCACTAGGTTCACTACTAGCATACTGCTTTATGACCAGTTTGAAGAACAGACGCTTGAAATCAACAATTGAAGGTTTTCATCTATACAAAAGGTACATGGACGATACTTTTATTATCTGTGCTCATCAATATGATTTGAATCACGTCCTACAAACATTCAATAACTGCCATTCAGCAATTAGATTCACCCTTGAGGTCAGAAATCGATCGAAAATTCACTTTCTTGATGTAGAAATGACAAGAACAGCTGATAAAACGTTAAGTAGATCAATTCACAGAAAACCAATGTAGGATGGTCAGCTGACGAACTTTAATAGCTGGGTCCCCATGAGTCGTAAGCGAAATCTGATCATATCCCTTGCCAACTCGCATCAGACGAATCTGCAGTCCCGATGTGTTATAAGAAGAAATTTCTGTTCCACAAAACATCCTGATTTAAAACGGATCCCCACTACGCTTCACAGAAAAACACATTGAGCCTAAAGCTCGCAAACAGAACCTTAACAGCCTTCCGAAAAAAGATACTTTATATGAATCTAAACTTCAAAGGTGATTCTGCCTCTGACACTAAAAAGGAGGATATCAAACGCACTAGGGAAAACACTCTTTGCATCAACGCTGAGACTAGTATTCTCTTGTCACCCAACGATTTCTAACAACTCAAAGGAGAAACTTTCTCACCTGATCACTTCTATGTGCATATATCAATTCACCTGCTCTTGTGGAGTAAGGTATGTAGGTCGTTCGATGCGGCTGTTATCCTGCGTTGTTACAAAGAGGTAGCAATGGAGCGATAAGGAGTGCTATAATTGAACACATCGTGAGCACGAATCACGCTATCTTAAGAACCTCCTCGTTTAAAGTCATCCACTAAGTGAAAGGAGACCTTCGAAAGGCTGTATATCTTCGTGTTCTCTGCATCACCAAAACTTTTGTCATTCATATAGAAAAACCTAAACTGTGTACGCAAAAGAAGATTGTTCAACCCTCTTCTCCTATTATGGTCTTAATTTTCAGTCTTTGAAATCTCTTGTGTCCCCCCCTTCTCGTTTTTCTGTTTTGACACTTCACTTCTTGAGTGATTTGCTACTCAGTCGTGTTACTATGCTTTGCTTGATTACAATTGAGAAGGTTGCACCATCAACATTCTTGTACTCGGGTTAATCTACCTGTGAACTTCGTACTCATGTAAGTGTTTACATTTCCTCACTCACTGTGTGGATTTGAATGATGACTGAGGGGGATGTTGAATCCCATCTGGTAGATAAATCTGTGGTGGTTAGTCATGAGATTTACTGTGCCACTACTCTCTGGCTCTCATCTCCTCGGTTTAATCTACGAATGTTACGCTTCGGAAGTTGTTTCATACACATTTTCTTGTTTATACATTCAGATGCCCATCGCAATACGAGCAATAAAGCCCACTCCATCCATCCATTCAGATCAACATAGGACCAGGCATTACTGCATAACGGTCCGAATTGCCACATCTCATATCAGTGAAGCACAAGATGAAGATGAGAGAATGCAGTCAGAAGAGATATAAAGTACGAAAAGAAGGAAAGGAAAAATGAGAAAGTGGTGAGATTCGGTATAGCCTCGTTAAGATGAGGATAATGTGTGTATACATCTGCACCACTGACATCAGTTTTGGCCGTATCACCTAGAGTCTCCAACAACTGCTTCCTGTTGTTGCACGGACCCCAACAACTTACTCTGCATTGCCCCACATGGCTCAAACCAACAGTCAGAGACTTCATACATTGGTGCCATGTTTTAGTCTATGGCCACCTCGAGCCTCAAGCCTTTCTCCAGCCTGAACCTACTTTGGCCAACATTATGTGACGGGGCAGTCGACGACTAGGCATAAGTAACATGTGTCCCAACCAGCCACCTCAATCAATCAATGAAGATTCACAACCACATCAACTGACTGACTGACTGACTTAACTCTTCTCCCTAAAACTCTACACCTGACTTCTGAATTACTCACCTGGTGACACCAGGGAATACGGTGGCCTATACTACGAAGGCAACGGTGGTCAAACACCCGAAGCCAGCCTTCTCATGTCTTCCACCTTCTTCAATGACCATGTTTCACACAGCTGTAGAGTAGAACAGAGGGTACTGGTGTGCAGTACACGCGACCCTTAATAAACATGGGGATATGACGGAGACACGACAGATGGTGTAAGTTAGTGACTGCCACCCGAGCATTTTCTATTCGTGTAGAGATTTCATCGACCACTGATGAACGCATCATGGTTGATTCCACTTGACTTGCCAGTCAGGTGAAGTGGTCGACACACACACACACACTCAACCACTACACTCTCTATTGTTAGGTGTGGTGTTGTGTGGTGGGGTACCGTTGAAGACGAATCTTGGAGCAACAATTTGTATTTGGGTAGTGAGAAACGCATTTTAAACATTCTGAGATTGCCACTCAAAGTGTTCAGAAGACTGTGCATCTTGTCAGCGTGTTCACCTAACAGGACAATGTCATGTGCGTATGCTATGTCTAATGAAAATTCTGCTGCGATTAGGTCAACGTGTGTGTGTTTAATCATGTGACGAGAGGGAGACCTCCATGAGAATATCTATGGTGATATTGAATGAGAATGGAGGTAGTGGGCACCGTTGACGGACACCACTTGATGAGCATGGCTCACCTGACATCTCACCATTGGTTCTAACCCGTCCACAAGTGTTCGAGTAGAGAGTGTTCAAGAAGGGTGTTGTAGTTACTCGGTACGCCTTTTAGTGAGCGACATTGCCATAAGATTTTTCGATCAAGGGATTCTAATGCCGCTGCCTTCAGGTCGATAAATACAGCCAGTATCGGTCGCCGGTGAGTGTGTTTGTGTTCCAAAACTTGGTGTAGTGTGAATACTTGGTCGATACATCCGTGGCCAGGTCTAAAGCCTACTACTAGCAGTTAATTTGTTGTTGTTTTTAAGACGTGTTTCACAGTGACACTACTTTGTTATTTTAGATTGGAAGACATCGGCATCCTCGTTGGACAACATGTATTGAAATTCTTGATGATGAACACTTTCTTGCCGCTGAAGTGGAAAATAATCTTTTTGTCGTTTCAAGAGATTTACCGGAAAATACTAAAGAACCAAGTTTTCGTGCTTTATTTACATCACCTGAATCTTGTGTCTTACCATCATTATCTTCACATTTACAATCAAATAAGACAGGTTCGTCTACACAGTCTGGAAGCATTACAACAGGTGAAGCTATTGCTTCTAATACTACATCGAGTACAACTTCTGTGAGTTCAACAACATCTGCAGCAGAAAGTCGAAGTAATGCACCATCGAGTCGTCACTTTCTTGATTCTCGTCTTACTGGCACAAAACCAAATTCAAGCGGTGTATCCGGAGAAATGCAACGCTTAGTTGACTGTGCTTATTTTCATACAGGAGATTTCGTTAATGTATTTGTGCGTGGTAAGTGTTTCATGTGATTTTTTCTTCTAGAATTTCAGCATTGTATTTTCTGTTTATGTCAGTAATGCATGTTCATCAATTGTGGGAAAAATTTCAGTTATTCAGTTTCATTTAGTTTAATTTTACATAATAATGGTAACATAGTTAGGAGAGAAGGCAAAGCCTTCACTATGTTTACCATACAAAGAAGGCGTCTCAGAGCGCTACAAAGAAATTTCGATAACCCTAGGATTCGAGTGGTTTTTCAATCAACAAAGCCTCTTTAAAACAAGCTTTGTAGGTTAAAAAAAAATCCTATTGATCCAACTAGACAAAACAAAGCTTAGTTTACTGAAACCCTTGCGATGATTCTGAAATCAAAGTAGCCGACCAGGATCAATTAGAACAACTGAGCGCGAAAACTTAGCTAAATCAAGATTAGTCGATCCTAATTTAGAGAAAAGTTAGTCGGCTACATCTATGCGCATCATTGGGGTGGTATAGAGCGACAGTATTAAAAACTAAGTTAGGTGGAGGAAGGGAGAGATTGTTGACCGACTCAATCTTTGTTTATCGAATCAACACCAAATTCATGCAATGGAAATGATTGTGTACCTGTCCCAGATATGTGGAAAATTCTACTACCTATGTCATTACAGAGATGTAGGGAATATTAGGACTGTATAAAGTCCGTTTCGAAGTTGTGAAGTTGGTTACGTGATATGAATATGGACAATAAATAAAATATGTCCAAAAATTACATTATCCAATAAAAATGATACTGTTCCTTCACTGTGTGATATTTCTAATAAACATACTAAAATGGAATTACAATTGTTGATAATGCTCAAGCTTAACTTCTTTATTAATAAAGATGGATTAGTTCTATAGAGAGCTATCGGCTAGTTTTATAGACAGTGACTTTTCATTCAATACAGTTGTAATTCATTACTTTGAATATTTTCAGCCAGTTATAGTGTTAGGTTAAAATCTCGCCTTTTTTTCTACCAAGGTTTGAACTGTAGCAGTCAAGTATTGTTTCTAACTGACACAAAATATATATGACCTATTGCTTAGTCTACTAACCTGATACATAGTTGATCAGTCATTCTAGTGACAAATTGAGACTCCACTAATGTGTAGGTTTTTCTTTTTTTCTTTGCTTAATTTCAATTGAATATAAATTTATGGATGAAAGTTTCAATTAGACAATTTATTAAATATTAATTTGGTAACTTTATACATTTAGGTAATCTTGTACTTCAAAATACTGAAGAACGTTGGACAGCTATTGGTTATCCTGGTCATTTATATGGTACTGTCAATGGTGGTTTAGGCCTTCTTGTTCAACTTTCTCCTATTTTATTTGCATTTTTAAAAGAAATTGAATTTCGATTAACTAATCTAGTTGTTCCTGTCGGTGGATTTGCACATGATACATGGAGAGCTTTTAAAGCAGATCGTGAAATTAAAATGGCGCATAATTTTGTAGATGGTGATCTTATTGAAACAGTTACAGATTTGAATATGGAAGATAAAACAAAATTAGTTAAAGGCTTACGTATACCGGTATGTAAAACTTTTCGATATTATCATTATACTTTATGGAATAATTCCTTATATTACTTATTCTTTCAATGTGTATCATACCCATGCTGCCTCCCTGGTGAGAAAGGGGACTTAGAAAAGTTTAGTCCTATAAACAGCACACTTTCCTGCCCTACGATCTTCGGGTGCTAGCTCAATCGGTTTTCTCTGTCTGGTGTTAGAATAACCAAATCTCAGGCCAACAGTCCTCAAAGCGGCTGTGTATACCAGGTGTCCCATGGGCCCTACGGTCACACAAATCCTTTTCTCTTTCAGAGGTCTTAAGAAGAAATAGCCTCCATGGTGTAGACAGTCGAGAAGTGTTAAGTGGCCCGCATGCTTCCAGTCGTCTATAAGATCTAAACAAACATGACCTGTCCCCTTCTATCTTCGCCTTTACCTTCTTCTGATACCAATAATAAGGCATTTACAACTTTCTCAGCCTCACATCACTCTGCGACTATTGCTAACTATCAGAACCATCGAGATTTCATTCCTACTGTCCTAAGACCTCGCCATCGATTTCATATTGGGGATTTCAACGTCCGAACTCTATGCCAAATTTGACAACGGGTATTGCTCACCAGAAATCTGGATTATCAAGCTATGGATCCTATGCTGTTTTCGAGACACGTTTATAGGATCTGAGGGTGGTTATTAAACCGAATTCACCTCGCCAATGTAGTGAATCTCCGAAATTCACTTAACGAGTATCCAGAGATTCAATGGCTAGCCGCCGTGAACTCATTGGTGGTACACACAACATTAAGTTCTTGAGCAGAAAGTGCGGTTCTCGATTAGATACCAGTCAATAGCTGTATGTGTGTTGTTCGACTGAATAGATTTGTAAGAACTAGGAGTGATCATGAGACTAGCTAATGCCTATTTGTAATCTCAGCCTACACACGCATTGACTGCAGTTCGAGTGATGCAAAGGATGAAGTCTAATAGAGGCTGTAAATTTTGCTACAAAAATCAAAACGTTCAGATGTAGTCATAATGGTATGTGACTTTAACGCTCAAGTGACAAAGTTTAACCAGTCGGCGGTATCTACGAAATCCCATGACAATGAACCAACAACGGTGATCATCTGTTTCAGTTTTGTTCTGACGATCACTTGTTTCTGATCAACGCTAGCTTTAAGTGTAAGAAGAGACTGTTTCATATGGTGTCTGCTGACATCAGACCAATAATGAATACAAGTAGATCATATTACTATAAGCCATCGTTGGCAAGAGTTGGTGGACAATTGCCGCTCTTTCTGGATTACCTATTTGGACTCCGATCACGTGCTAGTGTATGTCTGTACCGTAATGGTCGCAGAAAAAAGGCGACAGTTAAACCCGTGCTCAACTGGAAGATAAGAACACTAAGTATGTTTTCATGGAGAAGATAGCTAGGCGTGTACCTCAACGTGACAGAAATACTTATCCTGAGGGAAACCTGGGGTGGTATTAAGTCTTCTGCATAAACAGCGGTTAAGACAGTTTGTAACCTACACGCGAAGGTTAGCAAACGCCAGTGGATTTCCTCATCGTCACCCGAACTGATTGATTTCAAAAGACTCTTTCCAAAAGACTGAAGCCACCATGAAAAAGGATGGCAACTGAAACGTAAGTTTTCGCAATGATTGCGGGGATGAAAGTAAGAGAGATGGAAAAGGTATCGGCATTGGGTAACATGCGGCAATTATTTAGGCTTATTGAGGATACTGGAAAGAAAAAGACGCTGGTGAGTGAGACCATCAGCGAAAAGTGTGAGACATTGATAACCTCTTAGTACAGACGGCTAGAATGTTGAGTAGAACACTTCGAAGCAGAGTTCAATCTGCCCTCGGCAACACTTAATTTGCTCAACATCCAGTCTGAACCTCAGTGGGACGTAGATGTTGGTCTTCCAATTGTCTTTGAAGTTAAGAAAGCAGTATCGAATCTGAAACGATGCAAAGCACCAGGTGGACCTGATATTTCGCCACCCGAAGGTATCAAGGATGGAGGCAGAAAATGGTGCTAATTAAAGTAACAGAGGTGCCAAATAGTGTACGAGATTTTTCATCTGAATTGACAACTAGTAGTGGTGTTCACCACGATACCCGTTGTTGTTCAACATCTGTATAGACTTACTAATCGGAACAACCCTAAGTGCGTCAAACACCACATGGATTGATCTACCCCCTAGAGAGCTTCTACTTGACTTGGAGCACGCCAACTGGCGAGCTTCCCAACTGCTTCTTAAAGGAGAAATCTACTCTACTGCAATCTTTTCTGTCCTGTTGATTTTATTAGTCAGTCATTCTTGTTATACGATTATAGGACAAGGCAGTGTAAAGTAGAAGATATAAAGAGGCTACAAGTTTTTTACTACAGGTATCTTCATAGCATTGCTCGGGTATGGTGAAATCACCATGTGAGTAATGTTTAGGTCAGGTGAAGGGTGCTAAACAAGACAGGCAAGTCGACTGAAATGGTTCAGACATGTACTGCGCATACCGAGCCACAGCTTACCTCGACGGCCATGCTAAGTAAAAGCTGGATTCGGTTGAAAGAGGTTTGAGAATGGCCAGACCAGGAGGTGGCACCAGTCGATGAAGTCTCTTATTGTTGGTCTTTTTGTGGGGAGATGTACACTGGCTGGTTAGGGTCCCCGAGACGAAATGAATCAGTGCTTGAAGACTTTTAGTGACATAGCTGAAAATCCGCTACAGTGGTGCAGATGTATTCAGTTCTTGACATCGTCTAAAGCTCGAATATTCGCACTGACCGTTTTATCTTCTTATTGTTTATTCTCTCATACAACTTTATCTACTTTGATATCACTCGTTTTCGATTCAACTGTTCTTTGTGTACAACTGTGAAGTGTGGCAACTGAAACTGATGCATTTCTATGCGAGGCTGTACCTAAAAACTATAATATCTAACGAGACTGTAGACCACTGATTCGCATCATCTGTTGAATGCAGCTCAGCACAACTATCCTTCATTCCACAGTGTCGTGTAATACAGTGACCACCTCTTCTAAATAATCGGATAGGTAATATGCAGCGAACAAGACACATAACTTATATACAGATCATCGAAATGGTTTGTTCGTAGTCAATGTTCACATCTAGTGTCCGGCAAGTGTGCAACTGAATGTCCGAAGTACCTACAAAATATTCCTGCGGATACAATAGTGAGTAAACATAGTCGTCAGATCTTATCATCTTGGATCAGGTACATGTTAGATATGTAGAACGGAAGTACCTCCACCACAGCATTGTATATTCTATCATCTATAGCTATGCCAACATCCTGACAGTATCATAGGTTATCAAAACTGTTGTTTGATACTCTGGCTTACGACACATACTGATAGTTCATATTTGTCACACATTAACCATCAGTCACTCGGGGTAGGTGGAAAAATGGGCTTGTACCAATGTTTAATGGGTCTAAGCGTGTCACTGCCGTAAAATGATGTCCTTTGTGTCACCACTATATTTCGACCTACTGAGATATATGGCATCGATCATACTACAAGCCGAAGTTATCTTTCAGAGTTTATGCTAACTTGGGACGAGATAGATGGATGCAATCCTTCTGTCCTCAGATGGCCAGAAAGAATAAGCGACAAGGAACTCTGGCTGGCAGCGAACCAACCAAAAACCTACCACTCAACAAATATGCAGAAGGAAGTGGAGATGGATTGGGCATGCACTGAGAGGACCATTCGGGGACATCATGCACCAGGCCAGTTGCTCGAGTGGAACCCATATGGGAAACGACTAGTTGGGCGTCCGAGGTGAGGGTAACATGGAGGAGATGGTGTGAGGAAGAAATGAGAGCTTGTGGGCAGTCATGGAGCCAGGTTGAAAAGATTTCAGAGAGCAGAGTGGAATGGAGACGTGCTACTGAAGCCCTATGTTCCATTAGGAACCCAAGGGACAAATAATAATATAATCCTTCTGTCAGTGACTCATAATCACATGATGGGGTGGTAAAGAGATATCGATTATCGAATCTTTGTTCATCTAGTCAACACTAAATTTCACGATAATCCTATTACCATTTAAACGAAGGAATAACAAATAACCAAACTATAAAAGCTAGTCGTCAAGATTTACTCGATCATCTTGGTATATCCATAAGCAATAATCTCTTTTCTGGATAAGTCGTCTAAAAAATAATACTATTTCATTGTGTGTTGAATCAAATGAACATACTTAGTATGAGAATATCCTCTGCTTTACCGTTTGATGTTGGGAATCAGTAAGATAGGAAGTTATGCTTAGTCAAGGTTTCATGCTTATTAGGACTCATCAGCGAAGAAGAGAAACTATAGTTCCTTCAGTTATGTTCAAACCTGCGTTACTCAGTGATGAAGTCAGAGACCTAACCACAGTGCTCAAAATTCTATTCTTATAAGATGATTTTGCATTCCATATGAATTAATGTTTATCACTTCAAGTATTTGTTTTTAGTCTAACCAACTTTTAGAAAAATTATTCATTTTCTGTAGAAAGAATCACTTTTGACTACTTATCACCTTGTAGTTAGTTAACCAACTGAAGAGTAAGAAACCAATAATTCCATACTAGAACCCAACTGTTACCTACAAGTTTACAGTTCCCGTAAGACGCTTAACTGTATCATCACTATCACGTCTAACCTATTTATCTACTGATATTAGAACATGTATGCCATATTTTCTGAGTTCAATCACTTTGATATTGCAGTACATGTATCTGGTTGTTTCACTAATAATAATAATAATAATAATAATAATAATAATAATAATAATAATAGTTTGAACTGAGCCACCTTGTTCACATTCGTGAAGTAGGCAATGAGCCACACCTTTTATGCGTGAGGATTAATGATACTACAACCTGGTTACCTAAACCTCGGTAAATAGAGTGGGATTCGAACTCATCACCCAATTGGTTGAAACTCATCTCCCTAAATCGATGAATCACAGTATATTCGGTTTAAATTGATGAATTATGAATCTTTCCAGTAGGCATGTATACAAAATATTTTAATTTGTGTAATAAGCGTTAAATTTTCATTCACAAGTATATCGTTCGTCTGTGTTAGTTTGACATTGCCAGGAAGACTTAGTAGTAATAGTAGTAGTAATAGCAAACTTTACCGTTGGTTAAACGATATATCTATTTGTGATTGATGAACTCAGGAGTTTCTTAAATTCGCATGTCAATCCTGATATGATTTCTCTAGATAGTTATCTAACAGATTTCGTAAGCAAAAAGTTGACCAGCAATCATCATCCAAATCAACATAGAATCAGGCATTACTGCGTAACGGTCCGTGTTGCAATAGCTCCTATCAGTGTATCAAGTTAAAGGCAGTGAAGTGGAAAATAAGGAAAAGAAACTTCAGTCAAAAGAAATACCAAGTACGAAAAGAGAGAAAGGAAGAATGAGGAGACTCTGAGATTAAGCATAAAGGTTAAGGTGAAGATAATATGTGTATACATCTGGGTCACTGACTTCGGTTCTGAGCCGTGTGATCACCCAAAATCAGTCTCCAACCACTGGTTTCCCTTGTCACGTGGACCCCAACTGGCTAGCCTGCATCACCCCACATGGCTCAGTCCAACAGTCAAACACTTCATACATTGGTGCCATGTTTTGGTCTATGGCCACCTCGAGCCTCAAGCCTTTTTCCAACCTGAACCTACTTTGGCCAACATTATGTGACGGGGCAGTCGGCACCTAGGCATACGTAACATGTGTCCCAACCAGTCATCTCAATCAATCAATGAAGATTCACAACCACATCAACTGACTGGCTTAACTCTTCTCCCTAAAACTCTACACCTGACTTCTGAATTACTCACCTGGTGACACCAGGGAATACGGTGGCCTATACTACGAAGGCAACGGTGGTCAAACACCCGAAGCCAGCCTTCTCATGTCTTCCACCTTCTTCAATGACCATGTTTCACACAGCTATAGAGTAGAACAGAGGGTACTGGTGTGCAGTACACGCGACCCTTAATAAACATGGGGATATTACGGAGACACGACAGGTTGTGTAAGTTAGTGAAAGCCAACCGATCATTTTCTATTTGTGTGGAGATTTCATCGGCCACTGATGAACGCATCAGGGTTGATTCCACTTGACTTGCCAGTTAAGTGAAGTGGTCGACACTCACACTGAACCACTACACTCTCTATTGTTAGGTGTGGTGGGGTACCGTTGAAGACGAATCTTGGAGCAACAATTCGTATTTGGGTAGTGAGAAACGCATCCCAAACATCCTCAAATGGCTACTCAAACTGTGCACAAGACTGTGCATCTTGTCAGCGTGTTCACCTAACAGGACAATGTCATGTGCGTATGCTATGTCTAATGAAAATTCTGCTGCGATTAGGTCAACGTGTGTGTGTTTAATCATGTGACGAGATGGAGACCTCCATGAGAATATCTATGGTGATATTGAATGAGAATGGAGGTAGTGGGCACCGTTGACGGACACCACTTGATGAGCATAGCTCACCTGACATCTCACCATTGGTTCTAACCCGTCCACAAGTGTTCGAGTAGAGAGTGATCAAAAAGGGTGTTGTAGTTACTCGACACGCCTTTTAGTGAGCGACATTGCCATAAGATTTGTCGATCAAGGGATTGTAATGCCGCTGCCTTCAGGTCGATAAATACAGCCAGTATCGGTCACCGGTGAGTGTGTTTGTGTTCCAAAACTTGGTGTAGTGTGAATACTTGGTCGATACGCCCGCGGCCGGGTGTAAAGCCTGCCTGGTGTTTTCGGACTTTCTGTTCCCTGGCTCCACTCAGGCGTCGACGAACTTTAGAACATAGAAGCTTGGACACTATGTTCGTCAGGCTGATTCCTCTGTGGTTATTACAAGAGGACTTCTCGAAAACTGGGATAATCAGTGACTTAGACCAGTCAGAAAGGGTCGTATTTGATTCCCATATACTAGTTACCACTTCTGTTAACGACCAGCAATCATATACAGCAAGCAGTACTGGTTTTTTTAAAGATAGATTACTTTTATTTTATGCAGAGATGGAATTACTTCTTCGTTATAATATGAAGTGAGTATGAGATTAAAGTGGCAGTTAAGTGACGACCACAAGAATATATCAACTGCATTTTGGATTGGCTTGTACTGCATACTTACCTCCTGCCTGAAAGTTTTGCCATGCACTTAATTTTCTTCCTCATTTTCTGTTTTTAAGGTAAATATGAGTGAGTTTGGAACAGCTGGTTTTACGTGTACTTCGGATCCTGAAACACGAGAATGTACTGTCGAGGATTTGGTCAAAGTTGTCGAAGAAATGGCACGTTTGCATTAAGCAATGTTTTTAGACAAGACATAAATACTTTATATATAGATATATGAAGTACATTTATAAAAATGTGGCACTATCTTTGCTGCTATTCACGACCGTTATACTTCACTCATGGTGATAAATGTTGTTAGGTATTTTTTAAGTATGCAATATTTTTCCTGTTAAATTTACTCCATAAATTCCAAAACCATATTTCTGTATATTTTCCTCATGACCAATACAACTTTGTTCCTGCTATGTATCGCTTTTTTCCCAATTATATCTATTCGTATACATGAAAGATTCCATCGCAAATCACTTGGGAAACAAATAGATTCGCATGGTAATTCGTTTCTCCCTTTACTGTTTGCGCATTGTATATGTATAGATATATACTGATCGAAATGGCTGTAAAAGTAGTTATAAATGGGGTTAAGGATGAGAATTAGCTTACGCATCGACCTAAGGTGCTGATCGAGGAAACCGTGCCTGACGTCTATAGTTTTTTTAAGTTTCAAACTAAAATATATAAACAAACTGCAGGGGTTACCATGGGATCATCGATATTTTCTATAATCGCAGACATATATATGGATATGTTTAGTAATGATGGGCAGTGGAATCTGGGATGCGCATTTCGTCCTGTTTGGGACTCGTCAGCTGGATGTACCTACTCCCAGTGAGTAATGTTGTTCCCACTGGGACTGGGACTCGGGAGCGATCGCTTCAAACACCAAAGCGTTATCCACTACACCACCGAGCCAAGATAGCCACTTCTTGTGCGACGGGTATAGTTTTAATGTTATTGCTTGTAAGATACCGTCGTTGATTGGACCGAATTGATTAATCCCTGTTGGCATATGGGCTCCTGCGCGGATGCCTCGGTATTGCCTGTGTTTTAGTTATGTATAGTAGCGTATGAAGCGATCGATCCTGAGTCTCTGTGGGAACAACACTCACTGGGAGGCAGGCACATCCAGCTGATGAGTCCCAAATAGGACGAAATGTGCATCCTGGATTCCACTGCCCATCATTACTATACATAATTAAAACACAGGCACTATCGAGGCATTCGCACAGGAGCCCATATACCAACAGGGACTAATCAATTCGGTCCAATCAACGACGGTGTCTTACAAGCAATAACAGTAAAAAAATATATATGGATAGTTGGGAATCGATGGGTCTTTAAACATTTTGTCTTACTCTAAAGATATGGTTCCGGTATGTAGACGACACATTTACAGTCCTGAAATCGGAACACATCAATAAGTTCAATAATGAATACAATCCAACTTAACTATGATTTAGAAAGTGATGAAGGTGAGCTAGCAGTGCTGGATGGCAAGATTAAAAGAAAACAAGGTGAAAGTTTAGAGACCAATGTGGTCTATAAGAAACCTTCCTATTCGAATAGCTACTTAGACTTTAAATCAACCCAACCCATCTGAGTTAAAGTAGGCTTAGTTAAATGCCTAAGTCATAGGTTGGAAAGGTTTACTAATAGACTGCAAAATCTACGCGTAGAAATTAGACATATCAACAATATCTTGCGTCTCAGTAATTACCCACATAAATTTATCAATAAATTCATGAAAAATCGAAAGAAAAATATAAGCAGCCGTAGTAATGCAAGTGTTATTTGTAATAATCCTACTTGTAATAGCAATAATGGTAATAGGCTTGATCGAGAATTCAAAACCCACTGTGTTACCATACAAGGATAGGCGCACCTCAGAAGCATTCTGAAGAATTCTCAATAAGGCTGGCTGGGAATAAAGTGGCTGCCACTTAAACCAACAAACGCTTTGTAGGTTAAAAGATCCTATTGATGTGATTAAGCAAGACAATTTGGTTTACCAAACCCGTCGCACTGATTGCGAGGTCAAGAACGTAGGTCAAAGTAGTCGATTAGAATAACAGCATGCAATTACACACAATAGGGTGGTACAGAGCGACAGTATTAGAAACTAACTTAGTTGGGTGGAGGAAGGAAGAGATCGATGACTGACTCAATCTTCGTTTATCGAATCAACACCAAATTCATGCAATGGAAATGATTGTGTACTTGTCCCAGATATGTGGAAAATTCTACTACCTGTGTCATTACAGAGATGGAGGGAATATTAGGACTGTATAAAGTCCGTTTCGAAGTTGTGAAGTTAGTTACGTGATATGAATATGGACAATAAATAAAATATGTCCGAAAATTACATTATCCGATAAAAATGATACTGTTCCTTCATTGTTGTGACATTTCTAATAAATAGAATAAAATGGAATTACAATCTACTACAATGCCTAAGTTTTACTCCTATACTACTTTAATTGTTGTTTGGTGGAAAATATGTGCTTGGGTTTTGTATTCATCCTGACGCTTGAAATCATTGAGTTATAATATTAACGCAGGACTATGAGGCGATATGGTTATATTTTCGCTTGTCAACTTACAACTACGTTTTTAGCATCGGGAAGATACTCGATGGTAATACTTAAATACTGTGCAATTGGATGTGCATTATTATTCGAGTTAAACTGTATCAATTTAAGACTTCTGAGAGGAGCAATAAACACAATAGACGAAATCCGAATTAGCAGGTTGATACCTTCTTTTTACATGGAATGGACTGGTAGGTGTCAAACGGATGCATATTACAAATCGTGCAAACTCAACTGACTTACCTTGATTGCCTAGATATGAACACCGAGTCCTGTTCAGATGGTTAAGATAAAGGGAATTCGTGATTGACACCAATCTGCGTTGACAAATTAGGTGATACCTCATGTTAACCCTGACACTACCAGTAATTGTCGTGTACACCGCCTTTATTAAGGCGATATTCTTGCCAGGTACTCCTCTCATTATGAAAGGTTGTTATTGTTTTAATTAAATATCTTCATCGTATGGAGGAAGTCAACCTTAAGTAAAATTTTCCAGTTAAACTATCAGTACCACCAAAAAGGTTTAAAGAATGAATTGAGGACTGAATAACAGGTTATGCGGGGTAAACAAAGTAACAGCACCAATCCTACTCAACTGAATCTGGTTATTTTAACAATAATGTTTCCAAGATGAGGGATAAATTCTATTCTCGTGTTATCTTCAAGTGACCTCTGTTCAT
Source organism: Heterobilharzia americana (assembly GCA_944470555.2). Taxonomy (NCBI): domain Eukaryota; kingdom Metazoa; phylum Platyhelminthes; class Trematoda; order Strigeidida; family Schistosomatidae; genus Heterobilharzia; species Heterobilharzia americana. The sequence goes on along the minus strand of OX104130.1, from coordinate 82,035,623 downwards.
CTTATAAAAAAACACGAGTGTCCGACATCAAGAAGCTGTTAAAAGCGGAGATTTTCATTACTATTTGTCCTTTGGGTTCCTAGTGGAACATAAGGCCTCAGTAGCACGTTCTCTGCAGTCTTTTGAACCTAGCTCCACGACTGCCCATATAAATTTATTTCTTCCTCACACGATCTCCATGTCACTGGACGCCCAACTCGTCGTTTCTCTTTTAGATTCTACTCGAGGGCGGAAATGAAGAGAGCTAACTATTGACCAACGTCTTAGTTCCCATATCCTGTTCACCAACATCCTATGCAATCGGAATATACTATAAGCGGCTTCTCAAAACAAGTGTGGTTAAAGGTATGTACCTATAATCAATTCGTATTACTCAAATGATCCAATGAAATGGCCAGCTATCACCTTTTTATTTCCCTAATCGTCTCACATTCGTTTATCCTAAGGATATCGCTTATTTCATTAAAGATTCCCAAAAGTTTAAGGGATTTTTTTTCAACGGTTATCAACACTGAGATTCAAAATGTGTACACTTTATCAGAGTTTTGCAACGTTAGGTGACTGTTTGACCTTACCTGTTATCCAACCTGACCACTGATTGCAAATAATACTGTCTATCAAGTTAGGCGGTCGGTCGATACGTACAATGCATTTCCCAGCCATACTAATCAATGATTCGTAACTCCACTAACTGACTTCATGTATCTGGCGCGCACATTGCTCGTGTGGTAATTCCATTAGGTTCGAGCAATGCTCTGTGGTATCAGTTGTTAGATACATGTTTCCTATCCTTGATGTTTATTTGCACACAAGTATGACAAAAATCCATACTAAAGCGAATGAACGAATGAAAATACTTAACAATTGGTGGTCGAGGGTTGAGATGATTCGAAAAAAGTATTCAGATAAGTTTATAGTATCTCAGACTGAAAACGTTTATGAGGGAAAACAGATCCTACTTATAGAGTTTACACTAAACTTAAAAAACAAGGAATAATTAGTACCTTTAAAGAGGCAGGAGTCAATCAGAAAACCAGCGGGTCATTCGAAATATGCGTGGGAAAAAGAGCGCGAGGTAAAACGGTTCAAACATGCCCGAACTGTGAGTATGGAATGTAAGGGATATATGCATCCCTAACAATGGTGTGTAACAAAAATCCTCTTAGACCTGTTTACTGAAGTTTTGATCAGTTACGCCCGAAACACTCAGTCAAGTGTGCTTCATCAAGTTAAACACTGCACTGACACTATTTACACCTTGAATAACACGCTATCAGGAAGTGCGGAACCCATCCTAAACTTCATTCGTGTTCAGAAAACTATATGTTGTCAGCATACATCCACTTGACAGGATTGTATTGTCCGACATCAGATCTAAAATTTATCTATCTCAAGTTCGCTGTTCACTAGTGGTAGCTGTTAACATGTGCGAGAATCTTAGAAAGCAACTTAGTGTATCGTCGAATTTTTCGTCTGGGACAATCACAGACTAGGTAAAATGAAATAATATGCGGCTTCCATACCACGCTTAATACTTGATTCCATTTACTTAAGTTTAAGATGCCAGCACGTTATATATTATTGGTCTTGGCACATCATGACACCAACCCGAGACTTCAGGTTATTTAAAACTTCACTAAGAAGTGGATTTTCTATTTTGATGCTGCAACTGCATATTCAGCAACTAATGAGGTCTAAAATGGTTTGTTTCTTTGTCCCTCAACCAAAGAGAGTTTCAAACCAGCGTGCTTTACTCATCATTCTAGCAGTCTTATCCTGTGTGTACTAAAGATGCATACATACCGAAATTACTCTGTCTACTGTCTTTTTACACTAGTTCCGTATTAGATCTAAACAGCTACCTACCGTTACCCATGGACACTGTCTTTTTCATCTCAGCTGTCCAGTCATCTCACCGTCTCCTATTATACTGATCCCACTCAGGCAAGCCTTTGTATACACGTCAAGTTACACTATGGGTCAGCCAACGTTGATAGTGTTAGAGAGAAGATAAGATACTTCCTATGCTGATACGTAAGTGGTTCTGAGTTGGTGCCTACGCTTATTGGTTAGAGCATTCGACTTTCAACAAATGGGTTCAAAAACTGAATCTCGCTCCACCTTCTTCTACCTGGGGAGTTGGTAGCATCATAATCCTTCACACATTAAGTGGGATTCACTGCCCAGTAAATATATTTGAACTACGTTGAGTAGCATTATCTGTGGAGATGTGATGCATTGGTCTAGGCGCTTGGCTTTCAACTAACAGTTTGAAGTTGACTTCACTTTTCTAGACCTAGTGTCGATATCCTCTATACAATAGTTGTGTCTCATTGCCTATCTCGCAAACCTGCACACACTTGCTGAGTCCCATTTTATCGATGGTGACCGAAAATCTCAAACTTATCAGAGATGATATAGTGAATAAGTCGATTCAAATCAATACTTCGTCGCTCTGCTTGTATTAGTTGTACTGCCCAGTAGCCATTTTCAAGAAATGATACAAAATAAAAATCCGTTACGAACTTTTAGGAACTCCAAGCTTTTTTGAAAGGTTAAGTGAAGTATAAGTAGTTTACAGCTTTATAAAGTAATCTTACAACTGTCTACCTTTACAGATGTGTCCATCTTTTCCCACTGTATACCAGGTGTAAGTTGCTTTTAAAGCCTGGGGGAATAGTACGAAAAAGACTCACAGGGTTCATGACATATGTCTGTTTTCCTGATGTCTCTTGTCTACGCACCCACTAACTGAAATTCGAAAGTGATGTCTGCGCAGCCTATCTGCGAAAATCCAAACGTATGGATATTGTTTTAGATATAACAGCTTTTGTTCGACTCCTACTGTTACACAGGGTAAGTTATGCCAAGCAATTTCGGAAACAGGAAAATGGAGTAATTCTAGTAATCACTTGTTGTGGCTTATTCCTTGACCCTACGAGGTGTATTTACTCATGTGGAAGGTGCAGTAGCAGCAACTATGCCTGGAAGGAGGGTGTTTAGCAGACGGCTACACTTGTGGTCACGTCACAGGTTACAATGAGGTTTGTTCGTTAAGTGGTGACCATGAGATATAACTACATTTTTAATCAAGTTCATCAAAGTCGTGCTTATGTGGGTCTCACTATCTTTAACTGATTTCATAGTGCTTGATTCTCCAGTGAGCACAAGACAGTCGTGCTCGATGTGGATACGTAGATATAAATCAACGTAGAACCTCGCACACTAGTGCACCCATTTACGTTCCCACAACTCATAGCAGCAGGCAAACAAAGTCGACAGAAAAAGAGTGGTATCGAAATAAACAAAAATGTATAGGAGAAGGAAATTGACTATGAAGGATAATGAAAATATTGAAATTTTGGAAGACGTCTAAGAGTGAACACATTTTCGCCATTGTAACAGGCAGTGTACATCTCCCCACAAAAAGACGCTTCATCGACTGGTGCCACGTCTAGATCTGGTCACCCTAAACCTTCTCCCAACTCAATCCATCTTCTGTTAGCATCGCACTTAGAGGTAGGCAGTGGTTCGGCATGTGCAACACATGTCCAAGTCACCCCAGTTGCCGAAGATTCACAATCTCATCCGCTGACTTACCTTCCCTATCCAGTAACCTTCACCTAACCTCAACATCGCTCACACAGTGATTCCAGCAGTGCTACGAGGACACCTGTGATCAAAATGTGTAACCACTTTAAATCGTACAGTCGTATAACAGGAGAGAACGGAATGTAGCACAGTGTACACGTTCTCTGATAGATAGTCGGATATACAGTCAGAAATGACGCAAATCGGCAAATGCCAGACTGGCTTGAGATTTCGTCGGTAAACAGCACATTCAGGCTGATGTAACTCATCAAGTAAATGAAGTGTCTGACGCATTCTACTACTCCACTCATTATCCTTGAACTGGGAGTAGTTGGAGACCAGTCCTAAAACCCCACCTTGCACTCAACAGGCGCAAAACGCATGCCAAACTTATGCAAATTCCTACTCAAGGTGTTCAGAAAACTGCATTTCGTCAGCATCCCCTAAAGGAGGTATTTCTTGTTCGTATCCGAAGTCAACTGGGTGCTCTGTTTGGATTAGGTCAATCCCTGTGACTACGTTTAGGTCTATTGCCACGTTTGTGGCGGTTAAACAGGAACGGTGATGGGGAACACCACTAGTTGTTGTCACTTCAGATGGAAACACCCCATAAGCGCTTACATGACGAAGCTAAGTCAGGTAGGCAGTCTTGATTAGCTTAAGTTACTTGCTTGGCTTTATCTTTAGTCAGACGCTACCACAACACTCCAATCAACAGAGCTGAATGCCACCTTTAAGTTGGGAAATCTGCAGGTGTCGTGAGCCGTTAAGTATTTGTCTCCCAGGACTTAAGGCTTTTGGATGACCTGAACGACAAATCAGGGATGTTCAGAATGTTTCTCATCTATCCGTTGCTTCATAACTAGTAGACGCCAATACTGCTTACCTACATGATGCGGAGTGGCTGTGTGTTGCGGACTCTAAAGCTTGAATGCTTTTACTAACCTGAATCTTAAAATCCTCTCTCCTCCCATACACCTTGTCTTTTAAACCAGTCTTTCCTATCAAATTGTTCTTTGTATCCTACTGTGAACTGTGGCAACTTGAACCGATTCATTTGTGCGTGAGGTTCTACGTTGATTTTTTCTCTTTGACAACCCCACTTACCTTTGAAGTCACATCCACCTTAGTGAATTGATGACCAGCAAAATCTCAATATGAATACTGGCTTTTAACACATGCAGCTTCAGCTAGATACTCCGCTTTCTAGTAGTCGGATAAATTTAACAGCACTTCGCTACATACAGTAGTAAAGCATGACCATTAAAGGTAAGCGAATTAGGAGGGCTTGAGGCATTTAAATAGTCGTATTTGCAGTATCGCTTGCATGTGGCGGAACAACAATGTGAGCAATCTACAAGTCAAGTACAGATTTTTAAGTAACATGAGGTCATTGTTAAGATTGTAAACCTTTCTCGTTTTGAATAAATAGGGTCAGGTTAGGCCTGCCTAACCTTCATTTACCTTGCTCTAGAGTCTTAAATAAAACAAGACGAACTTGGCCAAAAGATAAGGTAATATACAAACTTAATTAACCTCAGTGTGCTTCACCTACTACGGTTTGGGTGACCGAGTAGTACTATAGGACCTCACATGACAGTCGCCCACAGCTTAGTACATAGATAAGTACCACGTTGGTTCACGAAATATATAAGTGCCGATTTAAAGTGCGTCAAACTAAATACATGTGCCTTTAAGCTTGATCTTCTGTTGTTTACGTTTGTCTAGTGACGCATAAGAAACAAAAATGAAACATAAATCCCAATAAGAATTCGAACGCTCACACTCTTAAGAGGACGATCTACCAGTCATCAGCAAAATCCAACTTAACACGGAATTCATCAGTAAGATGACAACTAAAAAGTGGTAATCTAAACAAGCTTGTGTATGGATATATCTCCAACGACAGTTTATTATTGTAACTTAACAAAATACTTAGCTTCCTTATCATAGTTTGCGACATATACCGAACACCGTACGTGTAAAAAGAGGTCTTAGTTGTGGTTACAAGCGTTACCGTACGGTTACTCAACGTGACTTAATGAAAGCAAACGGTTTGCAGTTGTAAGCCCAAAACATTTACTTACAGACATCACATAACCTGGAGAAAAGCTCTATATATCCTGAAAACTCTATCTTTTTTATGCGCTACACGTCCTGCCAAGAGCTCGCAAGAAGGATGAGATTTACTTCACTAATAATATCGACTGTTGCGAACATACATGAAGCGCAAACCCGATTATTTTCCAACATCAATGACCAACACGCTCTCACTAACAAAAACCACGTCGTGATCAGCAGGTACACTTGAGCATAAAAAATATACAGGTGATCTTCAATCGAATATTATAGAGCTGCGATAGAAGTGTTGCGTCTGTTACATATTCCAATATAGGGAACATACGCGTTACTGTGCATAACAAATAAACAGGTGCTAGGAACATACGACGCTTTGCCACTTGCTTGAAAGCAGAATCATAAATGAGTTTCACATGCTGTTAAACATAATAAGTCCTAACGAACAGAAGAGCTAGACAGTATAAATGTAGCTGTGATTAAATAAAAAAAAACAGTTTTACTCCAAGTATCTTGACAGCTCACAGAACAATTATGGACGGGATTCTCATTACAAACCATCAAGAAAAAATTAATTAAGATACAAAAGTAAGCGTTAGTACATATCAACAAGGGAAAGGGAATGAAAATTCTGAGTTTTTGCGTTTACAAAAGTACGTGAGTTAATATTATACACGTGGTGACGCTTACTGTCCCTCGATGAACTATTTTTTCAGGTTGACATATTGACCAGGAAATGAAAAAGTGTGGTGCCCATTAGCAACATCAAAAATAAGCCAGCCAACATTAGGAATTGTGTTCCACGAGAGTGTCAACGTGATATTGTCATTGCTAATCAATCCATGACCATCATCCCAGAAATAATATTTGGAAGTCATCTTTTTGTACACCAATTCTGCTTTGGATCCACGCTTGATGATTTTATCCCATAATACAACTTGATTCAGCTTGTTATCTGGGGTTTTGTATTCTGCAGTGAGGTAAATGAACAGCTGCTTCACATTCCAGTTAAATAAGTGATCTAGAGAGGACTAAAAAAGTTAACTAAATGCGAACTCTTACTGATAAGTCAATGGTAACCAAACCCAAATCATTGTGATAACCTTTATTAAGCGTATAGTCGTCAGCTTTGTCAACCATAGCACGACCAACATTGATTTCAACAGAGGCTGAAGGCCTAACGTTTACAGTGGACAAGAAACAGAGGATCATCAGCACAGAAAACATAGTTAAAGTGATGGTCAGTAAAGCACTGCATCTATTAAGTATGGAATGCATTTCCGTTGTAGGAAACTGGTTGGAAAGAAGCGCTTTGACGCGTAATACGATTTAGGGTATACACTCCTGCTATATTTAAACAAGTATGCGTGAAATACTAGAACTTACTTCTATACTTTACAGGATAGATAAAAAACTTCTTATGAAATTGATATGACTTATCTGTTTGGTAACGAGGTTTCAACCTTTTCTTACTGAGTAACTACAGCTTCACAAGAATCGTCACTGAAATGATGACACGAAAAGTCAGCCCGCTGTCCTTACTACTCAAAACTAAGGATGTAATCTTTGAAAACAAAACACCAATGTTCACGTCAGTTCTTCTCAGAAGGACCTGTAAGGGTTTTTAGTCTCCGTTTGAAAAATAGTCCAGTACCAATTACCTCTTGACCAACTTGCTTAAACCAATTGATTTCTTCGCTCTCTCTCCCAGGTTCCGTGGGACAATTCCGTGGTTTTGGTGGATTTCGATGCAGTAGGTTTGTCCACTTACACGCTGCAGCCTCAGTGTGCCAAATAGGCGGTCGGCTGTTGTTCGAATTTGCGGGGGCTGTATGATTTGTCATGGGACTGTAGTGTAGAAGTGTTCCCAAATGTTGTGTCATCAGACCGTTGTTCAAACTTATCCCATGGAGAAGATGGGATATATGGAGAGTTGTGTGGAGTAAAAGGCAGCGGAACTGGGACAAACCTAGGTAGGTTCGAAGAAGATGGGAGAAAAACAGTGATAAGAGGTCATGCGTAGTCAGAGGGGGGAAACGGAGCAGGCAAGACCGATGTGGAGATAGTGAGGGCAGAAATGCTGGTGATAGTGTGGAAGTGTGGGAGCTCGAGTGAGACGTCCGTAGGGAAGTATAAGATTGAGTCGAGTTAGGGATAGTACTGGCAGGGCAAAAGATTCGATATGAAGTAACCTTTATGGACTGATACGGAAGCAATTAGATTTTTTAGCCCACTGCCAAGTTGCCCCGTAACCTTTGGTAACTTGGGGAGTAAGGGACCAGATCCTTTGATTTATCATCGTACGGTTTTTGCCACATTCCCATAACGGCCTTCGGGACTCGTCTGTGAAACTTCTTCAGCTGGTCCCCATCTCTTCCTAGGTACGTTGGAGTAGTGACGTTGTGAAACTAAGTGAGTTCCTACGCAAGTCCTGTAGAGCTCCAGAAAATTTCCCGGAATGCATCCGCGTATGCAATGCGTTACTGAACAGACACCTCCAAGATAATTGGAGCCCGCACCTAGCTTGTCATCCAGTACTAGTTCCGGGTCCTTCTCCGTGGTCTTGCAGGAAAAATGCGCGCCACAGGGATGGTAGAACACTTTTTGCGTCCCCAGAGTAAAGGGAAACGTTGTTCGGCATCCATCCGGATTTAATGGTTAATTCTATATTGTGTACCCACTTTGGAAACAATATGACGTCACCATGTAGTGCGCTGGATTCTGTTTCGGATGTCGCAGCTCTCCACGATTTAACCCTGTCACAGTAAAGTGGAATTGGATAGCCGAAACTCGATGTAACATAATGATAGTGGTGTAATTACGTCATTACGAACCATAGTTATGTGTTCAGTACAGAATTCTTAGCACACGGTATCGTACCAGTTTACCCATCGTACAGCATTTAGCAGATGTACAATAGATATGTTTGACAGTATAGGATGAATAATAGCGTGATTATTGGAATGTTTAATGAATTGACAACTGCGTTTATCATCATGATTAGCGGTGTACCATTTGCGGAACCAACAGACCTCAAAATATCATGCTGTGCACGCTGTCCTTTCTCCGAAGTCCAGGAAAGAATAGGACGAGCAATAAGTGAGTATAAGCAAAACGCAGGAACTAACGAATCGTAAGAGCAGAGGTTGAGTTATGCCAGACCGTCCGAGTTTCCTTATGCAAACGGCAGAATATTTTCCCCGTAAATTAGTAAGATATGAGGGGACCACGGGAAGTCATAAGAAAAGCATAAGCTAGGATAGATCAAGCTTGTAACGTTCTTTACATCAGAGCCCCCCATAAGGCAAGTCATGGGACTAAATCGATTTACAAGGGTATTTTTCACACCTGAAGCCAAAATTAACCATTTGACATTTGGAGGGATTGATTGTGAGTCTGCTTAAGGAACACCAGTGACCCGTTTTGGCTGAGAAGTTATTAAGCTGAGGACAACGTGAAGGGAAGATGATTGTTGCGGATGCTACTGGGTCATCTGCATAATTAACGAAGATAGCTTTAGTTGCGGTTGGTAGGTCGCGCAGAAAATAGGAAGGGGAACGGAGAAAGAACAGCACCTCGAGACTCACTGGCTTCATGAAGCAGCAAAGTGGAGCGCTTCTTCCAAAATACAACTTACTGTCTTCTGTCAGAAAAATGGAAGTTTGCTTAAGTTTGCAATCCAACGCTCGATGTGAGTTCTGGTAAGCTCAGTTAACAAAAATGGGCTCGGGGACATAGCCAAAGGTAGAAGCATAATCTAAGAGCGCAGGTCAAGCTCCCTTGTCTGGACCGGCAACGATATTACGAAGTGAAACAACTGCAGCACCTAAATTGCTCCTTCTGGGCTTGTAAGCAAATTGATTCGGATCTCTGAAAGCCTCCATGAGAAGTTCGAGTGCACTAAACAACAGTTTTTCCATTCTTTTCAGGGATGGTCAGTTTCTTACTTTCTGTCAGAATTTCACTTTCCACCAGAATGTACGTACTTAGGTACTGCGGCCATTTAAATTTTCTTCCAGGAAGTTGGCACGTCATTTCTGACAAAAGATCCACCAAAAATGTTTGTAAGTGGGTGACACAGAAAGTAAATAAATATATAAATGTTTTATTCTCGCGTTAAAAAAAGATTTTAACACGAGAGAGGCCGGTTTACAGGCTTCATCACGTTGATACATCTCAAAATATCTACAAGGCTTGAGCCCTGAGTGGTACTGACGGAATGTCATTAAACTCAGTTAAAAACTGCCGAAGGCCCCCCTAGTTTTGAAATGAACAAGGAATTATTACTTTACAGCGTACATGCAGTGTTAAAGGTTAGATAATAATAAATATTACCTTCATATAACGGGTTTAACACGCGGGATACCAGTTGACAAGCACCGTCAAATTCATAATTTTTGGAAGTTTACTGGTATCTAGTATTGAATAATTTACCTATCAAGTACTTATTGTGCACAACCGGAATAAAAAGTGCTGAAATTCATGGGACAGACATGGATTTCCGTCTCCCATCTCACAGGCAGGTTCCATTATCAATATCAAAAGCGCGCAGTGTTCAAAGCTTGCGTTATAACCAGCCGACGTTGTTAGTCCATTCGTATAGTTTGCTGATCAGTTATATAACAGTTTATTGCTTAGAATGATTTCCAGTTTGTAGCTTTGCTAACCACAAAGGACCCATTTATACAATCTGCAGTATCAATAAAGTATCCACAGTTATATAACCAACGTCAAAACCTTTCATAAAGACAATTCTTGGCATGCCACCTGTTCTGAGGCTTTGTGGTTTTACCGATTATAGGGATTTGAACATATCTGTTTCATGGGAGTTAAGAAGACTGTCTTCTCTTACACTTGACGAACCACATAAGGTAACATTAGCTAGTTTGCTCACAAATGGATGGTTAATACACAGACGTTTTCGCAGGTTTCATTTCTGGGCTTTTTATTGTCAGCAAAAATGTTAGTCTCTGTATACTAGGAGGGTTTTAACATGACATCATCATCTGGTGATACATTAAAGTTGAACGTTTTATTCCAGACCTTATTAAGTAGTTAATTTATCTAATACCAGTATTGTGTTTCCCACCCCACATACCGCTGACTAAAATGATGACCATGTAAGAACACTTTTATCCCATCTCGTTAATGACCTAGGTCTTTTTACAGCCCCATCAGAATTCTCTGTTCTTCTGTTTAACTCACGTCCAACTTGCAATAAGCTAAATTATCTGAAATTTCTGGCTTACTTGATCAAGCCATGCTGCATTTTAATCACTGAAACTCAGTGTACATCAGATACCTCAAACCTCAGTCTGGCGTTAGACAATTACAATTTTTATCTTAATGACCGCAGTACTTCTAAAAGTGGAGGTTGTATCGTCTGTGTTCGCTCTGATTTTTCACCTTCGGATGCCTTCTCGTTGGGTAGGGACCTATTAGATGGTGCAGTATTCGTGAATATCAACACTTGCCAACATTAAAAAATTACCGTTGGTTGCCTACATAGGTCACCGCATGCTGGGCCTGCCGCTGACAAACATATCAACGAGATATTCAAGCTGCCATCGTCCCTACTAACTTGTATACTATTAGGTGGCGATTTTAATGTGCCGGGTATCATATAGAAGGCACTGCAAGGACCATCTCTTTTCAAGCCATTCTTTCAAACCTTAGAAACCAATGGATGGATTCAGGTTGTTAAGAGCTATACTTGACGATATAATATACTTGACCTGATTATTTTAAACAATGCACCACCATTCACCATGCATACTAGCAGTGAATTCCCGGAAACTGACCACAAGGTTGTAGCCTGTCAACTCTTTGCGCCATGTAGGTTCACTCCCACATTACTGAGGCCTACGACACTCGTTCGCAGAAGTTTTGTTGACTTCGATTGGCCAAGCTCACAATACTTGATACGCTGTCTAGACTGGGACGAGTTCTTTTCATCCGATGATCTGAACAACTCTCTTGCAAACCTCCATCTCGATCTAAACATTTGTCTCGACCCTATGGCCCCAAAGAAAACACAAAAGTTGCATATTAACATCAAAGACTAAATCCCTATCACATTCAGGCGGAAACTAAGGGAACTGCGAAAAAGTTTTTCGCATCACGTGACTCTTCTGCGGTTTTTAGTATCCATGCCGTTTTCAGTGACCTGGAAATTCGCTGGCGAAAGGTGAATCCTTTACTGAAAATAAAATTCTGGAACATGCGAATAAAACTGGTTTCGCTTGCCACTTCTCTGAAAAAGAAACTCTGTAATAAACCTGAGGGGCTGAATATGTTGAAAGTAGGCAACAAGATTGTTATAAACCCCACAGAGATATGTAAAATACTTAGCGAAACGCTTGGCCTTTCTTTCGCTAGTTGTAATCGCGGCCTTGCTACACTCGGTGACAGTGGAACACTAAAATCTCGGAATTCGAGTTTAACCTAAGCAACGTACGTGACGCAATAAACTCTCTGAAACCCTCTCTTAGTGGAGGAGTAGATGGGATACCTGGGATTTTCGTTAAAAACGGTGGCGCAAACTTCCCCATATTACCAGCAAAAATATTCAGCCTGTCCTTGAACTCGGGCACTTCCCCAGTTTCATGGAAGACTAGTCATATCACTCCGTGCTTTAAGAAAAGCCGCAGACTCTGCCCGGAAAATTACCGTCCTATCAACAAAATATCTGTCCTCCCGCGCATAACGGAGTGAGCAGTGAAAAACGCCATCTTTTCTCACCTTTTGGATCGCAAACTTGTGAGCTCATTGCAGCACGGACTTCTGTCTAGGAAATCTTGTATCACGTGTCACCTAGAATTCTTCGAACATGTAATTACCAGTAGAGACGATGGAAACGTGGTTGTCTCGCTTTACTTCGATGTCACCAAGGCTTTTGACAAAGTGCATCACCACTCACTCCTTCAGAGACTAGATTCACTTGGAATAAGTGGCAAGTCGCATGACTGGATCGGCTCATTTCCGTTGAACCGCACCCAAGTGGTCAAAATAGGCTCATATTATTCCCTTCCCAAAAATATCACCAGTGAAGTTATCCAAAGCTCCGTTCTCGAACCCCTCCTCCTTAGAATGCATATACATGATATATGCGCCTGCCTTCAGTCGGGGAAAACCTTCCCCTTTGCAGATGACTTGAAAGCGCTGTACGCTTTTCACCCTAACCAATGTAGCAGCATCAATACCACCATACAAAACGATCTCGACAAGCTACAAAGATGGTGTGACACGTGGCTGCTACCTATGAATACACAGAAATCCAGCTTTATGTTCTTCGGCGAACAAAGCGTGCCAACTAATCTTCGACTGGACAACATTGCACTCCAACACCTAAGTGGCATTTTCGACCTGGGAATAAGATACTCCGTTGACCTCTAATTTGCAGAACGCGCGAGGGCGCAGTGCTACAAATCACGCGCTTCGTCGGTTTCATTCACCGGAACTTTCGCCTGAATGAAACCTAACTGATTCTATATAAGATGTGAGTGCGACCACTGCTGGAATACCATCCTGTCATACTTAGTTGCTTGCGGTTCAGCGACGATCAGAAAATAGAGAGAACCCAACGACATTTTACCAGACTTATTTCCCCAGGCAATTCATACAAGGGCGGATGTCATGCTAATCAGTTAGGGCCTATGTGGTTAAGGCGAATAAAGTTAAACCTCAGCATTTTCCATAAAGTCCTACACCATGAAGTGACTACTGATGTGGACACAGTAAAGTTCGATGGCAAAAAACCCTATAATCTTGGAGACCAAGACTGCCTAGTCACACTACCATTGCGTCGAAACAGCCCAAGTCTTCATCTTTCACAACTCGTTACGCTAACATTTGGAACAGACTGCCGCATGATGTCAGATGCTACAAGACCATATCTCAATTTCAGTCGACCTTGGACCACTACCTCAATGAACTTGGGCATGCAGGATTCTTAATGTACCCTACACAGACGACACCATGTTCCTTATTGGCCCACTAAATATCTAGAGTCCAATACGCAACGATTCAATGAAATCACCCAAGAATTTATCAAACAGTGCGTTATTTTTGTTGACTTACATAATATTCTATGCAAATTTGTGGTAATTGTCTTTTAAGCTAGTTACTGTTCCTAATCTCAATGCTGCCATAGTTCATCTACTCTTAACCCCTCCTACGACTAAACATTCCACCCACCGTTCCCTTTTTTCCTTGTATTGAGCTAGTAGTCTTTGTTCTGCACAGTAGTACAAGTCAGTTCTGCGTGATAGATCAAGCTTGACTATTGCATGAGTAGGGGTACACTGGTCATAAGTGTTGCCTGACGTGTGGTACGTACCAAGGGGGGATTGAGTCAGTAGTGTATGCACGGTCTTAGCCAGTTGACAGTAAGCTGGAAATATCGTCGTAACCATCAACTCTATTGAGCGTAGCACGAAAAAGTTAAAAAAATAACGCGAAAATATGCGAAGATGGTGATAACTGACCAGGAGGCATGATGGTGGGGAGATAAACTTAAACTATCCTTGCCTCTATGGCGGTATCTTTATGAAACCTACGGCCGTTGTACTTGTGGTGCATCTTCCTGGCACGAAAATATAACTAGAGCTAAAATAAATGGTTTAAATTAAATTAACTAAATAAATCTCTAGCTTGCCTCCGGATGCTTAGGGTGTTCCAAGTTTTGTTTTAACGAGCATGCATCCAAGCAGGCTTGAACGCCATTTTGCGCTCCATTGTGCTGATCACCACGCACGTACTCCGAGTCCCTAGTTCAGCCTTACAAGCCAGACAAGTTGATTAAACTTTTCCTCCATTCATTATTATTACATTTACTTTAATTAAATACATCGCTCCTTCGAATACATTGCGTATCGGTTCCTTTGATTTGTGTTTTGTTATTAGTACTTACACGTTAGGTAAAGTACTGGTTAAGCAGGTACTAGAGCACATCAAGTTAGGTAGGGTTGATCGAACGTTACGGAATTGTAACACGCACCCCTACAAATTGGTGAGCCCGAGTATCACTTCTTACTTTATCTAGTACCTTTGTTTTTCTTGCGTTGACTTATCCGGCCTATTTTCTCGTTTTTGGCACGGTCTTGCATTTTTTTACTGCACTTCTCATTGGTTATTTTTGCACTGTGGTTTTTTTATTATTATTATCATCATCGTGCCTCCTTAATTCCCTTACCAATAACGGATAACAACTCGACCGCCCAGATGGCCATAACTTTCCAGCTTCCCACTCCCTGGGCCCACAGACCATCTGCATGGTTCTCCAATGTGGAAGCTCAGTTTGCCCTGGGACACATTCATTCACAAGAAACTAAGTCCAACTTAGTCATCGTCAGCTTACCTGAAAATGTGATCGAAGACGTCTCAGACGTGCTAGATGACCCAGCGCCGAATCTTTACGATCGCCTCAAAACCGCCCTCATCAAATGTGTTGCACTTACTGACCAGCAGAAAGTGCAAGAGCTTTTCAGGGATGTGCATCTGGGTGATCGTAAGCCGACGCAACTGCTTCGTCAGATGCAGCAGCTGATTGCTGACTTCAACACTGATGAGGCATTTCTCAAGCAACCGTAGTTACACAGGTCACCACAGCCGGTACAAGGGATCTTCGCAACCTCCCATAAGTGTCCCTTAATAGGGCTGGCGGAAGCAGCTGACAGAGCTGTGGATGCTACGAAACACAACACTAGTATCTCAGCTGCACTGTCTACTGCCACGGATTCGTCCAAAAACCCACATCCTCCCTCGGCTGGTGAGCCAACAAGTTTCGATGTTATAGCTCACATCTCGAAATTGTATGAGGAGTTGTGCAGCATCAGGAACGAAATGCGGTCTGGTGGTTCTTCCAAAGGTCGCACGTCTCGCTCGCACAACAGGTCTGCCTCCTGTACCGGTGGCAGACGTTCCGAATTGCCACAATCCCAACACAGGTTGTGCTGGTACCATAAACGCTATGGTGCCAATGCCAAAAGACGCACTCGGCCTTGAACCTTCGAGGCTAACCAGGCGGAAAACGTGTGAGCCAGCACGTGACGGTGACTAACGTCGCTGGCGAGCCACTTCCATGTCGCCTCTCCTTCGTCACTGATCGACATTCTGGGATACGCTTCCTAGTTGACACTGGGGCAGAAGCTAGCGTCATCCCACCTACGAAGGAAGAGCGTCTGCTGCCAATGTCTCTGCAACTTCGTGCCGCCAACGGTTCGCCTATAACAACCTGTGGTCGGAGATTCCTCGATCTCAACCTTGGACTGCGTCGTTCCTTCCGTTGTGTTTTGAAAGTTGCGGATGTGATTGCCGGTATTATTGGTGTGGATCTCTTACAGCACTATCAGCTAACGGTAGATGCCGGCAAGCATAAGTTGATAGATTCTACCACGACACTCTGTGTCTCCGG
Organism: Heterobilharzia americana; assembly: GCA_944470555.2. Lineage (NCBI taxonomy): Eukaryota > Metazoa > Platyhelminthes > Trematoda > Strigeidida > Schistosomatidae > Heterobilharzia > Heterobilharzia americana. The sequence goes on along the minus strand of OX104130.1, from coordinate 82,019,542 downwards.
TACCGTCACAAGGACGCCATCCCTCAGTCCCATGTACTTCACGACGGACGCTTCTAGTCCCTACGCGTCTACTATTCAGTCCTTTCTGGATGTCCTTAAGCCAAGTCGTCGTGCCCCTTGTTTGACTTCAAACTTTTCTCATCACAACGACGACTGGCCCGCCAGTGTTTGCGAAACCATGGCGATTATCCCCGGAGAAACCGCGCTTTGTAAGAGCCGAGTTCGAACACATGCTTGAAATGAGGATAATCAGACCATCCAACAGTCCATGGTCTTCACCCTTGCATGTGGTACCCAAGAACAATGGCATGGCAGGCTTTGTGGTGACTACCGAAGGCTCAACGCTAAAACGATTCCAGATCGTTATCCAGTCCCTCACATACACGACTTGACTGCATCTTTAAAAGGCTCGGTTATCTTCAGTAAGCTTGACTTGACGCGCGCATATCACCAGATCCCAGTTCATCCTGATGATGTTCTCAAGGCGGCAGCCACTGCACCGTTTGGTCTTTTTGGGTTCTTTCGTATGCCCCTTGGTCTTCGCAAACCAGCACAAAACTTCCAACGCTTTATCCACGATGTTTTACGTGGACTCGACCTCGCCTATGCTTACTTAGACGACATACTAATCGCTAGTCCAGACAAAGACACTCATTTTAACCACTTGAAACAGGTTTTCGCCAGACTGTCGGAGCATTCGATGACAGTCAACCTGGCCAAATGCCAGATTGGCTTTCTTTCACTAAAGGTTTTGGGACACGTTGTCGGTGAGCAAGGCATTCGCCCACTAACTAAAAAGATACAGGCGATCCAAGACTTTCCAGTCCCAGCGTTACTCAAGGCCCTGCACGCGTTTCTGGGGATGGTGAGCTATTATCGTCGCTTCGCTCCCCAGTGTGCGCACGTCTTGACTGCACTGACCAACCTGCTGAAAAGTAAGTGTAAAACTTTCAGCTTGACTCCTGAGACACTAGGCGCACTTCATAAGATCAAAACCGCAATGGCAGACGCCACGATGCTGGTGCATCAAGACGTAAACCTACCTCTTAGCATTGCGGTTGACGCCTCTATCACTGCCATTGGAGCTGTGTTGCAACAACTTTCGGATCGCGCTTGGATCCCAGTCGCATTCTTCTCTCGGAGGTTATCCACCTGCGAGATGCGATACAGCACTTTTGGCAGGGAATTGCTGGCCATATATGCCTCAGTGGAGCATTTTCGTCACTTTGTGGAAGGTCGTGATTTCATCATCTTTACCGACCATAAACCTCTGACGTATGCCTTACACACCACCGCTGACAGATATTCACCACGTGAATTACGTCACCTAGACTATATTTCGCGATTCACGTTGGACATCTGTCATATTTCTGGTGTGAATAACCCTGCCGCAGACGCACTGTCTCGCGTTTGCGCCACTACCTCACCTGGAGCAGTTGACTTACGGAAGATTGCCGAACTTCAGGATTCAGACGAGGAGATTAAAAAACTCCAACAATCAACCTCTCTAAAGATACAGCATGTATCTATCCTGAACAGTGAAGTGACAATATTATGCGGCATCTCCACAGGCACACCCAGACCGGTTGTTCCTTTACCCTTGCGTAAGCACGTTTTTGGTGCTTTGCACAATCCTTCATATCCTGGTATCCATGCCACTGGCAATCATATCTGCTAGGTTTGTTTGGCCTGGTATTAACCGTGATGTTCGAAACTGGACACGGTCATGTATTTAGTGCCAACGTTTCAAGGTGAATCGTCACAACGTCCCACCACTTGGAACTTTTGCCAAACCGGACTCACGATTCACTCATGTCCATTTAGACATTGTCGGTCCACTTCCACCCCCGATGGATATAGTTACCTACTGGCATGTGTCGATAGGTTTGCGCTCTGGCCGGTAGCCATCCCATTGTCTAACACTACTGCCGAAACAGTAAGTCGGGTCTTTGTCGAAGGATGGGTTTCACAGTTTGGATGCCCTTCCACAGTGACAACCGACAGAGGCCAACAGTTCGAATCCGTTACCTTCCAGAAGCTGATGAATCTGTTGGGATGCAAACGCATCCGCACTACCGCATATCACCCAGCTCCCAACGGTTTAGTGGAGCGATTCCACCGACACCGTAAAAGCTCGCTAATGGCAGTCGACAATATGAAATGGACTGAGTCTCTGCTGTTGGCTCTTATAATAATAATAATAATAATAATAATAATAATAATAATAATAATAATAATAATATATTTCATGCAACAAAGGTTACATGAATACAAACCAGTTTACAGGTTTGATCACTTTGGTAATGAGAGATGACTATTATGTACAATGTTATGCTATACATTAGATGCTGTGATTTATGGCATATAGGAGGCATGTTGAAGCAGGCTCAGTTCGAATTTGAAGATTATCCGGTCATCGTTTGAATCATCCAATATTCTTGAAGGTGAGGCCGCATCACAGTCATGACCTTGGGGTGTGCGCGTTCGTCATCAGGTTTCGGTGCCAATATTTCCCGCTGACGAATGCGATTTGTAGGATTCCATTTGAATGCAGGACTGGTTAAGTAAATCTGAAAAGTGAATAACAAAAGCGAGCAGCAGGCGAAATTTGTAACAGGAGCACAAAAATACGCAGGAGTAGATCGACCATGATACATCTGGGTGAGTTTGTACTGACTATTAAACTTACTTGAGGAAGTGTCCAGAACCAACTGTTTAGAGGTAAGCTTAGGTGGAAGAAGATGAAGGTGCGCACGACAGTAATGAAAGTCAGTCTGAAGCTGAAGATATCACTACGAAATAGAAAGATTAGAGGATATTTGACCAGGTATTAACTTGTTATATACCTATGTACAAGCGTATGATGAAGTTATAAACATTTAGGTGAAATTCGTGGTTTTTTTTGTTCTTAGGACCACCACCCTTTATCTGGTCACGAGGGGATGATCATGGTGTTGCCTGTTGAGCATTACCATATCGGGTCTACCGAAACTATGTTGGTGCAGAGTACTTAGATGTAAGTACTGATGACAAAGGGCAAATAATAAAGAGTTGCATGCTATGAAAATGCACCGACAGACAGTTCTTTTATCTTTTCGGAGTAGAGAGATTACTTTAAGGGGCGATTTTTAGGAAATAGGTGTTAAGTCGTGAGATCGGTTAGGTTGTGAAGAAAAGTAGGTTACATTTGAGTATCTAATAAGTTCACTGTAGCATATCGTGTCGCACTCCGCTTCCTTTCACTCTTGGTCATTTTTTTTCTAAGAAATTAGATTTTAACTTAACTATTGCGTTTAGTTTTCGGCATTGTATACTTATGTCATTGCTGTTAGTCTCCCTTGAGTCTAGGTACCAGTAGTACCTTAGTGCATGGCATTACCGTTTGTGGTTTGGCCGTCAACGAATTGATGAGATTCGTTAGATAGGAGGAATTTACTAAGTAGTCGTTGAAACTGGCCGAGCGAACGGCATGCTCGTATAGGAGCGGGAAGTTTGTTCCACAGCATACTGTATTGCGTTATGAAAAACCTACATCGAAGTTTTGAGCGATACTTATTTATTGGGATGATGTTCTCGCTATTACGCAGATTATATGCCTGTGTTGTTTTAAAAGTGACAGCACATTTCGTTTTAGGGTTTGTAAATAAAAGACGAAAAAGAAGTGTTAAGTTGAGCTTCAGGCGTCTCAGCCAGAGTGATTCTAGTCCTAGTTTTTTGCATCTTGCTTCGTAAGGAAGTCCTTCGTTATGTATTAGTAGGCGCCGAGTAAAGTTCCGTTGAATGTTCTCTACTCGAATTCTGTCCGACACATTCATGCTACCATAGATAACGGTGCAGTACTCTAATATTGGGCGAACCATAGCCTTGTACAGTATAAGTTTTGCCTCAGGTATGAGTATGTTTCTGTGTAGAAGACCGATGAGTCTTCTGCCCTTGGAAACTACTGAGTCTGCATACTCCGTAAAAGTCAAACTTCTGGAGTAAGTGATTCCGAGGTCTTTCACAGTGTTGTATACCTGCAGTGCAATATCACCCAAGTGTAGCGTTACTTCTGGGTGGGATTTATTGAAATGGAGGATGCCACTTTTATTTGGGTTTAGAGGGAGCTGCCAGGTCTCGCTCCATATGAATATCCTCTTCAGATCTTCTTGTATTTGAGAGAAACCCTGTGTTAGTGCTGCAGGAGAAAAGCTGTAGACTATCTTCAAGTCGTCAGCGAAAAGGTAGGGTATGCCATTTCGGATAACACTGCAGATATCGTTTACATAGATTAGGAAAAGTATCGGTCCTAGCACACTACCCTGGACGACACCACTTTGTATAAGTCTAGGGGTGGAGTAGCAATTACTGAATTTTACTACTTGGAAGCGACCCTCTAAAGATGTTCTGAGCCAGGACAGTAACGGGTCTCGGAAACCATATGATTGCAACTTAGTGACCAGGCGTTTGTGAGGCACCTTATCGAATGCTTGCTTGAAGTCTAAGAAAAGGGTAGTTACAAATAGGCCTTGGTCACGCTTGCTTGTAACGTTGTCTAGATAGTCAAGATAGCTTGTAGTGCATGACCGGCCTTTCAAGAATCCATGTTGTGCTGGTGAGAGTAATTGGTTAGTCGTCATATAGTCGACAACTGCTTTCACAATCACCTTTTCCATAGTCCTGGATACTACTGACGTGATGTTTATAGGTCGGTAGTTTTCTATATTAGATGTTGGTCCACATTTATGCTTAGGACATATGTATGATAGTTTCCAGTTCTCAGGGTAATTGCCACTGGAGAGGGACGTATTAAAGAGCTTCAAGAGAATCAGCGGTATATCTTCGCCACCTCTTTTTAACAAGATGGTTGGAATTCCATCAGGCCCCGCACTGTATGAGGTTCGAAGTGATGCTATAGCTAGAGAAATGTTTTGTTTAGAGAAGAGCACTGTACTTATGGAGTGAGTTGGTGTTGACGGTGCACCAATGACTTTTATTTCGTCCTCTTGTGTAAAGCAGCTAGCAAACTGGTAACCGAACAGCTCGCTGATTTGTAGTGGGTTATCGTAGAGGATGCCGTTGTCCATGATTAAACTAGGGGTACTATTTCTGGAGCTACTTATCCGGGTTTTCATCAGTCTCACTAGTGCTTCTGTATTACTAGTTTTACTACATTGGATGCGTTCTTGTTTAACGGCTTCTATTACTCTTTCTGCCTTGAATGTGTCGTATGTGTCTTTGAGTGTGACAAGCGACGAAAAGTCATTCGACTTATAGTACTCTCTGACATGGTTTCGCATGCGGATGCGTACTTTCTTTGGTATATAGTCAGCTCTGTTTTTCTTAATTTCTCTTCGGAGCGGTGGAGCAACATAGTCTTGAGCTGTGCCTATATATTCATAGAATAGATCACAGAGTTCTTTGGCTGAACTGTTGGTAAAGTAGGGGCTCCAATCTAGGCAGCGCAGAAACGATTGTAGTTCGTCCCATTTGGCATACTTGTAATTTCTAGTTAGTACTGTTCCTGACTTTTGGGCCACTTTTGTGCTGGTTATATTGAAGTATCCATATACAACCTTGTGATCGCTACCTGGAAGTTGTGTACCCACTTGGAGTTTTGTGGGTGTGGTTCCGTTTGTTCTACACTCAAGACGGAAATACAGTGTACTCCTGCTGAGTTAGTTTACGACGGTAACTTACGTTTGCCGGGTGAAATGGTTGCTTCAGATTGTAGTGACCCAACTCCTACCGATATCCATGGCTATGCACAAACTCTTAGGTTACACATGCGTTGCCTCCAACCCCCATCCACACGGATACAGTGTAGACGGTGCAGTTGGATAAAAGAATCCAAGATTGCGCTCACGTCTTTGTGCGTTGTGACGGTGCACGTAAACCCTTACAGCCACCGCACGACGGACATCTCAAGGTTCTCAGTAAGAAAGAAAAGTTTTTAGTCATTGACAGATCTGGATGGCAGGATTCCATGAGTGTCGACCGTTTGAAAGCAGCTTATATAGAGGACGACCCACCTTCCTCCACACCGACATAACTAGAAAAATCCTTGCCACCAGACTCCCAAACAGACTCGTCTAGCCGGGCGTACCCTGGATCTTCTAAAAGAGCCACCTCTAGTAGCACTGATCCAGTATCCTCTACACGTGCTGGAGGCGTGTACATTGGCCCAAACGATACGCCGATTTCGTTAATTAGCTCCAGAGCAACTTCACACTTGGTAACTCCGGAGTTATAACTATTTTGTCGTGGCACGCACTATCAATGCGCTTTCATATCTACAATTTTCACAAGTTTTGTTTACTACTTTGAAAACATTTTTTTAGAAAGCATAAAAAACCGAAAATACAATTTAAGTTGCAAAAACTTTTTTGGTTGGTTACTATTATTATTTTTTTTCCAGTACTTCCCCAGCTACGAATTGTTTGATTTTTCTTTTCCTAGCACTCTAATGTCCTATTTCTTTCTTCTTGCAGAACTTAGAAAATGCGTTGAAAATTGGATGCAGTTGGCCGCTGAAGATGACACTTGGGTCTTTCTTCGATTCTCTTTGTACCGATTTCCCCCTGTACACTCCTCGGTAGATTAAGAAGCAGTAGGGAAAAGTAGACGAAGGCTCTCAGTCACCTTCCACCACTGCCAGGAGGGTTGCGCCTAGACGCAAAGTTGTCTTACCCCGCAGGTGTGCATAGCTGCACTAGCTTCGGAGACCCACACATCACCTACTCCATCACCAGTATGGAAAGGTGTTGAGTGTCCGCCTTGCAGTCACCTCCTAGGATCGAAGGTTGCCAGTATCCCGACAGCCTTCTAGGAGGGGGATGACCTGTAGTGCACCGTCCTGGCACGAAAATATGACTAGAGCTAAAATAAATGGTTTAAATTAAATTAACTAAATAAATCTCTAGCTTGCCTCCGGATGCTTAGGGTGTTCCAAGTTTTGTTTTAACGAGCATGCATCCAAGCAGGCTTGAACGCCATTTTGCGCTCCATTGTGCTGATCACCACGCACGTACTCCGAGTCCCTAGTTCAGCCTTACAAGCCAGACAAGTTGATTAAACTTTTCCTCCATTCATTATTATTACATTTACTTTAATTAAATACATCGCTCCTTCGAATACATTGCGTATCGGTTCCTTTGATTTGTGTTTTGTTATTAGTACTTACACGTTAGGTAAAGTACTGGTTAAGCAGGTACTAGAGCACATCAAGTTAGGTAGGGTTGATCGAACGTTACGGAATTGTAACACACACTCCTACATACTTATGACTACAAAATAATGGTAAAAGGAATGAGGTGAACGAAAATAAGTCCTCCAGGTCTATTAGCTCATCTCACCATGCACCATCATATTGTCTATATAGTCCTAATATGGTAACACTGAACAAGCGACACCATGATCATCCCTCCTTCATGACTATATAAAGAGTGGTTACCATTGCAGCAAAAAGCATGATTTCTGTTTAAATGCTTATAACTTCACTGAACTTTTGTACAAAGGTTTTCTACACATAAGCGAGTACCTGGTCCAAAATCTTCTATTCTCTGTATTCCTTGATGATATCTTCTGCTTCAGTTTAGTTCCCACTACTTTTGTATGCACCTTCATCTTCTTCCCCGTAAGTTTATTTATAAACAGTAGGTTTGATACCTCTTCAAGTAACCTTTGCAGTCAGTACAATGAACTCATCTACATGTATCATGGTCGACGTACTTCTGTGTTCCCGTTCCGAATTTCGTCTGCTGCCCGCTTTTGTTATTCATTTTTCAAGTTTACCCAACCAGTCTTTCATCCGTATGGAATCCTAGTAGTTTAATTTGTTGGTGCGCACTATGACATCTAGACCTTACAACGAACGCATAAAGCTCAAGGTCACAGCTGTACTACCCGCCCTACCTTCAAGAATATTGGAGGATTCAAACAATAGCCGAATATTTCCTACTTCCAACTCAGCTTGCCTCAGTATGATGAACAACTCTGTTGGTGTTTATCTGTTTCATTCTTTGCTGTCTGCAAAGCGTTAACGTTCTTAATCTAGATGCATCTCTTATGTACCGGAGAGAACGGTGTCCATTGTACAGCTTCATATTGTACATAACAGTCAGTTCACATTACCAGAATGATCAGACCTGTAAACCGGTTTGTTTTCATGTAATTTACGTTCCATGAAATATATTACTATTATTATTAGAATTGCGATGGTTCTGCCTATCTCATCCTTTGTGGTTGGTAGAGAGTGCCACGTTTTCACTCCCGTGGGAGCCTGCGTTTTTCTGAAAAGCCCTGAAGGATTTGTGGAGGGGACCACACTGAAGGTTGTCACACACACATGAGTACCACAGAAAATACTGCTTGTATTCCTGTATTCCCGTTTCTTGAACAGCTAAACAAGCAACTCACCTCCCTAACAGTACCCTAAATGCTACCACATACGAAGCCCCAAGCACAATAACTGGTGTCAGATTTCTGGTCCGTAGCAAATGCAGCGGAAATCTGGATAAATAATCCAACCCAAGAGATCACTTTACCCAACCGCAACTCATCCATAATAATGCTATGCAACTGATTTCTCTAGTGCTTTGTCTTGTATGAATCCAACTAATAAAAGTCAGTTAACAGCCAATGTATCTCCTTGACAATATTGCATACTTTAATGTGAAGTCTATGAAGTTTTACACTTGTGCAATGTTCACCACTGTTGAACGACGATTCTTCCGCTCTTTAATTACTTGCACCACAACAAATGTTTTCAGTGCTATCAATCTGAATTGCTGGAAAAAGTGACACTTCGAGAGTGAGAAATGCCTGAACTTAGACATTCACCTGGATCAAATGATTGTATGGACACTTACTTATTCCTGAAATCATTGAAGTATGCTATTGTTGGTCAATAAATCTACGAACATAAGGATTACCGTTAAAATTGACGTTTATCTGACGAAACACTCAGTCTTGTGGATGGGTCAATCATATCGACTACTCATGACCCAGATGCTGACTATTGCGCCGTCTGATGTGAAGGAATAATTGTGAGCAGAAATGACTTAGACTCAGAGCGATGTGTATATACTGTAAAGTGATATTTTCCCGCTATTTTCATAACATTTAGACACTTGGCATCATGATAGAGTTTAATGTCCTCCCTCCGTATCATTCGATACTGCTAAAACCTTTTATGTTTCTCTGCAATTATCAATTTGGTGGGGCCTGTAAACTGGCTCCTCTCACGTTAACCTCATAACTTGAGAATAAAGATGTTTATTTATTCCGCGAAATTCTTTTATGCTCGCTAATTTTGGCGGTTATCCCTGCAGCTTGAGGTTTTTTTGGGTGACAGGATATTTGGCTGTCGACGGTGGCGCTGAAAACTCCACCATCACCAGTCCAGATAGGCTCTTTCGGTTCGCACTATTCATAACACAGGCTCTCTGGCTGACAGATTTTTTCCCCACCAGGAATAACCATAGGCTCTTGGAGTTCGGCTGAAACTTCTGGATAAGTTTTGTCCTGAATGACCTCTCGTCTCCTCCACGCTTTGGTGTTGTATTGACTTCTTCCAGCCATATATGGACTGCGATCTGGCCGTTTGCTGGAGGGCCTCCATTTATACTACCATGCCCCTTGGTCTTTTAGGGACGCTCAGTGCACTGCTTCAACCATATGGTTCACTTCTTAGCTTCTGCCTACACCACGGGGAATTTTCTGGAGGTAGGCCCATCACTGATGTTCGTCAGTAGTCCCCAGTGACAGTTAACTGATGCGGGATTCCATTCTTGAGGCCATGATACTGTCTACGATAGTCCTTCATCACCGATTAGTCTGACCTTATGTGGTAAAGGCAAAGGAGATATCGCTTTAATGACAGTTATTCACTGATCACTAGAGCAAAACTACCATGATGTGACCAATACTTTGGGAAGAGTTCGAACCTGAACTTCTTCTGCGGGCAGCTGGTTGCTAGTTAGGAAATAGTTCAAATTTTACGACTTCCCGCTCGAACTCCGGCGAGTGTCGTCGCCAGCCCTTTCATATGATAATCTGTTCTTGTAAATGCAAATATGAACCGGTTTACGGAAAAGATTATACAACCACTGTTTAAATTTCAGTGCCAATACAGCATCGATGATTCAAATCTATTGACTCATTGTGAAAATTAAAAGGAATGTGTTGAAGTTTTCACGAAAATCGATTTCAGGTGACCGAAAGATTCAACTCGGCACAGAGTTCATCACAACAGCATTTCAAGGTGGAAGAAGTTACAAACTATGTGTATGGCACACACCGTCATAGTCGTGCCTGTCGGGAATCTCAGTCGACGCGGCGAAACACCCTCACGGGCATTAAATATACTGAGAACATGCAGTGCGTAGCGGCTAGAGTTTACAGATGACTGCTTTAAAGCAGTGCGAATATAGTTTGTTTGACCACTCCAGAATCGCTCGATTTACTAGAGTTCGCCCTGGCTCCTGTTCCGAATAGGGATGTCAGCGCCGTTCAACGCCGGCCCAGCCATTGGATAGGTCTCGATCGAAATCCCGGCCTGAATTTCCACTGCCTTGCCGTAGGTTGAGGGTTGAGGCATTGATAACTCGGTTAAACTCCATAATTACCCCTATGGCGTAGTTGTCGATCTGTCCAACTTAGCCAGGAAGGGTTCGGTAGACTCCCACTTCCGGATAATTAACTCGCCCGGTCATTCGGTGGTTCCGGGAGGGGTTTGGGAGCTCTATCAGTACACTGTCAGTAGCTGGCTCGCTTTTAAACTGGTTACCACTCCACCTCCTCCATTATCTGCTGAATGGGCACACCAGTTATGTTCCAAAATAGAGTTTTCGATCTGGTTTATAACACACAGGGACAGTATTATCTACTTGATGACGTTTTGAGCATAAACTATCAGTCATAATCATATCGATGTAATCACACTACTTTTGCCACTTGATTATCATAGTCCTGTCACCTCATGCTCAAAACGCCATCAAGAAAATAATGCTGCACCAGCGTGTGGTGTAAGTTAAACTGACAAATATGATACGAAACTAAATTCTACGGCAACACCCAAGTTTCCCACTCATACACCACCTTTTTTCTTTCCATGTGGCTAATATTTGACAGTAGCCAGGTTACTGCCAGGGTCGTAATCTTCGAAGCATCTGGGGAAAGAAGAGATCATGGGCCCGCTATTCTGTCTCTAATTCTCTTAACATTGCTGTAAAGACACGTGCGGGTGCTTTTTTTGGTGGCGGTAGGCTGCAGAAGGTTGGGTGCAATAAAGAAAGTTAATGCTTCCCGGCTAGTTCCAGCAGAACCGGTTCGGTCTAGTTCTTTCTGTAGTTATAATTGAGTCACCGTTTTCAGCCTGGATGTTGTCGCGTTCATGCACATTGGTGGCCACTTGAGCACGAATGAGGAAATGTCCTTTATTTTTGTCGAATGTTCTGGGCCCGCTGTCACAATAGCTAGCTACCTATTGACGATGCGTTTAACTTTGCGGTGCGTCTGTAGTACCCTGGTTAGGTAGTCTAGGCATCCGAAGTTAACAGACCTGTGTGTTGTTTGCACTGAAATCATTTCTTAAACGCTCGCAGGACAAGTTTTCAGATCCATGTTTCACCAAACTCCGAGATTTATTCACCTCAAAGCAATGGTCCAGTCGATTTTGCTTCTTTCTTTCTGGTATGACATGCCAAAGCTGGAATATGCCCACTGAGAATTAAATTTCTGTGCATGCTACGTATTACCATTTATCCAAAACTTACAGCGAGCTGGACCATAGCCCACCGATCCAGAATCCTTCGATTCTCGGCATAACGAGACCTTTGTTAAATCGACCATAGAACTAATAAAAATAGCTTACTGAAAATGTGATTCAGGTGAGCATTAACTGGCCGGTTAGAAATATCCTGTGGGATTCCAGCTGTTTATTTTACTTTAGGTCTTTCATATCTTGGTTATGGCAATGTGCCGGTGATATGAAGGTTTCGTGGGAGGCTGCTGAGGATATGGACGTCCTCTATCTCTAGGACTGAAAAGTAAGCTGCAGGAACGCACTCTGAATAATAAAATCCCGATCAAAATAAAACTTTTCTGACGCATTACAGTAGCAGAAACAAGCACCCTATAAGACAGATTTAAATACCGTTTCGCTGCTAAAATGAGCTAGGGTGTGCATTTCACTGAAACTCTGGTAGACTCTGTGCCTTGTCGATCAACTGTGAACTTCATCTACGTGCTTTAAAGTTTCATTCCAGGAACTCAGAAGATTTAATCCCAGGGCCGTTCGAAACAGCCCACACACTGTGTGCGCAGCTGCATCTGGAGTAAACCCAGCCGTCATAATGCCCTTCCCCCCTAGAAGATGCCGTTCTTTTAAATGAAGTTCAGAGGCAAATGAATGACGGAGTAGCTGTGTTAGGAAATAAACTGTATCCGATTGGCTTAGGCACAACACACCTGAGACCAGGACAGCATCAACATACTGGTTAAGATATGCTTGTCTTGTGTCACAAAACTTACAGTCTAAAGTGAGCTGACGAATCACTTTCCCAGCTTGAAGCTTATTCTCATCAAACAATATGTAATGATGTGACTGCAAACAAGCGTAATATATTGGGTGGCAGTAACGCAATTGCTGATCTGAAGCGTGAACCAGATGGTCTTGCACCTCTGACTTGCCGATTGAATCTGTGAATGTTCTTATCAAGTGTGAAGCATTGGTAAACTTTGTAGCCAGGGAAACTAGTAAAACGACTATCTTTTTCACACTACGCCGTCGTCCTCAATGTGCCTAGCAGTCTTTCATTAAACTGTGTGATAAGTGATTTTCCCCAAGCATGTGGTTGCATGGATCTGTCTGCACAGCCCAGCATCCTAGGAAGAGGGCTAGTGAGTACTCCTGTTCAATATTGTTCCAGTACAACTCACTTCGTGATGAGAGATACCCCAGCGGGTCACAGAGATCTGCAAGACATAAAATTACATGAGAATATAAGGGTACTTCCGGACCCTACTCACAGTCAACGTCGAACACGTAGTCGAAATCTTGTGAAGTCTCACAGGAGGCTTCATCCGAAACAAAGGCTACCGGAGACAGGCTGGTGTCTGGAATTAAGTCCATCACACTAGACAGTATTGAAAATTTGGATCAACAAAGGCTAATGGAGCATATTTCCAGATGCACATCGGCTGCTATCACCTCGCCAACCAACAAAGTAGTAGCCACTGAAACTGGGGGCAAAATTTCTGCCAGTTATGCAGGTTTATTCGCAGATGATGTTGATTTAGACGGTAACGGTAATGATATGCCCGACGTGGGCTTGGTCCTGTTGAATGGACCGACGAAACCTGGGAGGAAGGGATAAAGTGCTACTTCACCTCCGGAACATTGGAAGCTGACTCCAGTCTAGACTACACATCCAGATATAACGTGCTTGGGTTAGAACCACTCTGGAAGAAGAGACTTACTCTGAACCTCATGTTTTATCATAGGTCACTTCATCGGCACTTGCACTATACTGGTCCACAAATCAAGCTAACTGTAACGTCTACATACAATATGGGTAACCATGAGATATTAGTTGAGCCTGAGTGTTGTATGACGAGCCTGCGACATAATTCTCTCCTCAATAAATTCTCGCACATCTGGAATGGGCTTCCAGAGGAAACCCACTCTGCAAGCTTGTTAACACCTTTCCTGTGTTCACTTAGCAGGCCACTAATAGACAACGAGCCTGCCGCTCAGTCAGCTACCACCTATGCATCCTGGGCTGATGGGGAAGTATTCGGACCTCCAATGTATGAAAAAGAGTTATTATAGTTCTCGAGCTCCCTTGAACTGATGAATTGACGGTTGCTTATAAGGGTGTAGGTGCCGGTTCCCCTCCTCACTGTAATGTAGTTTATGTACACTAGTTTCCCCTCAAAACTACCACGATATACCTCAGATATTGAAAATTTTTAAGAATCTTGCTACGAAAAAACTATTTGGTTAATCATACATACATGCGTGAAAGTGTACACGAAGTTCGAATATGTCTAAAAGTACAGGAACTCGCTTTTCCCAGCTGGACTGTGCAGTAATTCCCCTTTCCATACGTGCTCGTGCTTCCTGTTTCTTTTTTATTTGCCGAAACAGCTCCATGAGGACATTTGATGCTGAATTTCAATCTGAACATGTCTTCTTAGTGGAAATACTACCTGCTGCTTTGACCCCAAGAATTATTGGACTGCTCCCAATCTTTAGCTGCTTCTGGAATATCTTCACAACTGACTCATCTGCTGGTCAGGATTCTCAAAGTGACGGACCGTCTAAACTTTCTCAACTGTCATGATAGCACAAATATTCTGAACAAACGATTAAACGAAAAACCAATTTACCTACTTACTCGGAACACGACTTACCTTCAGTTGTTCCAAACAACATATTATCTCGTACTCTGCATCAAGTGATCTTTTCAGGTGAAAGTTACCACACACCAAATGCACTTCTCTAATGATGCTGCTTACGCTAGTGTGAAAGATGTCTGAAGTCTACGTATAACTACTGCTATTTGGACTATTGATCATTTCAACGTGTATTTCCATCTCCCACTACGAGTAATCCCAGTGGAATCAATCTATAGTAACTTTGAACATAATACGGTGAGCCGGAGATGCATTGGTTTATGCACTCACTTTGGTTATATAACTGTGGATACTTACTGATACTCCTGATAGTATAACTTGGTCCTTTGTGGTTAGCAAAGCTAAAAACTGAAGGGCCTTTCAATGAATGAATGGCTATATTACCAACTAACAAACTATGCGAATGGACTAGCAACATCGGGTAGTTATAACGCGAGCCTCGAACACTGCGCGCTTTTGTCATTGATGGTGTGATAGCAGACGGAAGTTCATGCCCGTCTCATGATTTGTCGCAAGCTTTAAACACGTTATTCACATCAACAACTTGGTATGTGGATCATATAATGCCAAACACCATTCTGCAAGCCTTCAAGAGTTATCAACTTGACGGTCCTTGTGAACTGGTATCACTCATCATAAATCCGCTATACGATGATGATAATTCCCATCATTTTCACTCTGACGCTCTGCATATGCTGTAAAGTGGAATTTCATGTTTTGTCTCGCGTCCCTTATCCGATGTTTTTAATAGTTTAACGACCTCCTCACTGCATTAATCAGGACTGGAAAAACCTTGTAGATCTCTTGACGTATACCAATGCGATGATACCTGTAAACTGATGTGGGAATAAAATATTTCTTTATTATCTCCCAAATGCAATAGTGCCGATAAGCTTTTCCCTCCCTAAACCTATCAACTACGATGACGATCTCCAAGCATTTCGGGAATGTATAGTCTTAAAGTTCCATGTATATATAACAGGTATATAACAAGTTAATACCTGGTCAAATATCCTCTAATCTTTCTATTTCGTAGTGATATCTTCAGCTTCAGATTGACTTCCATTACTGTCGTGCGCACCTTCATCTTCTTCCACCTAAGCTTAGCTCTAAACAGTTGGTTCTGGACACTTCCTCAAGTAAGTTTAATAGTCAGTACAAACTCACCCAGATGTATCATGGTCGATCTACTCCTGCGTATTTTTGTGCTCCTGTTACAAATTTCGCCTGCTGCTCGCTTTTGTTATTCACTTTTCAGATTTACTTAACCAGTCCTGCATTCAAATGGAATCCTACAAATCGCATTCGTCAGCGGGAAATATTGGCACCGAAACCTGATGACGAACGCGCACACCCCAAGGTCATGACTGTGATGCGGCCTCACCTTCAAGAATATTGGATGATTCAAACGATGACCGGATAATCTTCAAATCCGAACTGAGCCTGCTTCAACATGCCTCCTATATGCCATAAATCACAGCATCTAATGTATAGCATAACATTGTACATAATAGTCATCTCTCATTACCAAAGTGATCAAACCTGTAAACTGGTTTGTATTCATGTAACCTTTGTTGCATGAAATATATTATTATTATTATTATTATGTTTTGAAGACCTAAACCTGAAAATCCTGGCTTGGATTTACCACCTAAGCCGGCGGCTCAGAAGAGAATTGGTCATTCTCAAAATGGTTACCTACAGCCCGTTAAACCGGTCGGTTGCAACATCATCTGAAAAGTGATCCCGTTCCCGTCGACGAACACATCCACAACGTCCATAGGTGAGACACCGGGCACTACCGCACCTTCACAAACCAACCGAAAGGCGGGGTCCACGAACCATGGCAGTAAGAAGAAAGGGTACACGCGTAAGAATATTTATGACACGAATGCCTCCCACAGTCAATAGAACAAGGACTTCAGGAGAAATATCGGGTTTTTATCCTCGCAACCATCCACACTACATTGACCCGAGCATAATGATTTTACCTTTTAACTGAACGCCTGCTGCTGAGCAGAAGCCTACGGCACTGGTTCTCCAGCGTAATACACCCCGGCCTTTCCAATGAAGGTGTGAAACTACCGACTTACAGGACTCGCTTCAACAGACATCCTTTCCCTGAGCTCATAATGAAAGTCCGAATTTTCTCGAACCTTTCGCTGTTCAAATGATGACTCTTTCGAAACAGCTGATTTCTGCCTTAACCCACAATCACAACAGTGGCAGGGAAGATGTTGCGCAAACCTGTCATCCTCCTGGCCTACATACAGTAGGTCAGCACCTGACGCGATGGCTTTAGTTGCAACCCAGGAATATCTGATTCCCGGAGTACATACCCGAGGTTAAATTCTACCCCACGTTTCTCACCACTACGGTTGGACCTGGCTTACCAAAAGAAGTTTATGGAGTACTTTGACCTTCTGCCTGAGTGATGCTCGTTCCATTCGCAGAAAAATGGGTGACTTCGCTGCTTTGACTCTGGCCAACTCCTGCCTAATATTTATAACGGAAGCTTGATGTATTTCAGATACTGCTGACAATGATGTCTGCCGACAATTATGCTTCGTTTAGACGAGATAGATGCACACTTGAGCCGACACTGCTGCGACAGATCGTAGCATTCTAGAGCTTGGTTTGCCCAGTGACCCAGTGAGGGTTGTGGCAAAGGTTCTAAACGCCATAACTCTCCTCCTAGGGTGTATCTACCGCCCCCTCGCTCTACTGTAGTTTATGCTGACCTACTGGCTGAAAAGTTTGCCAGTGTAACAGCACTACTCTACCCCATGAAGCTTATATGAGGAGACTTTGATATATCTGGCATCAAATGGCGGCCACTTTCTTCCCCAAAGCTGTTTGACAAGTTTAGTAATGTGCTAGGTTCTGGGGGATAGCGCCACTATGTGAGATAACTAACTAGACACCATAGTATGCTTGACCTCGTTTTCGCCGATGGATCATTGCCTTTTACTCTTCGGACCGATCCAGAATTTTTGAGGAGCAATCACAGAGCCGTGTTTTGGTCTCTTCCGACTGTCTTCTAGTGTTGTGTCAGTTCACAGACAAAAAACCGTAATAAGACGTCATAAAAATGTTAACTGGGAGGAGACGCAGTACACGCTGCAATGCCTCAACTACGGTCCTTATTTCACCAGCTACTCGACCCATGAATTATGTGGTATATCCGATAGTTTCATGAATGTAACTGAATTTCATATTGCCCCAAAGGTATGCGTGGTACCTAGAAATCCGAAAGCGGATTTCACCCCGAACAGTTTACGTTTCAGCATGCGCAAACGTGCCAGAAATTTCTGTCGATCAAATGACTTTTCACCCCTCATCTCATTAAAAGTCACACAAACAGGCCACTGAAAGTAATCGAACCAGAAAGCAGCTGCACCGCACAAACAGGCAACGTTAGGTCTTCAGTGAGAATTTAAAAATCCAGTGTAAACTTATCCATGGTGATTCCCAGCAATCTGGTCACTGATGGCGACATCCTCTGCAACGACATATCTTAGGTCTATGGGCCAATAAGCAATCCTTTTGCAAGCCCCTTCTCACATAAAGATGGTGTACTGAACATACAAACACCCATTCCACCAAAATATTCACTAGGTAATGTTTCATTTAACCTCGCCTGGTTAACTAGTTCACTAGTTACTAGCCGGTCCTAAGCCCGGGTAAAGAGGGAAGGTTGGGCATAGGGCTAGCAACCCTACCCCGTAAAACAAATCTAACCGCTAAACAAACTTCAAAGCACAAACAAAATATAAAAAATGAAAACAAACTTATTCCCCGCTGGAATCGGAGAGGCGAAATGACGCCAGTTGGTGAAAGCCTTCGGGAAGCCAATTGGCCGATGTGTCTTCTCTCGATGAAAGCGAAAGTAAACGTGGGGACATGGAATGTCCGCACGATGTTTGAACCCAGTAAGGCAGCCCAGATTGCAAGGGAGATGAGAAGGTATAACATCGAAGTGCTTGGGATTTGCGAAAGCAGATGGAATGGGAGTGGAGTCTCCAAACTGTCAACTGGAGAATCAATAATCTACTCCGATATGTCACCCAGACGCCAACCACGAGCACACTGAGTTATGGAGTGGCTATCATGATGTCCTCAAGAGCATCGAAGGCTCTCATGCAGTGGGAACCAATCTCCTCCAGGATCATGACAGCAAGATTCAACTCAAAAGGAAGAAAGGTCACAATCATACAATGTTATGCACCTACAAATAATGCAGAGGAAGAGAAAAAGGAGGAATTCTACAGACAACTTCAATCAACACTGGACAAGACGTCAGTTGGCGATATCAAAATTCTGATGGGCGACATGAATGCCAAACTGGGAGGGGACAACACGGGAAGAGAACTAACCATGGGTCGAGAGGCACTAGGTGAAATGAATGAGAATGGAGAATTGTTTGCAGAATTCTGCGCATTCAACGATTTGGTGATTGGAGTCAGGCAGTGTGTTCAAGCACAAAGATATCCACAAAGCGACATAGATTTCACCAGATGGACACACTAAAAATCAAATCGACTTTATCTCAATCTCAAGAAAATGGAGACGCAGTCTACTTAACACAAGGTCAAGAAGAGGAGCAGATGTAGGTTCAAACCACTACCTAGTGCAAGGAACCTTCCAAATCAAGTTAAAAGCCTTCAAGGAAGCTGGTGATAGACCTTAACCCAAGAACAACACTCGGAAACTGAAGGATGAAACTACAAAGGAGATCTTCACGTCAGCCATCAAGACAAAATGGGAGACATCGAGGGACATCCCTGAAGAAACCTGTGTGGAAGAACACTGGAAGTCTTTGAAAGCTATGTGGAAAGAAACCTGCACAACAGTATTAGGAAGGAAGAAGAAAGAAGACAAGGAATGGATCTCGACGGATACCTGGAAGCTGATAGAGCAGGGAGAGGAGGATGGTGAAGCAGAAGATAAACCAGTGCAAGGATGCTCAACGACAAGAGGAACTGAGCACAATGTATAAAACACTGAACTGGACAAAGAAGTGAAGAAGAGTGCACGCAAAGACAAAAGACACTTCTACGAAACACTGGCAAGTGAAGCAGAACAGGCTGCAGGTAAGAGAGACCTGACGACATTGTATCAAATAACCAGGTTGCTATCAGGGGCGAGACCAACACAGATGAAACCAATAAAAGATGAAGAAGGAAATTTAATTACAAAAGAAGAGAAACAGAGGAAACGATGGGCCGACCACTTCAAGAAGCTCTTGAATCGACCACCACCTGCACTTCGTCCAGAAATACCACCTGCAGCCGCTGAATTACAAGTGAACATAAATCCCCCAACGAAAATGGAAGTCCTGAACGCCATAAAGCTACTGAAATGCGGGAAAGCAGCAGGACCAGATGGAATACCGCCAGAAGCACTGAAAACAGATGCAGAGACAACAGCGGACATGCTCACATAACACCACTATTGCAGAAGGTGTGGAAGGAAGAGAAGGTACCTGCCAGTTGATTGGAAGAAGGGTTACCTTGTCAAACTGCCGAAGAAGGGTGACCTCAGTGTTTGCAAGAATCAACGCGGAATCACTCTCCTGTCCACCCCAAGTAAAATATTAAGCCGCATCATCCTGGAGAGGCTAAGGGATGCACTGGATTCAAAACTACGACCGGAACAGGCAGGCTGGATTCAGGAAGTACAAATCATGTGCTGACCAAATTGCAACGCTTCGTATCATCATAGAACAGAGCGTAGAATGGCAATCAGCTCTATACCTCAACTTCATCGACTTTGAGAAGGCCTTTGACAGCATCGACCGAGAAGTAATTTGGAAACTGCTTCACTACTACGGAGTACCGCAAACCTTTATCCGCCTCATTCAACAACTATATGGAGATGCTACATGCCAAGTAATCCACAATGGGAAGCTCAGTGATGCCTTTGAAGTGAAGACAGGAGTGAAACAAGGTTGCCTACTATCCCTCATGATATTCTTGATTGTGGTGGACTGGATCATGCAGCAAACAGTAGGCAGCAAGAAGAGGGGGATACACTGGACGACGGAAAAGAACCTAGAAGACTTGGATTTCGCCGATGACTTATGCCTAATGTCACATAAACTTGAAGATCTGCAGGCAAAAACTAACAAGTTGATAGAAGAGGCAGCGAAGACGGGACTTCAGGTGAATATAGAGAAGACAGAAGTGATGAAGATACCGCACCACCACCATCAACAACAACAACAACAAACTCCAATCACCATGAACGGGAGAAACTTAGAGGAAGTAACCTCCTTCACCTATCTAGGAAGCACTGTTTCAACTACAGGCGGGACGGACGAGGACGTCAAAGTCAGAATCGGAGAAGCAAGACAGGCGTTCATTAGCCTGAAACCAGTGTGGAGATCTTCTGCACTCAGCATGCGGAACAAGATACGGATTTTCAACACCAACGTCAAGTCAGTGCTCTTGTATGGCTCAGAGACTTGGCGCGTCACGAAAGGTATTTCCAATAAACTACAGACATTCATCAACAACTGCTTACGCTGCCTCGCTACTGAAGATCAGATGGCCAGAAAAAATAAGCAACAAGGAACTCTGGGAACGAACCAACCAAGAACCTATCACGCAACAAATATGCAGGAAGAAGTGGAGATGGATTGGCCATGCACTGAGAAGGCCGACGGAGGACATCACGCGTCAGGCCCTCGAGTGGAATCCCCATGGGAAGCGACGAGTTGGACGTCCGAGGGTGACATGGAGGAGGTCGTGCGAGGAGGAAATGAGAGCTTCTGGGCTGTCGTGGAACCAGGTTCAAAAGATCTCAGAGAACAGGATGAAATGGAGACGTGCTACTGAAGCCCTATGTTCCACTAGGAACCCAAGGGACTAATAATAATATAATAATAATGTTTCATTTATGCAGCAAAAGGTAGCTGGTGCAGTTGCTCCGCTAAAGAGCTAATGCACTGCCAGACGCGATGGAATTCCATCTATTTTTCTAGAGAGTAGTGGTGAACGTATACCATTGACCTTTAGGAAGCTATTCTCACCATCACTTGCTGACGTATGCCACCCCTACCTCCGGCAGCTGTTGCGTCTAAACCCCGCCCGAAGTCAAACACTGAAAACTGCCGCCCCATAAATATTATGCCTGCAGTCTCTCGTAGTATGGAGAAGATGGTCGTACAAGGGATTACTGATCAATCACCTTCTCCCATGTGGCATGATTTCATGATAGGTCGTTCATGTAGCGCTTGCTTACTGGATTACTTTGAGCAAACGTGATGGGGGTCTTTTCGCAACCACTGCATTATTGGCCTTAGAAAACACTTGATAAGGCACTCCATAATCCTTAATTCCGAAGACTGGATCACTTCGGATCAGTGGCCTTTTACTATCGTATATAGGCTCATTTCTTAGACAGCGTACTCAAATGATAAAGATCAATCCTACTCACTCCCCCCAAAACCTATTTTAAGCGATGTCACTCAAGTTAGCGTGTTGGAACCCTTACTTTTCCTCCTTTACATAAATGGTATTCCTAATATAATGAAATATGGCAAGTCCTACCTCTTTTGTGATGACTTAAGAATTGTAAATGGCCTACCATACCCACCACTGAGTGAGGGTTTTGATAGAATTTAGGACGAAATGACAAATTTGTTAGTTTGGAGTGAAATACGGTGACTTCCACTTAGCTCCAGTAGGTGCGTGATCCTGTTTTGATAATTCCCACCAAAACGTTAGTTTACACCTTGGTAGTTTTGTGTTGCAATCATATAACTGAGTTTGTGTTTTAGGTATTAGGCATCCTCGGAACTTAAAGTTTACAGGGTATGCTCAGTCTCCTGAATCTAAATGCAGGTGCTTAGTTGGCATTCTGCTTAAACACGCACATACCAATGAGACTAGGCCACTTTTATTCAAAGTAACGATCCGCTCAGCATTTGAGTACGGCACAGTCACCTTCTGCAACATGTGTGCTTCGAATAGGATATGCATCGAGATTGTTCAAAAGAAATTTGCTCGCTGTGTACTGGGCCATCGTATAGAACTTGATTGTGAGGGAAGGCGTAAGAAACTGAAGGTTGTCCCACTTTCGTTACGACTTCCGAAGCTCAACCTAAACCCCTTTTTTTGCTTTTGTCGTGAAGTTACCTATGCTTGTTGCCCCTCTAATTTAATCCCACGTCCTCATACAGTCCATACAATAGTGGTGTGCCGTACCCATTGACGAATACCGCCTTAGATTTAGGTCACGATTCTTTATGATACAGTAAGACAAGTTAGGGAACAGGACTGCACTTCATGTTCACACTTGCGTGCCTCCATTTTGCTTCCAACACCTATTTAGTTAACTCCTTTAATTCACGAATGTCCATCAGTCCTCCTTAGTCATGCTATATTCCGAAATGCAAGCGCTATTGACACGTAATCAAGGTCGAGCCATTGAGTCCACTGATAACATTGTTGATTAAAATGAATACAGTTGTTACTTAGTCTCATTTTCACGCAACTCATGTAGTTATCCCTCCTAACTTCTTTATTGGATGATTTACATACATAATAAACTTTGCATCCCACTGATCCAGTTTTTCCTTCCTTAGCCGCTGTATGCCGCCATTCAATGGGCGTGTTTTTCATCTAGATACAGCTTTATTAACTTTGAACCATTTCTCTTGATGATGGACCAATTACTCTGTGTTACGCGCCGATGTACAGCATCGGCATTATCTAGCCAGATGACTGGGGCAATTCTCCGTGGATGGAAATATGGTACTGTTTAACACATAATTTCGTTAAATTGACCAGAGTCAGATGATTTGGGAATATGGAGAACACGTAAATATGTGCACCCGGTCCACCATACGGTGGGCCATTTTGTTGAATTTCATACCTTTCTATGCGTTTATGTGGTAAAAATGTTCTTGATGCTAGTCATTTACCCCAGTCTCATTGCCCTCATAGTTCAGCTTCGCTCACCGCATCTTATCTCCCATTGCAAGCAAACATTCCACCCACCACTTTTTTCATTTTGCAATGAGCTCGGAGTCTTTATGTCATGCAGGAGTACGAGTCGTTTCCGTGTAATAAGTCTGGTTTGACTATGGTATGAGTGGAAATATAATGGTCATAAGTGTTGCCCAATGTGCGATACATACCAAGGGATGATTGAACCAACAATGTGCGCATGGTCTTAGCCAGTTGTGAGTAGGCTGAGGATGGAAGAGAGCTAAAATCGGACCACCCTTGCCAGTATGGCAGTCTTTAGGGGGCCTATGGCTTCTGCACTCATGACGACTTTCCAATTTAAATGGTAGGAGATAGGAATGGAGTCACTGAAAATATAAATTCGCCATGTCTTGTACCTCAGCTCATCCAACACCAGCATATTGTCTCCTCAGCCCTGAGATGATAACACTCGACGGAAATCAGGGTCATCCTTCCCCATGACTATGTAGAGGGTATTTACTACTGTAGCGAAAAGCATGTTTTGTTTGAATGTCTGTGACTTCATTGAACTTTTGTACATAGGTTTCCCGCTCATAAGCGAACAAATTGTTGCAAATCCTCTACTGTCTCTATGCCATGGTGATATCCTCGACTTCAGTTTCTTCCCTACTACTTTCATATATACTTCCATCTTCCTCCTAACAAGTTTACCTCTAAACAAGTGGTTTAAGATGCTCCACCAAGTAACTTTTATAGGCAGTACAGTTAACTCATATATACATCTACATCATGATTGAAATGAAGCTCAGTATTTTATTATTATTTGTCCCTTGGGTTCCTAGTGGAACATACGGCCTAAGTAGCACGTCTCCAATGCGCTGTGTTCCCTGAAGTCTTTTGAACTTGGCTCTACGACAGCCCGCAAGCTCTCATTTCCTCCTCACACCATCTCCTCCATGTCACTCTCACCCCGGACGCCCATCTCGTCGCTTCCCATCCGGCTTCCACTCGAGCATCTGGCCTGACGCGTGATGTTCCCAGTCGACCTTCTCAGTGTATGCCCAATCCATCTCCACTTCCCTCAACTGCATATTTCTTGAGCGATACCTTCTTGGTTGGTTCGTTGCCAGAGTTCTTTGTTCTTTATTCTTTCTGGCCATCTGAGCTTCAGTAATGAGACAGCGTAGGCAGTTGTTGATGAATGTCTGTAGTTTGTTGGAAATCCCTTTTGAACGCGCCAAGTCTCTGAGCCATACAGAAGCACTGACTTGACTGACATTAGTCTTGAAAATCCGGATACTGTTCCATATGCTGAGTGCAGAAGATCTCCACACTGGTTTCAGGTTAATAAACGCCAGCCTTGCTTTTCCGATCCTGACTTTGACGTCCTCGTCTGTGCCGCCGTCTGTAGTTGAAACGGTGCCGCCTAGATAGGTGAAGGAGTCTGCTTCCCTTAAGTTTCTCCCGTTGACGGTGATTGGAGTTCGTCGTTGCTGTTGCTCGGGTATCTTCATCACCTCTATCTTCTCTACGTTAACTTGAAGTCCCGTCTTCACTGCCTCGTCCCTTCTGTCAACTTGTTAGTTTTCGCCTGTAGATCCTCAAGTTTGTGCGACATTAGACACAAGTCATAGTTGGCGAAACTTAAATCTCTTAGGTTCTTTTCCGCAGCCCAGCGTATGCCCCTCTTCTCGCTCCTCACAGTTGTCTGCTTCATGATCCAGTCAGTTCGCCACAACCAGGAATATCATGGGTGATGGTAGGCGGCCCCCTTGTTTCACTCCTGTCTTCAGTCCACTTCAAAAGCATCACTGAGCCTCCCATTGTGAATTACTTGGCGTGTGGCGTCTTCATAAAGCTGTTGAGTGAGGCTGATAAGGGTTTGCGGTATTCCACAGTATTGAAGCAGTTTCCAAATTACTTGTCGGTCGACGCTGTCAAAGGCCCTCTCAAAGCGGATGAAGCTGAGTTAGAGGGTTGACTGCTATCCTATACTCTGCTTTTTGATGATGTGAAGCGTTGCAATTTGGTCCGCACGTGATTTGTACTTCCTAAGGTCTGCCTGTTCCGGTCGTAGTTTTGAATCCAGCGCATCCTTTAGTCTGTCGAGGATGATGCGGCCTAATATTTCGCTCTCCTGTTGCTCACTTTGTCAGTCATTTTTCAGGTGCAACTGATCAGTCATTCACTTGCACACGATCCCATTAATCTTGACTGCCAGAGTACACCATGTCATCATAACTCCATGAAGAATGCACGAAACTCAAGGTCACGACTCTATCACCCGCTATACCCCAGGAACATTCGATGGTTCAAACAAGGGCTGGATATACCCTGATTTCGGACTGAGTTTGCTTCAATCACCCTAAGAACTATGCTAGTGATTGGCTGTTTTATAGTTCTCTGTTTGCGAGGCATTAATGCTCTTTAGGTAACTCACTCCTCACGTGCATTAAGTAACGATGTCTAATGTATTGCTTGTTACTGGAAGTAACAGTGAACCAACATTACCAAAGTGATCATACCTGTAAACTGGTTTGTTTTCATGTAGCTTATGCTTCATGAAATACGTATTATTTTTATTTTCATTGCTGTCATTACAAGGCACCTCTTCAAGGTTTATTTAAAAGAGGCAGCGTGAACTCAGTGATAGTTCTCCCGTGTAAAGAGTATGCAAGATGCAGAATTCTCTTCCGGATGGGTTGGAGGGGGTCACGTCTGCAACTTAGCCGAAATGAGAGTAGTGTGCTCCGGAACTAGTGAAACTGATATGTGGCGGTCCATCGTTAGCAGGTATGAGTGAATACCCACAATTATTTCCAAAATACAAGTCATGCGTAAGTGGGTGAGGGGTCAATCAAAGGCTCCTGAAGCAAGATGCACAATATTTTTTCTAACTCAGCCACAACTGGAGTGACTTTCAAAATCAATAAGGCAACACGACCGATGAAACGTACCTGGGATTTGCGTCTTTCAGATTTTGGCGAATGCGCCAATCTCTATGATCCCCATTTAAGTGTTCAATTTAGAGGATCATCATGATCTATCACAATATGAGGCTAATGTTCATTTGGGTGTGCATAATACTGATTCAACGTTATTGTTATTTCTCCCTTGGGTTCCTAGTGGAACATACGACTTTAGTATCGCGTTGACATTTCACTCCCTTCTCTTCACTTTTCTGAACCTGGCTCCACCACTCCCCATAAGCTTTCATTTCCTCCTCACACCATCTCCTCTGTGTCACCGTCGCATGCTATTCTCTTTGTTTCCCCTTGGGTTCCACTTGATGGCCTGGCTTGGTGCGTGATGTCCAAAAACGGTCTTCTCAATGTATGTCCAATCCAGTCCATCTCCACTTCTTCCTGCATAGTTGTTGGGCGATAGGTTCTTGGTTGCTAGGCCAGAGTCCTTTGTTGCTTATTCTTTCTCGCCTTCTGATCAACAGTATGGAGCAAGCGAAAGTGGCGGCGATTGATGACGTGTGTGCAGTTTGTTGGAAATGCCTTTCGTAAAGCGCCAAGCCTGTGAACCACCACATAGAAGCACTGACTTGACTGACATTTGAGTTGGGAATCCAAATCTTGTTCACGCTTTATGCTGAGTGCAGTGCAGTAGACCTCCACACTGATTTCAGATTGAAAAAGACCTGTCTTGCTGTCTTTCCGATCCTGGTTTTACACCCTCATCCGAGCCACCGCCTGTACAACTACATGCTGCCTAGGCAGACAGGCAGATGAAAGAGACAATATCCTTTATATTTCTCCCGTTGAGGGTGATCGATGCTTGTTGTTGTGGATCGGGTATCTTCACCACCTCTATCTTCTCTCTCTACGTGCACCTAAAGGCAGTCTCGTCTTCCTTTGCTGCCTCACCTCTTCTGCCAACTTGTTAGTTCTCGCCCGTGGATCTTCCAGCTTGTGCGACATCAGACATAAATCATCATCGGTGAAATTCAGATCTTCTAGGCTCTTTTCATAGGTCAAACGGTGTATGCACATCTCATCGTTCCTCACAGTTTGTTGTATGGTCCAGTCGAGTCAACCGTAATCAGGAAGGTCATCGGTGACAGTAGGCTGCACGCTTGTCTTACACCTGTCCGAACTTCAAAAGGCATCACTGAGCTTTCCACTGTGAATTACTTCGCATGTAGCATCATATAGCTGCTGTTGAATGAGGTTGATAGAGGTTTGTGATATTCCGTAGTGTTGAAGCAGCCGCCAAATTACTTCACGGTCGACGCTATCGTAGACCTTTCAAAGACGATGAATTTGAGGTAAAGAGTTGACTGCCATTCTATGGTGATGCGTAGCATTACAGTTTGTCGGACACATGATTTGTTCTTCTTGAGGCCAGCCAGCCTGTTTCGGTCTTAGTTTTGAATCCAGAGCGTTTTGTAGTCTCTCCATGATGATGTGGCCTAACATTTTGCTTGGAGTAGAAGGGAGCATGATTCCCCAACGATACTTACCTTGAAGAAGATAAAACAAACGGGCGAGAATGAAAGCCTAGGTAAAATTAATGAAAAGGTGGACAGAAAAACGTCAGCGTTGCAAGCAGTATGTAAAACAAACGGAAATTCAAGCTTCATAGACCTTGAGAGTATTAGATCTGCCTGGCAAAACCTGGGATTTATTCTGATGAAGACTCAATCATCATTACTTTTCCCTTGGGTTCCTTGTAGGCTTCAGTAGCACCCCCCCACTCCACTCTGTTCTCTGCAGTCTTTTCAACCTTGCACCACGACTGCCCACAAGCCTTCATTCCTTCCTCATATGATCTCCTCCATGTCACCCTTGCCTCGGACGCCCAACTCGTCGTTTCCCCCCTGGGTTCCACTTGAGGGTCTGATGCGTGATGTCCCCACATGGTGTATGCCCAATCCATCTCCACTTTCTTCTGCATATTTTTTGGGCGATAGGTTCTTGATTGGTTCGTTCCTTGTCGCTTATTCTTTCTGGCCATCTGATCTTCAGTATTGAGCATAGGCAGTTGTTGATGATGTTAACAGGCAGGTACATTGCAAAAGTAAACAATGCTTGTTCAAGGGTAAGAACATCACTCACTGGGAGGCAGGTACATCCACCTGATAAGTCCCAAATAGAACGAAATGCGCTTCCTGGGTCCCACTGCTGGCCACTATCCATCATTACTACGTAGTTAAGAACGTTGGCAATATCGAGGCATCCGAACAAGAGTCAATATGCCAACAGAGACTGTTCAATTCGGTCCACTCAACGACGGTGTATAACGTGACTTGGTAGTGTTGTGGATAACGCTTTTGCGTTTGAAGCGATCGCTCACAACTTCGAATCCCAATGGGAACAACTTTACTCTCTGGGAGGTAGGTACATCTAGTTGAAGAGTCCCAAACAGGACGAAATGCGCTTCCTGGATCCCACTGCTGGCCACTATCCATCATTACTATATAATTTGTGATTTTGTTGATAAAATGAGTAAATAAGATGAGTGGATCAGGTGAATGTGAACGTTTGTTACCGACTGGTGCTCCAGTTGACATCGGTTAGGGTGAAAATTAAGAAAAAAGGGAGATTCTTTGACATGGTGTAAACGCTCAGGAATCTGCCTAGCCTTATAATCAAACATCCAGGAATATAGCTCAAATTATGCCCGAAACCGAACAACAGTAGTCATCTGAGCTACAAATCTCCACTATCTCAATCTTACACTCAGCATGATAATCCATGACCACGTGATATGACATGAATCAAGTAGTGTCTAAGCGTTGTTAACCCACATAAAACTGAAACACAGGACTAGCCAACATCGGTTGAGAACAACACCGATGCTCCAGCTAAGTCCAACAAATAGAAATCGAATGTGGAAGCTATTATTCTAACAGCCTCTTCAGAGGACTGGACAGTCAATTTAGAAGCATCAATCAAAGCCGTATGGTGCTTCTTCAAACAATTATATGCACAAGTGACTCAACGGTTCATTCCTTGGACTGTTCCGGTGGGATGGGAACATTGTCCTCCGTGGATAAACCCGGAATCTTGCCACGATGTAAGGAAAAGTGTTGGAGTCTTGCCACCCACCTCGGTACTCCCGAAGTAATGAAGCATTAAAAAAGAGTTCGAAATAAATGTATTGCTGCTATCCGCCAGTGTCGAACATGCTTTGAGGCATGTCTAGCCCAGACTGCATTGGAACAACCAGAGTTCATTTTCTCATATGAACTATAGGAATAAGACGTGTCGTGGTATACCCGCCCTAATCAATGGGACAGAAAATGACTGCTTGATTGATGACGATAGAGAAAAACAGAAGCTATAGCTGGATATTTTGCTGAGGTCTTTAAACAGGAATCTTCTGTGGATATCGATCGCAGTGATGTATTTCGGATATTAAGTAATCTCGACGTGGAAAAATCAACGGAGCCGGATCAGCCGCACCCAAGGCTGCTCAGAAAGCTTGCGCTCTATGTAGCCGGTCCACTGACTACCATATTTAGACTGTCACTCAGTGAAGGCACACTCCCTTATGACTAGAAGGAAGCCATAGTCACATCTATCTACAACGCAGACTCTAGGCAGCACCCATCAAATTACAGGCCGATAAGTTTGCCTTCTACTGTGGTAAAAATCTTAGAAAGAGTAATCAAGAAAGCTATCACAGTTCACTTAGAGAGCAGCACTCTATTGTCTCGTCCGCAGCATGGCTTTCGCAGAAACTCCTCTTCCTTGACGAACCCACTTACAGTCAGAGAAAGTTGGGTTAAGTTTAAAGATGGTAGGATAACTGCAGATATCATTTTCATAGACTTTAGTAAGGCGTTCGACAAGGCACCTCATTCCAGGTTGTTCGAGACATCGGAAAGTTTCTGAATCACTGGCATTCTGCTCACATGGATAAAAGTTTCTCGTTGGTAGGAGACAAAGAATAAGGGTCAATTCTCAACTATCCTCTGGCAAGTCGGTCCAGAGTGGGTGCTGCACGGCACGGTTGTGGGTTCCCTGCTATTTCTCCTATACATAAATGATTTGGCAGATATCACGAAATTCCCTATGATTCTCTACGCTGATGATGTAAAAATCTAGTGGGAAATTAGGAATGATGAGGATATACGTGGACTTGAGGCAGACCTAAACAGCTTGTTTACCTGATCAGAGAAGTGGCTGATGCCCATCAACATAGGTAGGTGTGTGAGCATGTACTTGGGATACACAAATAGCAACACCTACGATACTGATAGGAATCCTCTACCATCAGTACTGACCCATAATGACCTGGAAGTCACACTGAGTTATGATTTGGAAACCAAAGCACACTGTCGATTCGTAGCAGCTCGGAGTTTTTGAATACTTTGGGCATTACGCAGAAAGTTTACAAAAATAAATGGTGATATATTCGCCATCTTATAAACATCGTAAATTAGGTCTTAATTAGAAAACTGTACACAGGCGTCAAATCATTATCTGGAAGGTGACTCAGACCTTCTGGAAAGAGTTCGGAGGGCAGCTTCCAGTGTGATCACTGAGATGGCTGATTTAATCTATGAAGATCGACTTAAGGAGTTGAACCTCTTCTTTTTATCCTATCATAGACAAGGTGGAGATCTAATCATGCTATACAGAATTCTAAAAAACGACTTTGGACCTGATTTATCTTATCTTCGCATTCTCAATAGGTTGGTACACCTCAGAGGACATAGTAAGAGGCCACAAAAGCAAAAAAACGAACATGGTCTCCGCAGAGTACTGGTTCTCACATCGAGTAATCAACGCCTAGAACCGACTCCTAGAAGAAGTGGTGTCCGCATCATCAACTGACTCGTTCAAAAGGGGATTGGAAAAGCACAGAAATCCAATGGGCAAGGATTAATATAGGCTCACAGCCTCCTATCCTCAAACAACAAATCTGGATCTGTAAATCTGATTAACCTGAAAACAATCCATATTGAAGAAAGTAATATACTCTTTAGATGAATTAACATATAATGAAATGCTTTCTGATCTGATCTAGTCAGTCAACAGCCAAACATTCATCAGATTTTCTGACCCACTTACTTCATCGTTTAGCGGGTGCTCATTTCATAAAAGAGAAATGTATTAAAATACATAGAGCATATTTAATTACAACCAAGTTATTTACAGTATGAGTCGTTTTTCCATCATTGGATAGTACAATCTATTTTCCCACCCAAATGATCTGCGTACTTACTGGCAAGCTGTTGACGTAATTCCAAGAGCATTGTTCGTGTTTCTTTTAATTGGCCCAATGAATTATGAAGTTGTTCTTCATTAATATTGTCTGATAATTGTGATGCTGTTTGAATAGCATTGTAGAATGAATCTTGCCATGATTCATTTGCATCAATACCATCAGCATCTAGTAAATATTATAATAAGGTATTACCAAGTGATTACAATACTATGTGAAGAAGTTATCAATTAAAAACAAACCCAGTATTGGTTGATGATTGAAGATGGAATGAAGACTGAGATTGCAACAGGATAGGGGCCAGCTGACTTTGGGAAAGTGAGGAGATCAACCTACTAACCACTAAATCTTCACTTCATTGTATTCACCAAAGTTTTTATCTAGCTGATATCTAAATCATCCATGATACGTAATTGTCTTTCAATCGTGATGATACTGATTGGTTAGTTGGGATGCAACTGTGATCTAGGTATATTCACTATTGCCTTCAAACATCATCCAATATCAATAACAAAATAATTCGCTGTCAAACTAAATGTAGTGATTGTGAGGTCATATAAATGAGGTCAAGCTAGCTGATCCAGGTCAATTAGGCTAGTAGAATGTAGAAATCTCGCTAGACATAGAATACCAGATCCTAATAAGATAAGACATCTAGAAAAGACGAAAATAGTAGAAGTATAAACCTAGACCAGAGTGTTGTTTGATCGCGTTTATATTATGTTGAGCTATAAAATCTGCTTGGAACGTCATCAGTAGATAATTCTTTTTAACTGTGTGATGCATATGAGAATGTAACTACAACAGGATTACGTTTTACCACAGTGCAAAAACCCACACAAGATTATCTACTACCAGATATTGACGTACTTCTTGACCATCTTCTCATTCCTACGAAATCTTTACCTTACCAACAAATTGCATCTTTGCTTTATTAACAGTCTATAGCTGTAACCTTGGTGCTGGGTTAATGAATATTGAGTCAGCAGCTTTCTTAGAGGTTATTGTACATGCAGCATAGGTATCCATCTCTAAGTCAGTTAAAATCATACCCGGTACTAGTTTACACTGATGATAGGAAGGTTTGCATTCATTCGATGATTTCCTAAAACTGTCACTACATAAGGTATAGAAA
Organism: Heterobilharzia americana; assembly: GCA_944470555.2. NCBI lineage: Eukaryota > Metazoa > Platyhelminthes > Trematoda > Strigeidida > Schistosomatidae > Heterobilharzia > Heterobilharzia americana. Next base: position 81,986,887 of record OX104130.1, on the reverse strand, counting down.
TAGGTAACTCAGCAACATAGGACATTTTTTCGTTGCGTTGGTTGACCTGACAATTCTAAAAACTTTCTGAAACTTGAAGGGATTTCAGAGTTATTTCGCTTGCTAAATTCTTCAAACGGAGGATCTCCAACACGCAAACTGATGAAATGTGAGGATAATCTTTTCAATCACAGCTCTTCCTCCCTGACACTACGCAACTTCACCTGGTGATAAGGGGTTTTCTCTATCATCCATCCCGGTACTTCACCACATAGCAGCCCTTCTTCAAACTGTCTCCCTACCAGAATTTCAGTCAGCACAGATGCATCACTAGTGAATGCTAATGAAACCAATTTTTCCAGGTGTCAAAAAAATTTCCTCAATGATGTAGCCTTCTCTGTGTATAAGTGTAAAGGCACGCTCCAAATCCAACTAAGTTTCAGTGACAGAAAGATGACACACCTTTGTAATCAAAACTTTACGCCTTGTTCCTCAACAACATCAACACAAGCTAGCTTGATGCGTTTGTAAGCTTTGAGTGAGGACACACAAATCCTGTAATCACTTAACAATTTGAGGTCAGTCATATTAGTCAATAACCATGAACAAATCTCATTAGCGGTTAGAGTACGAGAGAATATTTAGACCGCACCAGTCAACATTCTAAACAATTGCCTAAACGCAAGATAGTTGCTCTCCTCTTGAAGCCTATCATGCGATATCACCTAGTCAGTTACACAGTCTAATACTCAATTTGTATGATCTCAGATATGGTGTGATTGGAAATATGATTACGTGGTGTGACAATGGACTACTATTGGTTCTTGTACAGTGGATGAAAGAAGGTGTGCAATCTGCTTCAGTGCCTCTTCAATGGTTACCTACTCTGATACTCAGTGAATTCAGTTGCATCCACTAATTGAGGGAATTATTGTAGACCGATAGTCGTTTGATTCTCGCTGACTATGCAGCTGTCGTTTAGCGGGTGGAACATCTCAACATTACATGTGGTTGAAACATACAAGATTCAAATGACAGTCATTATCGTTTAACAAATATCTCTTCATGAATGTGAAGCCTAATTGAATGAATAACACTTTCTTCTGTAGAAGTTTATACAAAGGATAGTCTCATAGTCAGCAAATACTTGAAAACAAGTTCATAATATGTGAGGAAGTAAGCATATGAGCATATGAGGAACAAAATCCAAAGACATCAGATTGGTTGGAGATGATTGGTGTTTCCACTGGAACAAATCAAAAAGGTCAATTATTTGGTTTGATCATTATTCTTTCCCAACCACTGGTTTCTGTTGTCGTGCACACTCCAACAGTGAAGTCTAAATTCTTCTGAACGTTTCAGATCCACAGTCAAAGATTTCCTCTGGTGATGCCACTCTTCAGTCTAGCCACGCTAAGCCTTTCCCAGCTTAAACCCAATTCAGCTAATATTTGGCGACAACATAGGCGGTGACTAAGCATGCGAAATACATGTCCCAGCCACTTGATCCGATAAAGGTTCACTTAGTGACACCATGATATATAGTTACGAAGATAACAGTGGTCAAACACCTGTAACATTCTCATATCCTCTACATTTAATGGTTAAATCTCACAGCCATAAAGTAGAAAATAGTTAACTGTTTCACAATGCACTTAGGACCTGGTACGCAATCGGAAATAACGGCGATGGCATTGACTGGCGAAAGCCAAGTGAGCATTCCGTATCGGAGCAGAGATTTCATCGGCCACTGACCTACTATGGCTGATCAGACTTCCAAGGTAGGTGAAGTCGTCAATGCACACAGCGATGTCACTCCTTATTACTACACAGAGGAGTAATAAACACCATTCCTGCAGCAACAATTTGGATTTCCATGACAAGCAATGCACCCCCAAACATTGTCAAATTGACATTCAAGATGTCCACAATACTTTGAATCTTGTCAGCATCTTAACCTAACAGGACTCTATATCATCTGTGTATTCTTGATCTACCAGGAATTTTTTGGTGAACCACCACAAAATAGAGTAAACTAAACAATACAAATGATAGAAACAACTGCTAACTCACTTCTTGGTTGTAATAAAGACAATGATAAGTCTTCAGTAGATTTATGATCAGCTGTTATTTCTTCGTCTACTCTTCCACTGTCGACAAGAATATCACTAATACTATTCGTTAACGGTTTTGGTTGTATTAATAACTCGGATAGATCTAATTTACGTCCATTAGCTAGATGATTCAATTGTTTAGCTAAACGTACAATTTCATTAACATTCTCTTGGATATATTCATTTAAACGTTGGCATAACTGGCCATTACTTGATTTCCATATTGATAAAATATTTATTAATGCATTATGTGCTTCAAAAAGGTTGGAGAGAAGATCTTGTTTCTCTTGTGTTATCTAAAAGAAAACAAAAAACAGCGTAGAATAAAGGAGCGGAGAAAAATAAACACACACATAAACACAATTTAATTGACCCATCATTCTTTATGTAATGAAAGATAATGCAATTTGAAGAGGGTAGATTGATCTTTAATAGAAAACAAATAAGAACTATAAAATCCTAGGCAGAAGGAAATCTATGCTCATTGATTGATTACTACAGAGTAACAGCTAAGAAAGTGAGCATTATAAATCAGTTGGATTGAGTCAGTCGAACAAAAGTTGCGCTACATCTAGGTTTCCTTGCTTGTCACCAGTCGTCAGGCAAGACGTATCTTCCCATCATTAACGAAACTAATATCTCTTGAGAGATTAAAATAATAAGTCACTCAGTTCTATAGTAAGAGTCAAAGTACATCATGATATACAATTGCCTAACTTGCTTATCATATTATGAATTAGATCCAGAGAATTCGATCAGTACTTAGGACAAGAAAATATAATATTGATTATTCTGCAGTGAACAATCAATGTACCTTATCTAGTCCTATAGGAGGTTACTCGCAGATCGAATAGCTCAGTGCCATGTTATAGTCTGGTCACACTGAGCCTTCTTCTAACTTAATCCATTCCTTCGGTTAGTATTGCACGCCAAGGTATGGGGTAGCTCAGCATGTGCAACACATCTCACTGAAGATTTACAACCTCATTGACCGTATTGCCCTTCTTGGTGAGTAATCATTACTTGACTTAGATATCGCTAACATCACGATTTCATCATATGTTAGAAATGATATGAAGACACCAGTCGTCAAAAACCTATAGTCTCTTCATATATTCTACTTCCAACGGCCATATTTCACAACTGTATGAGAGGACAAAACTGAACTGCGGTACAATATCTTCGTCCTTTAATAGATACTCGGATATCTCATCAGTCTCACAAATGAAGTTAATTGACAAATGTCAAACGGGCCTTCATATAAAGTGAAACATATAGACAGAAGTGAAGAAGAGCTGAGTATTATTTTCCTTTACAAGGCAATAACTTTCAATGAGAACTGTTCTCTGTACTTACTTGACAAGATGCCAAGAATAACTAACACACAATAGAATTGATGTCGTACTTAGGATAAGTGAATACACACTCTACCAGTTCCTCAGATGACGTCAAAAAAGACAGTGGATTTGATCATATATGTAGCCAAAGCATATTATACGACGAAACGTTTTACATTTTATCATTAACATCTATAACTTTTATTTCTTGAAGTGAAACATTGAGGATTAAACACAAAACAGCAGCCATGGCGCGTGACATGTAGTCGAATTCCAGTTACCTCTCCGTTCTTAAAAATAATGGAGAAGCAAATAATACCTGTGCTTGAGCCTTCACTGAAGGCTTTCAGAGACCCTTATCAATTTGCATATAAAGCAGAAGAAGAACTTTGGATGCTATCACTCTCTTATATCACGATATTGCTTATAGTCTTGATAAAAATGACAAATATGTTAGGTGTGCCTTTTTAGACTATACTTTGGCAGTTGATTCTGTCCCAAGACCTCTCTTGTTGGACAAGCTAACCGGGACAAATACTGAGTCCTGGATAATCAGCTGGCTGCATTCTTATTTCTCTAAAGCACTCCACCTCATTGCTAACTGTGACTGGTGTTCCCCAGGGTGTCATCCTTTACCCATATCTTTTCTCATTCTTTCTGCATGACTAACCATCTTTATCTAGTATCAATTTCATTAAATATGCCGATGACCTAAGAGTTTCTATTATCTATCTACCCTTCAGCAGATTGTTCCCAAATGAGTGATTTCCCACATACTGTTAGATGATGGTCTCCCGTAAATGGTCTTATGCTTAATTCCTCAAAATAACAGACCATGAACTATCGTTTCAGACGTGAACATAACCTTTGCAAACTGCTTAGTTCTCATGATTCCTGTTCTATTGATAGTTGCTCATTAGAGAATGTTACAAGTGTGATTTATCTTGGTGAGTGTTTTCCCTCGGACCTTTCCTGGTTTTAACATATCTCACTTTTTGCAAAAACATTTTCCGTCTGACTTTCTATAACAGGAAGATGAGAGTATTTGGTACAATTCAGCTTCTCCTCTTGTGTTTTATAAACTCCAACATCTTGCCTGTTCTCCTCCACTGCTCTCCTTTATTTTTCCTGGGTTGCTGAAAAAAGATTATGCTATGAATTGCGCAGAACTTTGGAGATTGTCAGCAGAACTAGTGATGTACCCCTAAGTCTCCTAGTTAAAACAGTTGTGGACAAACATATTAACCCATGTAAACATCTGACAGGAGTTATTCTATCAGATGACCAACATCCTCTTCACTCAAAGCTCTCTCTCTACCTGTCGGTCATCTGGAAAGACAAGGAGCAAACACATAAGACTGTATGCACGTACTACAAAATTTTGAGGGAGTTGTGGAGATTTGGAATTATTTCAAGTTGTTATTCACCGTAGACTGACATCAGTTGGAGGAACAAAGGAAACCTGGGAGCACTGGACAGCTGTTTCGTCCTAGTATGGGACTCCTCAGCAGTGCGCACTTCCTCAAAATTTAATTGAACTGGTGCTCATTGGTGACTAGCTTCGAGAAGTATTCCCGAAGTTGCAATGAGAAGTCGTGACCGGTGGAGTCAAAGCCTGATGGCCATGAGGACAGATACTCAGCGTTGACATTGGGTGGCGGTTGCGCTATATATCGTGAGCTAACAGAAGTTGGAAATATGGAGCATTGGATTCTGACCCAGTGGCTCAATGGTAACGCGCTAGCCGCGGGTTCGATCCCTGCTGGTGGGGTCGTGGGTGCGCACTGCTGAGGAGTCCCACACTAGGACGAAACAGCTGTCCAGTGCTCTCAGGTTTCCTTTGTTCCTCCAACTGATGTCAGTCTACGATGAATAACAACTTGAAATAAGTACTACAAAATATAAAAACTCTACAATACCTTATTTAGCTCATCTCCCGTGTGATAAAGGAAGTATTAGAAATGAACTAACTAATCGCTTTCTGTTTTTGAAAGCAAACTTATTGAAGATGAGCGCGTACTATAAAATCTAATTACTAATGTAATCGTCTACCTAAACTGATTGTGCATTTTCAAGAAAGTTTTAAATAGAGCGAATATTCTTATCTTTTCTTCATGTAATTTCTGCTTATGTTCATTTTGTTATGTACACCGAGATACACTGTCTTTATCCAATTGATGCTATATGACATGATGAGAACTCTGTAGAGTATTCTCAAAATAGCTTTCACAATAGTGCCATTATTAATATTATTATTATTAGTATTATTATTATTATTATTATTATTATTATTATTATTATTATTATTATTATTAGTAGTAGTAGTAGTAGTAGTAGTAGTAGTAGTAGTAGTAGTAGTAGTATTATAACACATCCGAATAGTGGGTGGTCGGTGATTTCGACAGACCAACAGAACAATTATGGAGCCATTTCGAAAGAATGCTCATTTTCTAAGTCTACATGAATGATTTTATGAATGAATAAATAAAAAGGAAACATATATATGTATAAAAACAAAGTATAAATTTTATGTAAAAACTTCACCTCAGAGATACGCTCTTTCAATTGTTTAATTTCAATACGTCTAGTTGATAAAGATGCCTTTAAACCAGTTATTTCAGCTTCTTCACGTGCACGATATTCACTGAATTCACGATAATCTAATTTTTGACGAGTTTCTGCAGCTTCTGCACGACATGTTTCAGCTTCAAGAAGCTAGAAATTCCAAAAGAAAAGAGAAGAATTATAAGCAACAATAAGAACTTTAATAAACAAGTTGTATAAATCTTATTCACATGGTACATATATAAACTTTGTAATACTACACAATCGTTTAAGTCATCAAAACTCTAGATTAAGAAACTCTTCATCAAGATGAAAGATAAACAAATCGATTAAAAGTTATTGCAAAAAAAGGAGAGAGGAATTAAATCAAGCAATGCTTAACTCAACACTTTATGTAATGATGTTGCTATCTAATCTAACAGTATTCAGTTTTCTTCAAGTCTAAGCCAACATTGTATATTGAGGTATACAACATAATGACTACGCTTGTACTACAAATACTTCAATGACATCAGTTAAAAAAATAAATCAATAATTACAAGTTGTATATCAAAATGATTGCTACTCTGTATGTTGCGCAACAGGCAGCTGAAGTGTAGTAAAGAGAGAGAGAGAGGGGAAAGAATGGATGAAAGAGAAATAGCTAAAACTACATTGACTAATCACTAGTGAGCAAATAATCTCATGTCGTCTAGCCTTGAATGCTGACAGAATTCAATTGATCACTTTCCAAACTACGAAGCTCACCATGGTGGTTCACACTATGATGGACCGCTGCTCTCCAGTGATCAATCAATCTATGTAGTCCAGTCATACAGGAGGTCAGTTTCTTCTTGAATAGCTTAAAGTCGTTAAATATAACACTTAGTGACAAGGTGGACGACGTTGCAGATTTGACTTGCTGATGACTGCCATCAGCCAACTAATAACTGAAACTAGCTAATAAATTACTCAATATGCGAAGGAAATGACTTTGAGAAATAAGGTTTGAACCAACTCAGTAAGTTGTAATCAGTAGGTGAATAGAATAAAGAATTTTGTCTTCATAGTATTGTGTTCTCTGAGCTGGGTTGTTTTAACAGTGAAGGTTTCATTGTCCTTCTTCTAGACACAGACATCATCAGCACTAACTTCACTAGAAAATAACCTGTCAATATCTATCCATGAGTGATTTAGTAGTTTACCCTGATCAACTAGTTTGTGATTGGTTGTTTCGTCTGATTATTGTGTCATTGACTGACTGCATAGGTTTTCCTGTTGACTGTTCTTCTGCTTCACCTTTCACCTTTCTATCGTTTATCATTTTTCTTTTTGGTAGATAGATTGGGTCTATGACTATACATCTTTTGATTGCTGACTGACTGACTTGAATGCCACGCTTCTAGGAACTCTCTGATATTCTTTGTGCTTCCTCTCTCTGTCCAAAATTTCTACATTGTCAATATTCAATTCATGTCCATAGTTGTTATCCATGTGCATTGAAATGAGTGACGAAATGTCATATTTGACGTTTAATAGCGAAGAGGGTGACCACTTTGCTCAATGTAGTGTTGATCACAATTTTTGCAGTTGATTTTGTAAACGATATTCGGTTTGCCTTCTTTGGTTGTTGCATCCTTTGGTCTGCATAATAGTGTTTGGAGGGAATTTGTTGGTTTATGAGCCACAGCAATTCCAAGTGGTCTCAGTAATGTTGTCGTGATTTCTGATATATTCTTTATGTATGGTAGGATGATGCGTTTATTGATTTCTGTGAATGACTTTGTAGTTGATGATGTACGAGAAATGCATCTTCTGATAAACTAAAAAATCCCCTCCAAACAATACTGTGTAAACCAAACGGTGCAACAATCAAAGAAGACAAACCAGATATCACATTTGCAAAATCAACTGCAAAAACTGTGATCAACACTACATTGAGCAAAGTGGTCACCCTCTTCGCCTTCGTCTACATGAACACCATTTGGCTATTAAACGTCAAATATGACATTTCGTCACTCATTTCAATGCACATGGATAACAACTATGGACATGAATTGAATATTGACAATGTAGAAATTTTGGACAGAGAGAGGAAGCACAAAGAATATCAGAGAGTTCCTAGAAGCGTGGCATTCAAGTCAGTCAGTCAGCAATCAAAAGATGTATAGTCATAGACCCAATCTATCTACCAAAAAGAAAAATGATAAACGATAGAAAGGTGAAAGGTGAAGCAGAAGAACAGTCAACAGGAAAACCTATGCAGTCAGTCAATGACACAATAATCAGACGAAACAACCAATCACAAACTAGTTGATCAGGGTAAACTACTAAATCACTCATGGATAGATATTGACAGGTTATTTTCTAGTGAAGTTAGTGCTGATGATGTCGTCTAGACGAAAGACGATGAAAGCTTCACGATTAAACAACCTAGCTCAGAGAACACAATATAACCAAGATCATTAACCTGAGCTAAAAATATTCTCCACTATTTCAAAAGAATTTTGTAATTGGCCGGAACCTGAACCAAAATCAAAGTGAAGTTGCCCATAAAAATGAAAGACAGATCATATTCTTCTTTGCTAAGCGTAAATCTGGTAGTTGAGAATCTTATACCACACAAAAGAGAAGTAGTTCAGACATTTGCTGCAATTTTTATATCTTACAAGTTACTTGAATTATCAGCTGGATACCTCTTAATCCACGAGATAGGTTCTAATTATATTGGTCAGAATTTCGTTTCTCTTTAAGCAGACATTCTATGGAATATGCTCAAAAAAGTGAATAGATGCCCTTCACCTAGTTGTTTATTCTTCAATGTATTTACCTAATAAAAGTGAGCTGAAATTCATAAATCCAGCTGTAGAAAACACGAACAAGATATTCATCCGGTTAAAACTGTTTCAGTTAGCCTACAGTACCAATAGATCGATACAAGGTTAGCTAGAGGAAAACTTCTTTGAATGCTCTTTTTACCCATCTGTCTATTCCATTAGGTATTGCGTCTCTCTTCAAGGCGAAAGGAAAAGAAAATGACTTTTCTTATCAAAACAATTAGGTGCTTAATTCTTCCCATTTCCTCTTTTCTATACTTAATGTTAAATGTATTAGCCGTGTATCTATTCTTTTTGAGAAGATTTTCAATTATGTTCAACTTTCCTTTTGAATTGTATGCAGAATATAAGTTACTAGATTTGTTGCAAAGAATTTTCACTAATCCATGCCTTAGAGTGGCAACAGTTGTTTTAGTCAAGGTATTTTCTAATCCATATATCTTTCCTTGAGATGGTTTTTCCAATCATCCTCTTTGTCATACTCATATTTCTATGGCAAGTTTAACTTTCACAAAAATCATGATGAGCTCTGTCAACAAATGAACTACACGATTCAGATCATTGTAGACGAGGAACTGCCATGATCAGTAGTACAAACTAACAGTTTACGAGCAATACAAACCTAGCAGACTAAGAACAGTACGAAACTAACAGGCAAATGAATTGACTCTAAAGCAAATCAGAACGTCAACCCCTACCATCACAATAACAATATCACTGATACGCTTTCTACTGTCTCAACAACAGCCAAAACAGTGAACAGAGATGCTGAATATATATATTTCTAAATGACCTTGATGGCATTAAATTCACATTTGGGTGAAAATAGTTAACAACCAATGAGATTTCAGCCTTGTGAAGAGAGAGAAGACAAACTAGCAACGGTATGAAAACAGCTATGTACGGTAATTTAAAGGTCATGGGTAAAATACTAGGCAAAAGCTATGCAAAATTAAGGGGTATATATAACAAATTTACCATTTTATTTTACAGGTCTAGTGCACTTTAGGTTTTATCCGAAATAGATCAAAGTTTGATGAGGTGAGAAGCACGTAGTAGCTCTTCTGACTACACGGTTATATTCTCACATATTTGGGACTGTAATGTGAAAGGAACAATTTGTTTTCAAGAAAAAATAACTAGTGATATTAAAAAATCACACAAAAGGATACATATATACTACTCACTTTTTTAGTTTGTTCAAAAGCAAGACGATAACGTTCCAATTCAAATTTTAAGTCTTCAACAAAGATTGGAGTGACTTTGATTCCATTCAGATTGGATTTACCACTTTTACGCTGATATAGACGCTAAAATCAATGAACCGTTCAACATCTCATCAAAATAACCTACTCACTATGATATAGAGTTTTTAAAAAAGGCTAAAACACACAGGATTTCGTCTGAATTTATGATTAGTCATTTCCTTTTTAAAAGGATAGGTTACACAGTGCGTAGTAATTAACAAACAACATATAGGTGATCCATTACCAACTCCCCATAGTTGTGACTCATGATACAGTTTTGTTAAATGACTGTCGCACACCATTCATCTTTCTTAAGCTACTCAAAAAAAGAAGGATGGATGGATGACATAACCAATCAAATAAAAGATATATCAAGCAGCAATGTGATACGAAGCAGACTACATAAAAAAAACATTATAAGTCATCAGCCAATAAGGTAGACGTTTTGAATTTCAACCTTGTTTCCTGTTATTGTGTGGGCGGGAAATACCTTATTGGGCAATTTTGTCCTACAGGTAACCAATCAGAATAAATATTCAACTTCTGACCTAGTGGCTTTATTTTTTGGGGAGAAATCGTATATAAATGTTTTTTTGTCAAATAAGCCTGTCTTCCTTACAGTCAGACTTCAGTCTTCTGATTTTCGGGGCTCAGTGAAGTATCAGGACTGAGGAAGAATAGTCGCTATTTGCATCCAATCAATTGGGTTAGTGATCATTCTCGTGTTTCGCATTTTTCTGTCATTCACTTCCACACATATCTTCACAATGATACTGAGGTAATCATAATAGTTACAACAGCAATAATTGCAATCGAAATCAAAGTGCACTCAGATACTACATGCACATTGTTACAGATGGGACTGAATCACACCTATTTTGTAAGGGCTAACAATACTACTTGGTAGGTAGACCACAGTTCAAACACATGAACAACTGGTTGAAAATCCAATGCTTTGAACTCATGAACCACAAGCTTCACTCATACTTCTCGAACAACCATCGAAGTTGATTCACTTATGAGGTTTTGGGGGGAGCCATTAGAAACCTCGGAGCACTAAACAGCTGTTTCGTCCTAGTACGGAACTTCAACAGTGCGCACCTATGACCCCGCCCCGGTAGGGTTCGAACCCAAGACTTTCAGGTTCCACGGCCAGCCTGTCTCTATTGAGCCACAGGGTCAGAATCCAATGGTCCACATTTCTTACTTCTGCCAGTTCACAATACAGTGAGGCTTCCATTTGAAGCCGTCACTGAGTAACTGTCCTCATGTTCAACTTAGTTGATTGCACTGGTCACGACCTCTCATAGACACTTGGGGAGTCACTTCTAGCACTTAGTCACTAATGAGCACTACCAGGGTCATATGTGAGCACTACTGTCCAGTGCTCCCAGTTATTCAGTAGTCTTCAGTCCATAATGAATACAAATCTAAAAATTGAAGAGGAGTTGAATTCTTGAAATATTCAACAATACACCTTTACATTTTATTCTTGTTTCGCAAACTGGCCTATGAATAATGCTGATAAAAACAGCTGGAAGTCAAGTGTTTATTATGATCAATATAATCAACCTTACAAAAGCAAGTAAATTTGCAAGTAATTCTTTCGATTATCGTTAACATATTGACAAGTCAACTATCAGTAAGAGAACATACTTTCAACACTTGCAGTATGTACATTACTCTTCGGAATGCCATCAATTAGCATCAACGAGGGAGTATTGATGGTAGAGTTATTTCTAAACAAAAGTTTCATTTGTACATTTTCCATAAAACTAATGTCAGTTTGATAACCTTCTATCTCAAAAACTTTATTCGCATTTATGTTATCCAAAAACAGTAGGTAAATCCTTCGGAAATCCAATCTTCAGCATGTTAGTAGAGCACAAATCTTCAAGTAAACTATCAAAATCTGATCCCAAAACGGTTATCTCGACTAACTTATCAATAAGACAGCTGTGGTAACAAATGAATAGAAAAATATTCAAAGCCTTAAAGTATACACTAAGTCATTTTATTATTACTTGTCCCATGGATTACTAGTGGAACATACGGCTTCATCAGCACGTCTACATTGCACTCTGTTCTCTGCACTCTTTCCAACCTGGATACACCACTGCCTACAAACTCTCATTTCTCCCTTACACTATCTCTTCCATGTCACCGTCACACACCCCAACTCTTCGTTTCCCAGTTGGCTTCCACTCCACAGCCTAGCCTGGCATCACATGACCTGACAAGTGATGTCTCAACTCCGAAATCGTCTTCTCACTGTACATCCAATCCATCTCCATCTCCACTTTATTCTGCATATTTCTTGGGTCTTACGTTCTCGGTTGCTTGGTTGGTTCGTTGCCAGCCAGGCAGGTCAGAGTGAGTTCCTTCTTGCTTATTCTTTCTCCCCTTCTCATCTCTTCTTCAGTATCAAGAGAAGGCAGCTGTCGATCACGTTGGTCTACAGTTTGTTGCATATGCCTTTTCGTAATGCGTCAAACCTTCCAACTATCACATAGATGCACTGACTCACTCGACTGACATTAGTCTTGAAAATACGGATATTGTTCACGCTTTATGCTGCTGAGAGCAGTGCAGTCCAGTGCAGCAGATCTCCACACTGATCTCAGATTGAACAAGGTCTGGCTTGCTGTCTTTCCGACCCTGGCTTTGACACCCTCATCTGTGCCGCCACCGCCGTCTGTAGTTCAAGTGATGCCACCTAGGTAGGCAGGTGAAAGAGACAACTTCCTTTAGATTTTTCATCTTGATGATGATTGGTGCCTCTTGTTGTTGTTTTTGCTGTTGTTGGTTGGATATCTTCATCACCTCTGTCTGCTCTCTCTACGTTCACCTGAAGGAAGTCATGTCATCGCCGTCTCGCCACGCCACGCCACGCCACGCCACACCACGACTCTTCTGCCAACTTGTTAGTTTTCGCCTGTACACCTTCGAGTTTGTGAGACACAAGACAATAGACATAAATCATCATCATCATCATCGGCGAAAACCAAATCTTCTAGGCATTTTCATTGGTCAAACTGAGTATGCCCATCTTCTCGCTCCTCATAGTTGTTGGTTGCATGATCCCGTCTAGTTGACCGGAATCAGAAGGATCATTGGTGATAGTAGGCAAACACCTATTCAAACAAAATGATTCTATCCAGTAAGTAAACATGCACATATCATATATAACTATAGAGTGAAAATTGACTAAGCTTTTTGGTCTACCTCCATAGCTGCATCCAGCTGTGTTTGAAGCATTTGTTCACATTCTTTATTGTATTTAATTTGAGTTTTAGCTTCAGTTAACTGTGAATCACAATCATTCAACTTCTTCTTATACTCTTCAATACGTTTCTTCAGTAAATGATTTTGATTTTTTATAAGTTGTAACTGTAAAACAAACCAATAACAGATATTATTATACTGCATAAAATAAAATAAAAACTCATTGTTTACTATGTACCGAACCATGTCATCTGTGGAATCGGTGAAAGATCCAACAACATACCACAGAAAGGGTATACTATGCAGCAGTCTACTCGATTCTATTGTACGCTTATGACACACGGTCACCATAGGTATTGTAAGTGAATCATGGAATAATCGTGAGACGTCATGCATAGAGTACTAGGCAAGGAAGACAAATCAGTCGATGATGTTATGAACCTTTACCAACTGAAGTAATCTGAACATATACTGATTGGTTACTAGAAAGTATCCAATTTCATGTTTTCTAGTCCTGAATATTGGCCCAAACTAGGAGACTTACCATTGCAGTATGCTATGACAGATGTTTATCTGTTAGAGGCAATTGACAGGATTTGAATATGTGTCGCATATGATGACGTACCACCTACCTGGATACACGACGTTAGCTGGGGTAGAATTAAGTTCGAACAAAACTAAGAGGGGCCAGAACAAGATGAGATGTCAGTTTATGAAGTTTTTGACTTTTCTCAAAGAATTTCATATCAATTTTTCCCTTTATGAACTTTCGTGCCTTTTTCAGCCTCATATTTACTTCTCATTTTCACCGCTTTTGAAAACATTATTTCCCCTTTCGCCTAACCTTTCACTTTTAATATGCTAATTTGACTTTTCACCCTGATTTGTAAGCGAATATCGAAAAGGCTAACCTTATATCATTGTCTTCATGTTCCATGGTGAACCTATGACTTTCACGAGTATCCCTCAAGAGTGCCAGTCAATATGATGGATGACATAAGTCACTGAACATTTCTGGAATAAGAAGTCACTTCTTCAATTGCGTGTTAAAGTTTTGCCAAGAAAATATCCCCTCCCGCCCCCAATACTTACCCCAGTAAACTCAGTATTGTTAATCCATCAATTTGGCAGAAAAAAAAGCATATTTGAAGTGAAATCGAGTGTCTTTGGGACACATTAATGATTTCTCAGTGACACAATACTTTTTAATGTTTCGGATAGTAAACAGCTGATGAAGAATTGGTGAAATAAGACCATAATACGTTATTCTGCTCCAGTCGATTTCCTTTATCGATTTCAATCTTTGAATGAGCCATGTAGGGTGATGTAGACTCCTAGGTTTGGTCCAGCTGACAACCGAAGTCGTTGGTTGACAATTCTAAGTGATATGGCTGAGGACAGATCTCAACATTATAGATGTACTTGTATACGTTGATTTTATTTATCTATAGCATTAGCTATATACATAATTTTGGATACATCTCTAGGTAAAAGCTAGCTTAACTGTATGGACATTAAAGAACAGCCTTTTTAGATATAACGATTTTAGTTCCTGAATATAAATGAAACACCGTCCAGTGTAACCGCATTCAAATGACATCGGCAGAACTATTCTGAAAATTGTAATGACAACCTACTTATGTTAATGATGGATCGTGGCTAGCAGTGGAATCCAGGATGCGCATTTCGTCGTATTTGGGACTCGTCAGATTCCCAGTGAGTGATATTGTTCCCACCGGGATTCGGACTCGGGAGTGATCGTTTCAAACGCCAATGCGTTTTCCACTACACCACCGAGACACGATGGCCATAAATAGAGCGCTGACATCCTCACAGGAGCCCGTATGCCAACAGAGACCGATCGATTCGGTCCAACCGACGACGGTATCATATAAAAACAATTATACGGTAATAAAAACCGTTTTACATTATCCATAAACAGTTTATAATGCAAATAATTAACCAATGATGACATTGTATGCATAAGATAAACACCACTTCATCACAGATCGTTTTATTATGAATCCCGTCTAATAATATTTTAATATGAAAAAGTTGTAGGTAAATTCACCTTATTCACAGTCTCTTTATAATCATCCAATGTTGGCAGTTTAGATAAATATATTTCCATTTGATCAATTTTCTCTTCTTTCAATTTTATCGTTTGCTTACATTGTTCCAATTCAATTTTTAAACCTGATAGTTGATTTTGGTATGCCTGACCCTTGAAAATGCAATAAAGAAACATTTTGTAAAAGTGTTAGTGATATACTACTACTATCTTGTAAGTAGTATATACATAAGTGCTAAAAAACACTGTTGTGAGATACAAAATTGATGAAGTTCAAAAGCCTATGACTAAACTGGAAATATCTATTTTATCGATGGCTGTTGATAATAGAAAACAACTGGTAATTCCAAACAACTTAATGTTCCACCATTTATGCCTCCGAATTGAAACAATAGTGATTTTAGAAAGGTAACGGATGGTCTTGGCCGATTCTATTAAATGATGATATCAATACCATTAGCCAAAGGGATAGAAACCCAAATTTACTAAATACCGTAATTTAAAATGCAATGAAACCCAAAAACCCAAATGTCTGGCTATAAGTTACACTTTTTACATCTCAGAAGGTAGATTAGACTGGTAAATGACTAGTTGTCAGGCAAGCCTATTCACCAACGGATATATATACCATAATTAAATCTATTCATCTCATTTTTAATTCAACAAATTCACAGAACTGTTAAATAATAAAATAATTTTCGTTTCATTACTGAAGTGATTAACTGTGTGAACCAAGATATAAAAACAAACAATGGATATTCGAAATGTAGGCGAACAACTCTTCTACTCCTTGGTATATAATGTTTCGCTAATTCGCAGAAGTATTTGGGTTCCCAGTGGAACATCGGGCTCCAGTAGCACGTCTACATTGCACTCTGTTCTCTGCCCAAACCATCATTATTATCAACATAGGATCAGGCATTACTGCGTAACGGTCCGAGTTGCCACACCTCATATCAGCACATCAAGTAAAAAGGTAGTGAGGTGAAAGATGAAGATAAGTGAATACAGTCAAAAGAAATATAAAGTACAAGAAGAAAGGAAAGAGGGGTGACAAAATGGTGAGATTCGGTATAGTGTAGTTAAGATGAGGATAAGGTGTGTATACATCTGCGCCACTCACATCGGTTCTGAGCCATATCACCTAGGGTCTCCAACCACTGGTTCCCCTTGTCCCGCCGACCCCAACCACCTAGTCTGCATCGTCCTATATGGCTTAAACCAACAGTCAGAGACTTCATACATTGGTGCCATGTTTTAGTCTGGCCACCTCGGGCCTTTTTCCAGCCTGGACCCACCTCAGCCAACATTGTGTGACGAGGCAATCGGTGACTAGGCATACGTAGTACGTGTCCCAACCATCTCAGTCGACGAAGGTTCACAACCTCGTCAACTGACTTACCTCTTCTCCCAAAACTTCACACCTAACTTCTGCATTACTCACATGGTGACACCACGGAATATGTCCTTTACTACGAAGGTAACAGTGGTCAAACACCTGAAGCCTTTTTATATCTTCCACTTTCAATGGCCATGTTTCACAATCATACAGTAGAACAGAGCGGACTGCTGTGCAGTACACTCCAACCTTAATAAACAAACGAATATCACGGCGGCGCCATAGGTGGCGCAAAATGGGAAAAGCCAATCGAGCCTTTTGTATCCGTGCAGAGATTTCATCGGCAACTAACCCACCGGGTTGATCCTACTTCCCAGGTAAGTGAAAAAAATTCACCTGTGATTGGGTCAACGTTTGTGTAATTAGGTGACGAGAGGGAAACCTCCATAAGAATATCTATGATAAAATTAAATAAGAATGGGGATAGTGGGCATCCTTGACGGACACCACTTGATGAGTATAGCTCCCTGGACAACTCACCATAGGCTCTAACATGCCCACAAGTGTTCGAGTAGAGAGCTTTCAATAAGGTGATGTACTTACTAGGCACGCCTTTCAGTGACAGACACTGCCATAAGACTTCTCGATCAACGGAGTCAAATGCCGCCTTCAGGTCGAGAAATACAGCTATTGTCGGGCGTCTGTAAGCATGCCTATGTTCCAGGACCTGGCGCAGTGTGAATATTTGGTCGATACATCCACGGCCAGGTCTAAAGCCTGCCTGGTTTTCTCGGGCTTGCTGTTCCCGAGCTCCACTCAGGCGTCGGAGAATTATAGAACTTAGGATCTTAGACACTATGTTTGTCAGGCTGATTCCTCTGTGGTTATCACAAGAGGACTTCTCGCCTTTCTTGAAGACTGGGATGATGAGTGACTTAGACCAGTCGGAGGGGATCGTATTTGATTCCCATATACTGGCTAACACTTCCGTTAGCCTGACTAAGAGAACTCTACCACCATTCTTGTATACCTCAGCAGGTAGTCCGTCTGGTCCTGCTGCCCTTCCCGTTTCAGGCTACCTACCGCTTTCTCAACTTCTTCTAGTGTTGGGGGACCTGTCTCTATGTCCCATTCAGGGTCCGACTGGATAGCGGGCAGCGCAATGGTGGCTGGAGGCCAGTTAAACTGTTCCTCAAAGTGTTCTGCCCATCGTCCCAGTCGCCTTCCCTGCGAGTGAATCGCGATCCGTCCTTCTCCGCTATAACCTCACTAACTGTTGTTGACCATTTCCCCCCAGTCTCCTTAATAAGTCTAAATAACTGTCTACTGTTACCGATCGCCGCTGCCTTTTCCATCTCTTTAGCCTTTGCTGCCCACCACTGTTCACGATCGTTGCGCAGACTTTTCGTCAGTTATTTTTAAGTTGCGCTCGCTCTTCATTGTACTCAGAGCCTGCAGGGATGCATTCACGTGCATCCATTAGTTTGGAAGAAGCTGCTGATATCCACTGGCTCTTTTTAGCCATTATCTTGGAGTCGGCTACAGTCTCCAGTGCTGCTTTTACAGTAGACTGAAGATGGCACCAAGCTTCTTCTGGATGAGTGACAGTCTTTTGTTCCGATAACTGCCTAGCCAACTTCTCACTGAACACGGCTTTGGTGTTTTCGTTGTCCAGCAGAACTCGTAGTGGTTTTGTTGCCAAATTTTTTCTACGTCCATTGAGACGCAGGCATATACGTGCTCGGACCAACGCATGATCGCTGTCCAAACACGTACTCCAGAAGGAGCGGCAGTCTTCCACCGATCCTCTCCAGCGATGACTAATAGCAATGTGGTCTATCTGTGTCCATCGCTGAGTCGAGCTCGGTGGACGCCAGGTCAGACAGTGCCTTTCTTTATGTCTGAAATTTGTGCTGGCTAAAAATAGGCGGTTATCTGAGCATAGTTGTAATAGGCGATCACCGTTATCTGTACGTTCAGCTGGGATTCCGAAAGTGCCACCTAAGTGCCTTTCTGCCTCACTCAGTCTACCCACCTGTGCGTTGAGGTCACCTGCAACAACCACTACGTCCGAACGTTTGGCTTTCGAGAGGAGGTTAGACAGTTTATGGTAGAACTCGTCCTTCACTTCATCCGAACTACAGTCAGTGGGTGCGTAAGCAGAGATTACAAAGAGACAACGGCGAGTCTCACTATTCCTTTTAGTTCTCACTGTGCCGTTCAGCCTCATAGCGCAGAGGCGACTATCAACTGGGATCCAGTCTAGTAGTGAGTTTTCTGCCCTGGTGCTTAATGCTATACCTACACCTGCAAGACCACGAGAGCTAGCTATCGAATCTCCAGAAACTCGAAGGGTGAATTTTGCAGATTCACCAGATTGGTCAGGAGAGGTCAGGTGAATAACCACACTTGGGTCCTGTATGCGTGTCTCACAAACACAGCACACATCCATGCCCGAGTTGCTAGAGTCTTTGCCAACGAAGCCTGTTGGCCAATTTGACGGAGGGTGCGGACATTGAAGGCTCCAATATGTAATTTGGAGCGTGGTTTAAGGAGACCAGGGATGCTGTTCTGTGGACTCAGATCGTTGTCGAAGGCTGCAGAGGTAGGAGAAATTGAAGATGATGCAGCATCATTAATTAAGAGACGTGAAGGAAGATTAGAAGGTAATGATGGAGGAGGAGGATAGCAGTCAGAAGAAACTTGGGTGCTGACAGAGTTGTGAGGGCGGTTGACACTTCCCGGCTGCCCACACCGTGGAAGGCTATTTCTTCTTAAGGTACCTGAAAGAGATTTGTGTGACCGCAGAGCCCATCGGACATCTGCTTGAGGCCTGTCACACCCAGCCTTTTGAGTATGATTATTTTGAATTTTTGTATTTTTGGGGCCGGATGGTCGAAAGGAAACGACAAGTGAACCAACACCGCCGGCCCGGCAGACCGTGGGGCGTGGTGGAGTGTGTTATTTTTGGGGCCGACCTTTTCTAACCCCCCCTTCCACTGAGAAGGCAGCATCAGCTTGGCACTGCTGGTCATCCAAGGGAAACACCTTACTGCTGTCACACCCCATCCAGCTAGCAGCAGTACGACTTCGCCCTCAGACCCCCATCATAGTGTAGCAATTTACACTATAACGGTAACTGCTTTTCGTCTAACCACTACCCAACAGACCTTTCTGGTATGGTAGGACCTCGAGGGAACAAGCGTTCCACCAGCATAGCTCGTTGGGTCATTGTGATATGCAAGCCCGACCACCACGTCAAGGTAGCAGCTATCGGTCGGGTCTCTGCCCAAAAGCTTTAATTTCCTCACGCACATCATCTCCTCCATGTCACCATCACACATACATACATACACACACACACACAAACACACACCACCAACTCGTCGTTTCCCAGTTGGCTTCCACTCCACAGCCTGGCCTGGCATCACATGACCTGACAAGTGATGTCTCAACTCCGAAATCGTCTTCTCACTGTACATCCAATCCATCTCCATCTCCACTTTATTCTGCATTTTTGTTGGGTCATACGTTCTCGGTTGCTTGGTTGGTTCGTTGCCAGCCAGACAGGTCAGAGTGAGTTCCTTCTTGCTTATTCTTTCTCCCCTTCTCATCTCTTCTTCAGTATCATGAGAAGGCAGCTGTCGATCACGTTGGTCTACAGTTTGTTGCATATGCCTTTTCGTAATGCGTCAAACCTTCCAACCATCACATAGATGCACTGACTCACTCGACTGACATTAGTCTTGAAAATACGGATATTGTTCACGCTTTATGCTGCTGAGTGCAGTGCAGTGCAGTGCAGCAGATCTCCACACTGATCTCAGATTGAACAAGGTCTGGCTTGCTGTCTTTCCGACCCTGGCTTTGACACCCTTATCTGTACTGCCACCGCCGTCTGTAGTTCAAGTGATGCCACCTAGGTAGGCAGGTGAAAGAGACAACTTCCTTTAGATTTTTCATCTTGATGATGATTGGTGCCTCTTGTTGTTGTTTTTGCTGTTGTTGGTTGGATATCTTCATCACCTCTGTCTGCTCTCTCTACGTTCACCTGAAGGAAGTCACGTCATCGCCGTCTCGCCATGCCACGCCACGCCACGCCACACCACGACTCTTCTGCCAACTTGTTAGTTTTCGCCTGTACACCTTCGAGTTTGTGAGACACAAGACATTAGACATAAATCATCATCATCATCATCGGTGAAAACCAAATCTTCTAGGCTCTTTTCATTGGTCAAACTGCGTATGCCCATCTTCTCCTCCTCATAGTTGTCGGTTGCATGATCCAGTCTAGTTGACCGGAATCAAGAAGATCATCGGTTATAGTAGGTACCATTTTCTTTCTCCTGTCTTCACTTCGAAGGCAACATGAAACACATACTTTACTGGTTTTCAAAATTTGGTCACTCTAAGTAGGAGGAGAAATCTTATGCATTCTTTTTTGTCAAAGATCAAAACAGTATACACAGATGACAGTGTTGACAAGGAACTCCGTTACAAAATGGCTTCCCACCTGGATTCACACATAGGAAATGAAGGTCAAAGAAGGTAACTGAATGAATACAGCGTCAAAAAAGATTCTCCAGTTGAATCTTGAATTTAAAAAATGACATTGCTACAGAAATCTTAAAGTGAACCACACTGCGCCTGCAACCATTGAACCATTTTCACCTGCAAGAAACCTTTTTGTCAACATTTGAAAGATAAGCCGAGACATTAGGTTATACACGAGTGCACGTATACCAGTTTACTTGCTCTTATGTAGCTAAGTACATTGGTCGTACCATACGCCAGTTTGAAAAACACACTCAACAACACTACCCAGCCTTGCTATCAAAGGCAGAACAGAAATGCATCTTCATGTCGATAACCGAACAAGTTGCGAATCCAGTTTACTCAGCATTCTGTAAGAACTCCTTCAAAATCCTCTACAAGGTTCGATCAAGACACTCAAAGAGAGTGAGATCAAGGTATTTGGGTATAGCTGCGATCATCCTTGAGAAGACTGAAGGCAAATAGAATGAAACTTTTCATCTAAGAGTATTTGATACCTTAAATGTTAGAGAGTCAATTCAGCATTTAGGAGTAAACAATATGAAATCGCTTCCTCTCAAGCGAATTTTCAATTCATATCATTCAATTCTACAAGAGGTAAATTGAAGCTTGAAAAGCTCAGTGGTAGAGTATCTGATGGCAGCATGGAGTGACGCTCGAGTCTGTAAGCCCTGGGATGGATGGAGGTGATATGACTTCCGTCATCCCCTAGAAATGCACTTTCACACGATCGCTTCTGTCCAAAATGTCTGATATGAAAGTCCTACTCAATGACTTCCATAGTGGTTGGTTTCAACAAAAGTGAGGTGAAAGAGAATGTTCACTGTTTATTACTGGATTAATTGATACAGATGGTCCAAATATGGGGGATTGGTAAACCCCGATTACAAACAAGTGAAGCACAACGCTTTCATAATCAAGAACGGAAAAATGGCTTACAAACCTGATTTGATCATCTGTAAATACGGAAGTTCAGTACCTAACATCACTCATCTGCCTTGTCGATTAGACTTTAGGTCAGGGGATCAGGAAGTGATCCACCAAGACAACCCTCAGCTTGGGTCTGAGCTTTGAAGCAATAAGAACAGCTATCATGCAAATCATGAAACAACATTAGTTCAATATGGTCTAACTTACAATGACTCCTTAGTTCTTCTTGCTGTTTCACAAGCGGTAGTAACCTGAACCGATAAATGTCTTATGTGTCAATAATCTGGGTTCCAGTTTTCATGAGAACAACATTACTACGAAGCAGGTACATCCAGCTGATGAGTACCTGGTAGGAAAAAAACAAGCGTTTTGGATTCCACTGAGAGTTACTAAGATGGATAAAACTTCATGAATATCCCCCAGTATTGAGGGAAGGGCATGCGATCCCATCTGTTAACAAAAGTCAACCAATTCGACCCTGTGTATAGCAAAAGAGAATTACAGGTATCAATCAGCAACAAAACGATACCTGTTTTACAGGTAGTGGCTCACGTGGCCCAGTGGATAACACTTTAGCGTTTGAAGCGATGGGTTTAAGTCTCAGTAGGGAAACATTACTCACTGGGGTGCAGGTACATCCAGCTGACAAATTCCAGGTAGGACGAAACGTACATTCTGGAGTCTACCGCGAGTAACCAAGATGAATACAACATCAAAGAGTTGACTACACACAATTTCAATAACATATCAGTTATGCACAAAACATATTTTACAGGCAACATAATAACAATAATAATTTATATTGGAGTATATTCAGCTTACCTCAGATTGTAAAGTTTGTATTCTTGCTAAATGTTGACTTAACACAACTTCATTTACCTTTTTACACTGTTCCAATTCATATTCAGTTGCACTGGAAATAAAAAACAATCTTATTAGGCTAGAGAAATTAATCAGAACTATGAATATTCATATCTTATCTGTATGAGTCTCTAGAGGAACTAAATATCACCAGCAATTTTGATTACCAAGTGATTTTCGCTACAGGTTCAAATCTAACTAGGAGTGACTACGTTGAAAATGTACCTGATGAGAATCCTATAGTATAATAAGGATGGGTAGTGGCTAACAGTGGAATCTAGGATGCGCATTTCGTCCTATTTGGGACTCGTCAGTTGGATGTACCTACCTCCCAGTAAGTGATGTTGTTCCCACAAGCAGTAACACTAGAATTTTATAGTGTTTAGAATAAAGCAATTATTATTACTATTCTTTACTTATTATCTATACTGGGTGATGGTTGAAGGTGAGATGAAAATCTGGCCCATTGCTGGATTCGAACCAGCGACCACCACCGATGAGAAAAATTTAGGAATAGCCAATAAGCTTGAATAGGCCTATTTTTCATTGCTTGAAGTCAACATACTCCTCATATTGTAGTTTCTGTGAATGGATTTCTCAAAACTGAGCAGTATTTCAACTGCTTACAGGGTGACTGAAAAAGTCAACAGAGAACCATGGACATAGGTGAATTGGTTCAAGATGTCACACACAAAGAACAGGTGGATAGAAGAAAAGTTATATCAAAGTAGATAAAGTATAGTGAGAGAATACACAATTTGGAGATAAAGGTTAGTGTGAATATTCAAGCTTCAGAAGATGTCATGGAGTAAATACATCCGCGCCATTGTGGCCAGTTTTCACCCATGTCACCAAGTGTCGTAAACTACTCATTCCATTCGTCCCGGGGACCCCAACCATACAGTCTACATCTTCCCAAACGGCTCAAGCTAACAGTCAGGGACTTCATCGACTGATGTCAGGTCTTAGTCTGGCCACAATAAACTCTCTTCCATTCTAATCCAACATCAAGGTAGGCGATGGCTTGGCACGCACAGAACGTGTCTTAGCCATCTCAGTTACAGACTCGTCAGCCGACTTGCCTAGTAACCTTTACCTGACCTTAAAATTGCTCACACAGTGATTCTGCCACACGCGGGCAATGCTACGAAGACACCCTATGGTGAAAAAACTCTAACTTTTTCATGCCTTCCACTTTTAACGGCCATGTCTCATAGCCATACATCAAGACGGAACGGAATGTAGCGCAGTATACTTGTTCTTTGATAGATAGTCGGATATCTCGTCGACGCCACAGGTGATAAGAGTTTACAAATATCAAACGGGTCTTATGTGTCCGAGCTGAGATTTCGTCAGCAACTAACCCGTTGGGTCTGCTGCAACTTCTTAAGTAAGTGAAATGGTCGACACACTCCACCACTTCACTCCCTATCGTTAAGCTGTGAGTCATTGAAGCAGAGAAGTTTTGGAGCACCATATTACATTTGACAGACACGAAACGCGTGTCAAACATATGAATTTCTGCTGAAGCCATTCGTCAGCGTCTTGACCGAGTAGGACAATATCGTCTGCATATTCCAAGTCAACTAGGTGACCTCCAGGGAGTAGGTTAATCCCTGTGAAGTCAGACGTACATAGGGTTATGTCCATTGGTACGTCTATGACGAAGTTGATGAGAAACGGTGACAGTGGACATTCCCGCCGGACACCACTAGTCGTTGTCAACTCACTTGACAACTCTCCATAAGCCCGAACAAACCTGCGTGAGTTAGAATAGACAACTTTGATAAGTATTATATACTTGCTTGGTACTCGCTGCACATTCAAACACTGCCACAACACCTCATGGTCAATAGAGTCAAATGGTGCCTTCAGGTCAAGAAATACGGCAAGTGTCGGTCCCCAGTAGGTTTGCACATGTCCCAGAATCTGTCGGAAGGTGAAAATATGATCGATGCACCCTCTTCCAGGTCTGAAACCTGCCTGGTTTTCTCCAGTTTGCTGTTCTCGAGCTCCATTCAGGCAACGGATAATAATGGATCCCCAGGATTTAGGACACAATATTAGTCAAACTAATTCCTCTATGGTTTTCACAAGAAGACTTCCTTCCTTCTTAGTGAAGTAGACCAGTCTGACGGCACAACCTATGAATCCCACACACTACCTAGTATATCCATCACTTTTACTAGTAACTACCTACCTGTATCCTTCAAAACATCAGGTCCTGCTGCTTCCCATCTTTTCAAGTTCGATACAGCTTTCTCGACTTCAAGGAGAGTTGGAGGACTAACATCTACGTCCCATTCAGGTTCAGGCTGGATGTTGAGCAACAGAAGCGTTGCTGGGGATTAGTTGAACTTTGCTTCAAAGTATTTAGCCCAAAGTTCCAGTCACTTTTCCTGAGAGGTTATGAACGTCCTATCCTTTTCAGTGATGGTTTCACTCATCATCGTCTTTTTCTTCTCGGTATCCTTAATAAACCTAAATAGTTGGTGAGTGTTACCCAAAGCTGATGCCTTCTCTGTTTCTCTCACTTTCAACTGCTTAACTGTGGTGTTAACAGGGTTCCCGTTGGAGGATACCCAATCAACATCAGAATTTGCTATCTCTGACACAAATGGTGTCATGATCTGTTGAAATACACTACTCAGCAACGTAGACCGTGCAATTTTCCAACCATTTGTAAATTGTTCACCCTAATTAAGGTATACCGACCCACCCAAGTCAGCCAGCCACATTCAGTTGGTCTGAAAAACTCGGGTTCGTGGACAGAATTTGTCAGGGTAAACTGCTGATGAGCTCAGGGCAGTCGTGGTTAGATCATTTCGATCTGGCGAGCAAAAGCTACAGATCCGCACGAGTTGTTTCTAATTACTCATGTCGTTCAGTAGTATTACATTTAGCTAGTTCATGACATCTCTCTGTAAAAATCCATACACTGTGATATTAACCAGATCCTTTCCAAGGGAAACCCTGTTGATAGGTGGTATTTCTTTCAGACCTGTTAAATGTAAGACGATGCTCCAGGACTGGTCTCCAACTTACTCCTAGTTTAACGGAGTTAATGCATCGACGACTTCACTTGCTTGGGGAGCCGCATCAGACCAGAAAAGCTGGTTGCTGATGAAATCTCAGCTAAGACACGAAAGGTGCACTTGGTACTTACTGAACTACATCATCTCTGGCGACAACTAGCGAGATATCCACCTAACCACTCAAAGAACATTATACTACCTTGCTGTCCATTCTGTCCTGCTATACAGTTATGAGATATGACAGTTAAAAGGAGAAGATATGAACAGACTAAAAGTTTTGGAACATAGGTGTCTTTGTAGTGTTGCTTATGCATGGTGAAATCATTGCGAGTAATATCCAGGTTAGGTGAAGGGTACTATGCAAGGTTGAGAACCTTTACCGACTGATGTGGCTTGAACATGTGTTGCTCATGCCAAGCAATTTCTCACTTCAATGTTCAGTGCTAGCAGAAGTTGGATTAGCTTGAAAAATGGCTCAGTATGGCTAGAACAAGACGTGGCACCAGTTCATGGAACCCCTGACTGTAGATCTTAGCCAAAAAAGCAGGTGTAGACTACCTTGGATAGAAACCTTGACATCACTGGTTGAAGATGTTTGCTGAGCTAGTTGAAAATCAGTCACAATGATGCAAATGTATTCACTTTTCGACGTCTTTTAGAGCTTGACTATTTTCACTAACCATAATTTTAAAGTTTCTTCTCCTACCACACACCTTTATCTACTTTGTTATCTATCCACCTATTCTTTGTGTACTTCTGTGAAGTGTATTAACTTAAAGTGATTCACTTTTGTGCAGAGTTTGACGTTGATTTTATCCATCAGTCTGTCTAAATAACTGAAGAGGAAGCTCCACATAATTCTGTACTGTTGGTATTTAATCCGACTAAAACCTATTACTTGCTCTTTTTTTCATTTTGAAGAAAGGTATTCCAGATTTCGATGTTAATTAGCCACAGGTTCATCACCCATTACAAGTGAATAGGAAATAATAGTAAAACTGAAGTCAATTTTCAGTTAATTAACTCTCTCCACCTAGAAAAAGCAACAATAGTCATGATATTGTCAATAAAAGACCTGTAAATTAGAGCAATGGTTTCCAAAACAATTAGCCAAATGTCGTTTGGCAGCAATATATAAGCTATGATCAGTTATACAGGTCATAAAATGTGGACCATTGGGTCCTGAATCAGTAGCCCAATGGTTACACGTGTGCTCGCTGCAAAACTGGGTTCCATCTCTGACAGGATCTTGGATGCACACTGCTGTGGAGTCCCATATCGGGATGAAACAGATGTCTCATGCTCACAATCCATGATGAATATCACTTTGAAAGTAATAAATCCCAACAAACTTCTAGACTGAAGAAACCAGATTATCTACGAAACTCACTTAAATAGTTATATACTGATCAAAAATGATTACTTCTGGAACATTCAAAAAACGAATGAATCCCACAATTTACGATATTCAGGTTAATCTTCTAGAATAAAGGTGAAATATACACCCAAATATGATGAACAAATCATCCATTTCCTTTCACATGAGAACACTGACTAAACTTCAACAACCTGACAGAGATATCTGGATTAACATCACTTTCAACGACCAAATCCATTTTTAAGGACACTAGTAGTTGAACGGATGCTGAAACTGAGACACTGAACCGATTACATAAGACTACAAGTGGTTAAACTCCAAGTAAATTCAACATCTGATTGTTTTACAGAAGGAGATGTTAGAATGGTTAGACTTATAGTCAAAATCGCAAATTTCGACACCTGTTGTATATACGCACCTCCAAACAGTTTTCAATCTTACAACACAGTCTCAAAGATTGTGCTTTTTCAAACAGTTAGTTAGTTATTACTACTCATTGATGTACTTGTAGCTCTTTGTTGTTTCATTCGGTCGAATTGCTTAACCGCTATTGGAATATGGGCTCCTATGAGGGGTCCTCGATACTGACTGAATGTTAATTATGTTAATGTAATTGGTTGTGTCTAGGAGATGGGTATGAGGTTCTTTGTACAACATCCACCTGACCAGTCCAAAATAGAACGACACGTCCCTTCTCCTGGATTCTTCTGCTAGCCACAACCAAGCAAATTACCATAGTTAATTAGTTAGCTATCCACTGTGAGACTTGGAGGTGGGCGTATAGTACACCAAATACAGTGCACGTTTACCTCTCCAAATTCTTCTATTTAGTAAACTGCACCATGAAGAGAATCTCATCTTATTTCCATCACTATTAGTTCGATATTAGCAGTTAGGTACACCAAGAATGGTGAACTAAAGAACTTAATGAATCGGAGGTAAAAATTTGTACATTTTTAAATTCTCTTCACATTATTATTATTTGTCCCTTGGGTTCCTAGTAGAACATAGGGCTTCAGTAGCATGTCTACAGTACACTCCCCTCTCTGCAAACTTTTGAACCTGGCTCCACGACAGCCCACAAGCTCTCATTTCCTCCTCACACCATCTCCTCCATGTCACCCTCGACTCAGATGCCCAACTCGTCGCTTCCCATCTGGGTTCCACTCGAGTGTTGGCCTGTCGCGTGATGTCCCCAGTCGGCCTTCTCAGTGTATGCCCAATCCATCTCCACTTCCTTCAACTGCATATTTCTTGAGCGATACCTTCTTGGTTGGTTCGTTGCCAGAGTTCCTTGTTCTTTATTCTTTCTGGCCATCTGAGCTTCAGTAATGAGACAGCGTAGGCAGTTGTTGATGAATGTCTGTAGTTTGTTGGAAATCCTTTTTGAACGCGCCAAGTCTCTGAGCCATACAGAAGCCCTGACTTGACTGACATGAGTGTTGAAAATCCGGATACTGTTCTATATGCTGAGTGCAGAAGATCTCCACACTGGTTTCAGGTTAATAAACGCCTGTCTTGCTTTTTCGATCATGACTTTGACGTCCTCGTCTGTGCCGCCGTCTGTAGTTGAAACTATGCTGCGTAGGTAGGTGCAGGTGAAACATGCTACTTCCTTTAAGTTCCTCCCGTTGATGCTGGTGTTGGTTGGGTATCATCATCATCATCTCTGTCTTCTCTACGTTCACTTGAAGTCCCGTCTTCACTACCTTGCCTTTTCTGTCAACTTGTTAGTTTTCGCCTGTACATCTTCAAGTTTGTGTGACATTAGACATAAGTCATCGACGAAATCCAAATTCTCTCCACATTACAAAACAAATTAAACAACAGTTCGCTAATATGG
Source organism: Heterobilharzia americana (assembly GCA_944470555.2). Classification (NCBI taxonomy): domain Eukaryota; kingdom Metazoa; phylum Platyhelminthes; class Trematoda; order Strigeidida; family Schistosomatidae; genus Heterobilharzia; species Heterobilharzia americana. The sequence goes on along the minus strand of OX104130.1, from coordinate 81,957,593 downwards.
GAATATATTTATTTAATAATAGTAAAAAATGAGGGAGTTGCGGAAATTTGGAATTATTTCAAGTTGTTATTCATCGTAGACTGACATCAGTTGGAGGAACAAAGGAAACCTGGGAGCACTGGACAGCTGTTTCGTCCTAGTATAGGACTCCTCAGCAGTGCGCACCCACGACCGCACCACGGTCGCGGAACCTGAAGGTCGCGGGTTCGACCCCTGCTGGTGGGGTCGTGGGTGCGCACTGCTGAGGAGTCCCACAATAGGACGAAACAGCTGTCAAGTGCTCCCAGGTTTCCTTTGTTCCTCCAACTGATGTCAGTCTACGATGAATAACAACTTGAAGTAAAAAATGAAAAAAATTTCCTATGGAATAATCCTTACCCTAAACGATGACTGAAATTGATTTCATTCACTTCAAAGAGTTTAGAGATTTCTGAAATTTTTAATTTTAACATCTGATTTTCTTTGAGGTAATCTTCCACGTTAATGGGTTGGTGAATAAGCAACTGTTGATTGTTGTCGTGATTATTATTATTATTATCACCATTGTAACCATCATGGAATTGTTGAAAAGAATATGTTTCTTCAGTATACATTGTAAAAGGAAGTATCTAAACAACAGTGATAACAAGAAAGTAGATATAATCATTCTATTAGAAGACTGACGATTTGTTATACACTGACTGGTCATCAGAGAACAGTCAATATCATTTTGTCTAACTTCAATTAATAAGAGAATTCTATTGATTAAAACTGCTCAATGGTAACATCAATGGCTAAAGTAATGGTTAACGTGGGGTTTCGATCTTTACTAAAGGAACGTTACAGACGCATATAAGATTCATGTTAGGCTAAAAGACTATCTGCTTCTGTTGTAACGGTGATCAATAGTCATCTGAGGTGGAAATGTTTGTTCAATTGACAATAACTTGTATTTAAAAGCATTTTAAGTAAGAAAATTATACAGAGGAAAAGAAAATACGTCGAAATAATGAAAAAAAACAAAAGCGAATCAAACACTACAAACAAACCCAAGTGCATGAGTTAAATTTACTCCAAGGATAACGTATGGAGTTATGCCTTAAGAACACAATGTTAGAATGTACAGTGATAGATGCCAAGTCACTTAGCTCACTGTTAGTATTATCATATTATTTGTCCCCTGGGTTCTTAGTGGAACATACGGCTTCAGTTGCACGTTGCCATTCCACTCTCTTCTCAAAAGTCCTTCCCACCTGGCTCTACGACTCCCTAGAAGCTTTTATAGCTTCCTCACACCATCTCCTCCATGTCACCCTCACACCCCCAACTCGTCGTTTCTCATTTGGCCTGGCCTGGCCTGGCCTGACGCGTAATGTCCCCAAACAATCTTCTCACTTTATGTCCAATCCAATCCATCTCCAGTTTCTCTTGCATATTTATTGGGCGATACGTTCTCAGTTGGTTGGTTCGTTGTCAGGCCAGAGTTCCTTGTTACCTATTCGTTCTCGCCTTCTTATCCGATTTTCAGCATCCAGTGAGCGTAGGCGGCAGCCGTTGATCATGTATGTTTGCAGTTTGTCGGATATGCTTTTCTTAATGCGTCAAGTCTCTCAACTATCATACGGAAGCACTGACTTGACTGACATTAGTCTTGAAAATCTGGATCTTGTTCTTTGTGCTGAGTTGAGTGCAGTAGATCTCCACAACGATTTCAGATTAATAAAGGGCTGTCTTGTTTTTCCAATCCTGGTTTTGACACCCTCATCTGTACGTCCGCCTATAGTTGAAAAGATGCTGCCTAGGTAGGTAAGCGAAAGAGACAATTTCCATCAGACTTCTCGCGTTGATGGTGATCGGTGCTTGTTGTTGTTGGCTGGGTATCTTCATCACCTGTGTCTTCTCTAAGTTCACCTGAAGGAAGTGTAGTCTTAGCTGCCTTGCCTCTTCTGCCAACTTGTTAGTTTTCGCTTGCAGATCAATGTAGCTCAATATACATACAGCAAACCTAATGGATAGAATTCAAATGGCAGTGTAAAAGATACAACAATGTGCCTTATTCAACTTCATTGAAGAGGTCAGTCGAAATCTGTCAAATGAGTTCATATTATACTTATTTATGTGGGCTTGAGTAATCCTTAGGCTGTACATCTACTAACTATCCTTAAAAATGTCAACAGGTTCATGTTCCTCATTCCAAATGATCCAATTCTCTAGTATCAACTCTAATTACATCCAATAATAAATAGTTTCACAGAAATACAAAAAGGCTTTCAGTTTAAAAGAGTAAATGCGATCCATTACAACATAATGGATAATTTGTTAAAAAATAGAGTTAACAAAACAATAAAAAGATGAGATATCCACGAAAATCAAAGAAACCTACGCGAATAGTAGTCGACAAAATATGATTGATGATAGAATGTATTTTAAGTACACCAGATGAAAAACTTGAAACAATCGTGCTCAATTAAGCTACAGTATAATACTACGACACTGTAACTGTAATTCCTTCAATCCATATCAATAAAGGGAGACTATCTGACGGAAAGCAGAAGGTCACTTAGCCAAAAAGAGGCTGAAAAGAATGAAAATGAGAAGGGGAATTTTAATGGATCCTTCAGTGGATACAATTAGGATACTTGAAGATAATCTTTGGTATAGGAATTATATTATTACTGTGTTGTTCGACAATGTTTTAAGAAACCAAGGTCTGTACTTAGTAGAATTCATGAAGGGGAAAACAAACAGAAAAGATGAACATGAGACCAGGCATTACTACCTAGGGGTTAAAGTTGCCGTATCTCATTCTATCACATCAAGCAAGACAGTATTATCATGAAAGATAAAGAAGTAAAGGGAGTGATGATAATGCATAGATACATCTACACCATTGAGATCGATTGTGAGCCATGTTACTAAGCGTACAACCACTAGTTTCTGTTGTTGCATGGACTATAACCGAGCAGTCTACGTTTCACTAAATGGCTTAGACCAACAGTCAAAGACTTCATGCATAGTTGCCATGTTTAGTCTGGCCGCTCCTAACTTTTTTCTAGTTTAAACCTACTACAGTTAATCATGTGCGACGAGGTAGACGGTGACTTGGCATGTGTGACACATATTCGGACCACCTCAGTTGCTGAATGCCGAAAAGCTCATCGACGGAATTCCCTACTCCTGACCTCGACATTACTGACGTGGTGATAACACAACAAACGGCCACTACTACAAAAGCAACGCTAGTCGAACACCCGAAGCCTTCTTATATCCTCTACTTCCAGTGGTCATGTTTCACAGCCATATAGTAGAACATAGCGAATTGCACCGTGGTACAGTCCACCCTTAATGGACAATAGCATAACACGGCAGCGCCATAAGTGGAGTTAGTTGGTAAGAGCCGACCGAGCCTTTTATAGACAGGCTGAGATTTCATCAGCCATCCCACCATGGCTGATATGACTTCTCAAGTAAGTGACGTGGTCCACACGCTCAACCATTTCACTCCCTACTGCTACACAGGGTACCACTGAACACCAGTCTTGTAGCAACAATTTGCATCTCAGTGGCGAGAAATGCATCCCAAACATTCTCAAATTGCCAGTCAAGGTCTCCACAAGACTCTGAATCTTTTCAGTGTCTTAGCCTAGCAGGTCTGTCATCTGCGTACTCAAGATCTACAAAGAATTTACCTGTGACAAGGTTACTCCATATAACGTCAAACGACAACAGGGGACCTTCATAAGTATATCTATGATAAGGTTGAATAGGAATGGAGTGTAAATACTTGATGAATACCACTCAACGTACACAACTTACCTGGTAACTCTCCATAGGTTCTAACTCACCAACGGATGTTCAAGTACACATCCTTCAACATGGTGATTTACTCATCTGCCACTTCTTTCAGTGAGAAACATGGCCATAAGATCTTGCGATCAAGGGAATCAAATGCAGTCTTCAGCTCAATAAATGCAGCACTGTCGGGCTTCGATAAACGTGCTTGTGTTCCAGAACCTGGCGGATCGTGAATATTTAGCTGATAGGTCTAAAACAAAAGTTAAAATATGTCTGCTTTCCCTCACGTTGCTGTTCCTGAGCTTCACTCAGGAGCTTAATGATAACAGAAATTAAAATTTTAGACACTATATTCGTCACTTTGATCACACTTTAGTTATCACAAGATGACTTGCCACCTTTCTTGAAGACTCGGACAACCATTGAGTGACACCAGTCAGTGGTCACATCTAACTACTATACACTACTCAACACTTCAGTTAACCTCACAAATAATATCCTAATAACGTCCTTAAATACCTCCAGTACTAACCTAATTAATCCTGATGCCCTTCCACATTTCACGCTACTTTCAGCCTTTTTGACTTAAGGAAATGTCGATAGTCCTATCTCAATGTTCCACTCAATTCTACTGGATAGCGGGCAACTGAAGGGTAGCTTGAAGCCAATTGAACTGTTCCTTGAGGTTTTCTGCCCATCGTTCCAGATGTCTCTTCCATGAATGACCCAAAAACACATTTTAATCTGCTATAGGCTCACTAGTCACTACTCACATTTTCCCTAATAAGTCTACGTAACCGTCTACTGTTAACTACCACCGATAAAAATTTCAATGTCTTTACCCTTCCCCGCCCACCACTGTTTCCATTCATGACGTGAAACTCTTGTCAGTCTACATTTGAGTTGCTTCCACTCCTCATTGTGATCAGAGCCTTCAGAGATGTACTTATGTTCAATAGTTAATTTGGAAGTTGCTCAGACCCACTGACCCTTTCTAACTACTCCCTGATAGTTGACCAAGGTCTTCAACGCTGTCTTCGCAGCAGACTGCAGGTTCCCACGGTCTTCTCCTAGATAAATGATGTTGTCCTATTCCGATAATTCTTTACAGCTTCTCACTGAAAGCATCTAAAGTGTTCTGCACTTACAATGGTCTTCTTGCTGTAGCAATTCTGCATCCCTTTGGGCACACATACATACGTGCTCAAACCAATGCATGATCACTGTCAAAAAGCGAGCTCAATAAAGAGTGATAATCTCTAACTGGTAGCCTCTAGAGTTAACTGATGGGAGTGTGGTATATCTATGTCCACCGCTGAGTTTGGGTTGGTGTACGCCACGTCAGATAATGTCTTCCCTTATTTCTGAAGTTCGTGCTCCCCAGAAATATAAGGTTGTTTGAGCAGAATCACAGCAGCCGACTGATGTTATCTGTTCATTCGTGAAGTGAAAACAAGAAGAAAAATGATGAAAAGTAAGTGGGCAATTTATTTGCTACAGGTTTTGCGACACATACTATCATACATGCTGTCGGGTTTCAGCAGAAATAAATATACTGCAAAGAATATTTCAGGTTGGTATTTATCACGAACTGACAACAGTTTAGTAACTATCGGAAACCTCGGAGCACTGGACAACTTTCTCGTCCCAGAATGGAACTCCTCAGCAGTGCACACCCATGACGTCGTCAGGGGTCGAACACCTTACGGTAAACGGAGTCGAACGATGCCTTTATGTTAGGGAATATGGCAAGTGTCGGCTCCCAATGGGTATCTTTGTGTTCCGGAACCTGTCGGTGAGGGAAAATATGACTGATGCACCCTCATTCAGGTTTGAAACCTGACTGGTTTTCTCAAGTTTGTTCTCGGGCTCCAATAAAGCGTCCGATAACTATGGATCCTAGGATCTTGGGTACGATGTTAGTCGAACTGATTTCAATATGTCTGCCACGAGACTTTTAAGCAGTCTTATAGACTAGGACGATCAACTCTACAGGAATAACTCTGATTCCCATACACTGGCTAGTACCTCCTTTACTCCAACCAACAATTTCCTACCTCCATCTTTAGAAACTTCAGGTGGCAAACCGTCAGGTCCTGATGCTTTCCATTGTTTCTGGCTTTAAACAGCCTTCTCAACTTCGAGGACAGTTGGAGGGTAAACATCTATATCCCATCCTGGTTCCGGCCGGATGCTAGGCAACTAAAGTATAGCAGTGGGCTAGTTAAACTGTGCACTGTTCTGCCCAACGTTCTAGTCATTTATTCTGAAATCTTATAAAGGTACCATCCTCATCGGTGATTATTTCAGTCACCATCCTTTTCTTGTCGGTATATTTAATTAAAGTAAGTAATTGAGGTATTACCTAATGTCGATATCTTCCCCATCTCTCTCGCTTCGCCACCAACCACAACTGCGACTCCTGAGAAGAAGCTATGTCAATTTATGCAAATATTTCTGTCAACGAGTTGATTTTCAATAATATTAACACTTGTCAGCCCTTTAAAATGATCCAGAAGTCTTATGACAATGTCTCATTGAAAGGCGTGTAGAATAAATACATCACCTTATTGAAGGCTCTCTACTTGAAGACTTGTGGGCGTGTTTGAGCCTGCAGTGAGATATCCGGGGAGCTGTACTCGTCAAGTGGTGTCCATCAAGGGTGCTAACTGCCCCCACTCTTATTCAATTTTATCATAGATAATTTTATGGAGGTCTCCCTCTCGTCACCTGACTACACACACAGAGGTTGACCTAATCGCAAGAGAATTTTCGTTATACCTAGAATACACAGATGACATAGTCCTGTTAGGTGAAGACGCTGACAAGATGCAGAGTCTTCTGAACACTGAGTGGCAATCTGAGAATGTTTGGGATGCATTTCTCACCACCCAAATGCAAATTGTTGCTCCAGGATTCGTCTTCAATGGTGCCTCGGTTAACGATAGTGAGTGTTGACCACTTCACTTACCTGGGAAGTGAAGTGGGATCAGCCCTGGTGGTTCAGTGGCCGATGAAATCTCTGCACTGGCACAGAAGGCTCTGCTGGGTTTCGCCAAATTATGCTACCTGTGGCGCCACCATGATATCCGATTGTCTATTAAGGGTCGCGTGTACTGCACATCAGTACCCTCTGTTCTACTGTGAAACATGGCCGTTGAAGGTGGAAGACATGAGAAGGTTTCAGGTGTTTGAATACCGTTGCTTTCGTAGTATGGGCCGTGTTTTGTGGTGTCACCAGGTGGGTAACGCAGAAATCAGGAGTAGAGTTTTGGGGAGAAGCGGTAGGTCAGTTGACGAGGTTATAAACCTTCATCGATTGAGATGGCTGGGTGGAACACGTGTTACATATGCCTGGTCACCGAATGCCTGAAGTAGATCCAGGCTGAGAGATGGCTTGAGGGAGCCAGACCAAAACATTGCATGAATGTATAAAGTGTTTGACTGCTGGATTGAGCCACGTGGGGTGATGCAGACTAGGTGGTTGGGGTCCACGGGATAAGCGAAACCAGTGGTTGGGGACTGACTAGGCGATATGGCACAGGAACGATGTGAGTGGCGCAGATGTATACACACACTATCCTCATCTTAACGATGCCATAATGAATCTCACCGTTTTCTCATTCTTCCTTTCTCTCTTTTCGTACTTTGTATTTCTTTCTAATGAATTTTCTAATCTCCATTTTCCACTTCACTACCTCTTTACTTTATGTACTGATACGATGAGGTGCGGCAACTCGGACCTGATCGTATGTTGATTTGGATGGATGGATATTTGAAATGAAGTGATACAAAATGAAGAAAAATTTTATCATGGCATTCCGACTAAAATAACTCTCAATCTCATAGCGAGGCTAGAAAATAACCTGTTATGGTATTGCATCAGCACAAAAAAAAGTCAAAATCAGAAATCAAAGTATGGGAAAAGACCAGCAGGGTCACAAGGGCAGTATGCTCACCTTCTATGGTGGGATAAAGTCCAGACTATCACTTATTGTTTAGATATCTACTAGCCACTACTTCGGCATTACATACCACCACAATTAGTTAGCTTATCATTATGTGGGCAAAACTAATGTTTAACAGTTGAATTTATGTCTAATGTTACTATTCCGAAGATAAATCCAAACCAATTTTGGACCACGGATTAATACTAATTCAGCTTACGTAGAACTCCATAACCAAGTACATGTGGTTATTGTACCACCTAAGAATATAAAAATAGGCATAAGCGTAGTTTTAAGCAGCCTAACAATCTTGTATGTTGATTTACTACTTTACGCATCATACCTCTGGAGTCAGACCTGAAGATACTACTGATTTGGGAAACCAGGTTGGGAAGAAATACTTTCTAACCCCATATTTAATACTTGAAGGTTGAGCAACTGAACTAAGGGACAACTGACAAACATCACCAAAACAGAAACAAATAAATCTATATATCAATTTGACTGATTGAATTTCTTTTCAAAAAATTAAGGGATGTCATATAATTCTACAAATTTGTGTCAGTGGTCAACTTTGAGAAAAGTGGGTAAGGATGTAAATGGTCAAAGTAGGAAAAAGTAAGAAAGAAAAAGATATCTTAGAGTCAAAAGATGACGCATGTGTTTACATGCACCTATACCACTGACTATGAGCAATATCATCTTAATCTTCACATTACCCACAACACTTGCCGTACAAACGGAAACCAAGACCCCTCGTGTGGTAGTTATCGACTTATTCTGAAACAAATAAACAGACCTGCGATCCAGCCAAACAAATATTTACCCCATGTAAATCATTTTCAAGGAATTGAACAGCATGCTTTATTTATAGTCTCACTTAACAGTTTCAACGATTGCCAACAACGTTTAGAATCCTCGAAAACTTATCAGAAATATTCAGGCACACTGAAAATTCCAAAAGACGCTTGAGTGTCTTCGAAGCCTAAATAGGCTTCTCGAAGACACTGTGCACCTGTACTTCCATTCAATGATTTTTCTCGAATAACCCGAAAAGTACCAGAAGTTCTTGTCCTAAAGGTACCAAGAAAATTAGGTCAACACGATTGAATCAACTCAGCGTGAATCTGCGTTTCTCCCATCTTGTTGTCAACGTCTGGAACTCCTTACCTCAGCAAGTAGTATCAGCACCTTCTGTCAACTCGTTCAAGGAGAAACTAGATCTCCATAGAGATATCTTTTGCAAGGATTAACACAGGCCAACTGGCCTACTATCCTTGTAACTGAAAACTGAAACTGTCGCGGTACCACGATCACAATCAGCCCAAAAAATACTCAGTTTACAACCTGAATGAAGTCTTCTGAACTCGTAAAAACATTGAAAGGGATTTAAGCACCAAGTAACAAGCATCCTGCGACATGGTTATGAAGTGCAAATTTATTATTAACAACGGTCACCATGGTGACTGATATACACAGGCCAAAAGTGCGGCAGGACATACCACAAAGACGTACTGATGAGCAGAATATAAAGAACGTTAATTATTCCTCGAGTGCTGAAAACGTGAACTTCCTGTTTGATTGCAAAACATAGCAGAAAATAGCAGAGATATCATGAAGTGTTGGAAGCTTGAAATACCGCCAATGACAGAACTTAACTACCCAAACTTACTGTTCAAAGGGGAAATGATATAAATAAACAAAACACTTAAATCAAAGAATATCTAGCGTTTGAATCTTTTTTCTGAAAAAAAGACGTTTTATCCGATGGAAAGTACTTACATGACAATATCATGCGGTCGCTGAAGTGCTGTCCAGTCGTGGTAGTGCTACGGCCTTGAGAACTACAAAACGAGTTTCTACGTATGTTGCTTTGATCTCTTCTGAGTAAGCTATTTGGAATTTTCGGGCTCTGATACGCCGATACTCTCAGTTTGAAAGTGGAATACAAAATTTAAGCCCCTCACAACCAAAAAATTTGCAGTTTTCTCATTGTAATAAAACCTTGTTCATCGCGTCCCAGATCTCCGTGACCCTTTTCACTCACTTTCTGAGAACTACATAAAGCCGAGTGGCTATCTGAATTCCGAGCACCACAAGATGTATCTTTAGGCTAAGACATACTCCCCTTTGAGCATAGCAGCAGATAATCCCCCAAAATCGGTAGCCTAGATTTTGATGAGATTCAACGATGATGGTGACTTTCGTAGTTTTAACAGAATTCCTGAGCTAAAGGTATGTGGTCAAGCGTTCACGCCACTAAGCGCGTTGTTGTGTTAAGTTGCGCTGCTAGTATACAATTTTCCAGTCAGTTACTCTGAACGCAAGGGTAGTTTGGCACAGTCTACCAAATATACTACCCCACCTGCCTAATCTGTTATGTTCTTACTTGGTTTCGCACTGTCAAGTACACTGGTGAGTCTCCTTTGGGTTCGCCAAGTTCGCGTAAGATCATTTCCTAAGTGTGCGTGAAGCATGCCGATATTTTTTCGAATTCGGACACAACACTGAGATATCCGATGGGTGAGCGTTAGTTTGATTGACAAATTAACTCATGGGAGAAAAACAGTCTCATTGAAATAGGAGGAGAACACTGGATAAAATGAATCATATTTATTTCTCCAGCCAGTACGGGTTCTAAATAATAAGGTCTCAAAAAACGGGGAAGTAAGTGATCTATTAACTGGTTGAAGTACAGGACTGCTTTGGTGGATAAAGTTCGAAGATGGTCACGTAACAGATACACGCGCTGTTTATCAAATTCTAAATTTCAGGGACTGTCTTCTCATTCGCTTTTGTTAGCTCAGATATCGTTCTTTATTGATCTACTTCCCCTTCGCATGCCAGTTTGAATCACTGCAACTTTAACTAATTCACTCATCCAACATCTAATATCCGATATCTTTTTACGAGCTAGTATAAGCCAACCCATTTCTTCACGCCCGCTTCCAGGTCTCGCGGAACGGTTTCGGGTCTTCGGCGAATTACGACCCGTTGAATCCATCCACAAGCCTCCAGTAGTTCTGGTTAGCCCAACTGGCGGTTTGGTGTTGACTAAATTTGTAGGGACTGTGGTGCTAATGGATTCCTGAATTGTAGTGCCACAAGACAGTTGGTCGGACTGGCCGTAAAAAGAAGATGAAAGAGGGGGTCAGAGAAATCAAGAGGAAGGAAGCTGGAAGAAGAAGAACAAAGCAAACGGAGGCGGAATGGAAGAAGCCTAAGAGATAAGTGATAAGGAGAACTTTTCTAGGTCGAGTGAGATCATAGAATCAGAGGAAAGGAAAAGCACGAGCAAGATTATATGACAGGTTATGGGAACAAAGATAGTCATACTATTAGTATGGGACAGTGACTGAAGAAGGCATCCACAGGGAAGCATACGGTTCGGTCCAGCTGGTGATGATAGCGACGGTAAGAGAGATTCGATGCAGGGTTGACTATGCTAGGTTGTGCGGAGTATGTTGTGTCAACCTAGTCTGTATCCCAGCCAGATGAGGGTGAACCGTGCATTTCTTTGCAGCTGTCCAACCTCCTTTTAAAGCTGTCAACAAACGGAGCGGTGGCAGTCTTGGCAGGTTGTGCATTCTGGTGGCTACAAACTCGTGAGCTTTGAAAGCATCTGCTGGGTAACTGGAGCCGGTTCGTCAGTCAGTGTTAGTCTGTCCTTTCCAAGCCGTGCTGGGCACCGCTTAGTGCCCTCCTCTTGTCCAAGTGCTTTCGGCATAGTCGTCTACCAGGCTGTCCATCACTATCGACAGCACTGACAGAAGTGCTATGGTCAGTAGCACTTTGGTTCTGCCTGTCTCCTCTATTGGAGACAGGAAGCAGAATGGCACCTTTCTAACCTCGTGGAGGCATGTGTTCATCTAAGGTCCGTTGGGACCGACTACATAGAGGACAGTATAAGGAATTTGGACATCGTTTCAACTCAGATGGCTAAATTTCATCCTATCCTGGTGGTTTCCCAGAAAGGAGCTCCGGCAGTTTTCCGAGGATCGTTGCTCGGGAACCCGAAGATTTCGGTCAGATAAAGGGATTCTTAGTTGGGTGTCGATGGCGCCCTGAAGTTTTCAGCGACCTCTAGTCCGCAGTTCTCTCCGTTCCTACCTTCCACAACGTAAGCCCCCTGCCTGGTAAATTTTCTCTGTGCCATGAATGGATATGGATTTTTGGGTCCCTCTCAGGCTTCTGGGAGAGGTTCATCTGCAATGACCTTCTGTTCCCCTCGCTGCGGTGTTACATTGGCCCTTTACGGCCGTATTTGCGCCTTTGATCTAACTCCCTTCTGAAGATCCCCCAGTCATGCCGCTTTTTCGTTTTCGCTTGCAAGAGGCGCTCACTGCCTCATTTTAACCAGTGGTTCTCTTCTTTGGCACTGCTGTGACCACTGGGACGCCCTCAGAGATAGTCCTCTTACCAGCATTGATCATTTGCCAAGGCACTCCAGTCCTCGGGCCATGGTGGTGTCGATAGATGTTGGCTTGTTGCCACCCCGTTTTCCCTGCCGTAGCAAAGACAAGGGCAAGCGTTCTTTCTTGGTGGTCGTTTGGCCAGTACCATGTCAAACCCTACCAAAACGTGATGACTGCTACCGAGTGGGGTTTGAACCTGAACATTCCCTGCCAGCGGATGGTTCCTGGCAAGAAGGCAGTCCTGTTTGGGCTGTTTTCCGCTGGACCTGCAGCCAGCGTCATATCCAGCATTCTCACGCAATCCAGCCTTTCCGATGGCGTTGAGTAGGTTTTGGTCGAACCTCCGGCCTGAGGCTTCTCTTTTAGGCCCGAGATAGAGGTTTAGGGTATTGAGGTCCCCCACCATGATGAATTTATCATGTCCCACAGACATTACCGCTGACATTACTTGCAGCGGTCGTCGGTTTTGTTCCGTACTGCTAGCGGGAGCTCTATGGACCCCTCTTATCAGGTACTTTGTGTCTAAACATAAAGCTTCACCGGATGGAGTCTAGGGTCTCTGAAAGTGGGGTTTCAGCTGACCGCTCAGTTTTTAGATGGTCACTCTTAGACACCGTCACTCCGCCCCTCCCCTTGCGTTCCCTGTCTCTCTTGGACAGACCCATGCTGTCTACAGCAGCTTAGATGTCGCTGGCACCTGGCGACAACTGGGCTTCTGTTAGAACTATAACCTTCGGAGTGCGGCGGAAGCAGGAAGATCGTAGTTCCACAATCCTACCTCCAAGCCCCCTCAAATCTCTGCAAAGACACTGGAGATACTTTTAACAACATAGGTTGTCTTAGTGTGGGCAAACTTAAGAGGGCTGTGCGCAATGGTGGGAGTGGTGACTGTACGGTCAGTTCCGATGGAACCGGCCTGGTCATGTTTCCACCTCCAGCGGTTTCCGAGTATATTATAGGTTCGAGACCACTTTGAATGCTTTGTTTGTTAATAGCAACGGTCCTGTCGTTTGCTGCTGTCTCAACTTCATGCGCCTGCCTTCACAACAGTGAACGTCTCCCCTGATATTATCTTTAACCGCTTACTAAGTTTGCAGCACCTCGGCCGGTGGTTCTTGGCATTCACAGCTAGTAGCCAGCTACCCAGGTGATGCCATTGTTTTCAGATGTGAGGGGCGCGAGAGTCTGCAGACCACTGCCACTGGCATCCAATTCGATTCTGCCCCTGCTGATAACCACCTCTGTTGTTGGACATCGTGAGCGTGCCCCTCTACTAATGTGCCGGCTGTTAGTTCCAGTATGCCGTGGGTAACTCCGAGGTATTTTTCTCTCTGACCACAGCCAGCATGGTCCAGCCCTAATCCTGGGGGATCGGTTGATGACCGGTGTGTGTGCGACGGAAATAGGAGTTTTTGGGCCTTTTAAGCTAGGCTCCGAGACGTTCTCATCGGTAAGGGCTTTCCTTAACGTGAATAGTTGCCTTTCCTAGACCGTAATAGCTTTGCTTCTAAGCTGCGTAGCCACACTGTGGAGTATACCGCTTCATATTTTTATCTGTCAAACGATTACCCCTTCCCAAGGGGACTATCATGACACACAGGGACGTTAAATAAGATGATGGAATTTGATTTATCGTCGACAGCCCTGTCGTCGTGTGCTGCGGATGGGTCCTTGTGGGAAGGGCAAGCCTTTTTTCCACTGCGGCCCATTTGTCTTTGTGTGCGGTTTTGGTAGACGCTGGAGCAACCGCGGGGTCTAAACCTGACGTGGGTGGTCGTCGTTTGGCCATTTTCAGGCTATTCATACGTGTGACCAGTTGAGGAACAGTGCTGACACTCGTTTTTGGGACTCTCACTTACCGAAATGGTTCACGCGAGCGCCGACATCTCAGTAGCTACCTCAGTGTCCTCTATGACAATGATGATAATGACGCAATATATTTCATACGAAATAAGCTACCTGGAAATAAACCAGTTCACACGGCTAACCGCTTAGGTAATGCGAACTGACTGTTGTGTACAATACAAGCAATACATTAGACGCCGTTGTTCATGGTACATAGAGGAAGAGTTTACAGAAAGAACATTATCGCTTAGCAGACAACAAAGAACAAAACAAATAAACACCAACATAATTGTTCTGTTGATTGAAGCAAGCTCATTTAGAAGTTGGGAATTAGTCAGCCATTGTCTGAACCGTCGAATACTCTTGAAGGTAGGGCGGTAAGTAAAGGCGTGACCTTGGATTGCGCTCACTTCTCACGAAGTTGTGGTATCATGGTGTACTCTGACAAATATGGTCACTAGGATTATAAATGGATGGATATTACTGGAAATGTTGAGGTTCAACTTTATCCACCCTAGCCACACGGGCCCCAGTCGATTAGTGTGACATTTCCCTCTGCATGATCTACCGGGAGAAACGAGTCTGGCAAGGTGTCGCTGACTTTCCTCAATTTTCTGGTTGTCACAGGGTAGCAATCAACAAGGCAGGATAGAACGGTATTCTGGTAGTGGTCACACACGCATCTCATACAGAATCGGCGTTGTTTCACTCAAGCGAAAATTCCGGTGAATGAAACCGACGAAGCGTGTGATTTGTAGCACTGTGCCGTTGCACGCTCCGCAAATCGGAGGCCAACGGAGTATCTTATTCCCAGGTCGCAAATGCCACTTAGGTGTTGGAGTGCAATGTTGTCCAGTCGAAGATTAGTTGGCACGCTCTGTTCACCGAAGAATATAAAGTCAGACTTCTGTGTATTCAGAGGTAGTGGCCACGTATCCCACCATCTTTGTAGCTTGTCAAGATCGTTTTGTATGGTGGTACTGATGCTGCTACATTGGTTGGGGTGAAAAGGTATGCACTACTTTCGAGTCACCCCAAAGAGGAGGGTTTTCCTTGATTAAAATCAGGCTCATGCATAATTTATATACATTATTAAAAAGGGGTCCAAAGACGAAGCCTTGGATAACCCCACTGGTGATATTTTTTGGGCGGAGGATAATATGAGCCTATTTTGACAACTTGGATGTGGTTCAGCAGAAATGGGCCGACACAGTCATGCAACTTGCTCCTTATTCCAAATGAATTCAATTTACGAAGGAGTGAGGGGTGATGAACTTTGTCAAAGGCTTTGGTGAAATCTAAGTAAAGCAGAACAACCACGTTTCTATCTTCTCTACTGTTAGTCAAGTGTTCGAAGAATTCTAGGTGACATGTGATACAAGATTTCCCAGACAGAAGTCCATGCTGCGGTGAGTTCATATGTTTGTGATCTAAAAGGTAAGAAAAGATGTCGTTTTTCACTACTCTCTCCATCATACGCGAAAGGGCGAATGCTATGTTGGTGGTACAGTAAGTTTCAGGGGTGAGTTTGGAACTCTCCTTAAGGCACAGGTAATATGACTAGTCCCCCATGAGAGTAGGAAAGTGCCAGAGTTTAAGGACATGTTGAGCACTTTACTAGCAATGTAGGGAAGTTCGCGCTGAGGCCTTTGATGAAAATGCCAGGTAACTTATTTACTCCCCCACCAGAAAAGGGTTTCAGTGACTTTGCCGCATTACGTGCGTTGTTTGAGTTTAATCAACTTCTGAGATTTTATGTGCACCAGTGTCACTGTGTTGCAAGGCTGTGATCCCAATCAGTGAGGGAAGGGCTGAAGGTTTTGCTTAATATTTCATATATCTCTGTGGGGTCTGTCACAATCTTGTTGCCCACTTTCAACATAGTCAGTGTATCAGGTCCATCGCAGAGTTTCATTCTAGGAGAAGTGGCAATAAGGCCGACTTCATCCGTATGCTTTCACATTTTGTTCTCAGTAGAGGTTTCACCTTTTCGTCTGTGAAGTTCCAGGTCACTGAAAACCGTGTGAATATTAAGAATGGCAGAAAATTCATGGGCAGCGAAGATTTTTTCTCGGTTTCCTTAGATTTTGCTTGCATGCGATAGGGATGCGGTCGCTGAAGCTAATTTGCGGCTTTCGTGCTTTCTTCGGGGCTACAGAGTCGAGGCAGATGTTTAAATCGAGATGGAGGTTTGCAAGAGAGTTGTTAGGATCATCTAATGAAAAGAACTCGTCTCAGTCTAGACAGCTTATCAAGTATTGTGAGCATGGCCAGTCGACGTCAACGAAACTTCTGGGAACGATTGTTGTAGGCCTGAGTAATGTAGGAGTACACCAACATTGTGCAGAGATTTGACAGGCTAAAACCTTGTGGTCAGTTTCCGGGAGTTCGCTGCTAGCATGCGTGGTGAATGGTGGTGCATTGTTTAAAAAAATCAGGTCAAGTATATTATTTCGTCGAGTACAGCTACTAACAACTCGGACCTATCCACTGGTTTCTAAGGTTTGAAAGAATGGCTTGAAACGAGATGGCTTATGCAGTGTCTCTCATGGGATACTGGGCATATTAAAATCATCGTTTAATACTATACAAGTCGGTAGGGACGACAGCAGCCTGAACATTTCGTTGGTACGTCCGTCAACGTCAGGTCCAGTGCGTGGTGACCTATATAGGCAATCAACGGTAATGTTTGAAAGGTTGGCAAGTGTTGATATTCACGAATACTGCAGCATCTTGAAGGTCCCAATACAACGGAAAGGCATTTGAAGATGAAAAATCTGAGCGACCTTTAACAGTGGAGTCTCCACCTGTCCAATTATTTTCTTGTTCTCGAATGTGATTTCAAGCTTATATATAGACTATAATTGGTGTCTTTCAGTAGCGAACGGGATGTGTATGCCTGAATTTCAAATTATGGTATAAATTATCCGAAGGTTGCGTGGCTATTTACCAGGAATAACCAGGATCATTAGGGAAGAGTTTCGGTCGGTATGTGTGTGAGCGTCTCGGAAGCAGAAAAATTAGTGTGTGGCCCCGCCCTAATTTCTTCATTTATATTTTTTCCCCTCGGCTGATAACCTTAGACGGAATTGCTTCTCATATTGTTCATTCATTGAGTGTACGGGCGATTCGGAAAACCTTATCAACATGTCAGGCGGTATTTTCCTGTTTGAAGCCAAAGCGTTGGCGGACTTGCATGTTATGGGCAGCACAAGACTGAGCCAAATAAAATTTCGGACATATAGGTCGCAGCAACCCCCTTGAAATCTTAGATGCAGCGCCTGGTTGGGTGAGCCCAAACTCGTGAGACGATAAAGCTTCCTTAAGGCTGAAGATGGGCGGGGGTCACTCCGGAAAAACACTCAGGGTTCAGTCAACATCCAATCAGGGGTGTGTTAAGCGTTACGCCTGAGAAGGGAAAATAAGGAGTCAGCTTGTGGCTAGAACGTAATCTTCGTCGAACTTCTCTTCTGAGGTGCTCACTTCACACCGCATGTCTTGCATACAGCAAGACATCCGCAGCAAGCCAGCCACTCCTCTGGCAATTCACGTTGAGGCCGATTCCCGATGACAAGGACGCATAACCGCGTTCCCATAAACAAGCCATAATGTCCCGATGCGCATCCACGGCTGTTTCCGTTGTGAGATCACCTATTCATTCAAAATAGCCTCATCCGGTTGACTAGACCAGTAGTTAGTAGCCGGTACTAAGCCCGGATAAAGAGGGAAGGTTAGGAATAGGGCTAGCCACCCTACCCCGGAAAACCAACCTAACCGCTACAGAAATTTCAAAGCACAGAGAAAATATAAACAACAAGAATACACTTATTCCTCGTTAGTACTGGAGAGAGGACATGACGCTGGTTGGTCAAAGCCTTCGGGAAGCCGATCGCCTGGCGTATCTACTCTCGACGAAAGAGGAGGTAAGCATGGGGATATGGAATGTCCACACCACGCATGAACCTAGCAAGACTGCCCAGATTGCAAAAGAGGTGACGAGATACGGCACGGAAGTGCTTGGAATCTACGGAAGCAGATGGGATGGAAGTGAACACTCCAAACTGTCAACTGGAGAGTCAATATTCTGATCCAGACGACAGCCACGAGCATAATGACTTTTCGAGTGGTCATCATGATGTCGCCGAGAGCATCAAAGACCCTCATGCAGTGGGGAAAAATCACCTCCAGGATCAGGATCATGACAGCAAGATTCAGCTCAAATGGAGGGAGGCATTGTGTACAAACACAAGGATATTCACAAGGCAGCAACATGGAGTTCACCGCACACCAGATACACTAAAAATCAGATCGACTTGATCTCAATGCGAAGAAAGCGGAGACGCAGCCTACTGAAGACAAGATCAAGAGGAGGAGCAGCTGTAGGTGATTCACACCAATCACCACCTAGTGCAAGGAACGTACCTTCAAAATCAAGTTGAAAGCCTTCAAGGAAGCTGGTGACAGATCACACTTCAAGTTCAACACCCAGAACAGAAACTGAAGGACAAAACTACGAACAACATCTTCACGTCGGTCAGCCATCAGGACAAAACGGCAGACATTAAGCAGCACTTCTGAAGAAACCTGTGTGGAAGAACACTGGAATTATTTGAAAGAGATGTGGAAAGAAACCTGCATAGGCGTACTAGGAAGGAAGAGGAAACAAGACAAGTAGTGGATCTCGACGGACACATGAAAGCTGACAGGGGAGGGAGAGGAAGATGGTGAGGCAGAAGATGAACCAGTGCAAGGACGCGTAACGAAGAGAAGAACTGAGTACAATGTACAAAACGTTGGACAAATAAGTGAAGAAGAGTGCGCACAAAGACAAAAGACACTTCTACGACACACTGGCAAGTGAAGCAGGACAGGATGCTGGTGAGACAGACAACGACCTGACAACACTAAATTAGATAACTAGGTCACTATCTGGTAAGAGATCAACCCAGATGAAACCAGTGATAGATAGTGAAGGAAACCTAGTTACCAAAGAGGAGGAAGAAATGAAACGATGTGCTGACCACTTCAGAAGCTCTTGAATTGACCACCACCTGCAACTCGTCCAGAAATACCACCAGCAGCCCAGCCACAGAATTACCAGTGAACACAACCCTCCAACATAAGCACAAGTGGAGCAACGAACTCTGTAAAGCCGCTGAATTCCTCAAAAACCTGTACCAATTCATGGCGAAGAGAAATTCCACAAGTCAAGGAGCCTGCCTCATCAAAGGTCCGAACGGGAAAACCCCTTTTGACCGGGGATCGCTGAAACAGTCAGCGTCCTTTTGCCGCACAGCTCAACGCCACAGCTTGCAAGCAGGTATACCCACTGCGCAAACAGCTCCGAAAGTTATCCAATACAGAAGAGCTAAGCGAAGTACAGAAAACTCAGTGTTTTCCCAAGATGTGACAACATTTGCCCATCTGTGTTGATATAATGTCCAAGCACCCTACGTGGCTCACTCCGTAGTCTTATCCAAAACTCCATAAGTGAACAAAGACTCCCACGGGTGTGGAAGGGGGCCATCTCTCCTATCTTCAAAGGAGAAGACAGACAGAATCCGAACTGTTACCGGCGCAGGGCACTTTAACCAGTCACATCAAAAGTTATGGGAAGGGTGATAGATGACCGCATCAGGGAATATATGGATGCGACGCAAGAAGCAAGTGATGGCTAGCCTGGCTTCCGGAAGTGTTGGCCCTGTGCCTCCAACTCGCTGGCAGCCAGTCACCACTGGACACCATGCTGGACCCGAAGGTCTCTGCCCTCGCAGTTTTCTTGAATTTCTCCAAAGCCTCCGGTACAGTCTCACACACTACCTCAATACATAAAGTAGGTGGGTTAGGTACCCCACGGTCAGCTGCTAGCGTGGCTGCAGAACTGCTTAGATAGTAGGGAGTTCTGTGCTAAAGTCAACTTGGAGAGCGTCATCGTCCGGTGCATCATGAGAAAAGACTCCGGGTCCGCTGTAGTTCCTACTATTCGTGAATGACCTTCCGCTGCTAGTAAGCCTTTCACTTCTTTTTCACGCCGACGAGGTCAAGTTATGGGGGCAATAATGCGCGAAACGGAAGTGGCTGCACTACAGGACGACCACGAAATACTCGAGGGGTGAGCGACAAACAATGAATTGGCACTTAACCTGAATAAATGCCGGTTCGTGTTTTTCCGCACTCCTCATACCCGGAAATTATCCTCCTATCCGTCTGCGGTTCACATCCTTCGCATGACGCAGCAGAAAATGACCCGGATATGGTGGAGACAGAGAAACTAGACACCAGTCCCAATCACTCGGGAGATGCCTCGAAAGCATACTCTGTACGACACTTTGTGCGTAGATAACTAGGTGCTGTCAACACGGAGCTCCTTCTGAAACCCAACAAGACCTGTACACTAGCATACTTTAACGTCCACAAAGTCCACGCTCCACCACACCTTGGAAAACGCACGAACCTTCTGGATAATGTTGAGAGGTAAACCATTCGGCGCATTTGGTGCATTCAAACAAGTCTTTTGCTTCTTGGTGCTGGAGTTGAGAAAGTGAAGACGTTTGGCTTTCAGTCATAATATTCATCAAGATTATGAATCTTTGTTGTGGAATGGTATTAACTTGCATGAATTATACAGTCCTGGAATCATCAATGAAGTACAATATGTAAACAATTCATAAACTTTTCATCATAATCTCAAGTAAAAAATACAAACTGTTAGAATTGAAGTATTAGCTTCAAGCTTTATTTTTCTCCAGGTAATACCTGTAATGTCTAGATACAAACCTGGTTTTTTTTGTTAATGCGAAGACAATACTTCCACTCGTCTAACTTGTAAATTTTCTGCACGCTTATTCTGCTGGGATGTTCGATTACATGAACATGCAGCACTTATATCTTCTAGTGACAACGGGCAGGGATTGAGATTACCCTCCATGAAGATGAATGTAATTTGTACATAAACTTATTCATACCTGTAAAATGGTGTGTGCCTGTATATTCAGGAATAAATATTATTATTATTTCACTTTTTATTGCCTTGTGCTCACACACATTTGCCTTCCTAGGTTACCTTTTCAATATTCCTAACTCTCCCTCGCGATCAGTCCGAACAAGTGTCTGGCAACCCGACATCTGAAGAACCCAACTACAACGCAGTTCATTTCAAACTGGCTAATACTCAACCTCCTGTTCTCAATATCACAGCTATAGCAGACGAGTGACTTGATATACTGCACCAGGACCAGCCAAATACCTGAAACCGTCCTGCAAGAACTAGAAGCGAGCATAAATAAATCGGCTGCATTACACAAGCTAGTTAAATAGACATTTGTTATTGGATATTGAACCAATGACCTACATGTAAGTGTCATAACAACCAGTCATTATTTCAAAACACAACCTAAAATGTCTTCTACTGACTCCCTAGTTCGTAACTTCAATGATATTGACCCACCGAAAACCGACCCAGAGGGCTTGAAATGCTGTAAAAAAGCGATTAATGCCGGAAGTATTATTTTAGGACGTCATAATGAAGACGTGCCTGTTAGTTAGTTTTCTCACTGTTTTTACTTTTTTAGGTGAAACCATCTTTGTTCATTCAAAAAATGTCATTGTCTTCAGAGGACTTATATAAGGAGCTGATTTATGGTCACGTTCCAGAGACACTAGCACTGCATGACATGTCTTTAATCGGAGACCAAAAGGTATTAGGCTTACTTTTCACAAACTGTCTCAGATAACTTCTTTCCCCATCAGTCGTCCACTTTTTCAGCCATTTCCGTCTGAACTTGTTTTCCAACGCTTTGAGGCAGGGAAGTCCTATGAGTTGCCATTATTACTTCGTAACATGGATAAGGTTTGCTGGTGCATATTGATGAAGTATATATCATAGGTATCAAGAACAGCTCATCTCATCCAGAATGATACACCTTACTTCAGAATAAAGCGACTGAATTCGCAAGGGTCAAAGGTCGCAGCTGGATTATCACTTTCCTTCTCAATAGTCTTCACTCCTGACGTTCATCAAGATTATCGTCATGATCTCATGTGTGTAACTGATAGGGAATTATTTTCCATACCAGTCTTCTGCATCGGTCCAAGGGCAATTCTTGACCTCCCTGATGAAATTTGTTTCGGAGAAGTTCCTGTGAAAGTGACAAATAAGAAGGTACTCGGTATAAGAAACACTGGAGATGGTATTGCTATGATAAAACTGGATACTGCAAAGTGAGCTATATAATTTATTCACGTCAGACCTTTCTTTGTTGATCCCGTTGTCCTGAAAGTTGCACCTGGTGCTCTAGAAGAAATTACTATCTCCTTTATTCCTGAAAGTACTGACAACCTTTGTAGGAAGATGTTTATTGTTTATAACACTGGTAACTCAAAATTTGCATTTATATGACTTTACTCACAGGAGAAAAACTTCAAATTGATCTCCATGGTAAGGGAGTTGAAGCACCGGTAAACTTGAAGGATAAAGATATAAATTTGAATGGAACTTTTATCGGTTTGCATACACAAGCAAGTGTTTTTATCGAGAACAATTCTTCTGACTTTGTGAGCTACAAATGGAGCCCATTCCGAAATCCTGGAGAGGAGTCCTCTGTGAATGAAATACTAATCGGAACTTTTAGCGACAAGCAGGATTTCGAGTCCGAACTGAAACAAAAGTTAATAACGTGGATAAGAAATTTTTCTGAGCAACAGATTGTAAGTGCATTTTACAGTATCTGTTATGAGAAGTATCAAATGATGAATTTTCTATCAGTTCTTAATCTAAGATTTATTTGCTATAATCTTCACAATGAATTGTGGTTTATCAACCGTTTTAAAGTGGTTTCTTGCAAAAACAACAAGACTTAACCACAAATATTTTTGAACCATAAGTCTTCAGTGAATAGTTTCGCCCGAGTGAAGTGTAGCAGTGGTTCAAGCGAATCTGATATAGCAGACTTCAAAATTGTATGTGGTTCCAATGATGACCTAATTTTACACCTAGTTGGCATACATGGACAAGCTGATAAGTATTCTATCCTTTCCTTGTAGCATATATAATCCCCAGTGTATGGATTATTATCATTATTTTCCCTTGGGTTCCTAGTGGGATATAGGGCTTCAGTAACACGCGTCCACTGCACTCTGTTTTCTACAGTCTTTTGAACCTCACTACATGACTGCTCAGAAGTTTTCATTTCTCCCTCACACACAGTCTCCTACATGACAGCCTCGCACGCCCAACTCGTCGTTTCCCCTTTGGATTCCACTCGACAGCCTCTTCTGGCCTGGTGCATGATGTCCCCAATCAGCCTCCACAGTGTATGCTGAATCCATCCCCACTTTCTTCTGCATATTTTTTGCGTGATAGGTTCTTGGTTGGTCTGTTCCCAGAGTTCCTTGTTGTTCATTCTCATTATTCTGGCCATCTGACCTTCATTATCGAGTGAATGAGCGTAGGGACAGCTGTTGATGAATGTCTGTAGTTTGTTGAAAATACTTTTCGTGACACGCCAAGTTTCTGAACCATAAAGCAGCACTGACTTGACACTGGTGTTGAAAATCCGGATCTTGTTCCACTTGCTGAGTGCAGAAGATCTCCACACTGGTTCCAGGCTGATGAAAGCAGGCCTATCTTTCTTTTCCAAACCTGGTTTTGACGTCCTAATCTGTGCCTGTGCCACCTGTAGTTGAAATAATGCTGCCTGCCTAGGTAGGTGAAATAGACTAATTTCCTTAGATTTCTCGCATTGATGGTGATTGGTGGTTGTTGCTGATGCTGATGCTGTTTTTGGTTTAGTGTGTTCACCACCTCCGTCTTCTCTACATCCACTTGAAGTCGTGTTTTCGCTGCTCTGCCTCTTCTGTCAACTTGTTAGTTTTCGCCTATGGATCTTCGAGTTTGTGCCACAAGACATCATACATTAATCATCATGGGCGAAATCCAAATCTTCTAGGCTCTTTCCACTGGTCCAGCCAGCGTTAGCCCATCTTCTCGCTCCTCATGGTTTGCTACATGATCCAGTCTACAACAATCAGAAAGATCATCGTTGATAGTAGGTGGTAACCTTGTCTTACTCCCGTTTTTACTTCAAAGGCGTCACTGAGCTTTCCACTGTGGATCACTTGGCATGTGGCATCTTCATATAGCTATTGAATGAGGTTGATAAAGGTTTGCGGTAATAAAAGCGTAGCGTTGAAGCAGTTGCCAAATTGCTTCTTCGTCGACGCTGTAAAAGGCTTTCTCAAAGTCGATGAAGTTGAGGTAGAGAGTTGACTGCCATTCCATCATCTGTTCTATGATGATGCGTAGCGCTGCGATTTCCTCCGTACATGATTTGTTGTTCCTGAAGCCCGCCAACCTGTTCCGGTCGTCATTTTGAATCCAGAGCACCTTTTTATCCCTCCAGTATGACGCGGCCTATTATTTTGCTTGCTGTGGGTGGAAGGCAGTATGATTTCTCACCAGGTCTCCCTTCCTCAGGACTTTGACAAGGTAGCCCTTATCCAATCAATGAGCAAGTACTTTTCTTTCCTTCCAAACCTTCTGCAGTAGTGGTGTGAGCATGTCCGCTGTTGTCTATGCATCTGTTTTCAGTGATTCTAGTGGAATTCCATCTGATCCTGCAGCTTTCTCGGATTCCAGCGGCTTTACAGAGTTCGTTGCTCCACTTGTGCTTATGTTGGAGGGTTGTGTTCACTGGTAATTCTGTGGCTGGGCTGCTGGTGGTATTTCTGGACGAGTTGCAGGTGGTGGTCAATTCAAGAGCTTTCTGAAGTGGTCAGCACATCGTTTCATTTCTTCCTCCTCTTTGGTAACTAGGTTTCCTTCACTATCTATCACTGGTTTCATCTGGGTTGATCTCTTACCAGATAGTGACCTAGTTATCTAATTTAGTGTTGTCAGGTCGTTGTCTGTCTCACCAGCATCCTGTCCTGCTTCACTTGCCAGTGTGTCGTAGAAGTGTCTTTTGTCTTTGTGCGCACTCTTCTTCACTTATTTGTCCAACGTTTTGTACATTGTACTCAGTTCTTCTCTTCGTTACGCGTCCTTGCACTGGTTCATCTTCTGCCTCACCATCTTCCTCTCCCTCCCCTGTCAGCTTTCATGTGTCCGTCGAGATCCACTACTTGTCTTGTTTCCTCTTCCTTCCTAGTACGCCTATGCAGGTTTCTTTCCACATCTCTTTCAAATAATTCCAGTGTTCTTCCACACAGGTTTCTTCAGAAGTGCTGCTTAATGTCTGCCGTTTTGTCCTGATGGCTGACCGACGTGAAGATGTTGTTCGTAGTTTTGTCCTTCAGTTTCTGTTCTGGGTGTTGAACTTGAAGTGTGATCTGTCACCAGCTTCCTTGAAGGCTTTCAACTTGATTTTGAAGGTACGTTCCTTGCACTAGGTGGTGATTGGTGTGAATCACCTACAGCTGCTCCTCCTCTTGATCTTGTCTTCAGTAGGCTGCGTCTCCGCTTTCTTCGCATTGAGATCAAGTCGATCTGATTTTTAGTGTATCTGGTGTGCGGTGAACTCCATGTTGCTGCCTTGTGAATATCCTTGTGTTTGTACACAATGCCTCCCTCCATTTGAGCTGAATCTTGCTGTCATGATCCTGATCCTGGAGGTGATTTTTCCCCACTGCATGAGGGTCTTTGATGCTCTCGGCGACATCATGATGACCACTCGAAAAGTCATTATGCTCGTGGCTGTCGTCTGGATCAGAATATTGACTCTCCAGTTGACAGTTTGGAGTGTTCACTTCCATCCCATCTGCTTCCGTAGATTCCAAGCACTTCCGTGCCGTATCTCGTCACCTCTTTTGCAATCTGGGCAGTCTTGCTAGGTTCATGCGTGGTGTGGACATTCCATATCCCCATGCTTACCTCCTCTTTCGTCGAGAGTAGATACGCCAGGCGATCGGCTTCCCGAAGGCTTTGACCAACCAGCGTCATGTCCTCTCTCCAGTACTAACGAGGAATAAGTGTATTCTTGTTGTTTATATTTTCTCTGTGCTTTGAAATTTCTGTAGCGGTTAGGTTGGTTTTCCGGGGTAGGGTGGCTAGCCCTATTCCTAACCTTCCCTCTTTATCCGGGCTTAGTACCGGCTAGTAACTGGTGAACTAGTTAACCAGGCCATGCTGCTGTATGGATTACTCAGACATATTTATTTTCTTGATTCGCATACTCTTAAAATACTCAAAGTACAGTGAATATCTTCAGAAATTTTTACTTGTACATTTAGTTTTTGTGTCTTTCTTCCGGGTGGCATTGTAAATAAGGTTAATCATCTGGAAGTATCGTTTTAGTCTCTCTCTTTCTGAGTGATGCTTTGAAGTTACTGTCATGAAACTGTTCTTTAGATACTTGATAAAATATTTTTATATGTGTTAGTATGATTTGGAGGCCCCTAGAACTTTAATTTGTATTTAAGTTATCAGGTTCCTGTTACTAGCCGAAGCTTGACTTTTAGCTTTTATTTTGCAGAAATAAACATAAACATCGACCAAATAAATAATCACTCCGAGAGCAGCATTGTTTTGAAAACAGCAGATATAGTCGCCTATAAGTTACTGGATGTTCTGGGGAGAATACAACAGGTTATAAAATGTACAGTTTTCAAGAAAAGTATTACCTCAAAAGTAAAGGGTTCTTCATTACGACTGCTTACTGTAATACACTTTCTCCCTTATTTAGATTTATTCAGACGCTATAAAGACATCGATTGTGAAAAACCTGTAACCGCTTTGTGTTTCACTTTCAACGGATGTGTCTCACAGCCATAATATCATGCAGCCATAGAAAAAGACACAACAGAATGCTTAGCCGTATACTCAGTCCATGATAAGAAATCGGAGTTCTCGTCAACGCCATAAATGGAACAAGTTAGCGAATTCCGAGAGAGAAAATCAGTAGAAATGAGTAAGAATTAAGACAAGGAATAGTAAACAACGCGACTAAGAACCCAAGAATCTCCTAGACTTAAGAAAAGTTTATTTTGTTTATGCTATACGCACGCAGTCTTGCTATTAGACTTTGTTCACTGACTGACTGATATTAACCACATATGGTCTTTCTATATTCAATGATATCTGACTTCTTAGTAAAACTATCTTGAATAATTTTCTTCAAATTTTAAATAAATAAGGTTTTATTCCAGTTGATTAATCGTTTCTTTAGTATTTTTTAAAATTTTTTTTAAAAATAACCACAGCCATATCCAACAAATATTCAAACAATTGAATGTTCACCATTCAACATTGAACCAATTGAAGGACGTATTCAACCATATTCAACACAAGAATTTATTGTACATTTCAATCCAGAGAAAGCAAAACATTATAAAGATGAATTTTATTGTGATATTGAAGGAGTTACAGAAAGATTAAATCTTTCAATTCATGGAGAAGGTTTAGGACCAAGAATTAAATTTTCATTTAAAAATTTAAATATGGGAAAACTTTTTATTGGTTCAAAGCATAAATATGAATTAGTTTTATCGAATAGTGGATTAATTGATACAATGTTCTCTATTCAGTCTATACATAATGTTAGTCATTATGATAATGAGATATTCAAGGTTTCTAGAGATGATAACAATTATTCCATGGGAAAATTCTCTAAATATTTTCAATTTACACCAGATGAAGGTTTAATTTGCCCTGGAGGTTATCAAGTAATACAAATAGATTTTAAATGTGATAATTTACTTGGAGAGTTTAGTGAAATCTTCAAGTTTGTATTCGATGGATCTTCAACACCTGAAGATATTACATTCAGGTGAGATATCAATTTATTACTGTATTTTTATTTTTACAAGTTGGTATTCATCATGAACTGACATCATTTAGAAGAACACTGAACAGCCGTTTCGTTCTAATATGGGACTCTTCAGCAGTGTGCACCAACAACCCCACTGCGGATCGTACCCACGACCTTCGGGTTCCGTAGCCAGCACGTTACCACTGAGCCACTGGGTTGGAATTCAATGGTTCATATTTTCAACTTCTGTCAGTTCACGACAAAGCGTGACCGCCACCCAATATCATCGTTGAGTATTTTCCTCATGGCCACCAGGTTTGCTCCACCGGTCATGACTTCTCACCGGAACTTCGGGAATCATCTCTCAAAGCTAGTCACGAATGAGCACTAGTTCAAATGAATTTGCCCAAGGAACCTGAAGGTCACTGGTTAGATCCCTGGTGCGGCGGGGCCGTGGGTGTGCATTACTAGGGAATCCCATGATAGGAAAAAACGGTTGTCCAGTGCTCCCAGGTTTCCAATGTTCCTCCAACTGGTAAAAAGAAATCTCTAACTCCCTACATACCCCCAAAATTCTATTACTGTATTGCTGATGTGTCTACAGGCTTATAACAAGTAAATGTCATGCACATTGAGAGTGTATAAAGTGTAACTACTATGTGGGTGCAAGACTGTGCGTTATACTACTTATACTATAAAAGCAGCATATAGATACTCTGACAAATGTGTGGGAAATGATTTTAAATCCAACACACACAGTGCTTGCAGACTCAATGCTCAGGTTAACTAACATATCACACTTCTGTCTAATTTAAGCAAGTATGCATCTTCACAATATTTACTATTTATCAAACAATGAGATATCAGAAAGATAACAATCAATTATCCTGTACTTTGGATTGTTCAATAAAGAGACTTAAGTGAGTCATACAGAAAATTCTCATAGTTTCTACTACTGACTAATATGAGTAGTTGAAAACAATGATAACCAGTCAAATCTGAGTGATCTAAACTGATGAGTAGAAAAGCCCTTCAATATTTAGATCACTGGGATCTGGGTGCCTGATGAAATCTAAAAATCAGTCTGAGTGGTGTCTAATTACTCAATTTCTTCACAGTAGTAGTATATTTCACTAGTTCATGACACTTATGTTTTAGAGATCCGACTTTATGATATTTTCTGATAAATGGTTTCCAGCAGAAACCCTGTCAACAATACAATTGAATAATTGGAAAATAAATCAACTGTGAGAACTATCAACATGGATCATACAATTTGTATATCATTCGAAAATTGAAGACATCTCCTTTGAACATGGATATTAGGCATATTACCTTACTTTGGCTTCATTAAGGAGCATTCATTGAATATTATCATAAACTCGTATACTATCCATAACTTTCCATAAACTAGACTATAAAACGACTTAGAGAAGTTTGTCAATTCGATCTAATTCGCTTTCTTGATGCGATTATCAAGAGAAAGTTAAGAAAATTACGGTTTTTGACTCCTAAATTCTATATGTATTGATTAAATAAATTGCTAAAATGAACTGCTATTGCTTCAAACCTCAGGGTTGTTTATTATTATTATTTATCCCTTCGGTTCCTAGTGGAACATAGGGCTTCAGTAGCACGTCGCCATTTCACTCTGTTCTCTGCAGTCTTTTGAACCATCAGCTTTCATTCTTTCCTCACACCATGTCCGCAATGTCACCTTCTCACAAACAACTCGTCGTTTCCCCTTTGAATTCCACTGGAGAGCCTAGCCTGGCGCGTGATGTCCTCACATGGTCTTCTCAGTGTATGCCCACTCCATCTCCAATTCCTTCCAGTGCATATTTGTTGGGCGACAAGTTCTTGGTTGGTTCGTTGCCAGCCAGCCACAGCGAGTTCCTTGTTGCTTATTCTCATCAATCTGGCCATCTGAGCTTCAGTAACGAGCCAGCGTAGGCAGTTGTTGATGAATGTGTGTAGTTTGTTTGAAGTGATTTTCGTGACGCACCAAGTTTTTCAACCATCACACAGAAGCACTGACTTGACTGAATTGGTGTTGAAAATCCGAATGTTGTTCACGCTTTATGCTGAGTGGAGTGGATTGGAGTGGAGTAGATCTGCACACTGATTTTAGATTAGTGAAAGCCTGTCTTGCTGTCTTTCCGATACTGGCTGCTTTGATGGCCTCGTCTGTGCCACCGTCGCCTGTAGCTGAAACGATGCTGTCTAGGTAGGTAGGTAATTAGGCAGGTGAAAGGGACTACTTTCCTTAGATTTCTCGCATTGATGGTGATTGGTGGTTGTTGCTGATGCTGATGCTGTTTTTGGTTTAGTGTGTTCACCACCTCCGTCTTCTCTACACTCACTTGAAGTCCCGTTTTCACTGCGCTGCCTCTTCTGTCAACTTGTTAGTTTTCGCCTATGGATCTTCGAGTTTGTGCCACAAGACATTGGACATAAATCATCATCATCATCATCATCATCATCATCATCATCATCATCATCATCATCATCATCATCATCATCATCAGCAGCAGCAGCAGCAGCAGCAGCAGAATCGAAATCTTCTTCTGGGGTGTTTTCATCAGTCCAAGCAGTGTATGCCTCTCTTTTTGCTCCTCATGGTTTGCTGCATGATCCAGTCCACCGGAATCAGAAAGACCAACTACGGTAGTAGGTGGTAACCTTGTCTTACTTGTGTCTTCATTTCAAGGGCAACACTGAGCTTTGCATTGTGGACCACTTGGCACTTAGCATCATATAGCATGTAGCTGCTGTTGAATGAGGTTAATAAAGATTTGTGGCACTAAAACCTTAGTGTTGAAGCAGCTGCCTGCCAAGTTACTTCTCCGCCGGCGCTGTCGAGGGCCTTTTCAAAGTGGATGAAGTTGAGGTAAAGATCCATTTGACTTACATTTTATGCTCTGTTCAATGATGCGCGGCGTTGCAATTCGGTCTGCAAATGATCTGTTTATCCTGAATCCAGCCTGTTCGGGTTGTAGTTTTGAATCCAGCGCATACTTCAGTCTCTCTAGGATGATGCGGCATAATATTTTGCTTGCTTGGGGTGGACAGCAGCATGATTCCACGCCAGTTCTTGGAAAGAATTAGATCTCCCTTTTTTGGGAGTTTGACAAGGTAGTGCTTCTTCCAATGAATGGGTAGGTACCTTTTCTTCCTTCCTTCCTTCCAAACTCTCTGCAGTAGTGGTGTGAGCATGTTCACTGCTGCCTCTGCTTCTGTTTTCAGTGCCTTTGGAGAAATTGCATCTGTTTCTACTGCTTTGCAGGATCTCAGCAGCTTTATGGTGTTTAGGAATTCACTTCTACTTTTTTCGGAGGGCATGCATTCCCTGGTAATTCTGTGGCTGGGCTGCTGGTAGTATTTCTGGACGAGTTGCAAGTGGTCTTGGTTGATTGTAGAGTTTTTTTGAAGTAGTCGAGGCATTGTTTCGTTTGTTTCTCCTCTTTGGTAACTAGGTTTCCTTCACTATCTTGCATTGGTTTCGTCTGCGTTGATCTCTTCCCAGATAGTAACCTGGTTATTTGATACAATGTTGTCAGGTCTCTCATACCAGCCTGCAGACTGTTCTGTATCACTTGCAAGTATGCTGTAGAAGTGTTTTTTGTCTTTGAGCGCACTCTTCTTCACTCCTTTGACCATCCCTGCACTGCACCGCACTGATTCATCTCCTGCTTCACCATTTTCCTCCCCTACCCTATCAGCTTCCGCGTGTCTGTCAAGATCCATTCCATGTCTTCTTTCTTGTGTGTTGGTGAATTTCTTTTCTTTTGATTTGAATCCATTTTGTCTCTCTGATTCCAATGAGGAATAAGTCTACTTTTATATTTTCTTTCTGCTTTGAAGTTTCTTTAGTGATTGGATTTGTTTTCATGGTTAGAGTTGCAAGCAGCACACCCGACCTTCCCTCTTTTTCCGGGCTTAGAACCAGCTAGTAACCTGTGGACTAGTCAACCAGG
The DNA here is from genome assembly GCA_944470555.2 of Heterobilharzia americana. Taxonomy (NCBI): domain Eukaryota; kingdom Metazoa; phylum Platyhelminthes; class Trematoda; order Strigeidida; family Schistosomatidae; genus Heterobilharzia; species Heterobilharzia americana. Next base: position 81,925,890 of record OX104130.1, on the reverse strand, counting down.
CGAGGTTGTGTTGAATGAATATTTACAAGTCAAAAGTTCCATTCAGATGGTATCTCTCTCTTAGACTGGTAAATCGCGACGCTATCATCATCATCCTAGACAATGTAGTCAGCTCCAGCTGGAAAGGAGTGAGCAATATCAATTTCCTCCCAAGTTGTGTAGATAACTCACCCTTAGAGATGCAATTTTCAACTTTTTTTTAGTTGTATTCGAGTCTGAAAACATATTTTTATTGTTAGTTGAGCTGACATAATCTTTGTATTAGTACTTTCAGTACTATACCATTTGAGTCTATGTCAGTATGGCACCTAAATGATGACTAACCTAGAGTCCAAGTTTCTAAAATTTCCTCTTCCTTTTTTAAGCTCTATTTGTGAATTACTTTTCCATTTTCTCAATAAAAATTCATGTACAAAGTTGGTGAAATGCTTCGATTCTAATCAGGAGCATGTAGTGAAGCCTATTCAACCTAGTGTGATGTTTTTAACATTTGACGGAGCCTATTTCGAACACTTCATACCAATTATTTTTGCTTCTCACTTCATTTTTTTTACGCGGATCAACTACCAGTGAGTAAGAAACTTAGGTGTTTATTCGTCAGTTAATCAGTGCTCAGCACTGATTCAAGTCTATTAAGGGAGTTATGATGGATAGTGGGTAGCAGTGAAATCCAGGATGCACATTCCGTCCTATTTGAGACTTGTCAGGTGAATGTACCTGTCTCCCAGTGAGTGTCGTTCCCAATGCGTTTTGAACCCAGGACTGTTCACTTCAAATATCAGTGTTATCCACTAGACCACCGAGTCACGTTAGCTACTTCTCATGCGATTAGCATAGTTTTAGTATTATTGCGTGTAGTATACTGTTGTATTTACTATCGTTGTATACTATCAATCATTAATGTAATTAAAACCGACAATATTGAGGCATCCGCACAGGAGCCCATATGTTAATAGAGGTTGAAAAATTCGGTCGAATCAACGATGCGATACTACAAACAATAATACTAAAACTGTATCCGTCTCAGAAGAAGTGACTTTCATGGCCCGGTGGGGTAGGGGATAACGCCCTCACGTTTGAAGCGAACTGTCACGAGTTAGAATCCCCATGGGGACAACACTCCGCACTGGGAGGTAGGCACATCCAGTTGTCGAGTCCCAAATAGGACGAAATGCGCATCCTGGATTCCACTGTTAGCTACTATCCATTATTACTATATAATTAAGAGCACAGGTAATATCGAGGTATCCGCACAGGAGGCCATATACCAATAAAGACCTATCAATTCGGTCCAATCAACGACGATATAATACAAGCAATGGTACTATTAAGGAAGGTTACAATAGGGCTATTAAGCTAAGTAACACAACGGTACGTTTTGGCGCTAGATATTAGAAGTCACTCGGGAGGAGGTTGACTTAGGTTTCATATTTACTGCTACTTATCAGGAATGATTAACTGGAACCAAGAAGAAATGAATGTCTTCTTGATGGCTTCGGCTTGCGTCAGTAATTGCCGAAGCTTTAGGACTAAGCTATTTTGTTCAAAGTTAATTCCATATAGGATTATTGCTTTCAAATTCATCTTGCTAATGGTTAATCCCAAGTCTGCCAAACTACTGCTACCTTAAACAGTAAAACTGGTAATCAATACGATACTCCTCCCCGCCTTGTAATACACGTAGATTTCAGATTTGGTTGAGAAGTCCTGATTAGGTAGCTAATGTGAGTTCGAACAAGCGATTTTAAAACGTCATAAATTCATATAGCAGTTAGGTAAAACTCTTAGTGATTGAAGTGTAGTAAAAATCCGGTCTGCAGTCTGGTCTCATAGTTCAGATGGTAGAGGATGGGGTAGGTAACCCATAGGTCTCCGGTTCGAATCCTACTGTAGCCCAAATTTTCATTTCACATTCGTAAAAGGTTCACAATTTCAACTGATAACATGATTTTTACTCAATCAATGATTACCTTCACAAATGTTTCTGATGAAGTACAAAAAGTTGTTATGATTATATCTTTTGTATGAAGAATATCACTTGAACAAAAACTGTCACTTATGACTTACCTGGTGTCATTCATTATTTTATGACCGTCGAAAAATGTGAGTAATTCGAGGATTGATAAATGTTTATATGGTGAGAGGATGAAATAAGTGAATGGGATTGATAACTTTTACTTATTGGAGAGTAATTTTCGTAGGAGCATAGTTTTATTGCTTCGAGAAAAAAAAATATGGAATGTTGATACTTAGTAACATGTATTCATCATTTGTGTCCTGTTGTCATCTTGATGATGTGGGTGTTTAAGAATTCTAGTTAAATCCGATTGCTGACGAAATGTCAACTGGGATACAAGAAACCTGTTTATCATTTGTAAACTTGCACAATCTATGGTGCCGACTAATGAGATATCTCAGTAACCATTACAGGACAAATCTATTGCTCTACAGTAGTTCTCTTCTGTCACTTATGACTTTTAAATACACTAAAATGTGTCATTCATTACTTTATAATGCTTTCTTATGATAATCAGAAGAGAAATAATCTGACTTCTAGATTGTTCAGTTGAATTTCTAGTATCCTTTGAGTTGAACATTTTGCATTTTGCATGTTTTTAAACATTCTACAATGTGTACACATTTCAGAAAGTTGAACCTAACAAGTTTTATTGAGCACAATGAATTTATTGAATTTCCATCAATCTCTCCATACAATTACTAGATCAAGCAAGTATGGAATGTATCAAGTATCTTGAGAAGTTCGAAAGAGATTGTATCTCGTACAAACTTAGATATTTGAATAGTAAAAAAACTGACTTAACATAAAGTTATCAAGTATAGTTGCAATGGAATCTATAAGACGTCTAATAATGGAGTTGAATGTCAATATCGGTTGTAGTTGATATAAGCTGGAATCGGTTGAGTTAGAGACACAGAAGCAACAAATCAGTCGATATTACTGATTATATCTTTACTTTAAGAGTACCTTTCTTTAGCTGTATAATTAACAGACTATGAGGATTATCATAGCTCTGGTTCTGTCTTCGATTGTAGCTAACTCATACAGAAGATAAGAATGTTAGTCGGTTGGATGCAATCGGCAGGAAGCCCTGGACCTACATTTTGTGCTTATTGGCACTTTTCAACAAGCCGTATATGCAGACCCAACGAAACTAATGTCGCACCCAGTGTTTTAGTCAACTATGTTATCACTGAGCTATTCGGGCCACAGCGGACCTTCTGTTGGACTAGCTTAGATACGCTAGAGAGTAACCAGCTTCATGTTATCTAGACTATTCCTAAGCCTGTGACCAGTGAAAGACATGCAGTTATGACGTTCATGTATTGGTAACATATCTTGATTTCACTTTATTAAAAACTACCAATGATATCAATTACTGAGTTAGACAATGTATCTCGCATAAATAACACATACTCAACTTAAAAAAACAATTAAGCTTCACCAACTTTATCACTATTTTGTATAAACACATCAAATAATAAAAACTAAAAAAAATTATTTTTTATTTTGAAAAATAGTGGTACTGTCGTTGGACCAACATTCCATTTCAACGTATCAGAAGTAGAATTCAATCAAGTTTCCTACGGTAAAAATAAGTTGACATTTTTCTACATTAATGGATTGTATTTTTTTCAACTTTATTTATACTACTGTTAGTAGTATATATTTTACAAAATAATTTATCTGCCGCAAATATGACAATTTACAAATAGGGAAACAGTAATGTATTTTGAAGTTAATGGGCGTTTTATTCTTAAGGTAGGATTCATCATCGACTGATGTCAGTTGGAAAACTAGTGAAAACATGGGATCAGTGGACAGCTGTTTCATCCTGTTGTGGGACTCCTCAGGAGTGCGCCACAGAACACCATCGAACTACAGCCCAGTGGCTGAATGGTCAACGCGTTCGTCATCAAACCTGAAGGTCCTGAGTTCTATTCCTAGCTGCCTTATGGGTGTGTAGTATAGAGTATTCCCTTACTCAAAACAATGTCATTCCATGATGCATGTTAGGGATACACCAAGTAAACACAAGTAATTCAGAAGTTGACTAAAATTGAGTGTTTCAAACATTGCAGCTTGACTTGGTAGTTGAAAAATATTTTATTATAACAAAATATATCAGCGAACAACGTGAAAGGGATAACAAAAAGAAAACTGTAAAGGTGAAGAAGAATGAACTAAAAACCTATAGACCAGGTCAATTATAAAGTCTTCCCTGGCCAAGGGCTGCACAAATTTATTTTGAATACAAAACTTCAGATTCTTCATTCGGATTCCTACAGCTCCAGTTATATGTAGAAGGTGAGTTAGAACTTCATCGTAGAGGTTCCGTAAACTACCTCAAAGGCTTTCGTTTTGTTCAGTCCAACCACTATCAACAAGATACAACAAAACAGAGATTCTTATGGATTTAACCTGTCCTTTTCCCAGCCACGAATGTAGATGTTCAGTAATACGTTAAGTCGCTTAGTAGTATGCCGGACATAACTCTCTCACTACGAGCAATTAGGCAGGTGAAAGGGACAACTTTCCTTAGATTTCTCGCACTGATGGTGATTGGTGGTTGTTGCTGATGCTGTTTTTGATTTAGTGTCTTCACCACCTCCGTCTTCTCTACATTCACTTGAAGTCGTGTTTTCACTGCTCTGCCTCTTCTGTCAACTTGTTAGTTTTCGCCTATGGATCTTCGAGTTTGTACCACAAGATATTGGACATAAATCTTCATCATCATCATCATTGTCAGCAGCAGCAGCAGCAGAATCGAAATCTTCTTCTGGGTGTTTTCATCAGTCCAACCAGTGTATGCCTCTCTTTTTGCTCCTCATGGTTTGCTGCATGATCCAGTCGACAACAATCAGGAATCAACATAAATAGTTACAAATTATTGAGACAAGAACGCCGGAGAATATTTGAAGTCTAGGTAAATGATCTTGGTTGTGTTACTTTCTTCAGGTTGGATGATTTCAATGTGATCACAAGTTGTTATCGGGATGAATATTTCAGTTACCAATTGAAATTATACAAACTACAGGGTTGTATAAATTCAATTATCAAGTTGGAGAAAGTGTATTTCGTTTGTCATCAATGTACATTATGGATATACACTTGAATAGTTTCATTGTTATCTTCTATGCAAACATTATAAACAAACCACGATTACCAATCACTGAATGACGCAGTTCATTATCATCGACAAGATGTGGAACCAGTTAAGGGCTTTAAAAGAGAATAATTGGATAAATTTCACTCATTATTTATCATTTACGAACAAATTAAAGCTTGAAATATCTTGATTTAGAAGATGGTTTGGTCAAAATTTTCTTATGATAGACATAAATAGATAAAATCAACTCAGTGCCTAGTATTACTGCGTAATAATCTTAGTTGCTGCGGTTCGTATCATCACATCAAGTTGGAAAGCATAAAGAAGGAGGATAGAGAAATATGAGAGAAAATTGTCAAAGATATAAAAAATCTTGAAACATGAGGGAGGAGAAACTAGACAACAAAGAGGCTTGGCATCATTTAAACCGTTACTGAGTCATTTCACCTAGCATCTTCATTTAATAATTTATTTTGTTCATGCCGCCTCCAACCTACAAGTCTGCATTTCTCTTTATGGCTCAAAGACTGCATAGATTGATGTCATGTTTTAGTCTTGTCATCTGTGAACCTACTTCCGTTTATGTGATGAAGCCGATGGTGACCAAAGATGTATACAACATGATCCAGTCACCTTAATCATGTCCTGTACTTGTAACGACCATTATCCACAGCCATCTAGCAGAATAGAGTGAGCTGCAGTGAAGTACACTCGATCCTTATTAAACATTCGGAAATTTCCGTAGAGAGATAAGTGGGATAATTAATCGAAAGCAAGAGTCCACGCAGAGATTTCATCTGTCACTGACCCATCAATTAAGTGAGATGTTGAATGAAGTCAAACACTTCCCTCCTTATTATTACCCGAGACATCAAAGTAGATTAGTCCTGGGGAAATCATTTCATTTCAGGCGGTGAAAAACGCACCCCAAACATTCCTAAATTATCACTCAAGGTGTTCTAAAGCCTCTGTATTTTGTCACTGTCTTCACTTAAAAGGAATATATCATTTAGGTACTGTAGATCTACTGACGATTGTTTCATAACAAGGCCAATTCTTGTCAAATCAAATGAGTAGACGGAAACTGTAGTAATTACGTCTCACGAATAAAACACTGGGTTGATTCCACTCCTATAAATAATACTGAATGAAATCACCATTTCACCAACTATAAATGAAAACGACAACTTTAGGTCATATACATATACAATATGGCACCCACCGACTGACGCTTAAACTAATAGTTACATAAATGAGAGAGCTAGTTTTCACAGCGTCTTTTTGATAAGATGGTCCTTCTCTTTTTATAACAGGAATAATGAGTGTATCAGATACTTCATATTAAAACTTTTTTTTGTCAATAAACTCTTAATATAGATTCCATACTGTTTTGCACTTATCAAGAAGGTCTATCTGAAAGCTTGATGAACCTAGTACCCCTTCAGAGATACAAATCCTTCATCATCTATAGCTGTAATCATCCAATATGTAAATGATTTTTTGACGTAATATTGAATCAGCTTCGAAAATCTATTAATAATGAATAATGACGGGCAGTGGGATTCAGGACTCATATCTCGTCCTATTTGGGACTAGTCAACTGGATATACTTAAAACCTAAGTGAGAGACGTTGTCCCCACCGGGATTCGAACTCTGGAATCAATGTCTGCATATGCCAGAGAGAAACACAGGCAATATTAAGGCATCTGTGCATGAGCCCATATCCCAACAGAGACATATCACTTGGATCCAATCAACAACATTAACTTCAATAATTGTTTATTTGTATCATTCTGTAAGCACATAGGTTTGTTTTTTATCTTATCTATCTTATATCTTCATTGGGCCGATTTATCAATCCTATTTTTATTCTTTTTTTGTAAAAATATTATAGGCTTTTCACAAGAAAAGACTATAACTCTGCATAATACTTCATTTATACCCATGGATTTTATTCTACGTGTTGTCAGTGATGATATTATCAACGATAATGATGACAACAGTAAAACATTGGATTCACTTACTTTTCATAGCAATAATTATAATGAAAATGATTCATCATTGATAAGTGAACAATGTTTAAACAAACAAACTGAAGTAACATCATTTCAAATTACTCCAGAATGTGGTCATCTTTTAGCAATGAGTCCAATCAATATATCAATACAATTTACTCCAAAATGTTTAGGCTATAAAAAGTATAGACTTATTGTTGATGTTGTAAATGTTGGAAATGACGAGCATTGGATACCGATACTTACTGAGTAAGTAATGTTTTATTAATATGATTGGTAGATTATAATTCCATTTTAGTGTGTTTATTAGATATGTTACACAGTGAAGGAACAGTAACATTTACTGGATAACGTTTCGGACACAATTTACTGTCCATATTCATATCAAAACTTTGAGATAGAGTTTATATAGTCCTAATCTACTCTCCTTCTTTGTGATGATAAGGGTAACAGAATTTACCATATATCTGAGACAGGTGTAGAATCATTTCCATTACTGCATGTATTTGGTGTTGATTCGATAAACAAAGATTCGGTCATTAACCTCACCCTCCCCCCCCCCCCCCAACTAAGTTTTCAATACTGTCGCTGCAGCCTACCCTACTGTGTTGTTGTGTGTAATTACGTGGATGACTATAGCCTAACTTTATTTGGACCTACTAATCCTGATATAAATAAGGTTGTGTGCTCTGTAATTCTAATCGATCCTGGTCGACTACTCCGACCTATGTTGGTTTAAATGCTACCCTAATCCCAGCCAGCGTTACTGAGAATTCCTCGTAATACCTCTGAGGTGCCTTTCTTTTACGGTAACACAGCAGAGGTTTTGAATTTTCCCTCAACCCTGTTACCAATTATTACGCATAGTAGCAGAAGTATCATTAATAAGGCCTATTCTACTACTACCACTGCTAATATTTTTCTTTCGATTTCCTATGAATTTATTTATAAATTTCGGTGGGTAATTTTTAAGACGCAAGGTATTCTTGATATGTTTAATTTCTTGTCATAGATTTTATGGTCTACTGGTAAGCTTTTTCACCCTATCACTTAGGCATTTAACTAAGCCTACTTTAACTGAAATGGGGTGGGAGGACTCGAAGTCTGAATAGCAATTCGAATAGGTAGGTTTCCTATACACCACATTTGTTCTCTAAACTTCCATCTTGTGTTTGTTTACTCTTGCAATCCAACATTATTATCTCACCTTCATCACCTTCTAAGTCACAGGTAAACTGAGTTGTATTCACTACTGAATTTATGTGTCAAAAACTTATTGATGTGTTCCTATTTCAGTGCTGTAAACGTATCATCTACATAACGGAACAATATGTATGAAGTAGAACTAAGTGTTTGAAGGGTTATACATTCCCATTTATTTATAAATATGTCTGTGACAATACGGGATATTGGTGATCCCATGGCAGTCCATACAGTTTGTTTATATATTTTATTTTAAAACTTAAAAACTGTAGGTGCCTGGCACGATTGTACTCCTAACACGATTTTCTTCGATTGACACCCTAGATCAATGTGTAGGCGTAAGTGACATTTCAACCAACAAAATTGCTTACAAACAAACTTTGTAGGTTAAAAGATCCTACTGATACAATTCAGTAAAATAATTTTGTTTCGACAAAACAATAAGAAGACGTAAATTGTCTGAACCGTGTAATGTATTTGCGCAACACATTTCGAACTATCTGATCATACACTTACTTGTCATAGGTATTTATATAAAAACTCATGAAGATAAGGCGTGAGAAAATAAAAAGGGGTCAGGTAGGAAGGCTGACTTAAAAGCCGAATAACAATGAAAATCAATAGGGCGAAAAAATAATAGTACATCGAACTTGGTTTTTCAATAGTTGAATTTACCAAGGAAGGTTTAATGTGACAACAAATTGTTTATGAATACATAAAGGTGGTTTCAACTTCCTAATAGCTAAGGCTTCAACAAATTTCAGGATCCCTCCCCAACATGTTTTGTAAATAGGTGTAAAGGAAGTAGCCACATCAATCTTGTGACCTGTCTCAACGATACGTTTAGCGATCGAAGAGCTTGGACGTTTGCTACCAACATTTATAGGTTTAGGTGATTTGATTTGCTTCTGAAGCCACTTTGGAATATGTTCCGAAAACATGTTGGGGAGGGATCCTGAAATTTGTTGAAGCCTTAGCTATTAGGAAGTTGAAACCACCTTTATGTATTCATAAACAATTTGTTGTCACATTAAACCTTCCTTGGTAAATTCAACTATTGAAAAAACCAAGTTCGATGTACTATTATTTTTTCGCTCTATTGATTTTCATTGTTATTCGGCTTTTAAGTCAGCCTTCCTACCTGCTCCCTTTGTCTTTTCTCACCCAGCTGATCTTCATGAGTTTTTTATATAAATACCTATGACAAGTACGTGTGTGATCAGATAGTTCGAAATGTGTTGCGCAAATACATTACACGGTTCAGACAATTTACGTCTTCTTATTGTTTTGTCGAAGTTTATCAAGGGAACTAATTGTTTTAAATAATTTTGTTTACCAAATCCCTTGGAATGATTGCAAGGTCAGATTAGTTGACCACAGTCAATTAGAGTAATAGAGCTCAAAAGCTTTGCTAAATCAACATCAGAAGATCCTAATAAGGTAAGGAATTTAGAGAAAAGTTCGGCTATAGCCATCCATACAATCATACAGTAGGATGGGCTGGAGTGATAGTACTAAAAATGATTCTTCACTTGTCTCAGATATATGGAAAGTTCTATTACCCTTAGCATCACAAAGAAAGAGAGTAGATTAGGACTATATAAACTCTTTCTCAAAGTTTCTTTCCTGTTTGAAGGAGAATCATTATCAAAGATGTATATACAAAAGTATTTTCTCTCAGAATTCTTTCTCATTTAGTCATGATCTGTCAGTTCTATGATCTTCAAAGATGTAGAAGTTTTTATCGTCCGATCAATCACTTACTTTACTAATTTTCAAACCAAAAGGAATGAAATTGTAAATACTACATTACTTTAGGCTGGATAGTGACATGTTTGGTTAATAATTCAGAAGCCAAATATGTCCTTCGCTTGTATAAAATTAGTAGTTAAATGCTTATAAAGTTGTTTTCACTACCTGGTGTTAATATTTATGTATTTATCGGTGGAGTGTACGTAAGTGTAAATGTGACGCAAGTAGTGCCTCATCAAAAACAGGAACTATGACCAACAACATTAGAACTTCTGTCAATGTCTGAGTTGTCGCCTACATTGACTAATCACTGGAAGGTAACCAACTTCATGTTACCTAGTCCTAAGTGCTGGCTAGTTTATATCGATCATTTTGCTATTTGGCCACCAAGTTAGCGGATTTAACATGTCGGTGCACAATGACTGACTCTAGATAGTTGGAGGGAGTCACCTAATATCAGTCACAGTCCATCTCTGTGATGAATCTGCTGGCTTCAGACGAAGTCAGTTACGAAACTGATTACTCTTCAGTAGGTAATCAATGTGTCTAGATACTTTGATAATGGACATAGTCAAGCTGAAAAGGAGTTCACGATGCCTGATAATATGAATCATGTTACATCAATGGATGAGAACTATATTAACCCATCCAATATTCATCACAAAATAGTAAATCATGCAGACATTCAGTCAGATCATGTTGATGAAAACCGTGAAGTACTTGTCGAGAGTTTGCAAAGTGATATAACATGTTAATTACCATCCAGGCTTTCTTCAACTATACCTAACAATAAATGTTCACAAGGACTTCTCTAAGAGCACCAGTGTTCGCCAAAACGTAAATATCAAAAATTGCACAGATACTCAAATGAGTTCAATCTCCTTATACGTTCATCAATTAACATATTTGCTTCGTGTGATAGTGGATTACTTTATCAAAGAAAATTTATGTCCATACAAGTAAATGGACAAGAAGATCATCTACAAGACAGCTCTACTTCAGATATTACACCCACTAATCAACAGGTAACTAGAAAACCTCGAATGCACCCAAACTCACAGGTCACTGACTTGTCTTTCCTTCAAATAACCTACTCAAATTGAACTCGGTTGGGTTTAGAGAACTACTAAATGCCTTGAAAAAAATCTAAATCTGTCACAATTTGCTTGTTGATTATATGGATTTACATAACAGATCTTGATATTCATGTCTGTGATTGGAGTATCAAACAGCTTTTGAGGTTACTTATCCATAGACAATAACTTAACTCCATGGGACCCTAACACCATGAAGGTGAATAATAAACACAAAAGAGGGAAGGTAACTGAAAGTAGTAGAAGCTCACAAGAATAGAACACAATTCAATATGACAGTTAAGATGAAGATAAAGTGTAGATACGTCTGCACTACTGAGATTCATTCTAAACCATATCACCTGGAGTCTCGATTTAGGTTATCGCATTTAGAGGGAAATCCTCTTGTGATAATTCCAATAGAATCGTTGTCATGAAAATATTGCATTATATTCTTGGTCCCATAATGATCATACGGTTGATTTAGGCTCGAGGACAGCAGACCAGACAAAGCCAGGCAAATTTCAAAATTTCACTTTCAACAACTTCTCACTGGAACTTCGTGAATCACCTGTCGAAGCTAATCACTAGTGAGCGCTAGATTAGTTCTATCTGAAGGTTTGTGGAGGTTTATTGACTGATTTCAGGTTGGAATTCATCATGGACTGATATCTTTTTGAAGGAACATTAGAAACCCAGGAGCAATGGACAGCTGTTTCGTCCCAGTATAGGACTCCTCAGCAGTGCGCGCCCATGACCCTGCCCCACCCCGCCCCGCCCCGCCCCACCCCACCCCATCCAACCAGGGATTGAACCCAGCACGCTACCATTGAGCCATTGGGTCAGAATCTAATGGGCCACATTTCCTACTTTTTTCACTTCACGATATAGTGCAACCTTTATCCAGTATCGTCCTTGAATAACTGCCCTCATGTTTGACTAGACTGGTGACAACTTCTCATTGGAACTTTGGGAATCACCTCTCAAATCTAGCCATCAATGAGCGCTAGATTAATTCTATCTGAAGGTTTGGGGATTCTGACCCAGTGGATCAATGGTAGCATGATAGTCATGAAATCTTAAGGTACTGACTTCGATCCTTAGCGGGGTTATGGGTGCGCACTACTCAGAAGTCCTACACTAGAACGAAACAGCTGTCCATTGCTCCCAGATTTCCAATGTTCCTCCAAATGATGTCAGTTCATGATAAATTCCAACGTAAAATCAATTAATAAACTTCCACAAACCTCCAGATAGAAATTTTACTCTCTGTTAGGTCTTAGGACATACAGCGTTCACTTACTAGCGTCTGACAATGGCTGTTTTTCTTGATCTGAAAGCAGCATTCGACTATATCAATTATGAGGTCTTTTATTAATATATCTCACCTAAATGTGTCTTTTTCTGAGAATGCTAAAGAGAACAATTTGTGTATCGATCAATTTCTGTTGACTACTTTCAACCGCCTAGTAGTATGAAACATGTATTTTATTATTATTATTATTATTATTATTATTAGTCGCTTGGGTTCCTAGTGGAACATAGGGCTTCAGTAGCACGTCTCCATTCCACTCTGTTCTCTGAGATCTTTTGAACCTGGTTCCACGACAGCCCACAAGCTCTCATTTCCTCCTCGCACGATCTCCTCCATGTCACCCTCGGACGTCCAACTCGTCGCTTCCCATGGGGATTCCACTCGAGCGACTGGCATGACGCGTGATGTCCCCAGTCGGCCTTCTCAGTGCATGCCCAATCCATCCCCACTTCCTCCTGCATATTTGTTGGGTGATAGGTTCTTGGTTGGTTCGTTCCCAGAGCTCTTTGTTGCTTATTCTTATTATTCTGGCCATCTGATCTTCAGTAGCGAGCCAGTGTAGGGAGTTGTTGATGAATGTCTGTAGTTTATTGGAAATCCCTTTCGTAACACGCCAAGTCTCTGAACCATACAGGAGCACTGACTTGACTGAATTGGTGTTGAAAATCCGGATCTTGTTCCACATGCTGAGTGCAGAAGATCTCCACACTGGTTTCAGGCTAATGAACACCTGTCTTGCTTTTCCGATTCTGACTTTGACATCCTCGTCTGTGCCTGTGCCGCCTGTAGTTGAAACAGTGCTGTTTAGATAAGTGAAGGAGGTTACTTCCTTTAAGTTTCTCCCGTTGACGGTGATTGGAGTTTGTTGTTGTTGTTGTTGGTGGTGGTGGTGGTGCGGTATCTTCATCACCTTTGTCTTCTCTATATTAACTTGAAGTCCCATCTTCGCTGCCTCTTCTGTCAACTTGTTAGTTTTTGCCTGTAAATCTTCAAGTTTATGTGACATCAGGCACAAGTCATCGTTGGCGAAATCCAAGTCTTCTAGGTTATGAAACATGTAGTGTTATACTAAGTTCCTTAGTTGTCACAGTATAGTAAGTGACTGACAGATTTTGTCTGTCATGGGTGATTATTGTGATATAATGCTGGAAAGGTAAATAATACAATGATGACAGATTATACACTATAAAGTCAAACCTTTTTGCTTGTTTAAAGAATGGCTATCGTAACTCAGTAGCCTAGTGGATAGCCAGATAGATGCTGAGTTCGCATTCAAAATAGAAACAATATCTCTTAGCAAGTGAAAGAAGAATTCAACTGAAAATTAGAAATAGAAAGAAATATACCTACTGGACTCTAGTGCTAGTCACTGTTCATCATCAATTTCAAGACTATCAATGTTATAAAAAGAATATCCCATAAATTGTGTTAACATGTGTATATATTAGGGTAAAATAATTGAAAGTGTATTGTTTCTCTCTTCAATTATAGAGCTATTCGACCAGAAATAATTGTAACACCAGAATTTATAAATTTGACAAGATGTTTTATAAATCATCCATATGTTATTGAATTGACATTAACCAATAAATCGACACAACCAGCTAGTTATCAATTTATTGAACAATCCTCAAGATTAAAAGAAACCAATAGAATGTCCACAACAATAGATGATTCTGAGTATTCCAATGAAAATAAATTACAATATTGGACAAATAATTCAAAGGTAAGGGATATTATCTTAAAGAATTTATTTTAATGAACACTTCTAAATTTTGTGGGAAATTTAAATCATTGACTAACTTCAATCGAATTATTATTTTTTCCCTTGGGTTCCTAGTGGAATATAGGACTTCAGTAGTACGACTCCATTCCACTCTCTTCTCTGCATTCTTTTGAACCTGGCACCATGACTGCCGACAAGCTTTCATTTCTTCCGCATATGATCTCCTCTATGTCACCCTCGGCTTAGATGCCCAACTCATCGTTTCCCATGCACGTTCCACTCGACAGCCTGACGAACTTTAACTGATTAGTGATTAGTAATAAAAATAAGTTGATGAGTTGTTTGATAGTAAAACTTCAACTGTTCTATCATCTTTCCAACCTTTAAACTTCTTTATATGATTCCATTAGCCTAGATTTTGATTTCTTCGTTAGCTTTCGTTGATTTCCATAATCAAATATATGGAGCAAGTTGACGATAGATTAGTCTATCCTATGTTGAGTTAAATCATTCCCAGTACTTTTAAGGAAAGTTTGAAACAATGCAGAAAAAAGTTTTCTTAGAATTCCATTTTACCCATCTAGTATCTCTACATACGCTGGACCGCGGAAAAGAACCTAGAAGATTTGAATTTCGTCAACGATGACTTGTGTCTGATGTCGCACAAACTCGAAGATCTACAGGCAAAAACTAACAAGTTGATAGAAAAGGCAAGGTAGGGCAACGAAGACGGGACTTCAAGCGCACGTGGAGAAGACAGAGGTGATGATGATACCAAACCAATGCCACCACCACCAACAACAAGCTACAATCACCATGAACGGGAGAAAGTTAAAGGAAGTAGCCTCTTTCACCTACCTAGACAAAGCAGAATGGTTTCAACTGC
Organism: Heterobilharzia americana; assembly: GCA_944470555.2. Lineage (NCBI taxonomy): Eukaryota > Metazoa > Platyhelminthes > Trematoda > Strigeidida > Schistosomatidae > Heterobilharzia > Heterobilharzia americana. The sequence continues at coordinate 81,910,790 of OX104130.1, read as the reverse complement.
AGGGTGTGGTGGCACAGACGAGGCCGTCAAATCAGCTAGTATCGGAAGACAGCGAGACAGGCGTTCATCAACCTGAAACCAGTGTGCAGATCTACGACAGGGATTTCCAATAAACTACAGACATTCATCAACAACTGCCTACGCTGTCTCATTACTGAAGCTCAGGTGCCAGAATAATAAGAATAATCAACAAAAAACTGTGACCAGGCAACGAACCAACCAACAATCTATCACTCACGAAATATGCACTGGAAGTAAGTGGAGATGGATTGTGCATGCACTGAGAAGACTGATTGGGGACATCACGCTTCAGGCTAGGCTGTTGAGTGGAACCCAGATGGGAAATGGTGAGTTGGGCGTCTGAGTGAGATTGACATGGAGGAGATGGTGTGTGTGAGGAAGAAATGAGAGTTTGTGGGCAGTGGTGGAGTGAGGTTGAAAACATTGGAGAGAAGAGAGTGGAATGGATATGTGCTACTGAAGCTGTATGTTCCACTAGGAACCCAAGTGACAAATAATAAGTATCTCTACAAATTTCTAGTGGTGTTATCTGCTTCCTGGTAGTTAAAAGTGAAATCCATAGAATGGACCTTCGAATTCAACGATTGATGGTTTTCATCTGTACAAAAGGTGCATGGACGATAATTTTACTATCTGTGAACATCGAAATGATTTGAATTATGTTCTACAAATATTCAGTAACTGTCATTCAGCAATTAGATTCACGTTTGAGATCGAAAATCGGTGGAAAATCCACTTTTTTGATATAGAACTGACAAGAACAGCTGATGGAACGTCTAGCAGTTCAATTCACAGAAAACCAATATGGAATGGTCAATTGACCAATTATAATAGCTGGGTTTCATATGAGTCGTAATCGAAATCTGATCATGCTCCTTTCCATTCACATTAAAGGAATCTGCAGTCCCGGTGTGTTAGAAGAGGGAAAATCTGTTCTAAAGAACATTCTGATTGAAAACAGATTCCCACCACGCTTCATGGACAAACACATCATACCTAAACCTCTCAAGAAAAACCTTACCACTGTGCCAAAAAAGATACTCTATATGAATCTCAACTTCAAAGGTTAGTTTTACGCTGACAGTCTAAAGAGGAGGGTATGAAACGCTCTCAGGAGAACACTCTTTGCATCAAAACTGAGACTAATATTCTCATATCGCCCAGAGATTTTTAACAACTCAAAGGAGAAACTTTCACATCTGACCACTTCTATGTAGATATATCAATTTACCTGCTCTCATGAAACTAGGTAATAGGTCGCTCGATGCGACTGTTATCTAAAAGGGTTCAGGAACACTATCCTGCATGGTTACAAACAGGTAACAATGGAGAAATGAGGAGTGCTATACTTGAACACATGGTGAACACAAATCACTCTATCTCAAAAACCTTCTCGTTCAAAGTCATCTTTAAAGGGAAAAGAAACACCCCGTAGACTGTGTATCTTTGTATTCTCTGTATCGTCGAAAGTCTTGACATCCATAAGGAGAAACCTGAACTGTATAGGCAAGAGAAGATTGTTCAACCCCTTCTTCAACACATTTCGAACTATCTGATCATACACGTACTTGTCATAGGCATTTATATAAAAACTCATGAAGATAAGGGGTGAGAAAATAAAAAGGGGTCAGGTGGGAAGGCTGACATAAAGGCCGAATAACAATGAAAATCAATAGACCGAAAATAATCGTACATCGAACTTGGTTTTTCAATAGTTGAATTTACCAAGGAAGATTTAATGTGACAACAAATTGTTTATGAATACATAAACGTGGTTTCAACTTCCTAATAGCTAAGGCTTCAACAAATTTCAGGATCCCTCCCCAACATGTTTTGTAAATAAGTGTAAAGGAAGTAGCCACATCAATCTTGTGACCTGTCTCAACGATATGTTTAGCGATCGAAGAACTTGGACGTTTGCTACCAACATTTATAGGTTTAGGTGATTTGATTTGCTTCTGAAGCCACTTTGGAATATGTTCCAAGGCCCTTACTTGCATGGATCTATTAGTCCTCCCTATGTATGTGTCACCACACGTACATTTGAATTGGTAGATACAATGGGATGTGACATTATAGTTCATATGCTGTGGGGGTTTGGGGGAATATAAGGGCTTCGTGGTTTCGATTACTCGAACCCTGGCTGCATAGTAAGTCCTTCTAACAGCAGCGTTAAGTCTCTGCTTAAGAATTGCACTCTGAGAGTCACCTTTGTACGGAAGGCTGATTAATTATTAATTATTAATTATTATTATTATTTTGATTAATATTCACTACTAATCAGTTTTTGGTTTTTTATTTATTTTAATGACATTTCATTGATTGACACTATTTGTGTTGTCATGATTGAAAAACCATTTTTAACTAATAAATCCTTACACTACAAAAAGGTGTATAACCTTGCGATTGTGTACAGCTTTAAAAATGCAATCGTTAAAAAAAGACTGTTCGCTGATATACTTACTTATTCTTGTTTCTAATCCAGAGTAGGCATATCTTCCTACTTTGTATCTGTTAGTTTAATCTACTTGTATTCCAGAAAGTAATAGTGTCCTCATTGAGTCTTGAATACAGCCCTTATCGCTTCAAATAATGTAATAATGATGCTTGAGGTGATATCAAAACATCCATTTTAGAAGCTAATATGCTAAAAACAATCGATCATTTCTGTTGAGTATAACAATCACCAGGAAATTATTACTACCAATAAGAAAGTATGTGCCGGTTACATATTAGATAGTGTTTTGAAAATTATAGCGATGAAGTATGGATTAGAGTTTTCAATTGAAACACCATCACTCACTAGAAATCAGGTACACCTAGATGGCAAGTGTAAAGTGGGATTCAAGTCACCTCTTGAATTCTACTGCTAAAGACCAATAGGTAAATTACCCCATCACGAAGCTTTCAGTAATAACACATCATTTCTTCAGGAAGCCGATGTACTAAACAAGACTAATTGGTTCATTTCAGTTTAACAAATAGCTGACAATTACAAGTTCCTCGTTGATACTGAATCACTGACTGCTGAATGGTCGAAAAGACGAAACGTCTATCATAAACTACTGGCCAATTCTTCAGATTTATTTATTATTGAACTGAAGATACATCCCGTTCTTTCTTTGCCAGCCTGCCAGACTGGGTAGTGTTCGCTGGCACGTTTTACAAGCGAATGCATGGTACGATCGATGTACGCAGCTCCACAATACCAAGTAAACTGGTATATACACATTGATGTAGCCCAATACGTTGGCTTATCTTTCTCACACTGATCAAAACGTTTCTTGCAGAAGAGAACAATTCGAAGGTTGGAGGTGAAGTATTTAAGGATTTTGACAGTCGTTTTCTGAGGATGTTTGCAGCAATATCATTTCTGAATTCAGAGTTCAATAAAACAATCTTTTTCAGCGGAAAACGATTTCCTGCTGAAATTTTATAGATAAGAACAAAAATCCAAAGAACCCAACTAAACGAGCACATTTGGTGCCAAAAAAGATTTTTTTTATTGAACCTTGAATTCAGAAATGATATTGCTGCAAACATCCTCAGAAAACGACTGTCAAAATCTTTAAATACTTCACCTCCAACCTTCGAATTGTTCTCTTCTGCAAGAAACGTTTTGATCAGTGTGAGAAAGATAAGCCAACGTATTGGGCTACATCAATGTGTATATACCAGTTTACTTGGTATTGTGGAGCTGCGTACATCGATCATACCATGCATCCGCTTGTAAAACGTGCCAGCGAACACTACCCAGCCTGGTTGGATGGTTAAGGTAGGACGAGAATGTATCTTCAGTTCAATAACAAAACACCTCGTGAACATATTTATTATTTGAAGACTTTAATACCTATTCTTATTGAGCATAAAAATTAAAGGAATAAATTGATTTTATTTAAGAGTACTCATTTATAAAAACTTATGGGTGTTGGGTGCTAAATTTCATCCAGAAAACATGTGATACTAAATTTAGAGGTTTTCGGTAAAATAATTCATTTCAAAAGAGTTCCAATCACACTTCGACATCACTATGGAAAAAGTTGAAAAACTTAGAAGGTTTGATGATTGTTTCGCTCTGGTTTAGGACTTCTAAGCAGAGTACACATAGGACATTATGTAGGATCAACTCAGGATTATCAAGTTTACGAAAAGCTCCATGTTTTCCAACTCATACCGATGAAAGATATAGCATGACCATCACTGAATATCATAAGCAGTCTTTTGTCTTCAAAAAAGATTTCTACTTCACTTAGCGTCATTGTTTTTTACTGCTGAAGAAACGTAAACTGGGACGAAGTGGCTATCCATTATCCACAAGTTTTTAAATAATTCCCTACATCATGTCAATTTACGTCGGAAACTCCATGAAAACTTCTGTATGATTTCCTGCTTATTAAACCCTAATATTCATAACACACTTGGCTACTGTAGTGTATGAAAACTAATTTATATCACAGAGATGAATGAACCTATCAAAAAGCTAAAATTTGTCTATTTCCAAGACACCATTGGTTTCGAACTATGATTTCGCGATCAGAGCTAATCAAAACTATTCGTTTTAACTACAGTATTGTTTAAGGCATTTTTATACGCGTTTTTAGTTATACCCAACTTAATTTACTTGCATAAGGCTTGAAAACACATTCTGAGTGCACTGCAGTGTAGTAGATCTCCACACTGATTTCAGATTAATGAAGGAACGACTGTCTTGCTTGCTTTTCTGATCCTGCCTATGCCGCCTGTAGTTAAGACAATGCTGTCTAGGAAGGTAGGTAGGTGGATAGGGGTGGGAAGGTGGAAGGGACAACTTCCTTGTAGATTTCTCCCGTTGATGGTGATTGGTGTCTCTTGTTGTTGTTGTTGGCGGTAGTGGTGGTGTTGACTGGGTGTCTACATTACATCTGTCTTCTCTACATTCACCTGAAGGAAGTCCCATCTTCCCTGCCTCACCTCTCCTTACCACACCTCACTTCTTCAGCCAATTTCTTGGTTTTCACCTGTATACCTTCGAGTTTGTGCGACATTTAGACATTAAACACAAACCATCATCGTCGGCAAAATCCGAATCTTCTTCTGCATTGATTTCATCGGTCGAACAGCGCATGGCCATCTTCTCACTCCTCACAGTTTCTTGCATCATCCAAACCTATTGCCGCTTGCTTCCAATATAAGAACAGTATCCATTATGCTACCTACCGACTCTTTATATGATGAGTAAACTTCAGTGTTATAGTTCCGCAGTGTTGATTTGTCTGAACTAAATTGTTTGATTACTTTGATTATTTCGCCTCCTGTAAAATCGTATGAGTACTACAAATAATTTCAGTTTGATAGTAATGATATTATTTTTTATTTATTTGTCCCTTGGGTTCCTCACGGAACATAGGGCTTCAGTAGCACGTCTCCAATGCGACCTGTTCTCTGAAATCTTTTGAACCTGGCTCCACGACAGTCCACGGTCTCCTCCATATCACCTTCACACGCACAACTCGTCGTTTCCCATCTGGGTTCCACTCAACAGCCTAGCCTGAAGCGTGATGTCTCCAGTCGGCCTTCTTAGTGTATGCCCAATCCATCTCCACTTACTTCCAGTGCATATTTCTTGGGTAATAGATTGTTGGTTGGTTCGTTGCCTGGTCACAGTTTCTTGTTGATTATTCTTATTATTCTGGCTATCTGAGCTTCAGTAATGAGACAGCGTAAGCAGTTGTTGATGAATAACTGTAGTTTGTTGAAAATCCCTTTCGTAACACGCCAAGTCTCTGATCCATACAGAAGCACTGATAGTAATGATAGTTATTAGCAAACAATAGAACCCAGGATGTATGTTTTTGAGATAACTGAAGTTACCGGCAGCATCGATGCATCCACATAGCAGCGTATACGTCGATAGTAGTATATCACTTTGATGCAGACCAGGCAATGACGTTAAACTGAGTAGACTAGAAAAACCATTAACTAATGTATCTGATGGAATAAGCTTGACCACACTCACTGACATAAAACATACTTTAACGCTTACAAACTCTCTTTCTCTCTGTGTTCAATGGTCTTCTGTTAGGAGTACAGATAATAAATGCAACCACAATATATACTGAATTACTTATCAATAGTTTAAACTATCTTCTAATTGTTCAATGTTTTCAAGAATCACCTCATAAGGCAATATCCATTTTTACTGTCTTCGCTTTTCTTTATCTTATAGGGTATTATAAGTGAGTCAAATTCAGTGAAATTATCAGTGACATTTAAAGCAAAAGTGTTGGGATTAATTCTAAATGAATTACGTATAAAAATTTGTGGAATCGATGAAAACCCTTTGGTAGGTATTTATGAAATCTGCAAATATTCTATTGTCTGTAACATGTAATCACATATTGTTTTTACCGCTCACCACAGTATATTATTATTTTATCATTTGCCCTTTAAAATTCTAAAGGGAACATACAGCCTCAGTAGCATGTCGCTATTTCACTCTCCAGTCTTTTGAAACTGCCTCCACGACTGCTTATACGCTTACATTTCTTCCTCATACGATCTCTTCTATGTCACACTCACACGCCCAACTCATCGTTTCTCATTCGGCTTCGACTTGACTGCCTGGCCTGGCCTGGTCTGATATGTGATGTCCCCAAAACCGTTTTCTCAGTGTATGTCCAATCCAATTCAATCCATCTCCACTTTCTTCTGCATATTTGTTGGGGGATAGGTTGTTGGTTGGTTCGTAGTCAGTCCAGAGCTCCTTCTAACTTATTCTTATTATTTCTAGTCATCTGATCTAACCTGATCTGATCTGATGTTGAGTATCGAGTGAGTGAGGGTAGGCGGCAGCTGTTTATGACGCGTGTGTGTGTGTGGAGTTTGTTGGAAATGCTTTTCGTAACGCGCCAATTCTCTCAACCATCAGATGGAAGCAGTGACTTGACTGACATGAGTGTTGAGAATCTGGATCTTGTTCATGCTTCATTCTGAATGAAGTAGATCTCCACACTGATTTCAGATTAATGCATGAATACCTGTCTTGCTGTCTCTCCGATCGTACCTTTGACATCCTCATGTGTGCTTGTGTCGCCTGTAGTTGAGACAATGCTGTCTAGGAAGGTAGGTAGGTGGGTGGGTGTGGGTAGGTGTGGGTAGGTGAAATAGACAACTTCCTTGTAGATTTCTCCCGTTGATGGTGATTGGTGTCTCCTGTTGTTGTTGTTGTTGGTGGTGGTGGTGGTGGTGATGTTGGTTGGTTGGGTATCTTCACCACATCTGTTTTCTGTACTCTTACCTGAAGGAAGTCCCATCTTCCCTGCCTCACCTCACCTCTTTTGTCAACTTGTTCGTTCTCACCTGTACACCTTCGAGTTTGTGCAACATTAGACATTGGACATAAATGATCATCGTTGGCGAAATCCAAATCTACTTGTGGATTCCTTACATTGGTGCAGTCAGCGTATGGCCATCTTCTCACTCCTCACAGTTTTTTGCATCATCTAGTCGAGTCGACCACAATCAGGAAGATCATTGGTGATGATAGTAAGCGGCAAGCTTGTCTTACTTCTGTCGAAACTTCGAAGGCATTACTAAGCATCCATTGTGGATCACTTGGCATGTAGCACGTAGCAACATATAGCATATAGCTGTCGAATGAGGTTGATGAAAGTTTGTGGCGTGGTGTTGAAGCATCTGCCAAATTACTTTTCGGTTGACGCCTCGATCGAAGGCCTTTTCACCACAGTAACTAACTTTATTTTTAGATCAAGCTATTGTGTAGCAATAGGTTTACGTTGTTACTTTTGTATTGTAGATATCCGGGTAATAAATAACCAGTTAGTAGAATCCTGGTGACTTTAGATGTTAGCTTGTCGCTGATCATCAGCACATTATATTCGTGGTGGGCATAAAATTAAAGTTCCTCCAGATGATAATATCTCATTTCTACTGATATCACAATTGATTACCTTTCAAGTAAACTATTTTGTCTGCAATGAATCACTCAGTAGACTATCGTAAGCTTATGAAAAGGCCAAATTAGTGAAAAGTTACAACCCAAATTGGGAATCAAAGCATATCGACTTTATCTTTATGTCAAGCTACTCATAGTATGGAAATATTTTACATGTCAAATGATACAATATGGAGAATTATTTGACTTTTAGTCGCTCAAAATGGTGTAAATTAAGGTAAAAAGTGAAGTGATAATGAGTCGGAAATGTAGAAATGCATATTCTTGAAGTACAAACAATTTTTACGCTAGAAACGTTCTGTAACTCTTTTTAGGTGACAAGATAACTCAACAATAGTTAATAGATGGAGGGTAAGTCTATAACTATGGTTTTGAGTTGATATTCGTCACGGAATAGACCTTTCCTCTTGGGATGGAATTCCTTAGCAGCCAGCATCTATGAATCCTTGTGCGATGGGAACCAAGATTCTCAGGTCTTACGGAGAGTACGTTGCCACTGAGCCGTTGACTTGGAATCCAATGTTTTAAATTTTCCTACTCCTGTCAATTCACCCTACAGCACAGCCTTTATCCGATTTCATTGTTGAGTATTCATCTTCACTTCCGAATAGGCCCGCTCCAATCGTCATGGCCTCTCATCTAGAAGTATGCCACGAATGAGTGCTGTGCAGTAATTCATTTCGGAGGTTTTATATGGGCTAATTAGTTTCAGGGTGGTATTCATCACTGATTGTTATCATTTGGAGAACGGCGGAAAACTTGGGGGAACTGCACAGATGTTTTGGAATCCAGTGATCCTACCTAGTGATTGAAGGCCTTGATTTGGATTTCTGGTGTGGTCATGAGTGTGCAATGCTGAGGAGCCCCATAGTAGGACAAAGAAGCTGTCCAATTCTTCTATGGTTTCAATGGTTCTGTCACTAATTTCACTCCGTGATAATTACCAACCTGAAATTAATAAACGCCCCATAACTTTAAGCCGAACTATGATTTCAGAGCCACTTATTGTTTCTACCACTCAAAGTTATCCCAGAAAGCCTAATCAATAGCCGTTTAGATTCGCGTCAGTCAGGCAAGTAGTGTAACGCCTTCAAGTTTTTGTCTTCCAGTTAAAGTATGCAGTACCGTGCTTAAAACAAACTATAGGTCTTGTAAGCAATTCAATTCGATGCCTTACTTTATCCAGTACCTCTTCTATCAACATTGCACTGAGCTGGAGCGATTGGACCCTGTGTTATATATACTCCAGTAGCCTAGTGGATAACGTTTTAGGATTGGAAGTAATGGATACTGGGTTGGAACCTCACTTGGGGTGCAGGTACATTTAGCTGATGAGTTCCAAGTAGGACGAAACGCGCATTCTGGATTCCACTGCTGTCCACCAAATAGACTACGTTGAACCTAGTGACGACTTTGGTTTCATTTTGACTCAGTCGTCATCTGTTTTTGAAAACAAGTACACAGTCTATTCACTTCTTGCCTTTTATACTTTTAACAATCAGAAAATACCTGTACGATGCATCGGTGAAGGTCCAGTACTGCATGTTGAAGAAACTAAATTGGATTGGGGAACAATACCTGTGCTACAACCAATTGTTAAAGTATTGAAAATTTCAAACGAATCATGTATTGATGCACATTTTACTACTAAAATGGTAAGTTGTGCGTAATAATTATACCTTCTTTTTGAATATAACTTACTCCATCAGTAATTATGATGCTGAGCAGCTGTATTCAGCGAAAAATTCTCTTTACTGGTGTAGATTAATTGTCTGGGATTTATCATCGTTCTGTATGCAGCATAATTTTGTTTACACTGTGACTATAGGAATAAACGTGGATATTGAAAGAACTGTAACGTTCTAGGTGCCGGGACCGATAAACAGATGGACAAATGAATCAATGTAGAACCTTGCACACAATTACAGTGGTTCAAGTTGCCGCACTTCACAATGATATGTAAATAGTAGGTGAATGGATATGGACTGATGAAGTTATATGAGTGAATGAATAGTATATTGATAAAATATAATGAAAATATTCAAGCCTCAGAAGATGTCGAAGACTGAATACATCTACACTGTAGTGAACAATTTTCCATCATTTCATCAACAGTTCTTAGCCATTGATTTTTATCTTTTCGGCAACTCTACCTAGGTGGTCTAAACCTCCTAACACGGATCAGACAAACAGTCAAAGATTTCATCAACTGATGACATGTCTCATTGACTTTGAAAAGGCCTTCGAAAGCATCAACTGCTTCAACACTACGAAATACCACAAACCTTTATCAATCTCATTCAACAACTATATGAAGACGCCACATGCCAGACAAGTAATTCACAATGGAAAGCTCAGTGATTCCTTCGAATTGAAGTGAAGACAGGAGTAAGACAAGGTTGTCTACTATCACCCATGATATTCCTGATTGTGGTCGACTGGATCATGCAACAAAATGTGAGGAGCGAAAAGAGAGGCATACACTGGTTGGACGGGGGAAACGATCCTGGAAGATTTGAATTTCGCCGGTGACTTATGTCTAATATCACACAAACTCTCAGATCTACAGGCAAAAACTAACAAGTTGACAGAAGAGGCGAGGCAGGGCAACGAAGACGGGACTTCAAGTGAACGTGGAGAAGACAGAGGTGATGATGATACCCAACCAATGCCACCACCAACAACAAGCTGCAATCACCATGAACGGGAGAAAGTTAAAGGAAGTAGCCTCTTTCACCTACCTAGACAAAGCAGAATGGTTTCAACTGCAGGCAGTGGTGGCACAGAAGAGGCCGTCAAATCAGCTAGTATCGGAAAGACAGCAAGACAGGCGTTCATCAACCTGAAAATAGTATGGAGATCTACTGCACTTCACTCAGCATAAAGTGTGAACAACACCCGAATTTTAAACACTAATGTTGGTCAAGTCAGTGCTTCTATGTGATGATTGAGAGACTTGGCACGTTACGACAGGGATTTCCAACAAACTACAGACATTCATCAACAACTGCCTATGCTGTCTCATTACTGAAGCACAGGTGGCCAGAATAATAAGAATAATCAACAAAAAACTGTGACCAGGCAACGAACCAACCAACAATCTATCACTCACGAAATATGCACTGGAAGTAAGTGGAGATGGATTGTGCATGCACTGAGAAGACTGATTGAGGACATCACGCTTCAGGCTAGGCTGTTGAGTGGAACCCAGATGGGAAATGGTGAGTTGGGCGTCTGAGTGAGATTGACATGGAGGAGATGGTGTGTGTGAGGAAGAAATGAGAGTTTGTGGGCAGTGGTGGAGTGAGGTTGAAAACATTGGAGAGAAGAGAGTGGAATGGAGATGTGCTACTGAAGCCTTTTGTTCCGTGAGGAACCCAAGGGACAAATAATATTAATGATATGTCTTGATTCCGCCACGCGTAACCTTTTTCTAACCTAATCCAACTTCTCCAACCATTCAACGTCCAGGAAGGCGGTAGCTCAGATTGTGCAGCGTATCTTCAACCCACTTCAGTCGCTGAAGGTTTACAACCTTATCGACGGAATGGCCTGTTTTGGTTAGTACTGTTCACCCAACCGTGACATTATTGATCTGCTGATTCCACCATACACAAGCGATACTTCGAAGGCGCCTATAGTCAAATATCTGGAATCAATATTCAATGTCTCCAATATTTAACGATCATATATTGCAGCCATAAAACAGGATAGAGTAACACCGATTGTAATGTCTTCGTAATGAACCTAACAATAAGTTAATAGCCGAAATTGTCTCATTGATAATTGAAAGTTTGTAATCCGCTAAGATTTCTCAACAGATGTTTTTTTTATTATTTTCTAGTCGATTATATGTAACCTAATAACTATTGGACTTCACATTTAGAAAATTGTAGTTTTTAGAGTGGTTCTAAAGGCCATCCTAGCAACTGCTAAATTAGATATTTGACGTAGAGAGGTAGTTTTTCCATAAAATAAACAAGCCTAGTTGGTTATCTCAGGGGTAACCTGGTTGGCCTTTAAATTCATTCATTTTTTGTCCTAATTTTATACATGCTTTATAAAACTTAGTATTATTGCTTGTATTTTACCGAAATGATCTATCTCTGTTGGCACATGGACTTCTACGTGGATGCTTCGATATTATCTGTGTTTCACATTATACAGTAATGATGAATAGTAGCTAGCAGTGGAATCCAGTGAAGATGTCCATTTTGTCCTATTTGGGATTCACTGTCTCCCAGTGAATGTTGTTCTCACTGGGATTCGAACTCGGGACCGATCGATTCAAACGCTAGAGCATTATCCACTAGCCCATCGAGCCACGATAGCCACTTCTTGTGCGACGCGTGTAGTTTTAGTATTATTCTTTGTATTATCCCGTTGTTTATTGGACTGAAGTGATCGGTCTATATTGGCATATGGGCTCCGGTGCGAATGCCTCAATATTGCCTGTTTTTAATAATATAGTAATGATGGATAGTGCATCCTGGATTCCACTGCTAGCCACTGACCATCATTACTTTATAAAACTTAGTTTCCTTTGCAAAAGTTTCTGGAACAAGCCTTAGCATAGAATGATAAGGTAGTCGAAATATTAAATGTTTATAACCAAGAGGATGTAAACGTTTAACATATTTACAACATTGGTGTAAACAGAAAAGTGGTTTATTCCACAATCCCTACATATCAATAGGATTGTTCAGATACGAAATTAGTAACTACTATTTCTACAGCTTTCCAAACAGTTCTGTCAGTTAGAAACGCTCAAAACAGACTGGCATTTTGAGCAATATAATCTCATTAATTGACCGTTGTAGGATAAAGTCAAAGTCTCGAGATATTTGGATGTCAGAATGTTAAAGGGATTGGCCATGTAAGAATAATCAAGCCACTGAAATTCATTACGAAATTTTTATCAACTACAGCTAAAATAATGCAGAAATTTATTTCGGAAACTGTAGTTAAGATTATTTTATGTAAGCCAGATTGCCAAAAAGATGAGAAGGTATGGCATAGAAGTGCTAGGAATCTGCGAAGGTGGATGGAATAGAAGTGGACTCTCCTAACTGTCAACTGGAGAGTCAATACTGTACTCCGGCACTGTCACCCAGAGGACAATCACGAGCACACTTAGTTTTGAAGTAGCTATTATTATGTCTCCCTCCCAAGAGCATCGAAGGCTCTCTCTCTCATGCAGTGGGAACTAATCTCCTCCTGCTTGATGAAGATCATGGCAGCAAGATAGATTCAACTCAAAAGGAAAGAAAGTCACAATCATACAATGCTACGCTATGCACCTACAAATAATGTAGGTCAAGAGAAGAAGGAGGAATTCTACAGACAACTGCAATCAACACTGAACAAGACGTCAGTTGGTGACATCGAAATTCATTCTGATGGGTGACGTGAATGCCAAAGTGGGAGTGGACAACACAGGAAGAGGACCAATCATAGGTCGAGAAGCACTCGATGAAATGAATGAGAATGGAGAACTGTTTGCAGATTTCTGCACGTTCAACGACTTGGTGGTTGGAGGTAGTGTGTAAAAACACAAGGATATTCACAAAGCGGCATGGATTTCACCAGACCCCAGACACTAAAAGTCAGATTGACTTTATGTCAGTGTGAAGAAAGTGGAGACGCAGCTGACCGGATACAATATCAAAAAGGGGAGCAGATTTAGGTATTTCACACCACTCACTATCTAGTGCAAGGAACCTACCTACAAAATCAAGTTGGAAGCCTTCACGGTAGTTGCTGACAGAACATAAACTAACTGAAGGGTGAAACTACAAACGACATCTACACGTCTGTCATGAAGACTAAATGGTAAGCATTAAGCAACATCCCTGTAGGATCGGGTGAGGAAGAACACTGGAATTCTTTGAAAGAGATGTGGAAAGAAACCTGCATAACTTTATGAGGAAGGACGAAGAAAGAAGGCATAGAATGGATCTCGACGGTCACATGGAAGCTGATAGAGAAAGGAGAGGAAGATGGTGAAGCGGAAGATGAACCAGTGCAGTGCAGTACAGGAATGAACGACAAAAAAGGGGAACTGAGTACAACTTATAAAACACTACATTGGACAAAGAAGTGAAAAAGAGTGCAAGGAAACATAAAAGACACTTTTACGACATACTTGCAATCGAAGCAAAACAGGCTGCAGGCTGGTATGAGAGATCTGTTAAAACTACATCGAATAACCAGTTTACTATCTGGGAGGGAAGAGATCAACTCAGATGAAACCAGCGAAACATAGTGAAGGAAACCTAGTTTGTAAAGAGGAGAAAAAAAGGAAACGATGGGCTGCCCACTTCAAAAAGCTCTTGAATTGATCACCATCACCAAATCCAACTCGTCCAGAAATACCACCGGCAGCCCAGCCACAAAATTACCAGTGAACGCAAGCCCTCTGAAAAAAAGAAGAATTGAAGTCCTGAACGCCATAAAGCTGCTGAAATCAGGGAAAGCAGTAGGGCCAGGTGGAATTCCTCCAGAGGCACTGAAAACAGACGCAGAGACAACAGCGGACATGCTCACATCACTACTGCAGAAGGTTTGGAAGAAGGGCCACCTTGTCAAACTTCCAAAGAAGGGAGACCTAAGTCTTTGCCAGAACTGGCATGGAATCACGCTGCTGTCCACCCAAAACAAGCAAAATATTAAGGTGCATCATCCTGGAGAGACTAAGGGATTCTCTGGATCCAAAATTACAACCAGAACAGGCTGGGTGGCTTCAGGAAGAACAAATCATGTGGAGACCAAATTGCGACGCTATACTTCACTACGTAACGCCATTGAACGGAGCAAAGAATCCCAGCCAACTGGATCTTTATCTCAACTTCATCGATTTTGAAAACGCCTTCAATCGATACGTCGACCGAGAAGTAATTTGGCAGTTGCTTCAACACTACGGAACCTCGCCTGGTTAACTAGTTTACTAGTTACTAGCCGGTCCTAAGCCCGGGTAAAGAGGGAAGGTTGGGCATAGGGCTAGCAACCCTACCCCGTAAAACAAATCTAACCGCTAAAGAAACTTCAAAGCACAAACAAAATATAAAAAATGAAAACAAACTTATTCCCCGCTGGAATCGGAGAGGCGAAATGACGCCAGTTGGTGAAAGCCTTCGGGAAGCCAATTGGCCGATGTGTCTTCTCTCGATGAAAGCGAAAGTAAACGTGGGGACATGGAATGTCCGCACGATGTTTGAACCCAGTAAGGCAGCCCAGATTGCAAAGGAGATGAGAAGGTATAACATCGAAGTGCTTGGGATTTGCGAAAGCAGATGGAATGGGAGTGGACTCTCCAAACTGTCAACGGGAGAATCAATAATCTACTCCGGTCACCCAGACGCCAACCACGAGCACACTGAGGGAGTGGCTATCATGATGTCCTCAAGAGCATCGAAGGCTCTCATGCAGTGGGAACCAATCTCCTCCAGGATCATGTCAGCAAGATTCAACTCAAAAGGAAGAAAGGTCACAATCATACAATGTTATGCACCTACAAATAATGCAGAGCAAGAGAAAAAGGAGGAATTCTACAGACAACTTCAGTCAACACTGGACAAGACGTCAGTTGGCGATATCAAAATTCTAATGGGCGACATGAATGCCAAACTGGGAGGGGACAACACGGGAAGAGAACTAACCATGGGTCGAGAGGCGCTAGGTGAAATGAATGAGAATGGAGAATTGTTTGCAGAATTCTGTGCATTCAACGATTTGGTGATTGGAGGCAGTGTGTTCAGGCACAAGGATATCCACAAAGCGACATGGATTTCACCAGATGGACACACTAAAAATCAAATCGACTTTATCTCAATCTCAAGAAAATGGAGACGCAGTCTACTTAACACAAGGTCAAGAAGAGGAGCAGATGTAGGTTCAGACCACTATCTAGTGCAAGGAACCTTCGAAATCAAGTTAAAAGCCTTCAAGGAAGCTGGTGATAGACCTCAATTCAAGTACAACACTCGGAAACTGAAGGATGAAACTACAAAGGAGATCTTCAAAGCAGCCATCAAGACAAAATGGGAGACGTCGAGGGACATCCCTGAAGAAACCTGTGTAGAAGAACACTGGAAGTCTTTGAAAGCTATGTGGAAAGAAACCTGCACAACAGTATTAGGAAGGAAGAAGAAAGAAGACAAGGAATGGATCTCGACGGATACCTGGAAGCTGATAGAGGAGAGGAGGATGGTGAAGCAGAAGATAAACCAGTGCAAGGATGCTCAACGACAAGAGGAACTGAGCACAATGTATAAAACACTGGATAAAGAAGTGAAGAAGAGTGCACGCAAAGACAAACGACACTTCTACGACACACTGGCAAGTGAAGCAGAACAGGCTGCAGGTAAGAGAGACCTGACGACATTGTATCAAATAACCAGGTTGCTATCAGGGAAGAGACCAACACAGATGAAACCAATAAAAGATGAAGAAGGAAATTTAATTACAAAAGAAGAGAAACAGAGGAAACGATGGGCCGACCACTTCAAGAAGCTCTTGAATCGACCACCACCTGCACTTCGTCCAGAAATACCACCTGCAGCCGCTGAATTACAAGTGAACATAAATCCCCCAACGAAAATGGAAGTCCTGAACGCCATAAAGCTACTGAAATGCGGGAAAGCAGCAGGACCAGATGGAATACCGCCAGAAGCACTGAGAACAGATGCAGAGACAACAGCGGACATGCTCACACCACTATTGCAGAAGGTGTGGAGGGAAGAGAAGGTACCTGACGATTGGAAGAAGGGTTACCTTGTCAAACTGCCGAAGAAGGGAGACCTCAGTGCTTGCAAGAACTGGCGAGGAATCACTCTCCTATCCACCCCAAGTAAAATATTAAGCCGCATCATCCTGGAGAGGCTTAAAGACGCACTGGATTCAAAACTGCGACCGGAACAGGCAGGCTTCAGGAAGTACAAATCATGTGCTGACCAAATTGCAACGCTTCGTATCATCATAGAACAGAGCGTAGAATGGCAATCAGCTCTATACCTCAACTTCATCGACTTTGAGAAGGCCTTTGACAGCGTCGACCGAGAAGTAATTTGGAAACTGCTTCAATACTACGGAGTACCGCAAACCTTTATCCGCCTCATTCAACAACTATATGAAGATGCCACATGCCAAGTAATCCACAATGGGAAGCTCAGTGATGCCTTTGAAGTGAAGACAGGAGTGAAACAAGGTTGCCTACTATCCCCCATGATATTCCTAATTGTGGTGGACTGGATCATGCAGCAAACAGTAGGCAGCGAGAAGAGGGGGATACACTGGACGACGGAAAAGAACCTAGAAGACTTGGATTTCGCCGATGACTTATGCCTAATGTCACATAAACTTGAAGATCTGCAGGCAAAAACTAACAAGTTGACAGAGGAGGCAGCTAAGACGGGACTTCAGGTGAATATAGAGAAGACAGAAGTGATGAAGATACCGCACCACCACCATCAACAACAACAACAAACTCCAATCACCGTCAACGGTAGAAACTTGAAGGAAGTAACCTCCTTCACTTATCTAGGAAGCACTGTTTCAACTACAGGCGGGACGGACGAGGACGTCAAAGTCAGAATCGGAAAAGCAAGACAGGCATTCATTAGCCTGAAACCAGTGTGGAGATCTTCTGCACTCAGCATGCGGAACAAGATACGGATTTTCAACACCAACGTCAAGTCAGTGCTCTTGTATGGCTCAGAGACTTGGCGCGTCACGAAAGGCATTTCCAATAAACTACAGACATTCATCAACAACTGCTTACGCTCGCTGCTGAAGATCAGATGGCCAGAAAAAATAAGCAACAAGGAACTCTGGGAACGAACCAACCAAGAACCTATCACGCAACAAATATGCAGGAAGAAGTGGAGATGGATTGGGCATACACTGAGAAGGCCGACTGAGGACATCACGCGTCAGGCCCTCGAGTGGAATCCCCATGGGAAGCGACGAGTTGGACGTCCGAGGGTGACATGGAGGAGGTCGTGCGAGGAGGAAATGAGAGCTTCTGGGCTGTCGTGGAACCAGGTTCAAAAGATCTCAGAGAACAGAGGTCACTGGAGGCGTGCTACTGAAGCCCTATGTTCCACTAGGAACCCAAGGGACTAATAATAATAATAATAATTCAACACTACGGAGTAACACAAACTTTCATTAACCTTATTCAACAACAGCTATATGCTTTACATCACTATGCTGCATGCTAGACGCCAAGTGATTCACAGTGGAAATCTCAGTGATGCCTTCGAAGTTTGGGCAGGAGTAAGACAAGTTTGCCGCTTACTATCATCACCAATGATCTTCCTGATTGTGGTCGACTCGACTGGATGATGCAAGAAACTGTGAGGAGTGAGAAGATGGGCATACGCTGTTTGACCGGTGAAAAGACCCTAGAAGAATCGGATTTCGCCGATGATGGTTTGTGTATAATGTCTCATGTTGCACAAACTGGAAAATCTACAGGCGAAAACCAACAAGTTGGCAAAACAGTCAAGGTGAGGCGAGGCAGAGAAGGAAGAAGGGACCTCCTTCAGGTGAACGTAGAAAGAGAAGACAGAGGTGATGATAATACCCAACCAACAACAACGTCAACAATAAACATCAATCACTATGTACAGGAGAAACCTAGAGGAATTAGTCTGTTTCACCTACCTAGGCAGGATCGTTCGAACCACAGGTGACACAGATAAAGACGTCAAAACCAGGATCGGGAAACAAGACAGGCTTTCATTAATCTGAAATCAGTGTGAAGGTCTACTTCACTCAGCACAAAGAACAAGATTCGAATTTTCAACACTAATGTCAATCAAGTCAGTGCTTCTATGTGATGGTTGAAAGACATGGCGCATCATGAAAAACATTTCCAACAAACTACAGACGAACATCATCAACAGCTGTCATCTACGCTCACTCGATTTTGAAGATCAGTTTAAGCGAGAAAGACTAAGCAAGGACGAACTATGAACTGACAATGAACCAACCAACAACCTATCGCTCAATAAATATGCAGAAGAAAGTGGAGATGGATTGGATTGGGCATACACTGAGAAGACCTTTCGGGGACATCACGCACCAGGCCAGTCACTCGAGTGGAACCTAGATGGGAAATGGTGAGTTGGGCATCCGAGGCGAGGGTGACATGAAGGTGATGAGGAAGAAATGAAAGGTTGTGGGCAGTGGTGTAGCCAGATTCAAAAAACTGCAGAGAAAGGAGTGAAATGGAAACGTGCAACTGAAGCCATATGTTCCACTAGGAACCCAAGGGACAAATTGTTTATGATACCACCCAATTATCTTAGGCATAAAATAAGTTTAAGGGGTTTCGAACTCATAACCTAATAACTAGACTTCGAATTGCAGTGGATCGTTTACAGAATTCCTTATCCAATGAAAATACATCTTTATATGTTCATTATATATGAGTTTATTGTACAGTAATAGGTTCTGACCATGAAATATGATCACTTAAAGGGTTAGGAGTTAGTGCTGACTACACGATTTTAATGTTTGTCCTTGTAATATCATAATCATAAAATGAGTGATGTAGAGTTTAATCATAAAGTGTTAATTGATAAAGGCAACTAGATTCATGAAGTTCTGAACTTTCATCTAAATGAAGTAGCCTACAGTGTTAAAGCATCGATTATGATAAATAAATTTTGCATTTTGACGAATTTATGCATTGAAAATTCAACTTGAAGGTTTGTGAAAGTTGACTGACTTCAAGGTGGCATTGATTTCTAATTGATATCAGTCGGAGAAGTATTGAAAATCTGATAGCAGTGAACAACTGGAACTCCTCAGCAGCGTGCACCTTCACTCTGCTAAGCATTGATGCAGATGCAGAATTTGCTTACCATTTAGCCACTTTATTATTATTATTATATTATGTTTTTTGAAATCTTAAAGGGAACATACAGCCTCAGTAGCATGTCGCCACTTCACTCTCCAGTCTTTCGAAACTGCCTCCACGACTGCTCATACGCTGATCTGATCTGATGTTGAGTATCGAGTGAGTGAGGGTAGGCGGCAGTTGTTTATGACGTGTGTGTGTGGAGTTTGTTGGAAATGCTTTTCGTAATGCGCCAATCCTCTCAACCATCAGATGGAAGCAGTGACTTGACTGACATGAGTGTTGAGAATCTGGATCTTGTTCATGCTTCATTCTGAATGAAGTAGATCTCCACACTGATTTCAGATTAATGCATGAATACCTGTCTTGCTGTCTCTCCGATCGTACCTTTGACATCCTCATGTGTGCTTGTGTCGCCTGTAGTTGAGACAATGCTGTCTAGGAAGGTAGGTAGGTGGGTGGGTGTGGGTAGGTGTGGGTAGGTGAAATAGACAACTTCCTTGTAGATTTCTCCCGTTGATGGTGATTGGTGTCTCCTGTTGTTGTTGTTGTTGTTGTTGGTGGTGGTGGTGATGTTGGTTGGTTGAGTATCTTCACCACATCTGTTTTCTGTACACTCACCTGAAGGAAGTCCCATCTTCCCTGCCTCACCTCGACTCACCTCACCTCACCTCTTTTGCCAACTTGTTGGTTTTCACCTGAACACCTTCGAGTTTGTGCAACATTAGACATTGGACATAAATGATCATCGTTGGCAAAATCGAAATCTTCTTGTGGATTCCTTACATTGGTGCAGTCAGCGTATAGCCATCTTCTCACTCCTCACAGTTTTTTGCATCATCTAGTCGAGTCGACCGCAATCAGGAAGATCATTGGTGATGATGGTAAGCGGCAAGCTTGTCTTACTTCTGTCGAAACTTCGAAGGCATTACTAAGCATTCCATTGTGGATCACTTGGTATGTGGCGTCTTCATATAGCTGTTGAATGAGGTTGATAAAGGCTTATGGTAGTAAAAGCGTAGTGTTGAAGCAGTTTCCAAGTTACTTCTTGGTGGATGCTATCCAAGATCTTTTCAAAGGCTATGAATTTCGTCACGTTTTCGAAGTCTAATACTTCAAAGTCTCTCACTTCTATCAATTTGCGATATAATACGATATAGTATCCACTTCATATTCGACCATTCGACACCATTGGTTATGTCCTTTCACTGGAACTTCAAGATATCCATCTAATGAGGAATATTTCATTTTTACAACCTTAGAGTTTTATGAATGTTCATTCTTTTTTTCATTTCAGTAAAAACTGACTGACACTTCTTTTATTTATTATTATTATTATTATTATTAGCTTCGTAATGATACAGTGTTTGAAGTGGAATCAACCTCAGGCATCATTCCAGGTTATAGTCATATTGACATGAATATTATAGCTAATTTAAATGATATTATACTATTTAAGGATCAGTTAGAAATACAAATTGAAAATACTTCAAAATCATTGAAGATTGATTTAATCGCAATTGGTCAAGGTGGTACAATTGTTATACAACCATCTATAGGATCTATATTGAATTTAGGCCATCAATTTAGTGTAAATCCAATGAGAAAACAGTTTAAAGTAATAAATAAAGGTAGACGACAACAACAATTGATTTGGTCAATAGAAGGACAATCTCTACGTAAATCAATTCATTCAGATAATCAAGTAAGTTATGATTAATTCTGAGATAATTCATTTAACTCAGGTTAATAGTGTTATATTCTTTCATTGAAAATTGTACATTAATTAAACAATATTATGATAAAAAAAACTATGTGGATCAGTCAGCCTAACTGGTTGTGGAGAGTAAATCTAGATAGAGTTGTACTATAGTACTTGATATGGCTTGTCAATAAACCTAGTCTAAATAATAAAACCCAAATTTCTCTAGTCAGTGAAACGTAAAATATGAGATATCTGGCCGTTGTATGAAGGTGAAGAATACCAACTTATTGCCAAACTAATTAATTAACTAACTAATTAACTAAATAATTAATCAACTCACTAGGTAATTAACCAACTGACTAACTAAGTAAACAATCAACTATGTTACTAGCTAACTACTCAAGTAATTAACTAGCGAACTAACTAAATAACCAGCTAACTTACTAACGTAATGTTTAATTAACTAACTAACCAACTTACTAACTATCTCGTTAATTATTAACTATCTCACCTACCAACTAAATAAATAAATAAATAACTGACTAATTAAATAACTAACAAAGCAACTAACTAACTTACTAACTAACCGACTGACTAATTAACTGACTAAATGACCAATTAACGAACTAGCCAAGTAACTGGCTAAATAACTAACTGACTAACGAATAAACTAACTAACTAACTACCTGACCAATGCACCAACTAACCATTATACTGACTACCTAACTACCTGACTAACTAATTGACTAATTCACCAACTAAGTAACTAACTAACTAATTATCTAGCTAACTAACTAACTGACTGACTATCTAACTAACTAATTAGGTAACTAACTGTTGACTTGTGAGATAGTAACTTAGATATAATTGACTCACTATGACGGAATGCTAAACTGTAAGAATTTCAAACTATTGAATTACTAGAGATCTTGTTTTGACATTATTCACTTTTTAAGTAGTTTATTTGTTATTCTTGCTGCTATGTTCTACTCGATCACAATTCAATTTCCGATTATATCATCATGCTACGAAACTTCTTGTCCAAACTTATTTTGATTCATATTTACTACACATCAGTCCTTGCTTTGTTTATTCGATATATAACGCACAGCGATCTAATATTATTTACTTTATGACCATGTTTCCAGCATAAATTATCATTGCTAGTAATCATTTCAATGTAATCACACTCCACTTTCAACATCTAATTCAGATAATCCTGTCACCTCATATTGTTTGTTTTGATTGGCAGTAAAATTTTCCACATCTTTGGTATAGGTGTCGTGTCATTCCTATTCCACATGTGTTGGGTGTTGGTTGATTCGATGGACAAAGATTCAACTTCTATCTCTCTCCAACTAAGTGTATTGAACTTAAGTAGAGTGGTTTTATGCCACCCATCTTATGGTGCTGTTGTGTGTTAATGCATTCACCGCTATAGCCGACTTTCCTTCTGTCATTCTATATTTAGCTAAGTTTCTATGTTCCGCTAATCTAACCAACCTTGACCAGCTGATTGGTTTCAACTATTTACTTAACTAAGCAGTCATTACATGGAATTTGATAGATCAGATTATTTTACTGAATTGGTTCTATCGAATCCTGAAGCCACCCGATAAAGTTTATCTGTGAATGAGTTTGTAGGTTTAAATACCACCCTAATTCCAGCCTTGTTGAGAATCCCACGTAAAGTTTCTGATGTTTCTTCTTTATGTGGTAACACAAGAGAAGCTGTGAACTCCTTTCTACTCGTGTTGTCACCATTATTTGTTATTATTTTGTTTCATATGTTTTCATAAAATTTCTTAATAAACTGCGGAGAATAATTATTAACTGTTAGCGCTTATTTCATGTGTTTCAATTCCTTGTTTAGGTTCTTGCTCTGACTAGTCAGTTTTCTAGCTCTATCACTTAAACATTTGACTAATCCTGCCTTAACTGATATTGGATGGGATGATTTAAAGTCTAGATACCTGTTGGAATGTGTTAGTTTTCTGTAGACGGTAGTATCCAATCCACAGTCTGTCCTTCGTTTAATCCTGCAATCCAACATAGGTATTTCTCCTTGTTCATTTTCCACCTTGAATTGGATTGCGTTTAGTATTGAGTTTATATGCATGAGGAAATTGTGGATATGTTCTGATTTCAACAGAGTAAATGTGTGATGCATATATCGCTAGCATATGTTAGGTGCAGGACTAAACGTTTGTAAAGCCATGTTTTGCCATGTGTGCATAAATATATCTGCAACGATTGAGAACATTGGTGATTCAATTGTTACTCCTTCTGTATGTCTAGATATTTTTCTCTGAAGCCCAACTGTACGCCTAATATGATCTTATCAACCAGTAACTTGGTTCTGTAAGTTTTGTATCAGCGTTTAGGTGAACAGCCAGATGAGAGAGTATTAACATCCAATCAGTCATGCAGAGGTATGCATTACTTCCAGTTATCATATCTTATAAAAACATAGAAGAAAAAGCAGGTCACGAAAGAATAATATTGAAATAAGCAAAAGGTGTATAAGAGTAGTGAGTAATTATTGTTTTACAAAATAATCGAAATATCAATAATGCTTAAGTTCGCACACATCTCTACTGTGAAGCCGAAATGATTGACCTTCATATACCACTGTCTTGAGTAAAAGTGTCCTCAACAATGAAATAGAAAGAACATTCCATGAAAAGCTTTCTTCGATAATATGATAGCCT
Source organism: Heterobilharzia americana (assembly GCA_944470555.2). Taxonomy (NCBI): domain Eukaryota; kingdom Metazoa; phylum Platyhelminthes; class Trematoda; order Strigeidida; family Schistosomatidae; genus Heterobilharzia; species Heterobilharzia americana. The sequence continues at coordinate 81,886,533 of OX104130.1, read as the reverse complement.
ACCTATTACTGTTACAATTACACACAAAGCTTGAATTACAATGTGAAGAGGGTTGGGAATTCATATCACTATTCCAGTACTTGACCAACTGTTTGAATAAGTCAATATATCAGCTTACTACAAAGTCCATGAAATACCTACTGACAAAAACACTGAATTTCACTAATCTTTCATCATGGTTTTAATAGTTTCTTGACAAAACCTTGTAATTGAAGCACAAATTGACACTGATTAAGATCACTGGAGCAATATGTTTTATTCAAAGTTGATAAAAGCCGATTAGCAAATAAATTAGATGAAGAAGAATAACTTGAGCTACAATTTGATGTATCAGAAGTCTTGAGGTAATGTATTTTTTATCTCTAGCTCTCTCATATAGCTTCTAAAATAAAGTTGAACAATGCCTCATAGGAAATTGGTTCTTATTGTGTCAAGGACTGAGTTACTACTAACAAGTAATATATATATATTCAATGAAAATCTTTGAACTTTGCAAAAAAGTTTCGCCAGTAAATTATTTTCATGATAATCTCCCAAGTTGCATTTACTAGGTCAGTTCACTTGATTTAAACATGCGTCTTTATCATATCTCAATGATATTTTCATCACTGCTTGTTGCTTTCATCCTGTAAAATATTCTTGGTAGTTAAAAATCGTGTTATAAATGTTTTACTCTAATTATTTAACCGCCAGTATTGCTTAAACAGATAGCCCTCATAGAACAAAGTCCATTTCACTCCTGTTTTTGTTGGAGGGCCTGTGTTCACTTGTAGTTCTGAGGTTGCTGGTGGAATTTTTGGACGAGTTGTAGGTGGTGGTGATCGATTCAAGGGTTTTCTGAAGTAATCAGCCCATCGTTTCCTTTGTTTCCCCTCTCTGATGGTTATTAGCTTTGCTTCACTATCTTTCAATGGTTTCGTCTACGTTGATGTCTTCCCTCCCAGATAGTAACCTGGTTATTTGATATAATGTTGTCAGGTCTCTCATACCAGCCTGCAGCCTGTTCTTCTTCACTTGCCAATGTGTCGTAGAAGTGTCTTTTGTCTTTGCGTGCACTGTCCTTCACTTCTTTGTCTAGTGTAGTGTTTTATGGTTTGTACTCAGTTCCTCTTTACGTTGTTCAATCAGCCTGAAATAACAACTTACCACTTATTTATGACTCGAAAAGTCATAGAATTTGGGGGTTAGCAGGGATACAGAGCTTTTTCAAGTTGCTATTTATCATGGACTGACATCAGATGGGAGAATATTACAAACTTGGGACAACTGGATAGCTGTTTCGTCTTCGTACGGGACTCTTCAGCAGTGCCCACCCATGACCTCACCACTCCGAAGATCGAATCCAGGACCTTCAGGTTACGTGGTGTGGTTATAAGCAGGCACTGTTGAAGGGTCCCATACTAGGAGGAAACCACTGTCCAGTGCTCTCAGGTTTCTCGTGTTCCTCCAACTGATGTTAGTTAGTTCATGGTGAATATCATCTTGGTAAAAGAATCGTAGTATTTGAACTCGATGACTTAAATTATTTTTCTTTTATAAATCAAAAATAATTCATTTCACTTAATGTATTTATTCAACATTAGTCCTTAATTAAACCTGAAACAAAATGGACAATTACCCCACATCGTTTTGAAATTAATCCTGGAGCAAGTACAGAAATTTGTTTAGAAGTTCAATGTGATAGGTGAGTTTTGTTAATACTTACAATGAAAAATGTAGCTGCTTTTTTTGATCGTCTTAAGTAGAGCGACAAGAATAGTACAATTCCATTTTATTTCATTGTTTCTCATCAGCTATTCACAACAAGAAATAATTTCAAACATCAATGTCTAACCATACCGACCTTTGTCTCCGTGCCTATTGCCTGTCGTGCATACTAACTAATTGTCTTGGGATTTTATAAGACATCTCATCCTGCTTCCGAATATTACGACAATCAAACCAACCAACGACCATTGCAGAGAGCTAACAAACATCGCCTTCTGATCTCTGGAGTATCCGAAATTGTGGTGGATAAATACCGAAGGGAACCTCCAAATAACCGGTGATTATCTATAACATGGACAATACTACTACTACAATAATATGTAGTGGACCCAAAGAAAGTGAAGTTAACCAAAATGACAAGCAACGTATACTTTATATAAAAAATGGATTTTATGCTGTAGGAGTATGAAAAGTTATACGTCATAACGCAAACAGTATTGTCAGTGTTACAAATAATCACTGGTCACTTGGAACTTATCTCTTCGGTTTTTATCCACCACAATTTTAGATACTCCAGAGATCAGAAGGCGATATCTGTTGGCTATCGGCAGTGGTCATTGGTTGTTTTGATTATCGAAATATTTGGAGGTAGGATGAGAAGTTCTGTCAAAATCCCAAGACAATTAGTTAGTATGCACGACAAGCAATAAGCACGGAGGTAGGAATCGGAATGGTTAGAAGCGCATTATATTTCTACGATTAGCAGCAGTAAAAGTTGTAATTACTGCCACAACCAAAAAGGTGTGTAGATAAACAACATTCGTTTTTACAAGTATCAGGCAGAATGTACAGAAGTGGTTTATACACAATTTTATGCAGTCTCCATACAGTTTGATAGAAAACTTGTCAGCTTGAATGGAAGATAACATCGATATGAATGAATTTAAAACTGAGAACGATTGAGTAAATAAATATACTGAACTATGAAGGAGTTTGTCAATATATGAAGGAATTAGACGCATATTTTAGAATGAAAGTTGGATAAGAAACGAAGGCGAATGTATTCAAGGCATTGAGAGAGGTTATATAAAATATGTATGAAAAACTCATAAAATTTTGTCCTAGCTAAGAATTAATGTGATTCTAAATCAAATATTATATTGATCTTCATGACTAGCAAAAGAATCTAGGAACCGCCTTTCATTCTGTTTGGCATTCATCAGCTGGATGTTATTCACACCGAGTCTGTAACTCAGTACCCTTCACTTCAAACTCCAGAGCTAGTCATCAAGATCAGTATAACGTCACAAATATCTTGTAGTATCGAGGCATCCGCATAACACCCTATCTTCCAACAGAGGTCGAGCGATTCAGCCCTGTATAACAATGTGAAAGTATAAGTATCATTACAAGAAATCAGATAATTAGGTCAACCGTGTAAAATGGAAAAACATACAAACAATCGTCTATGAAAGAATAATGATCTGTAAGCAACCGTACTGGTTGTCAGTAACACAAAAGTGTTTACAATGTTAGAGACAGATTGATAAGTATTTTTATCTGAACACATAAATGAGGTTTTAATCATCTAATGTCTAACGCTTCAGTGTATTTGGAGTTCAACGGTGGAAAGCTGTTGATATGAAACCCTGAGGAAATTCGTACTTCTTTGAAGATATAACTTTGTTTCAGTCAGTGTTAAGACATTATCTATGTAGTTCATTCTTGATCACCTTCAAAAGAGGTAAAGTATATAAGAAAGTCATTGAATGATAAAGAACATAATTATGATAACAACTGAGGAAGATGAAATCTCAGAAACAAAACTGAAATAAATTTTATCTAAAATGTTTTTGCTGAGAAAACTGATCAGATTGCATCTGACTGAGTTTACGAGTCAGCTCACCTCTTGGAACCAAACAAATGTTACTTTAAATAACTTGATTATGCTTCATTTCTATATGATGTGAGATTCTTTTGTACAAATGTTCAGTAGTTACACAATTTTGGGATAACACTACTTTTGAGTACATGAGTATCTCACTTCACTGAGGACTCTTTTTGATCAATTCAATATGGGATTCAGTTGCTATTTGGGTTATAGACATATCTTTACAATCCTTCCTCCTAACTATTGATTTCACTAGCCTTTACTATCTTAGTGTAAATCTTCAATCATGGATGTCAAATTATACATTATTGAAACATATTTAGTTATTCATCTCAAAGAAACCAGAATAAAACCATCTTTGACGTCTAGTAGTAGTGATTTCAAGTGTAAAACATCTTGTAATAAGCAAATCACAACTACATTTCTCTTATTTGATAGCTTTATATAAATAAAAAGTTGTACAGCAGGATTTCATTAGGTTTTGTCTTACAGCAATAATAATCTATACAAATAAACATGTTAGTGTATAATTCAAGATATGAATTATAATAGAAGTATATTGTGGTTTGAAATCTCCCAGGAAGTCATTGAACAAGAGGCATTCAACAATGTTATTTTCATGTTCTACACTTACATATAAGTAAGTATCAGATTTGTTCGGTAACAGAAAGAGAATGTTATACATTTAGAACTCGTTGGCTGGATGTACCTGTATCTCAGTAAGTGACGCTGTTCCTGCTGGATTCAAATCCATCGCTTTAAACGCTAAAACGTTCTCCACTAAGTTACTGGTGCACAAAAGCAACCTCTTATGCAACCGTGGTATCAATTTTCGCACATTTATACTTGGTATTTATCGTTGATTTACATAGGGTAGAACTTCCAAACCACTACAACAATGTCGAGGTGTCCGTGTAGGAGTCCATTTCACAATAGAGGTCAAGCATTTCTATCCAGTATACAACTATCAATAAAACATTCAGTTTTAAATAGGTATCAAGAAATCGGATAGATAAATATGTAATATCTAAAAGTGTAATCAGATGCGCCTTTTAGATTCTACTACTGGCCACCAAGTAGACCACAACACTATCTTGACATCTCCCTACAAACATTCAACAGTTTGATGCAGTATTGTAGCCGGAAATTACAAGCATCCTTACAACAAAAATAACCTCACATTTATCATGTTTATTTTACTATTTGTCCGTTGGGCTCCCAATGGAACATAAGACTTCAGTAGCGTGTCTCTGTTGCACTCTCCTCTCTGCACGTTTTCTAAACTGGCTCCACCACTGCCTACAAGCTGCCATTTCTTCCTCATACAACCTACTCCATGTCACCCTCATACAAACAACTCGTCGTTTTCCGTTTAAGTTCCACTCGATAGCCCGGCCTGGTACGTGATGTCTGGAATCGGCCCTCACAGTGTATTCCCAACCCATCTTCACTTTCTTCTTCTGCATATTTATGCAACGATGGGTTGTTGATTGGTTTGTTGCCAGCCTAGAGTTTCTCCTTGCTTATTCTAATTATTCTTGTCATCTGGTCTTCAGTATTGAGTGAGCAAGGGAGCAAGCGTAGGCAGCAGCTGTTGATGATGATGTGTGTGCAATTTGTTGCAAATGCTTTTTGTGACGCTCCAATTCTCCCAACCTTCACATAAAAGTACTGACATCGCTGAATTAATGTTGAAAATCCGGATGTTGTTCACACTTTATGCTGAGTGGAATGAAGTGGAGAAGATCTCCACGCTGATTTCAGATTGATAAAGACCTGTCTTGTTGTCCTTCATATCCTGGCTTTGATGTACTTATCTGTGCTGCCAACTTGTTAGTTTTGGCCTGTACATTTTCAAGTTTGTGCCACATTAAACATGAATCATCATCTTTGGCAACATCCAAATCTTCTTCTGGATTCATTTCATCGGTCAAACAGCGTATACCCATCTTCTCGCTTCTCACAGTTTCTTGCATTATCCGGTCTACCAAAATCACGAAGATGACCGGTGATGAGAGTAGGCGGCAAACTTATCTTACTCCTGTCTTCACTTAAAAGTCATCACTGAGCCTTCCATTGTGAATCACTCGGCATGTAGTATCATCTTGTAGCTGTTGAATGAGGTTGATAAAGGTTTGTGTCACTAAAAGCATAGTGTTGAAGTAGCTGGCAAATTACTTCTCAGTCGACGCAATCGAAAGGCTTTATAAAGTCGAAGAAGTTGAGGTAAAGATTCAGTTGAATACCATTCGTTGTTCTATTCTATGATGATGCATAGCGTAACGTTGCAGTTTGATGCGTACATGATTTGTTTCTTCTGATGCCAACCTATCATTTAACAATAACTGAATTCGTGGACAAAATTACTTGACAGTTAAATGTATTTACATAATAAGTAACTAAATTTACCACTTTATTTTATATACGCTATATAATTACTTTTTAATATATTATCTTTAGTCCTAAAACAGTTCATGAGAAAATTTTATGTCATTCTATTATTGGACGAAGTGCAAAGTACTTGATCAAGACAGTTGATGTCTCCATTGATTTTATTACACCAGTCATTGAATTATCTTCTAGTGAATTATTTTATCGAGTAGAAAAGGTTAGTGTATTTATAAGTTGCTTTATTTGACTTATTCTAAAAGATTTAATGTACAGAAGAGTAAAATACTTAGGTTTTATAATCGAGTGTAATCCCATATTAAATTTGTCTATTTGATATAGTACACAATGGAAGAGTATAAATGACTGGATGATGTTTCCAGGACAATCTATCAATCATAATCGCATTAAGCTAACCAGACAACTTTTGACATCTTGGTATTATGATTCATTATTTTTAGTATAGATGTAAAACTTGAGCACTGTGGTAGAATTTAATTCTATATTCAAATAATGGAGAATATTTGTAGCTCAGATGGATGGTCTTGGTTGTATTGTGTTCTCTGAGCTGAGTTGTTTAATCGTGGAACTTTCATCATCCGTCTTCTAGACATCGACATCATCAGCGCTAACTTCAGTATCAAGTGAGCTGTCAATATCTCTCCGTGAGTGATTTAGTGGCTCGCTCTGACGATGTGGTCTGTGATTGGTTGTTTCCTTTGATTGATGTAGCATTGACTACATAGATTTTCCTGTTGGCTGTCCCTCTGTTTCACCTCTGACCTTTCTATCGTTTATCATTTTCCTTATTGGTTGATAGATCGGGTCTATGTCTAAACATTTGTTGATTGCTGACTGACCTGAATGCCATGCTTCTCGGAATTCTCTGACATTCCATATTAGATTTGTTTATTTGATTTATAACACACAGTGATCTAGTATTATTTACTTGATGACGTTTCGACCAACGTTTATCATTGCTCATAATCATATCAGTGTAATCACACTCCACTTTCGACATTTTTAATCATGATAATCTTGTCATCCCATATTATTTGTTTTTATTGGTAGCAAAATTTTCCAAATCTCTGGTATGGAGGTGTTGCATCATTTCTATTACATGTGTTGGCTGGGTGTTGATTCGATGAACAAAGATTCGGTAATCAATCTCTCTCTTCACCTAATTATATTGAACTTAAGTACAGTGGCTTTATCACATCCTATTGTGTGGTTGTGTGTTAATAAATGCATAGCAATAGCCGAGTTTTTTTCTAGATTATTGATCTTATTCGGCTCTGTTATTCTATATTTAGCTAAATGACCCTGACTGACTAGTTTGACCTACATACTTGACCTCACAGTCATTACATGGAATTTGATAGATCAGATTATTTTGCTGAATTGGTTCCATCGGATTGTGAAGCGACTCGATAAAGCTTATCTATGTGTGAGTTTGTAGCTTGAAATGCCACCCTAATTCCAGCCTTGTTGAGGATTCTAGTTAAAGTTACTGAGGTACCCTCCATATAGGGTAATACAATGGAGGCTGTGAACTCCTTTCTACTCGTGTTCTCGTTATTAGTCTCACTCGTTTGACTGTTATTTTTTCGTTTTTGATGTGTCCGTAAGAGTTTCTTAATAAAATACAGAGGACAATTATTAACTGTTAGCGCTTATTTCACGTGTTTCAATTCCTTGTTTAGGTTCTTGCTCTGACTAGTCAGTTTTCTAGCTCTATCACTTAAACATTTGACTAATCCTGCCTTAACTGATATTGGATGGGATGATTTAAAGTCTAGATACCTGTTGGAATGTGTTAGTTTTCTGTAGACGGTAGTATCCAATCCACAGTCTGTCCTTCGTTTTATCCTGCAATCCAACATAGGTATTTCTCCTTGTTCATTTTCCACCTTGAATTGGATTGCGTTTAGTATTGAGTTTATATGCATGAGGAAGTTGTGGATATGTTCTGATTTCAACAGAGTAAATGTGTGATGCATATATCGCTAGCATATGTTAGGTGCAGGACTAAACGTTTGTAAAGCCATGTTTTTAGGCAAAGTAGGATTTTCCTGTTGGATGTTTCTTAGATAAATAGAGATTCAGTGGTCAATCTTTGTCTTGTCCTATCTTGTCGTGTGACTGTGTGTCAGTCCCCGTATTGTAATGATCCATTATGTCTCTAGGCTAATTATTTAAATCAAGTTGTTATTCATCGAAGACTGACATCAATTGGAGGAACAAAGGAAACCTGGAAGCACTGGACAGCTGTTTCGTCCTAGTATGGGACTCCTCAGCAGTGCGCACCCACGACCCCACCAGCAGGGATCGAACCCGCGACCTTCAGGTCCCGCGACCAGCGCGTTACCATTGAGCCACTGGGTCAGAATCCAATGCTCCATTATTTAAATATTGTTAAGTTCATATACTTTGATGAAGTAATTAGTTGGGTTGTTGGGACTAAATGTTTAAAATCGACTGGTTAAACCTATATGTAACATTTACTAAAGGCCAAAAAATGCCTACATACTGTATGTATATGATAAAAAAAACCGCAGCTATGAAAGCTTTTCTGGTTTCCATACAGGCTGTGTTCAAAATACCGCCATTACATCTTTTGTCATAGTCGTTTTATGAAAATTCAGAACAATTTTTGATCAGAATTATTTCCCCACTTAAGTTTTATGATTCACCAGTGGCCTTCTTTCTCTGTCATATAAACATTTATACTGGGCGATGGTTGAAGGTGAGATGAAAACCTGGACCGTGACGGGATTCGAACCGGCGACCACCGGGTTACCGAAATTAATATGTAAATAACCAATAGAGTAATTAAAATAAGTAATATCTAGTACCTTCTTCTTAGGTAAATGGAGTGATTTTTGATGAATGTTCAGTGATTATGTAATAAATAAGAGGTAGAAGAGGTGTACAAAGTACTACTAGAAGTTACATCATGTTGACAGCCACGATAATGAAAGTGGTTAAACAAACTTCTTTTAAATACAACGGTGTGGTTCGTATAGGTGGATTGCAATAGCCTCTGCTATGTGAAGTAAGCGAGTGCATAATCTATGCGGTAAATTAATTGGAATGTGACAAATAATTTTATAAGCTTCTCTAGTATCCACTTGATGTACCGGGTCAACTAGATGTGCAAATATGCAACTTTTCATTGTTCTAATTTGTCCCTTGCTCAACCATGATGGATGGTGCTTAGAAATTTGACAATGGATCTGCCTCATTGTACATCCAACATAACTAGCTCCACAGGAGCAATTGAATTGATAAATGCACATAGAAGTGGTAGAATCAGGCAATTTGTCTTTACTTTTTATACCAAGAAACATGCAGTTGTAGAAGATGGGACATAATTTAGTGGCTAGGAGTGTGTTCATTTGAAAAGGCACATAAATAAAGCTGCTTCGTAGTACGCATCATCTAATTCGCAGTTAATTTATCAAGCTATATAATGATTATTATTAATATAAGAGTAAAACTTGGACACTGTGGTCGAGTGTAATTCCATTTTACTATGTTTATTAGAAATATCACACAGTGAAACAGTAGCATTCACTGCATTACATTTCGGACACAATTTATTGTCCATATTCATATCAGGTAACTAACTCCACAACTCCCAGACAGACTTTATATATTCCTAATTCTCTCTTCTTCTCTGTGATGACAAGGCTAGTAGAATTTTCCATATATCTGGGACTGGTGAAGAATCATTTCGATTACTGCATGAATTTGATGTTGATTCAATAAACAAATATTAAGTCGGTTATCAATCTCTTCCTACCTCCATCCAACCAAGTTAGTTTTCAACACTGTCGCCCTATCCCACCCCACTAATGTGATTGTGTGTCATCGCATGCAGAGCTATAGCCGAGCTTTTCTCTTGATTTCTTATCTCATTTGCATCCTCTAATCTTGATTTAGTTAAGTTTTTGTACTCTGTTATTCCAACCATCCTGGCTAGTCGACTGCTCTGACCTATGTACTTGACCACGTAAACATTGCAAGGGATCTGGTAAACCAGATTATTTAGATAGTGTTCGTGGGTTTTAATTGTTCTCTAGTCTGCCATCTAGTGGTTTCGAGAGATGATTATAGACGGTCGAGTCACGGGTTGGAGTCCTGCTCAAGTTACTGAGGTTTTGGAGGGCAGGTAGTATCACTAACCTTCATACAATAGGTGTCACGCATTGCCTAATGCATGGATGTGTACAAGGTGATTGTGTTCTTGAAAAAAACCTCCACTAACCCCCAACCTGTAAGAAAATGTTTAGTGAAAATAATTAGTTTTCACGCAGCTACATACTGATGATCAGTTGTTTTTTTTCAACTATAGAAGTCATTAAACAATTTTTGTACTTCAAACTTGGCATTTAAGGTATTGGACAAGCTTTTCATTCACATATGAAATCAGTCATTCTCCACGAACCTCCAGAATTGTTTTTTTAATACTGTCTATAGAATGTCCCTGCTTCTATATGGTTGAGAAACTTAGAGCATCACATAAGGCACTCCCAGCAAACTACAGACATTCATCAACATCTGCCACCTACGCTTGCTCACTCGATACTGAAGATCAGAATAAGCAAGGAGTAATTCTGGGAACAAACCAACCAACAACCTATTACCCAACAAATATGCAGAAGAAAATGGAGATGGATTGGATTGGACATACACTGACAAGGCCGATTGGGGACATCACGTGTTAGGCAAGGCTGTCAAGTGGAATCCAACTGGGAAACGATGAGATGGGCGTCCCAGTTGATGATGATGGTGTGTTGGGAAGAAATGAATATTGTGGGTAGTTGTGGAGTGGGGTTGAAAAGACTGTAGAGAAGAGAGTGGAATGGAGATGTGCTACTGAAGTCCTATATTCCAGTAGGGACCCAAGGGACAAATAATAACAATAATAATAATAATACAATGTCCCACCTGTTTCAGTTTAAAAAAGACATAATTATTATCTTTTCTTTCAGGGCCCATCTGATGAACTTTCTATCCAATTTAATCGATTTACAATGACTAATAAAGTGGATTTAATATTGACCTGCTCATTGGAAGTTTGTAATCCATTTTATTTATATTTAAATGATAATCATATCTCAACTATGGTAAGTTGATTATATATCTCAGTAGTATATAGATTTAAAATGATTTACTTAACTAAACTCTGTTTTTACATTGAGATGAAGACTAGAGTTATAGAAGATTTAATCCATGACTAGATAGTAACAAAAAAAAACCAATGATGTAATGTGAAACAATTTAGCGATTATATGGATTTCCATCCAATAAACCGCTCTGTATGGCTTAGAGACTTGGCGCGTCACGAAAGGGATTTCCAATAAACTACAGACATTCATCAACAACTGTCACCTACTCTGGCTCGCTACTGAAGATCAGATGGCCAGAATAATAAGAATAAGCAACAAGGAGCTCTGGGAACGAACCAAACAAGAATCTATCACGCAACAAATATGCAGGAGGAAGTGGAGATGGATTAGGCATACACTGAGAAGGCCGACTGGGGACATCACGCGTCAGGCCAGCACTCAAGTGGAATCCCCATGGGAAGCGACGAGTTGGGCGTCCGAGGGTGACATGGAGGAGATCGTGCGAGGAGGAAATGAGCGGTTGTGGGCTGTCGTGGAACCAGGTTCAAAAGACCTCAGAGAACAGAGGACACTAGAGACATGCTACTGAAGCCCTATGTTCCACTAGGAACCCAAGGGACTAATAAATAATAATAATAATATAATAAACCGCTCATATTGTATGAAGGGCAATATTGTGAATTGCCAGCCCAAAACTCGATATGAATAACACGATAATAATAATAATAACAATAATGATAATAATAATAATGACTTTATTCTGAAAACTATTTCTAGAATACTCTACAGAATTTTCATCATATGGCATCAGTTGGATAAAGACAGTGTATCTGTGTGTACATAACAAAATGAACATAAGCAGAAATTACATGAAGAAAAGACAAGAATATTCGCTCTATCTAAAACTTTCTTGAAAATGCACAATCAGTTTAGGTAGACAATTACATTAGTAATTAGATTCATAGTACGTAAAAAACAATTAACGCGCTCATCTTCAATAAGTTTGCTTTCAAAAACAGAAGGCGATTAGTTAGTTCATTTCTAATGCTTTCTTTATCACACAGGAGATGAGCTAAATAAGGTATTGTAGAGTTTTTATATTTTGTAGTACTTATTTCAAGTTGTTATTCATCGTAGACTGACATCAGTTGGAGGAACAAAGGAAACCCAGGAGCACTGGACAGCTGTCTCGTCCTAGTATGGGACTCCTCAGCAGTGCGCACCCACGACCCCACCAGCAGGGACCGAACCCTCGACCTTCAGGTTCCGCGGCCAGTGCGTTACCATTGAGCCACTGGGTCAGAATCCAATGCTCCATATTTCCAACTTCTGTTAGCTCACGATATATAGCGCAACCACCACCCAATGTCATCGCTGAGTATTTGTCCTCCTGGCCATCAGGCTTTGACTCCACCGTTCACGACTTGTCATTGGAACTTCGGGAATACTTCTCGAAGCTAGTCACCAATGAGCACCAGTTCAATTAATTTTTGAGGAAGTGCGCACTGCTGAGGAGTCCCACACTAGGACGAAACAGCTGTCCAGTGCTCCCAGGTTTCCTTTGTTCCTCCAACTGATGTCAGTCTACGATGAATAACAACTTGAAATAATTCCAAATCTCCACAACTCCCTCAAAATTTTTTAGTACGTGCATACAGTCTTATGTGTTTGCTCCTTGTCTTTCCAGATGACCGACAGGTAGAGAGAGAGCTTTGAATGAAGAGGATGTTGGTCATCTGATAGAATAACTCCTGTCAGATGTTTACATGGGTTAATATGTTTGTCCACAACTGTTTTAACTAGGAGACTTAAGGGTACATCACTAGTTTTGTTGACAATCTCCAAAGTTCTACGCAATTCACAGCATAGTCTTTTTTCAGCAACCCAGGAAAAATAAAGGAGAGCAATGGAGGAGAACAGGCAAGATGTCGGAGTTTATAAAACACAGGAGAAGAGGCTGAATTGTACCAGATACTCTCATCTTCCTAATATAGAAAGACGAAAAATATTTTTGGCAATAAGTGAAATATCGGAAGACCAGTAAAGGTTCGAAGAAAAACACACTGAAAAGGCCGTAAGCTTTTTAAAAATGTACATGAGTATGTGAATACGATCAGAGGACGTAACAGAATGATTAAAAGGAAAAAATCCGTTGGAAAATTAAATGCGATATGACATAGAAAATTTAGTAGCCTAGATATTCAAGCAGGCCGCTAATTTCAAAAGTTCTGGACCCATTTCCCATTGGTTGAAAACCGAGTTTTCGAAACAACAAATTCTAACTGCACTCCTATTATTATTATTATTATTATTTTTCCCTTCTGTTCCTAGTGGAACATAGAGCTTTAGTAGCACGCCTCCATCATAAACTCTTCTCTGCACTCTTTTCAACCCAGCTCCACAACTACCGACAACCTTTCATTTCTTCCCAATACACTATCTCCTCCATATCACCCTCACACAAACAAATCGTCGTTTCCCATTTGCATTGCAGTCCACAGTCTGACCTGGCACATGATGTCCCCAGTCGGCCTTCACACTGCATGCTCAATCCAATCCATCTCCACTTTCCTATTGTGCACACTTTTGGGTAATAGATTGTTGGTTGGGTCGTTGTCAGGACAGAGTCCCTCCTTACTTATTCGAATTATTCTAGCCATCTCATCTCATCTTCAGTATCGAGTGAGTAAGCGTAGGTGGCAGGTGTTGATGAATGTCTATAGTTTGTTGGAAGTGCTTTTCGTGACGTGCCAACTTTCTCAACCATCACATAGAAGCACTGACTTCACTGAATTGTTATTGACGCTTTATGCTGAATGGAGTGGAGTGGAGTGGAGTAGATCTGCACACTGATTTCAGATTAACATAAGCAGGCCTTTCTTGCTGTCTTTTCGATCCTCGTTAACTCCACTACTAAACTATAAATACTGCGTTCAGTGTTTTAATAGCTAACCTCATGGACTGAATAATCAATGGAACTTAATTCTGGTTTCATTTGCCAAATATCTGCGCCTAACTATTTCATGGATAAATGACGTGATTATCCAATCAGTTAACCAGGTTAATAGGTTATAAATACTAGTTTGTTATTAACACTGTAGTACATTACAAAACTATTTTATAAAATAAAATTTCCTATTCCTGGTTACACTAAAGTGAACTTGTCCCTATCAGCTGATATTTCAGCTGCTTTTATCATAATTTTATACAGTTAATGGTGGATAGTAGTTTCAGTGAAAATACAACCACTTACTGAAATGCATGTATGCGTATAGTTGATGACTCTGTAACACGGTAAAATTGGTTCTGAATCCCTCTGATAGTCATCACTGAATACACTAAAACATCGTATGCGTCAGTATTAGATGAATGGTTTAGAAAATTCTAATCTGCTGGCGATCAGCTGCATCATAGACAAATTTGCTGCTTATAAGAGACGTTACAAAAGCTAACGGGCTTTTCAGCTTGAATATAGAATGCGTAGATTATATCGAATGCAAGAATAAAAGGGTTTTAGCAATATGAAAGAAGAATAAGTATGTCAACGAAGACTCTGTTTTCGGTGATTTCATTCTCATATCTGTACAATCACAAGTTTACTATTGTTATTATTATTATTTGTCCCTTGGGTTCCTAGTGGAACATAGGGCTTCAGTAGCACATCTCCAGTGCGCTCTATTCTCTGAAATCTTTTGAACCTGTCGCCACTACTGTCCACAAGCTCTCATTTCTTCCTAATACACAATCTCCTCAATGTCACCCTCGGATGCCCAACTAGTAGCTTCCCATCTGGGTTCCACTCGAGTGACTGGTCTGGCGCGTGATGTCGTCAATCGGCCTTCTCAGTATATGCCCAATGCATCTCCACTTCCTTCAACTGCATATTTGTTGACCGATAGCTTCTTGATTTGTTCATTGCCAGAGTTCGTCGTTGCTTTATAATTTTTCTTAATTGTGTAAGGACTTGATAGCTAAGAATGGTTTGTCAAATATGTCAACAAAATATATGGTAAAGAAAGATATGAGCTTTGATGAGTAGTGAAGATTAACAAACCTTTGCATAGAGAACTCTACCACCATGCCATAAAGGATGCTTAGTATGAATCCAATTTTCAAAGATGATTCTACCAGTGACACTGTAAAGAGGAGAAGGAGAAGGCGATCAACCACTTTTAGGATGACATTCTTTTTATCAACGATGTGATAAGTATTCTTCTGTCATCCGATGATCTCTAACAACTAGAAGGAGAAACATTCACATTCGACCACTTCTGTGTATATACATATCACCTTACCTGCTCTTGTAGTAGTCCGATACAACGTCCTGGAAGGTTTCACGAAAACTATCCCACATAGCCATAAAGAGGTAACAGTTGATCTTAAGAATCAACTCGTTTAAAGTCATTTTTAAGGTGAGAAGAAGTAACCATCCAAAGGCTATATGTCTTCACATTCTCTACATCACTGAAGCTGCTCTTGAAGTTTGTACATGAAAGAAGATTGTTCAACCGCTCCTCATTTCATGACCTTTTTTTGACACTGTTTACTTCTTAGGTAATTTTTTGTTCCTTCTTGTTTCTATGCTATTTTTAACCCCACTTCAGCTTCCAAGTTGTTTATCATATTGTGAAACTTCTCAGGTAAACTTTAAAATGTTTATACAATTCTTATTTACCTTCACTAGTCATCATTATCTTTGATTTTAATGATAATTCATTTCTTTACATTGAATATTCGCATTTCAACATTTAGAAAAAGACTGATTAAGCAAAGAAATGTATATTCCTTTTCAATTACGTCTTCATCTTTGGCTCTACACTACTGTGCATAGTTTTACAATTCAATTAAATTACCAATCCCGTGATGGTGATGTTTCGGAAATAATGATGTAAATAATCAGTAGAGTTACTAAAATTGGAAATATGAATATTGATGGAAACAAGGGGAAGGGGAAGAGGTGTACAAAGTAAACCTAGAAGTAACATCATGTTGACGGCCACGATAATGAAAGTGGTCGAATAAACTTCTTTTGGATACAAAAGCTAGGTTTGTAAAGGTGGATTACAATCACCTCTGTTATGTGAAGTAACCGAGTACGTAACCCATGAAGTAAATTAATTGGAATCTCATGGATGATTTTGAAGGCTTTTCCAGTAACCACTTGATGTCCTGTGTCAATTGAGTGTGCAAGTATGGAGCTCTTTATAGTTCTAATTTGCCCCTTGTTCAACCATGATGGGTGGTGATCAGAAATTCGACGATGGGACTGCCTCATTGTACCCCCAATGTAACTCGCTCCACAGGAGCAGTTTAATTGATAAAGGCACATAGAAGTGACAGAATTAGGCAGTTTGTCTTTATTTCTTGCACCTGGAATTGGGCGGTTGTAGAAGGCGAGACATAATTTAGCAGCTGGGAATGCTTTATGCAAGACTCTTTTTGTGCGTTGTGTGATGATTTCACCGGCAATTTCACTCTTAAATTGCAGCTTCAAGAAGATTTGCTTCTTAGGAACAGTTGGCATTGTTGTCTTAACCCTGGTAATATTCATGTGATTAGTTACAAACTTGTCTGGGTAACTCTTCCTAATAAGCAGATTACGGATGATGGCGCACTCTTCCTTTACAGCATCATCTGAGCAAAATGGCTGAGGCACTGTATGCTAAGCATTTCACAAGGTTCCTTTTGTATTGGAGGGGTACAGCACTAAAAAAGTGTGTATACTGACCTGTTGATGTTGGCTTTCTATAAACACTTCGCTTCAGGATTCCATCTGACCTTCTCACCAACAGAACATCAAGAAATTGGATACCGTCATTTCGCTTGTCTTCTCTTGTGAATTTGATTGATAGATGAACACTATTGAACTTATTCAGAACAGGATTCTTATCAGTCTCACTTTCGAGAACTATAAAGGTATCATCCATGTAACGACAATGTAACTCTAAACGGCTACTAGTTTCGTTCAGTGGACGATTCTCAAGTTTTACCAGAAAAAAATCTGCTAAGAGCTGGCCAAGGAATTATCCCATAGCAACACCATCAGATTGCCGGTAAAGTTCATTGTTGAAAAGAAATTGTGCATTGATTGTACACCTCAGAATTAGTTCTTTCAATGTGGAGACTGGAATACCTATTTCCATGGCATTCTTTGTGAGTTCGTTGGAAATAAAGTCTACTGTCTCCATTAAAGGAACGTTAGTAAAAAGAGATGAAACATCACACGAAATCATTAACTTATTATCAACCTCCAGATCCTTAATGTTTCCAACAAATTCAAAGGTATCTTCGAGACTGTACTTCATGACTTTTTTGTGGAGAGGCTTCAAGAGTTTTACTAACCATTTTGCTGTTGTATGATAGGGAGAGTTAGTCATGTCAAGAACTGGTTGTAGAGGCAGACCATTTTTATGCAGTTTCGGTAGACCGTAAAGTGTAGGTGTAACGGTTCCAGTAGGTTTCAGCATTTCTATGGTGCTTTCTGAAATGAAACCTTATTGTTTTATCCTTTTTAGTGATTCAGTTAGATGTTTCTCGGTTTTCTCTGTTGTATTACGATATTTGCATTAGTTCCAAGCTTTTTCAAGGCTTCTCTATGTTTTTTTCATTAAAATACTCTTCATACCATTCCTACTAGTCGTGTACTTTAGACAAGAGTCAACAAGTGTAATCTTAAGTCTATCATCGTCTTCACTAGATGATGGTAACAAACCTTCTCTCTGTGTATATATGTTCTCAAACTGTATTTCCGTTTCCATCTTATCAATCATATTACGACTATCACAAAAGTTTAGTCCAAGTGGCAAAACTTCTAATTGTATAGCATCAAGATCGCTTCAAGAAAAATTACGTACAAACTGACCCATATTAGTCGGGAATCTCATCTCTGGTGTACGACCTTCAAGAGTTTTGATCACCTGAATGCGCTTCTTTTCTTTCCATGTATTGATCACATTCATCATATAACTCATATTTGAAAGACTACTCTTCACTATCAAACCATAACAGAAGCAAGAAAAGTATAAATTGTCTATTGTATTCAGCATTGAAAATGAAATCATTGAAAAGAGACTCTTCATTGAAATACCTACTTGTTCTTCTTCCATGCTGTAATAATTCTTAGTTTAATCATCCAAAAAAGAATATACTACTAGATCTCTTGTGTTTTGTTTTCAACATTGCAAATAAAATTACTATACAGTTTTCCAAGGAAACCTAGTTACCAAAGAGGAGAAAGAAATGAAACGATGCGCTGATTATTTCAAAAACTCGACCACAACCTGCAGATCGTCCAGAAATACCACCATTAACAACCGCAGAACTACAAGTGAACACAGGATCTCCGAAAATAACACGAGTGAAGTCCTGAATGTTATAAAACTGCTGAAATTCGGGAAAGCAGCAGAAGCAGATGGAATTCCACCAGAAGCACTGAAAACAGATGCAGAGACTATAGAGGACATGTTCACACCACTATTGCAGAAGGTTTGGAAGAAAGGAGTGAAAGGTAACTCCCCATTGATTGGAAAAGGGGCTAACTTTTCAAACTCCCAAAGAAGGAAGACCTAAGTCTTTGCAAGAACTGGCGAGGAATCATACTGTTGTCCACCCAAAGCAAGCAAAATATTATGCCGAATCATCCTGAAGGGACTAAAAGATGCACTTGATTTGAAATTACCACTTATGATGATTTATGTCTAATTTCTAATGTTGCACAAACTCGAAGATCCACAGGAGAAAACTAACAAGTTGATAGAAGAGGCAGGGCAACGAAAACGGGACTTCAAGTGAATGTAGAGAAGACAAAGATGACGAAGATATCCAATGAACAACAACAACAAGCTGCAATCGCCAGCAACGGGAGAAACCTAAAGGAAGTAGTCACTTTCATCTACCTAGGCAGGCAGCATCGTTTCAACTACAGGTAGCACAGGCAAAGACGAGGATGTCAAAGCCAGGATCGAAAAGACAGCAAGAGAGGCCTGCTTACGTTAATCTGAAATCAGTGTGCAGATCTACTCCACTCCACTCCACTCCATTCAGCATAAAGCGTCAATAACAATTCAGTGAAGTCAGTGCTTCTATGTGATGGTTGAGAAAGTTGGCACGTCACGAAAAGCACTTCCAACAAACTATAGACATTCATCAACACCTGCCACCTACGCTTACTCACTCGATACTGAAGATGAGATGAGATGGCCAGAATAATTAGAATAAGTAAGGAGGGACTCTGTCCTGACAACGACCCAACCAACAATCTATTACCCAAAAGTGTGCACAATAGGAAAGTGGAGATGGATTGGATTGAGCATGCAGTGAGAAGGCCGACTGGGGACATCACGTGCCATGTCAGGCTGTCGAGTGGAATGTAAATGGGAAGTGACGATTTGTTTGTATGAGGGTGACATTGTAAAGATGGTGTGTGAGGAAGAAATGAAGTCTTGTCGGCAGTTGTGGAGCGAGGTTGGAAAGAGAGCAGATAAGAGAGTAGAATGGAGGTGTTCTACTGAAGCCCCATATTCCACTAGGAACCGAAGGGAAAAACTATGATGATATATACAATAAGCTATGATATTTTGGGTGACTTTAAAGGCTTCCCCAGCAGTTGCAGAAATAACCAATTATGTTTCTTTTATTCTGACTAGAAAGATGGGTTTTTTTTCATATAATATAAAGCGGCGTAATTGATTATTTCATCAGTTACTAGGGTGGCCTTTAAAGTTGATCAATATTGTATAGAGAAATTGTTTGATTTCTGTCACTAACTGAAGTATCCTATGAACATTTATCCTCTTGGCCAACATTTAGGCTCCTTACATAAAGTTAATTTGTAGAGAAAAAAGAAGAAAACACTGTATGAAATATTTTGTCGCAGTTTTTGTGTACCTTAAATAGTTACAAGCAGATTACATTCAACAACCTTATAAGCACCAGTGACTTGAATGTCTGTAGAGGAGGAGAATGTAGTGTCTTGATGTACTCAAGAGATTGTGGGTAAAGTTGATGTTGTTTTTCGAACCTGCGTTACATATGAAGATGAGACATTGATCCAGATGAAATTAAGATTTTTGTTTCTGGATTCTGTGGGTTAATGTGTTACCCATGATACCTTAATTCACGTTGTTCAGTAGCGTAGGTAGTCAGTCAGTTAGTGTCAACATAGGACCTGGCTTTGGTGTGTTACCGCACCACATATAAGCATATCGAGATATAAGACAAGATGAATAGGAACTAAAACAATGCCTAAATATGGTACAATTTATAAAATGAAGATATTGTCTTGACGAATATGCACTGTCGAGATCAGTTCTCGTGTATATAACTCAGAGTCTTTGACCAGCGATTAAGGTTGTCTGTTTTACAAACCCCTATTGGGTAGTCTACATTTCTGCATATGGCTTATACCAACAGTTTTGAGATTTCATGAACTGATATCACGTTTTATGGTGGCCACTCATAACCTTTTCTCTACAAACTTTAATCAAGATTACCCATCAGAGTAGAAGGTGACTAGACGTCTGTAACAGATGTACATATCTGGTAGTGTGCCACATAAGAACCGATATTTATCTGTTATTTATGAAGATAGGATGTAGGAAACTGTATTCCAAATCATATATAAAGTAGTATTAATTTGTTATATAAACTAATCTTTCACTCTATGGTTCTTTTAACTTCTATATACTTACTTTTATGTAGACATTTCAAATGAATCCATTTGAATCGAAAGAAGTTACAGTTTCATTCAATCCATTGTATAAAGAGGATTTAATTAGTCGAAGAGCTGATGAACTATTATTTATCAAGTATGCTGAACATCCACAAACGGTAGGTGGTGATGAACGACAGACGAGACTATTTATTTTATACTTTTGAAGAAACTTATTCTAAGTGTCAGAATAATATGAACTGACAAATATTTCAAGTTGTTATTCATCGTAGACTGACATCAGTTAGAGGAACAAAGGAAACCTGGGAACACTGGACAGCAG
Source organism: Heterobilharzia americana (assembly GCA_944470555.2). NCBI lineage: Eukaryota > Metazoa > Platyhelminthes > Trematoda > Strigeidida > Schistosomatidae > Heterobilharzia > Heterobilharzia americana. The sequence continues at coordinate 81,865,420 of OX104130.1, read as the reverse complement.
CTGTTTCGTCCTAGGTGGGGGCAAAACCTGGTGGTCGTGAGGACAGTTACTCAACGATGACATTGGATGGTGGTTGTGCTATATCGTCAGCTAACAGAAGTTGGAAATATGGACGATTGGATTCTGATCCAGTGGCTCAATGGTAACGTGCTAGCCACGGAACCTGAAGATCGCGGGTTCGATCCGTGGTGCGGTGGGGTCGTGGGTGAGCACTGTTGAGGAGTCCGATGCTAGGAAGAGATGGCCGCTATCCAGTGCTCCTAGGTTTCCTTTGTTGTTCCGACTGATGTCAGTCTACGATGAACAACAACCTAAAATATTTCCAAACCCCGACAACTCCCTCAAAACTGAACTGACAAATGTTTCTTCATCAGACAACAGTGGAATAAAATGCATTCCATGACATACTTCAAACAAAGATTTTGTCATGGCCTAAATAGCTTATTGATAAAATCTCTGACTTCAGAACTGGAGAAACGGAGGTTTTAACCATCAAATGGAACATCAGTTTCCATATGATTGCAGATAAGCCTTGGTAATTAGTACTAACAAACATGAAATGTCTATCTTGGGCTTCCTAGTGATTGGATCTCATTGACTAACACTGCACTGCAGTATCGTACCACCATGTTTAGAGGTCACATAGTAAAGTCTAGTCGCTAGTCTTCGACCGGTGGTGAACACTAAGGATTAGACAGCTGTATGGTTTATCCATTGGTAACCAACTTGTAGACACTTCCAAAATGGACTGGCAGCGTAGGCTGCAGTTTATCACTTTAAGAAACTATAGGGGTGACAGTACTGGGAAAAAGATCATTAACCAGTGTCTAACTTTTAAGGGACTTCGCTGTCTTATGAATATCTTTTATTATTTTCAGCGAGTATGAACTACAGCGAGTTGTCTTTCTGTCCCTCTCTCCTTTTCTCTATCCTCTTCGTTGATTAATAATTCACCTCTGTAATATATGTCATTAAATATTGATACATTAAAGCTTAGGTAAATTCTAAAAAAAGTCCTTTAGTTTTCAGATAATGTTTACAAATGCTTCGACTGAAATCCCTATGACAGATCATCAATATGCATTGAATCTTTAGGCTAAAGTTGAAGTTTCACAGAGTTTAATGGTATTGCTTGCATTGTACCGTCGTTGATTAGACCGAATTGATTGGTCTCTATTGGTATATGGGATTTTGTGTAGATCCCTCGATATTCCCTGTGTTCTTATTTATATAATAATGATGGATAGTGGCTAGCAGTGGAATCCAGTGGTGTGTTAGATGTACCTGTCTCCTAGTGAGTGATGTTATCCCCACCGGGATTCGAAATCGGTACCGATCACTTCAAACGCCAAAGCGTTATCCACTAGTTTAGTTTGATTTCGAAGCAGTTAAGGAATCATTCAAAACGAGGTGACAATGTCCAATTATTTCGTCCAAGTATAAGACTCCTCAGCCGAGCGCACCTGCAACCTGTTCATGGATTGAACCCAAAACCCTAAAATCACTCAATCCCCACAAAACTCCAAGTTAAGCTTAGTCTAATGTCTAAGGTACAACACTTATACTACTAGTCAATGATAAAAGTTGGTATTAAGTGTCATAGGAATCTAAAGGATCAACTAATCGTTTGTTTTTGGAAATTTCACACAAGTTTTTCCCTTCACAAATCTAACTAGAACGACAACAACAGTTTCAGCAGAATAGTATGAATCAAAAATAATTTAAGCATCAATTAAGGTAGGTGTTGGCATACTTGAGTCAATTTGATCGAAAATTTTCTGCTTGAATTAATTAAAAATTCAAGAAGTGAGTGAAAAGAATATTTCAAGTTTTTGTTCATCGTAGACTGACATCAGTTGGAACAGCAAAGGAAACCTAGGAGCACTGGACAGCGGCCGTCTCGTCCTAGCATCGGACTCCTCAACAGTGCGCACCCACGACCCCACCGCACCACGGATCGAACCCGCGATCTTCAGGTTCCGTGGCTAGCACGTTACCATTGAGCCACTGGATCAGAATCCAATCGTCCATATTTCCAACTTCTGTTAGCTGACGATATAGCACAACCACCATCCAATGTCATCGTTGAGTAACTGTCCTCACGACCACCAGGCTTTGCCCGCACCAGTCACAACTTCTTATTAGAGCTTTGAGAATACCTTTCGAAGCTAGTCACCAATGAGCACCAGTTCAGTTGAATTTCGGGGAAGTTGTGGAGATTGGGAAATATTTCAACTTGAAATATTTCCAAATCCTCACAACTTCCTTTAAAGTCAATTGAAAAAAATATGTTGTCTCTTTTCGGTGATTTTCATTTTCAAAGCTGTACACAATAGCAAATTTATACATTTTTCTCTTGTTGTATTGTGTTCTCTGAGTGAGCTAGGTTGTTTAATCGTGAAGCTTTCATCATCCTTCTTCTAGACACAGATATCATCAGCACTAACTTCACTATGAAGTAACCTGTCAATATCTATCTGTGAGTGATTTAGTGGCTCGTTCTGACAATGTGGTCTGTGATTAGTTGTTTCCTTCGATTGTTGTATCATTGACTGTATAGACTTTCCTGTTGGCTGTTCCTCTGCTTGATCTCTGACCTTTCTGTCGTTTATCATTTTTCCTGTTGGTTAATAGATTGATTCTATGTCTAAACATCTGTTGATTGCTGACTGACTGACCTGAAAATCAAGCTTCTAGGAATTCGCTGATATTCTTTGTGTTTCTTTTATTCCTCCAAAATTTCTACATCATCGAAATTGAATTCATGTCCATAGTTATTATCCACGTGAACTGAAATGACTGATGAAATGTCATATGTGACGTTTAGTAGCTAATTAGTACTCATGTAGACGAAGGAGAAGAGGGGGGCCACCTTGTCCAATGTAGTAATGACTACAGTTATTGAGGTTGATTTCGTAAATGATATTCGGTTTGTCTTCTTTGGTTGTTGCATACTCTGATCTGAATAATAGAGTGTGGAGAAGATTTGTTAGTTTATGAGCCACACCAGTCCCACCCAGTGGTCACAGTAATCTTGTCGTGATTTGTAATATATTCTTTATGTACGGTAGGACGATGCTTTTATTGATTTCTGTCGATGACTTTTTAGTTGACGATGCAAGGAATAAGCATTTTCTGATAAAGTTCCGTGTGTAGCCGGTCTTCTTAAGCAAGGACATCAAGTAATTTTCTTCATTTCTGAGTGACCTTGTTGTACTGCAGTATGTTCTCACTCTTCTGTGAACAGAGTCTGCACGCAACTGATTTTCTAAGAGTCTAAGGATTGAACAATTAAAAACAGTTTGTTGAGCATAGCAACACAAATAGCGTCAATAAACGAGGTGTCATTAAAATAATAAACAACAAAATACTTAATATTAATTAGAATAAGCTTGGACAATAAGTTTGGTAAATGAATTGTGGTTAGGCAGAGGATAACAAGAAGAATGAGTAGGAAATTCCTTAAGAAGTGAATAGTGTAGAAACAGAATGATGGAAAGAAAAAAAAGGTGGGAGAGGGGGGGTGAGTAGAGAAGACTGAAAACTAAGACCATGAAAGGAGAAGAGGGTTGAATAATCTTTTTTTGTGTAGATAGTTCAGGCTTCTCCATTTGGATAGCAAGGGAACGTTAAGCAGATCACTTCACAGAAAACCAATGTGGAATTTAATAGCTGGGTCCCCATGAGTCGTGAACGAAATCTGATCACCTCCCTTGCCATTCGCATTAGACGAATCTTCAATCTCGATGAGAATTCTTCGTAATGTCAATGAGGTGCTTTCCTTGTATAGAATTCTCAACAAGCCTGACTGGGATTATAGTGGCATTCCAACCAAGAAACTCACTTAGAAACAAGCTTTGTAGGTTGAAAGATCCTATTGATGCAATTAGGCAAGATAATCTGGTTTACCAGATCCCTTGCAATGATTACGTGGTCAAGTACATAGGTCAGAGCAGTCGACTAGCCAGGATGGTTGGAATAACAGAGTACAAAAACTTAACTAAATCAAGATTAGAGGATGCAAATGAGATAAGAAATCTAAAGAAAAGCTCGGCTATAGCTCTGCATGCGATGACACACAATCACATTAGTGGGGTGGGATAGAGCGACAGTGTTGAAAACTAACTTGGTTGGATGGAGGTAGGAAGAGATTGATAACCGACTTAATCTTTGTTCATCGAATCAACACCAAATTCATGCAGTAATCGAAATGATTCTTCACCTGTCCCAGATATATGGAAAATTCTACTAGCCTTGTCATCACAGAGAAGGAGAGAGAATTAGGAATATATAAAGTCTGTCTGGGAGTTGTGGAGTTAGTTACCTGATATGAATATGGACAATAAATTGTGTCCGAAATGTAATGCAGTGAATGCTACTGTTTCACTGTGTGATATTTCTAATGAACATAGTAAAATGGAATTACACTCGACCACAGTGCCCAAGTTTTACACTTATATTAAGAAACATTGAAAAAAAAAGGTGGGAGGGGGGGGGGCGAGTAGAGAATACTGAAAACTAAGACCATGAAAGCAGAAGAGGGTTCAATAATCTTCTTTTGTGTAGATAGTCCAGGCTTCTCCATTTGGAATGCAAGGGAACGTCAAGCAGATCAGTTCACAGAAAACCAATGTGGAATTTAATAGCTGGGTCCCCATGAGTCGTAAGCGAAATCTGATCACCTCCCTTGCCACTAGCATTAGACGAGTCTGCAATCTCGATGTGTTAGAAAAGGAAATTTCTGTTCTAAAGAACATTCTGATTGAAAACGGATCCCCACCAAGCTTCATAGACAAACATATCATACCTAAACCTCTCAAGGAAAATCTTACCACCATGCCAAAAAATACACTCTACATGAATCTCATTTTCAAAGGTTATTTTTACGCTGACAGTCTAAAAATTGGAATATCAAACGCTCTCAGGAGAACATTCTTTGCATCAACACTGAGACCAGTATTCTCTTATCGTCCAGAGATTTTTAACAACTCAAAGGAGAAACTTTCACATCTGACCACTTCTATGTGCGTATATCACTTCACCTGCTCTCGTGGAGTCAGGTATAGGGGTCGCTTGATATGACTGTTATGCTGCATGGTTACAAACAGGTAACAATGGGGTAATAAGGACTGCTATAACTGAACACACCGTGAACACAAATCACTCTATCTCAAAAACATTCTCGTTCGAAGTCATCTCTAAAGGGAAATTCAACATCCATAGACTGTGCATCTTCGAATTCCCTGTATCGTCGAAACTGTTGACATCCGTATGGAGAAGCCTGAACTATCTACACAAAAGAAGATTATTCAACCCTCTTCTCCTTTCATGGTCTTAGTTTTCAGTCTTCTCCACTCGTCCCCCACCTCCCACCTTTTTTTTCTTTCCATCTTTCTGTTTCTACATTATTCACTTCTTAAGTAATTTCCTACTCATTCATGTTGCTATGCTCTGCTTGATCACAATTCAGTCTCCAAACTTATTGTCCAAGCTTATTCTAATTAATATTAAGTATTTTGTTGTTTATTATTTTAATGACACCTCGTTTATTGACGCTATTTGTGTTGCTATACTTAACAAACTGTTTTTAATTATTAAATCCTTAGACTAGGAGATATATGTATAAATCTACATTTTTGAAAATGGCAATCACCGAAAAGAGACTCTTCGGTGAAACTGATGTCAGTCTTCGATGAATAACAACTTGAAATATCTCCAAATCTCCACAACCCCCTCAAAATTTAATTGAACTAGTGCTCATTGGTGACTAGCTTCGAGAAATATTCCCGAAGTTCCAATGACAAGTCGTGAACGGTGGAGTCAAGCCTGATGGCCGTGAGGACAAATACTCAACGATGACATTGGGTGGCGGTTCGCGCTATATCGTGAGCTAACAGAAGTTGGAAATATGGAGCATTGGATTCTGGCCCAGTGGCTCAATGGTAACGCGCTGTTCGCGGAACCTGAAGGTCGCGGGTTCGATCCCTGAAGGGGTTGCGGGTGCGCACTGCTGAGGAGTCCCATACTAGGACGAGACAGCTGTCCAGTGCTCCCAGGTTTCCTTTGTTGTTCCAACTGATGTCAGTCTTCGATGAATAACAACTTGAAATACTTACTATTTTTCTTCTTTGAAATCTTTATGGTTATATTTCATACAAATTCGTATTTGTATGTTTATTAAATTATTTTTGAACGATTTCTGAATATCAACATCATGTCTACTATCAATAAGGTGATAAGCAGTAGCGCTGTTGTTCTTCATTTGCCTCCTTCATGGCTGATATCACGAAAGTACACAAAGAATATCTTCCTCTGTGTCCCATTTGGGATATGAACAATTCACCATACCATTCTATTGCCAAGGGGCTGTTAGATGTCCTTCGACCAGACAGCAGATAGCTAAATACGCACAGCTTATTCGGTCCCTTCGACCTTATCGACTCAGTTATTAATGTCAATATGTCTGGTAACCGAATGATTTATCTGGATGTGTTCTCGCTCTTCACCAATGTCCTACTCACGGAAGCTATCTGTTTCCTATATGATTTCATCAAGGATGATAAATTTCACGTGAGTATCTCAAAGCAATATTTAAAGAAATCTCTTACAAGATGTACTTTCAACGTGCAGTTCAAATTCAGCAGTGATCTATGTAGACAAAAGGATGGAGTTGCCATCTAATCATTAACCCATCATCCCTTCTCTTTAACATTACGTGTAGAAAGTGGAAAGTTGAAAAGTTAAAAGTGTCATCAATGTACCTTTTATACAAATAAAGTTCCGAGATTATATCTTGAATTAGCCCATTTTTGAGCTTTTCTATAAAGATATCAGCCAGGAGAGGGCCTAATGGAGACTGTTTTGCGAAGCCGTTCATTTGATTATAAATCATATTATTATTATCACCATCATTTCTTCTCTGATACATGTCTTGTTCTTATTCATGTATAAATAGGTATATTTCGTCAGCTTCCAATAAACCTATTTATGGGGCCATCGTACTATCGACTAAGCAGAATATCTAAAAACGGTAGCAGCTCGTTCGTACCCTCGTCATATATACATGGCTATGCCATAGACATATCACATCACCAAGCTTTTCACATTCATCAACAACATTAAAATATCTCTTACAAAATGAAAAACTTCAAATAAAATCATCAGCTAGATTTTAAACATATGGCATATAAACACATTAGATAGGTCTGATTTACTAGGACTACTAATGGTAGCTGTAGTAACTTGCCAGGATAATAACAAAATTTATTTCATGAAAATTCTATGACCAATCGAGAAAGATGCTTAGTTAGCATTACTAGTCAGTGCTGTCTGGTTTTTCCACTTTACATGCTCAGCGTGAAATCCAGTAGAAGAAACAATCGTAAAGTAAAACGAGTTATTCTTAAACTTCTAGTTTTTGAATGAAGAAACTAACTTCTAAGTTAACCGTTACACTGTATAGTAGGTTATAAGTCCACTCAACTGTTTAAGAAGTGATACATTTTACTTTTTGTTTAGTATTTAGCTACTTATATGTAAAAAGTAGTATACTTATATAGTGTTCATTTTATCTTGATCAAATCTTAACCAAGTGATTTCTCGATTAATTTATATATGAATTTTAATTACAACATACAGGATGCTTTACGATTAATTGGAGAAGTACATTTTCCAAATCTTCAGCTTGATACAGATAAGATAGATTTTGGTTGTATACTGAATAATACAGAAATGACTAAACATTTGAATATGAAGAATGTAAGTCCTTTACCAGTGAAATTTCGTTGGAGTCTACTGATTGGTGATCGAACTAACATTATATTTAAACGTCAAGCTCGTTTAACAGAATATCATCCATCTGAAGAGATTAATGGAACTGTACACTTTAATGAAAGTGATAATAAAATCTATGAGCAAATCGATGAAATCGATAACAATAATAAAATCAATGAATCTATCCCAATCATTCCAACTATTGAGATAAATACACAAAAAAATGATGAGAATATACTAGAGAGTATGGATCCTAATTCATTAACACCTAAGAATAGTGTATTATGTAATCTACTTGAAGAAGATGGAGATATTGTACCATTAGGTATTGAAGAATTATTTGATATTGTACCATTATATGGTGAAATTATTCCAGGTGAATCAATTTCTTTAAGTTGTACATTTTTGGACATTCTGATATAGAAGCCTGTGTAATTGCTTTATGTGAAGTTGATGGTGGTCCAGAATATAAAATTGAATTAAAAGGTTCTGCATCTGAGATTAATTATATAATTGATCAAACTGATATTAATCTCGGTTATAATAGAATGGATAAACCAATAATATATAAATTTAATATAATGAATATAGGAAAAGTTAATTTTAACTTTTCAATTAATTTACCATCATATAGAAAATCTAATGAAAATATTCAAAAATCAATTTTATTCAATTATGAACAATATGGTCAACTTAAAATTGAACCATTATATGGACAAGTGAATAGTTATAAATCATATTCAATTCAATTAACTTATATTTCATTTCGTCCAGGATATTTTGAACAAGAAATTGATATAATAATTGGACATTTTTTACCAAAACGTATTAAATTTTATGGTATAACAGAATTTGCTCATTTAATTTTAAATTTACCGCGTACACTTAAGTTGTTAAATGTTCAATCATTGAATATTGAACATGAATTCAATATTAATAAAAATTATTCATTATTCAATTATACACCTTGTGTATATGAATTAACTATGCAAAAATTAATTAATTATTTATATAAAGAAATAATAAAATTAATAGAATTATGGGAAAAACAAGAAAATATTTTAATGATTTGTTTATGTAAGACAATATTTTCAACTAGTTCATTATTATCTTGTATAAAAAATAAAAAACAATTAAATGAAATTTTTATTCATGATAAAAATTGTTTTATTACAAAAGCATTAAAACAAATTTTAGCTAAACAATATAATTTAGTTAATAAATTACCTGAAAATATTTTACAACTTATACCAGATATATATTTACAATTAGATGCAGAATGTGCACATATTTGTAGTTTATTGAATAATCCTACAGATGTCATGCATAACAATACAAATTCTAAGAGTAATGTTCATCAATTGAATATAATCACAGAATCAGAGGAACCATTAAAACCTTTACCATTAAATAAGTAAGTAGTGAATAGTGTTGTATATGTTTTTATGATTAAAGGTTAACAAATTTCATTTCTCAAAGTTTTATAGGTTTGTCGAGACCTATTCATTGAATCCAAATTAGTATTCATTGTAGACTAATGAAAAGATCCTAGAAGAAGATTTGGATTTCATTGATGAATATGATTAATGTGTAATGTCACAAAAATACAAAGATCTACTAAGCGAAAACTAACAAGTTGACAGTAGAGGCAACGAGAGGTGAGGCGGTGAAGGAAGATAGAACTTCTTTCAGATGAACGTAGAGAAGACGCAGATGATGAAGATACCCAACTAAAAATAACAATAAGAAGCACTAATCACCATCAACCTGACTGTGATCGACTGAATCATGTAGCAAACCGTGAGGAGGCTGGACCAATGAGAAGAGCCAAGAAGATTTGGATTTCACACATGGTAATGATTTACGCCTAATGTCTAGTGTTGCACAAACTCGAAGATCTACAGGAGAAAACTAACAAGTTAACAGAAAAGGCAAGGCAGCGAAAACAGAACTTCACGTGAATGTAGAGAAGATGGAGGTGACGAACATATCCAACGAACAACAGCACCAATCACCATTAACGGAAGAAACCTAAAGGAAGTAGTCACTTTCACCTACCTAGGAGAGTCAACATCATTTCAACTTACAGTGTCACAGGTACAGATGAGGATGTTAAACTTACAAATGGAAAGACAGCAAGCCAAGCCTTCCTACATCAATCTGAAATCACTGTGGAGGTATACTCCACTCCACTCAGCATAAAGCATGTACAACATCCGGATTTTCAACAACAATTCAGTGAAGTCAATGCTTCTATGTGATGGTTGGGAAAGTTGGCACGTCACGAAAAGCACTTCCAACAAACTACAGGCATTCATCAACATCTGCCACCTACGCTTGCTGACTCGATACTGAAGATGAGATGAGATGGCTAGAATAATTCGAATAAGCAGGGACGAACTCTGGGGACGAGACAACCAACAACCAATCGCCCAATAAATATGCAGAAGGAAGTGGAGATGCATTGGGCATATACTGAAAAAACTGTTATGAGACATCATATGCCAGGCCAGGCTCTGGAGTGGAATGCAAATGGGAAGTGACGATTTGTTTGTGTGAGGGTAACATGGAGAAGATAGTGTGTGAGGAAGAAATGAAAGCTCATGGGGAGTGGTGGAGCGAAGTTAAAAAGAGTGCAGAGAAGAGAGTGGAATGAAGGTGTGCTACTGAAGGTGTATGTTCCCCTAGGAACCCAAGGGACAAATAATAATAATTTCAGAGAAAGAGGTTGTACATACATCTTTTGAAAGCATAATGATGGTTTGAATTTTTGATGTCTTTCGAGTGACTTGAATGAATTTTGTACAGAATTTTGAATGATTTATCGTAAGGAGCCAAATATCTTCAGTTTACTGAGTATTATTTTACAGAGTTGAGGATACATTACCATCCTCCTCTTGTCAGCTAAGTTCAATTGTGTTCGCAAGCACGTTGTATTAGCTGACATATGGTATAGTTCATGTACTTGGCTCCATAGGGCCAATTAAACTGATATGCACAGACTGCTGTGCAACAACGCTCCAGTTTATCATTCGCGTACTGACGAGTGAGGTTCTGGTAGAAGACTAAACTCCGATATTAATCTTAGTGACTAGGAGAGGAATCCAGGACACATGTTTCGTCCCATATGAGACTCGTTAGCTGGATGTATCTGCACCCTAGTACAGAGTGATGTTATTCTCAATACTCTTTGCTTCAAACACCAAAGCGTTATCCACTGGAGTATGATAGCCACCTCTTATGCAATGGGTGTCAGTTGTTGTAATGATACTTGTAATTTCTCGTTGCTATACACCTGAACATATTGAAATCGTCTTTTATAGACATTTCTTACTTAAGAAGCATTACATGTTTAGTATTAGACTTAACTAGAGTTCAACGAAACTTCAGTGAAGGTCGTCTTATATGCAAGCATACATTCTCACTAAACTGACCAATCACACAAGAGGAGAGTGGTGTAAGCAAACGAATAACACTGATGTATCGGTATAAGCTTGAAATCGTTTGGTTTGTTCCATTATATTTTTGGCAAAAATCTTAAAGAATTTAATTCACCCCAATAAGCTAAGGGTATATGATTATGGTGTCAGAAATGAAAACAATTAAACCTTCAAACCTTCACTCCGTATCAATAATACAAGAGTTTCAAGCTATTGCCACCTTGAAAAGTTTCACTAATGATCAACATCATACTCCTTCTATGCAATTCACTTTGATTATAATGCTCTATAGAATTCGATCAGTACTCAGGACCCCTGACAACTCGAGATTCGTTGCCTTCAAATAACCAATCGATATAAATTAACAAGTTTTTCAATCATCTAAAACATCATCTGAAGTAAATAATAAGTCAGGTTTAATAGTTATCATGAAGATAATATATATGAATGCATCTAAACATAGGCTTCAGTTATCAAGAGGATACTGACTGATACATTAACATTGCTTTATGTTTGACGATTTTTTCAGTTTAAATTCCCTTCGACCTAGTATTGAATAACAAAGGAGATGATAACTTGATATACTTCATGGAGAACTTCATGAATTAGATAATATTTTTCCAACCTAAATCTCTACGCTTCACCTTTCCATTACAAACATATTTGTCCCACAACATATTGACGATCCAATAAAGTCAATACTGTTGAAGCACTTTAGAAGCCTCTTTATCACATTATTATTTATTGTCATACGTATTATTCTTTGTTGTTTGTTTTGTTGAATCGAATTGTTCGACCTCTATTGGCATATGAGCTCCTATACAGATGCCTCGATATTGCCTCATTGTTAATTATGATAAATTAGTTGGTTGTGCCTAGCAGAGGAATCTAGGACGCGCATCTCACCTCATTCGGAACTCATCAGTTGGATACACCTGGACCCCAATAGAGAGTGTTGTTCGGAGTGAGACTTGAATCTCATACCCATCACTTCAAACGCCAAGGCGTTATCCCCTATGCCACGGAGGAACGATAGCCACTTCCTGTACAACTAGTAGTAATTATTACTATTTATTGACATACTTGTTATTCTCCGTTGTTTGTTTTGTAGGATCGAATTGTTCGACCTCTATTGGCATATAGGCTCATATGCAGATGCCTCGATATTGCCTGAATGTTAATTATGATGATTTTGTTGATGCGCGTAGTTATAACTACTACCCATTGTGCAAGAAGTGGCTATCGTTCCTCCATGGCATAGTAGACAATGCCTTGGCATTTGAAGTGATAGGTACGAGGTTCGAGTTTCAATGGGAACAACATCGCTGCGCACTGGGGTGCGGGTACATCCAGCTGACAAGTCCCCAGCAGGACGGAACGCGCGTCCTAGACTCTTCTGCTAGCCATAATCAACCAAATTATCATAACTGATATGATAAAATATCAACTATTCATTCAAAATTTCATCAATACATTTTACTTTATTTTTGTTTTATGATTCCAGTTTATCATTACCGCACTATTTACTTGATTTCGGTATTGTTATCATGGGAACAAGTGTTAAACAATGTATATATGCTATTAATACAAGTTATGAACCAATTACTTTTCGTTTCGATACAATATCATTATCAAAAGCTAAACAATTAGGGTTTAATACGAATATTACAAAAATTCATCATTTACCCGGTTATCCTGATTATGAAAAATTACAATTGGAAATTACATTCGATACAAAACAGATAAGTCAAATAGATGATAGTTTAATTCAAACAGAATTAATTATTAAGGTAAGTTGTTCTGTTGGTTACTTTTTGCTTTATCTTACTCTTTTTATCCATTATCTAGTGGATTGATATTGATATATATTATTTGAAGGTATTTCGTCTCATCTGCTACTCATCAGTAAGTAGAATCCATTGTCTTGCGTTGATTCTTGCATACAACATCTATCATGTCAACAAACCTTCGGCTGAAATAAAATAATAGTTAACAGACATATCCGGGTTAAGTGTTTCGTCATGGATAAAGCTCATCAGCTGCTGAATCAGATAAAAACTTGGACCAGACACCTAAACGTTTTTTGCAGTCTAATGGCAAAAATTACTTCTCGGTGTGTTTCGTTATTATTATTTATCCTTTGGTTTCCTAGTAAAATATATGGCTTCAGTAGCATATAGCCATTTCACTCTCTTCTCTTCAGTCTTTTTAACCTGACTCCATTACTACTCACAAGCTTTCATTTCTTCCTCATACGATCTCCTTCATGGCTCCCTTGGCTCAGACGCCTAACTCGTCGTTTCCCATCTGGGTTCCACTCATTTTCTTCTGAATATTTTTTGGGTGATAGGTTGTTGGTTGGTTGGTTCGTTGCCAGCCAGCTAGCCAAAGTGATTTCTTTCTTACTTATTGTTTCTAGCCTTCTGATCTTCAGTGTCAGCATTGAGTGAGCGTATGCGGCAGCTGTTGATGATGTATGTATGCAGTTTGTTGAAAATGCTTTTCGTGACGCGCGGAGTCTCTCAACCATCACATGGAAGCACTAACTTGACGTTAGTGTCGAAAATCTGGCAAACTTGTATTACTCCTGTACAAACTTCACTTCAAAGGCATCATTGAGCTTTCCATTGTGAACCACTTGGTATGTAGCATCATATAGCGTATAGCTGCTGTTGAATGAGGTTGATAAAGGTTTGTGGCACTAAACCCGTAGTGCTGAAGCAATTCCCCGCCAAATTACTTCTCAGTCGACACCTCGATGGAAAGCCTTTTCAAAGTCGATGAAGTTGAGGTAAGGTAAAGATTTGATTGGCATTCTATGCTCTGTTCTACGATGATACGTAGAGTAGCGATGCAATTTGATGGATACATGATTTGTTCTTCCTGAAGGCAGCTAGCCTGTTCAAGTGGTGAATTTGAATCCAGAGGATTTTTTTATTATCTCCATGATTATACGGCCTAATACTTTGCTTGCGGTGGATAGAAGCATGATTCCGCATCAGTTCTTGCAAAGACTTAGGTCACCTTTGTTTGGGAGTTTGACAAAGTAACCCTTCTTCCAAACGGCAGGTACTCATCCACTCACATTTCTTATCTAATATCACATCTTGGTTTGGCCTTTCTAAACCCTCTTCCAAATTAATGCGCGTCGAGGTGGGCGGTGATTCAGCATATGCAGTACATGTCCAAGCCATCTCAGCTGGCTAAGTTTGACAACCTAATCAATCGACTTACCTATCTTGCCTGATACCCCCTCCCCCACCTGATCTCAACACTACCCACCTGGTGATTCCATTGCACGTGAGTAATGCTACAAAGATATTTGTGACCAAAGCTCTATAATCGCTCCATGTCTTCTACTTTTGACAATCATATCTCTCAGCCGTATAACAGGACTAAAGGGACTGTAGCTCAGCATGCTCATCCATGAATACATAGTTGGATATCTTGCCGTTGGCACCGCAGATAATGCAAGCTGGTAAATACTAGCTGAACCTTTTGTATCCTATCTAAGATTTCGTCATCAACCTCTTCTTTTAGGCTCGTGCAACATCCCGAATAAGTGTTGCGCTTATCAGTCATCCTAGTTACTGAACGACTGTGAGATAACATTACCGAAGTATAGGTAGATTATCTGGCTTAAACTGTTAGCAAGTGATAAACCACTGACTGGAGACTTTTGATGATGCAGCAGAAAACAGATCTCTATGGTGTGTATTCCTCAAAATTCTAAGCCTTTTCACTAAGCTTTGTTTAACTATGATCTTAATTTATTTTAAAATCGTTTTAGCGATATCTACTTCTTCTTTGTACGCTGTTGTGAACCGCAATGGCTTGAACTGACACAATCTTTTATATACAGTTGCCAAGGTCAAGAAAGGTTAATTACAGTCTCCTTCTAAGTAAATAGATAAGGTTGAAAATGTTTGATACCGAGAGCTCCTGCAAACCATAATAAATATGGTGTTCTTCTTTCGTCGATTATTCTGAAGAATTGAGAAACATCTATTTGATGTTCTATTCACATCAGATGCTTGATGATTGTGCTGGTAAAGACCTTGCTACTATTCGGATATAGATTTCTGGAAATATCGTCATAAAATCGAGGACCTATCCTAGTTCATTTCGAGTGAACATAACTGAACTCTGAGATCAAGGAAGCGACATATTATTGCAGCTTTGTCGATGATACTTTCATTGTTTGTGATAACATGAATGATGCATCAAAGTTGTTCGACACCTTCAATCAAGCTCATCCAAATAATAATTTTACAGTGGAATACGAAAGTGAGGAAATATCCAATTTTTTGGACCTAAGTATAAGACAAAAAACTATCCACAGGAAAGACACGTGGATTGGTCAGTGCCTTGACTATAGTAGTTTCTGTCCTGTCAGGTACAACCGTGGTTTAGTCGGAACGCTATTCACTAAAATAAAAATGCTCTGTTCTAAATAAGAAGAATTCGGGATAATTGAGAAAGCTCTTATAAAGAATTCATATCTGAAGAAATTTATCGTGAAGCATAGAAAAAACATATTGAGAGACCCAAGCATCCAACTGTTGAGATGATGCCTATTTTCCTTCGCCCAGCATTCAAAGGTTATAAGACATCTAAAATAATAGACAGAAAAATAAAAGCTTCACTGAGAAGGAGCCTCCCTGCTGCCAGAGTGATCTCAATTTACAATACATCATGCTTAATAATACAGTGGAAAGTAGACACGCAGACCCTTCTCATGTCATCAACTGCGTATATCAACTCACCTTGGCTTGTAGAAGCAAGTACATAGGATGGACTGAAAGAAGAACGTCTACTCAATTTAATGACCGTATTCTCAGAAATCTATGTCTCAATTTTAGCAAGGTCATTACCAGCGTTGCAACTAAACTAGAACAGCCAACAGGAAAGTCTACACAATCAATGACACAACAATCGAAGGAAACAACCAGTCACAGACCACAACGTCAGAGCAAGCTACTTAATCACTCACGAAGAGATATCGACAGCTCACTTCATACTGAAGTTATTGCTGATGATGTCGATGTCTAGAATAAGGACGATGAAAGTTTCACGATTAAACAACCCAGCTCAGAGAATACAATATAACCAAGACCATCCACCTGAGCTACAAATATTCTCCATCACTATTAATCTTGTGTTTCCCTACCTTGTTCACTACCTTGTTATTAATTCTGGATTTCAAGCATTTCATGCTAACATTACTATCACTAATACTTCATTACAATTGTAGACTCTTCGCAGTTGATGAAACATCATGAAACAAAATGAACACATTTTATTCTACAAACATCTTTGCCCTTGCATTTTCCAAATTTGTCAAGGGAACTACGTATGTGACGTTTCTGAAAATAACACAATTTTCTTGAAAAGTTCTACATTAATCTGCATAGTTATCCATCAGTTTTAATCTAGACTGAATCTTATTTTATGCGAAATTTAAGTGTTTCCAATCTACCTCCGTGTTGAACTTCTTAATTCCCCACTCCATCCCATCACCAAATCACTTACATATCATGAAGTAGGTAAGATGTTGCCTAAAAGTGAGTAGTGTCTAATATCTAGGATTAAACAGACAGATAGATAGGCAAAATCAACGTAGGGCCTCGCATACAAATGGATCCCTTCAGGTTATCACACTAAACGTTAGTGTATACATAACAAGTGGATAGGAAAAGTTGTTTTGATACTTATAATTCCTATCGCTCAACAAATATGCAGAAGGAAGTGGAGATGGATTGGGCATACACTGAGAAAACCATTCGGAGACGTCACGCGCCACGCCAGGCTGTCGAGTGGAAGCCAAATGGGAAACGGTGAGTTGGGCGTCTGAGCCGAGCGTGACATGGAGGAGGTGGTGTGTGAGGAAGAAATGAGAGCTTGTGGGCAGTCGTGTAGCTAGGTTCAGAAGATTGCAGAGAACGGAGTGCACTGGAGACGCGTTACTGAATCCCTATGTTCCACTAGGAACCCAAGAGACAAATAAAAATAAAATAATAATAATTCTCGGTTGGTATAAAGAACTGAATCGCCCAACCTCTGGTGGTGAATGAGCTGTCATACGAATGCCTCGATACTACCGGATATTCATGATATCAAAGTACACAAAGGTGTATGAGAGGAGAAGAAATTTGAAAATGAAGGTTAGTTAAAACATTCAAGCTTTAGAAGATGTTAGGCAGTGAATACTTATCCACCATTGTGATTGATTTTCAGTCATGTCGCCGAGTTCTCAACTATCGATTCTTATTGTTTCGGGAGTTTTAGCTGTATACACTCCACCTTTCCATATGGCTCAGCTCAACAATCAAGGACTTCATCGACTGGTGCCACATCTTCATATGCCCACCCTTACCCCTCTCCCAATTTTATCCAACTCCCTGTAGCATGATACATCAAAGTAAGTTGTGACTTAAGGTGACATGAGCAATACATGTTCAAGTAGTGTCTGTCATTGAAGGTTCATAACCTCCCATTCCTTACCTAGTACCTTTCACCTTAACTCGACATTACTTCAGTAATGCTAAAAAGACGCCTGTAACCACTTCATATGTTTTGCTTTTAAAGACCATTTCTAACGATCGTAAAACAGGATAGAATGGACTGTGGCGTAGTATACTTGTCGTCTGATAGATAGTTGGATATCTCGAAGGTGGATCCCAAAGATTACTCACGTTGGCTAATACCAAACGAAACCTCTATATCTGATCTAAGATTTTGTCAGCAACCAGTTTGTGTGAACCAATGCATCTTCCCAAGTAAGTGGGTTGTCCAATGCATTCAACCGTTTCACTTCCTATCCTTAAACAAGAAGTGATTGGAGATTGGTCCTACAGCATCATATTATATTTGTGAGTAGAAAAGAAATACCAAACACTTTCTCACTGTCTTCACATTAAATATATACACTCAACTATGTGAAATGTATCATTGACTGCAATCATTTTCTAGTTGTGAATTCCTCAACCGCGTCTACCTACAAATTCCAAGAAATATTAGGTCTCACAGTTAGCATGTTGACATTCAACCGTCTATACTTTCTTCGATCAATTTTCGATTCAATAGTAACACTTTTCCAAACTGATTAACTTCATATATCTTAACTTTTGATTTGAACTTCAAGAAATCCATCTCAAAACAAGCTAATGATAAGTGTATTTGAAAGCCTTTTTCATTCTAGTTTATAGGAAGATTTTTAGAATCCATCTGTAGAGGAGAAAAGCAAGACAGGCGTTCATTAGCCTGAAACCAGTGTGGAGATCTTCTGCACTCAGCATCTGGAACAAGATACGGATTTTCAACACCAACGTCAAGTCAGTGCTCTTGTATGGCTCAGAGACTTGGCGCGTCACGAAAGGGATTTCCAATAAACTACAGACATTCATCAACAACTGCTTACGCTCGCTGCTGAAGATCAGATGGCCAGAAAAAATAAGCAACAAGGAACTCTGGGAACGAACCAACCAAGAACCTATCACGCAACAAATATGCAGGAAGAAGTGGAGATGGATTGGGCATGCACTGAGAAGGCCGACTGAGGACATCACGCGTCAGGCCAGTTGCTCGAGTGGAATCCCCATGGGAAGCGACGAGTTGGACGTCCGAGGGTGACATGGAGGAGGTCATGCGAGGAGGAAATGCGAGCTTCTGGGCTGTCGTGGAACCAGGTTCAAAAGATCTCAGAGAACAGAGGTCACTGGAGGCGTGCTACTGAAGCCCTATGTTCCACTAGGAACCCAAGGGACTAATAATAATAATAATAATCTGTAGAGGAGAATATATTGTCATTTATCTATTGTTTATCCTTTATATAACATAAATATCTGTTAATCCGTTAATCTTTGTATAATTTGAACAATTTGTTTTTAGGTTTTGAATGGTCCATCAGTTTCAATATGGCTTAAAGCAAATATTATAAAACCAATGCTTAAATCTCATATAAATAATATTGATTTTGGTGAAGTTCAACGTGGTGAAGCACGTTTGATCACTGTACAATTATATAATCCATCACCTGTATCAATAAAATGGAATCAATCAATTACTGAATTACAAACTCATAAAAATATTATGGATACAGTTTATCCAATTCGAATTTGTTATAAATCACGGCAAAATAGACTCAAAGAGAAACAATTACGAATATTTGAAGTAGTACCTAACAGAGGAATTCTACAACCTAATGAGAAGACTAATATCCAGGTAATAACAGTTTGGTTATATTCTATATATGAACTTTATTTACCATATTATTTATTATTTATTTGTCCCTTGGATTCCTAGTGGAACATACGACTTCAGTAGCACGCCTCCATTGAATTCTCTTCTCTGCAGTCTTTTCTTCTAACCTGACTCCACGTCTGCCAACAACCTTTCATTTCTTCCCAACACACCATCTTCTCTTTGTCGCCCTCTGCTCATGTGTCGCGTGATGTCCCCAGTTGGCCTTCTCAGTGTATGCCCAATCCATCTCCACTTCCTTCTGCATATTTGTTGAGCGATAGGTTGTTGGTTGGTTCGTTGCGATGCTAGAGCGAATTCCTTCTTGTTTAATCTTTCTGGCCATATGATCTCCAGTATCAAGCGTAGACAGTTGTTGATGAATGTCTGTAGTTTGTTCGAAATGCTTTTCATAACGCGCCAAGTTTCTCAACCATCTCATAGAAGCACTGACCTAACTGAATCGGTGTTGAAAATCCGGATGTTGTTCACGCTTTACGCTGAGTGGGGTGCAGTGGATCTCCATACTGATTTCAGACTGAAGAAGGCCTGTCTTGCTGTCTTTTTGATCCTGGCTTTGACGTCATCGTGTGTACCACCGCTGCCTGTAGTTGAAATGATGCTCTCTAAGTGGGTGGGTTGGTGAATGAGACTTCCATTAGGTTTCTCTCGTTGATAATAACTGGTGCATTTTGTTGTTTGGGTATCTTCATCACCTCGTTCTCCTCTACATCCACCTGAAGGAAGTCCCGTCTTCCTTCTCTGCCTCTTCTGTCAACTTGTTAGTTTTCGCCTGTAGATCTTCGAGTTTGTGCGGAAAGACATTGGACGTAAATCATCTTTGGCGAAATCCAAATCTTCTAGGATCTTTTCCCCGGTCTAGCGTATTCCGCTCTTCTCGCTCCTCATGGTTTGTTGCATGACTTAGTCCACCACAATCAGGAAGATCATCCGTGATAGCAGATGGGAGCCTTGTCTTACTCTTGTCTTCACTCCACTTCAAAGGCATCACTGAGCTGAGCTTTCCACTGTCAGTCACTTGGCATGTGGCGTCTTCATATAGCTGTTGAATGAGGTTGATAAAGATTTGTGGCACTAAAGCCATAGTGTTGAAGCAACTGCCAAATTACTTCTCTGTCGACGCTGTCAAAGGCCTTTTCGTAGTGGATGAAGCTGAGGTAGAGATCTCGTTGACTGACATTCCATACTTTGTCCTATCATGATGCGTAACGTAGCGTTGCAATTTGGTCCGCACATGATTTGCACTTCCTGAAGCCACCCAGCCTGTTCCCGTCATAACTGTGAATCCAGAGTACCCCTTAGTTTCTCAAAAATGATACGGCATAATATTTTGCTTGCTTTGGGTGGACAGGATCATGACTCCGCACCAGTTCGTGTTTTTGCAAAGACTTAGGTCTCCCTTCTTTGGAAGTTTGACAGTATAGCCCTTCCTTCAATCAATGGGAAGCTATGTAAAAGGAAATAGTCAAGACAAACTGATATGTCTTTTGTGACATGATAAACGTTATTTACTCATAAAAATATTCTATACTTAAATCTTCATAAAATGTGCCATTATTCTCATAATGTCAATATCATCTTTTATTCTATTTATGGTGTACAGATTAAATTTACACCAATTGAAGAGAAACGTTATGAAACAAAAATTCTATTGAATATTGAAAATAGTGATACAGTATTAAAAATTCAATGTCATGGTAAAGGTTTAGAACCTCAATTAATATTTGATCGTAGTCTATTACAATTTTCACCAACTTTACCATTTTCACCAACTGGAAGCGAAGAAATTGTCACCGTAACAAATCCTTGTGATTATCCAATAGAATTTTATTCAATTGAATTAGATAAACAATTTGCACAGGTAATTTTTTTATTGAAATGGAATTTTTTATTTGTTGAGTTATTGTATCGAAAAAGATGACAACTGCATACTGTGACCTATTAGTAATGATGGAATCGAGGAATTTATTCGATCGGTTTCCTACTCGTTGGTACTCATTAGCAAGGCATATCCGCAACCTTAAGAGAACTGATAATCTTACAGAGATTCAAACCTGCATAACTTATTGTTGACATCAGAAGCGTCATCACTAAGCTGTTTAGGACACAACTGAATCCCTGAAGGACTTCATTAAATAGCTAGCAAACTCGAAGATCTGCAGGCAAAAACTAACAAGTTGACACAAGAGGCGAGGAGGCGAAGACGGGACTTCAAGTGAATGTAAAGAAAACATAGGTGATGATGATATCCAACCAACGTCACCAACAATAACAAGCTCCAATCACCATCAATGGGAGAAACTTGAAGGAAGTAGCCTCTTTCACCCACCCTCCTTGGCAGCATCCTTTCAACTACTGGAGGAGGCACAGACGAGGAAGTCAAAGCAGCCAGGATAAGAAAAGGAAGTCATAGCAGCCAGGATCAGAAAAGCAAGACAAGCTATCATTAAACTGAAACCAGTGTGGAGATCTTCTGCACTCAGCATAAAGCGTGAAAAAAATCCGGATTTTCAACACCAATGTCAAGTCAGTGCTGCTATATGGTTCAGAGACGAGAAGCATTTCCAACAAACTACAGACATTCATCAACAACTGCCTACACTCATTCGATACTAAAGATGAGATGGCCAGAAAGAATAAGCAACAAGGAACTCGCTGTGGCTGGCTGGCAACGAACCAACCAACAACCTATCACTCAACCAACATGCAGAAGGAAGTGGAGATGGATTGCCTTCAGTAGCACGCCTCCATTCCACCCTGTTCTCTGCAGTCTTTTGAACCTGGCCCCACGACAGCCCACAAGCTCTCATTTCTTCCTCACACACCACCTCCTCCACGTCACGCTCGGCTCAGACGCCCAACTCACCGTTTCCCATTTGGCTTCCACTCGACAGCCGTGACGTGGCGCGTGACGTCTCCGAATGGTCTTCTCAGTGCATGCCCAATCCATCTCCACTTCCTTCTGCATGTTGGTTGAGTGATAGGTTGTTGGTTGGTTCGTTGCCAGCCAGCCACAGCGAGTTCCTTGTTGCTTATTCTTTCTGGCCATCTCATCTTTAGTATCGAATGAGTGTAGGCAGTTGTTGATGAATGTCTGTAGTTTGTTGGAAATGCTTCTCGTCTCTGAACCATATAGCAGCACTGACTTGACATTGGTGTTGAAAATCCGGATTTTTTTCACGCTTTATGCTGAGTGCAGAAGATCTCCACACTGGTTTCAGTTTAATGAAAGCTTGTCTTGCTTTTCTGATCCTGGCTGCTTTGACTTCCTCATCTGTGCCTCCTGCAGTAGTTGAAAGGATGCTGCCAAGGAAGGTGGGTGAAAGAGGCTACTTTCTTTAAGTTTCTCCCATTGATGGTGATTGGAGCTTGTTATTGTTGTTGTTGGATGGGTGTCTTTCGTTCAGTTAGTATTATTTAAAGTTGTCAGTATTATATCAGTGTGCATGGTTTAAATCATATTCACTGCTATACCGATTAAGGAAATGAATTTTTCACTAATTCACTACTGATAGTAGTATGAAGGTGTAATCATAACGCCAATACAGCAATTTTAGGGTTATTTAGTCAACTGTGTTAGGCTATAATCACTTCCATATGATGATTAATAGATTTTCAATCAAATATGTCTTTGAATATTGACTTAAGCATAAAGAGAACACCGATTTATCAGCGTTTAGATAAGGCACCGGAGTATAAACAGTTAAGATAAATTAGGCGATGAAGATTCAAGCTCATTGAATGAGATAACTGGGAATTATACCATACGTAGTAAAATCAAGGCAATTATTACCTATCCAGTTCGAGCCCAGGAGACGCTAAGAAATGGTTCATTTTTATAGCCAACATCAACGACTTATTATGTATTTATTTAATCTGAGGCTTGATTAGAATTTAAAATGTCTTGTTACTCTGATCTTGATGACCAGTAGATGAATCTAGGACATGCGTTTCGACCCATTTGGGACTCGTCGGGGTCGAGTAATGTTCTTCTCATTGAGGCTCGAACCCAGCACTCTTCGCTTCAGACACCAGAGTGTTACCCACGAAGCCACAAGGGACGCAATAGCTATCTCTTATGCAACAGGTACCAGTTGTTGTTATGATACTTTTAATTTGCTTTTAAATCGGTCGACCTCTGTTGGTAGATGGGCTCCTATGCGGATGCCTTGATACCGACAAATATTCATGATGTTACCCTTCCGTTTTGACCGCTATCATATACAATTAAGTTATTCTAAAAAAATTTTATCCCCCCCCTGATTTTCTGTTTTTTGTTGCTATACATCCCGACACCACAAATGAAAAACTGTTTTCGACGTATAGGAGTTAATAGCAATGAATTCTGAGCTAATTATCTGCTAGATTTCATAACTGTACTCAACCTTTCCTAGAATCTGCAAGCTGTCCTCAGCTATTCATATTTTTGATGGGGATATATGGAAATTAATGTAAATTAAAGCAGTTTTCATCTTGGAGTTATATGAGTTAAAGGGCTTCTTAAAATCACAGAGCATTACATAATAGTTTCGCCTACCTTTGATAGTCTTTAAGAGTGCATACACATGACTATGAGGGGAATCGAGCCTAAGATTGTTGAGTTGTGTAACCTAGCGCGTTCTCATTCATTGAACAGTCCATGTTTTCCTACTTTTGTTAATTCTAAAAAAAATATGCGTACCAAAGATATTATATCCATTTAAATTCTTGGAGGTGATTATCAGTAGTTTTGAACGTTGAGACAAGTATTATTTACTCGTATTGTAAAGATGATGTTCGATTTTGGATAGCAGTAAAACTTTAAATTATTGTCCAAGAGTTCTATCAATGGTGATAAAAGACTCAGCAATTAATTCATTTTCAGTTTCAGTTTAATTTCTTGTATTTAAAATGATATTCTGTTGGGATCATTTCTCATGAGAACTGACTTGCAACCTTTCCGAACTTGAGTGATGGTGGTACTCAGATAACAAAAGACAAGTAAATTGCCACTAACAGAAACTAAATAACAAAGTACTGTTGTATACCTTATGAAATAGACAAAACCTTTGTTTTGATACTAATAATGGATAGTATTTAGTATTGGAAAGCATAGTACGGGTTTTGTCCGACACGGGACTTATCAGCTAGATGTACCTGCTTCCCAGTGCGGAATGATTTTGTTCCCACCAGGACTCGGACCCAGGAGTGATCGCTTCAAACGTCAAAGCGTTATCCACTACACCACCTACCCACAATAGCCACTGCTAGCCATGATCCATCATTAATATAATTAGAAGGCAGGCAATATTAAGGCATCCACAAAGGAGCCCATATACCAATAGAGACCGATCAATTCGGTCCAATCAGCGATGGTATGATATAAAAAAAATTATACCAGATATTTAGTATGTTGTAATAAGTGGTCAATAGCAGCATCAACTAGGGAACTATTTCTTCCTCAATGAGTTTACATTCCATTATGAAGCCATCATGATAGTTAATAGTATTGACTGTGGCCCCAAACACATAGAAATTACGACAAAATAAAGTAATTAGGGTGAAATAAAACTCTGGGTTGAACTAAACTAGTTTTACTTGTACTTTAATAACGTAAACAGAAGTTGTAACTAGGCGTAATGAGTATCTTTAAATGGATATAAAGTAAAATAGATAATGAAGACATTTTATTCACTTTCATCTCTTGAGAACGTTCGAATCTATTCTAGTGGTTTTATATAACGAAATCGTTTGAATGAAAGTTCCTTAGATTGATTGTACAGACAAATAGGAAAGTAACAAGATTCCTCTTCTTTAAATTGACCGCAAAAATGAATGTAAATTGTGTTAGCTGGATGAAAGCAATCGGCAGGAAGTCCTGAACGATCTAGATTTCTTGCTTGTTGACACTTGTCAGCAAGATGTATCTGCAAGCTCAATAGACATGATGTCCCGTCCTCGTAACCTAATGTTTTAGTTAGCGACGTTACCACTGAGCTATTCAGGCCACGACTGATTTCTTATAGGACTGGATTAGATACGTTGATCGGTCATAGGAGGGAAACCAACTTCATGTTGGATTTAGGGAGTTTGTGAAGATTTAGAGATTTTTTCAAGTTGGTATTCATCATGGACTGAGACCAGTTGGCGAAACATTAAAAACCTGGTAGCACTGGAAAGCTGTTTCGTCGTAAAACGGGACTCTTCAACAGTGTGCACCAACGACCTTCAGGTTCCATGGCCAGTACGTTACCACTGAGCCACAAAGTCGGAAGTCAAGGGGCCACATTTCCTACTTCTGTCAGTTCACAGTATAGCACGACCACCACCATCATGACAGAAGTGGGAAATATGGATCACTGCATTCCAAACCAGTGGTTCAGTGGTAACGTACTGGCCATGGAACCTGAAGGTCGTGGGTGTGTACTGCTGAGGAGTCCCAAACTAGAACGAAACAGCTGTTCAGTGCTTCCAGGTCTCCAGTGTTCCTCCAACTGATCTCAGTTCATGATGAATACCAATTTGGAGAACAATCTAATGTTATCTAGTCTTCGGCACTGATCAATTTCTACCCATCACCTAACAATGTGGCAACTAGACTAGGCAGCTAGCTCAACATCGTGGTGCACTTTGATACATGTTAGATGAATGGATGGACAAATGAATGAATGTAGATTATATTTAAACGATTCCTTAATAATACCTTTTCAATAAAATTATAAAGTTAATTAAAACGTATTCTTATTAAGGAGGATGAAATACTTCGATCACTGGATGGTTATGATGAATACGGAAGTTTATTATTACCTCCACGTAAACCAGGTGATCCTTTACCATCAGAATTAATTACATACTATGAAGAACAAATGAAAATGTCACATTCCAAGTTGTCTGAAGAATCTGAAGAGAATATTGAAGAGAAAAATGTCAAAGAATTGAAAGTAAATATTACAAATGTTAACTTTTTCACATAAACCTTTCTTTTCTTTTCATAGCTACTGAATATATATACATATCATCTTAGGTATTTGAAGATTCTCAACAATAATAGTCTTTTCAATAACTTCTCATCAAATTCTACAATTGATGTAAAATCATATTCATTAACATAATAACAGCCAAATTTGCAGTGAATATGCTTTGGAATGAATATGAAATTATAATTATAATCATATTGATTATGTTAGTAGGTAATAGTGTTACATATATATTAGTTGGGATGATAAGTCAAGTGAAAAATATAAGACACACCATTAGACACGTTCATCTTAGGATACAAGGAACATCTACAAGCTTGATTTGCTAAGGGTAAGATCAAATTCATAACAAGTTCTATGCTAGTATATCAAATAGACGCTAGAACAAATTTTTACTGTGATTCACTGAGTTCCAAAGTCTCTGCCATCTACCATTCGTTTATGCATTCAGAAGCTGTAGGCAACTTTAATGGCCACTCTAACAACTACAAAAAATAACCAATCAGGTTGGATTATTTTGTTTGAGAAGACCATTTTTCATAGAATAGAGAAACGTGATTGGTTGATTCATCAGTTGCTTGGATGGCGTTAAAAGTCACTTGTAGGTACGACATCGAATAAGTCTTAATTACGTACTCGAAAGGGACACGTTCAAGTCTTACTCTCTTTAAATAGTGGAATACACCCATTTGATAATAGTAAAAGATAAGAGGTGGTTACAGTAGAGAAAGTTTTTTTTGACGAAGTCATTTACCAACCTGTACATTTATGAATATATGTTACAGTGAGCAGAACGTTCCAGAATTAGTTCCGCTGAATTTAGCAAAATATATTCAGTATCTAAAGGAAGTTAATTAGCACACATTCGGGTTTAAAATAGAGAAACATACAAGGGATTATGAAATTAAATGAAATTATGTAGTACAGGATAAATCTATGACGGAGTAGGAAACTAAACAAGGCAAACATAAAGATTAAGAGTACCTTTTTTGGAAGCATAACACTGGTTTGAAATTCTAGATGTCTAGTGCTTCAGCTCGAGACAAGTGCCTCGATATTACTTCTTTCGAGTGGTCTGATCGAACCTTATAAAGGGTTCTGAATGACTTCTTAGAAAAAGCTAAGTGGCCTGCGTTCATACGGTGTTCTGTTATTAAACTGAGGATAGATTTCTGTTCTCGCTTTGCTGACCAGTCTGGGTAGTGTTCAGGGGCACGTTTTACAAGCGGACCCATGGTACAGTCTATGTACTCAGCTCCACAAGATCAAGTAAACTGGTATTCACACATTGATATGGCACACTGAATTGGCTTATCTTCCACATATTGACTGAAAGGTTTCTCGCAGAAGAAAATATTTCGAAGGTTGGATCTTGGATTCAAAAATGATATTGCTGTAGACATCCTCAAGAAACGACTATCGAAATCCTTATATAGAGCATACTTCACTGCCAACTTTCAAACTATTTTCTCCTACGAGAAACCTTTTGGTCAGTGTGTGTAAGACAAGCCGATTCAGTGGGCCACATCAATGTGTGTATACCAGTTTACTTGCTCTTATCGAGCTGAGTACATCGACCGTTCCATGGGTCTGCTTGTAAAACGTTCCCCCAAACACTATCCAGACTGGCTGGCAAAGAGAGAACAAATGTACTTAACATGTAAATAGTTTGTATAAATTGAAGTTCAAATTGTTTTAGGTTGTCAGCAGCTGATGAGAAACCACGAAACAAAACAGATCTATACTATTCTGCTAGAGCTCTCGCTTTATTTAAATTTTTGAAGCAAATGAATTGAATGAAACTGTACTATTACCTTTCCTTCCCGATACTGTATACAGGCACTATTTTGTAATCACCAATCGATTGATACAGCTTACGCTCGACCTTATCACCTCAGTTGATATACATTTATAAGTTACACTATCTAAATATTTCAAGAATGTATTTCAACTATAATTTCATATTGATTCTAAAATACGAAAGCAACAATTTTGGCTATTATAGTTTCAACAAATTTGATTTTATCAGAACTATAGAACAGAGTATAGAATAACAATCAACTCAACTCTACCTCAACTTTATCGACTTTGAAAAGGCCTTCGACAGCGTCTACCAAGAAGTAATTTGGCAGTTGCTTCAACACTACGGCTTTAGTGCCACAAATCTTTATCAACCTCATTTAACAGTTATATGACGGCTGTACATGCCAAGTGATCCACAATGGGAAGCTCAGTGACGCCTTTGAAGTGAAGTGAATACAGGAGTAAGACAAGACTGTCTACTATCACGGATGATCTTCCTGATTGTGGTGGACTGGATCATGCAGTAAACTGTAAGGAGCAAGAAGATCGGCGTACGCTGTTTGACCGATGAGAAGACCCTAGAATATTTGGATTTCACCGGTGATGATTTATGTCTAATGTCACACAAACTCGAAGATGTACATACAAAACTAATAAGTTGACAGAAGAGGCAGAGGAGGAAGACGGGACTTCCTTCAGGTGAATGTAAAGAAGACGGAGGTGATGAAGATACCCAACCAACAACAACATCAACAACAGGAGGAAGTAATCAGCATTATTGGGAGAAATCTTAAAGAAGTAGTCTCTTTCACCCACATGCCCATCTAGGCAGCATCGTTTCAACTACAGACGGCACACATGATGATGTCAAAGCCAGGACCGGAAAAGCAAGATAGGCTTTCATTGACTTAAAATAAGTGTGGACATCTACTGCACTCCACTCAGCATTAAGTGTGAACAACATCCGGATTTTCAACACCAATTCAGTCAAGTGAGTGCTGCCATATGGTTGAGAAATTCAACGCGTCACGAAAAGCATTTCAAACAAACTACAGACATTCATCAACAGCTGCCGCCTACGCTGACTCGACATTGAAGATCGGATGGCCAAAGTAATAAGAATAAGCAACAAGAAACTTTGGAAACGAAGCAACTAAGAACCCGTCGCCCAAAAAATATACAGAAGAAATTTCAGATGGATTGGATTGGACATACACTGAGAAAACGATACGGAGACGTTACACGCCAGGCCCTCGAGTGGAACCCAGAGGGGAAACGACGAGTTTGGCGTACAAGGTTGACATGCAGGTGATCATATGAGGAAGAAATAAAAGCTTGTGGGCAGTCTTGGTGTCAGGTCAAAAAGACTGCAGAGAACAGAGTGCAATGGAGGCATGCTACTGAAGTGGTATGTTACACCAGGAACCCAAGGGAAAAATAAAAGTAGAAGCTGAAAAGAATATTCTTGATTCATATTTCACCTTTACTATGTTTGTATTGAAAGTAGTAGTAGGGCTTTTGTGGATATACATGAGGAGGTGAAAGCTTAGTTAAACACTGAACAAATAAATACTATCTATATTGTGAATAAGGCTTTCAATACGTATTAGTCACTTTATCTCAATTATTTGTTCCTTTGAGTACTGGGGATTCTGTGGTATATAAAGCCAATAATCCTGTAACGATTTCAGCCATATCCTCGATATGTTATTAACTCTCTCTCAGAAGGTCATAATGATCATTTACTCAGCTCTGACTAGGCTTTTTACACTTGTTTTTCAGGTAAACTATAATAACGAATTAAATAAACGAGGTGTTATAACTATTTATTGATATATACTTGTAATTCTTCGTGGTTTTTTTGGATTGAATTACTCCACCATTGTTGGTATATGGGCTTCTATGTAGATGCCTCAATATTGCGTGAATGTCTACTATGGTAATTTAGTTGGTTGTGGCTATCAGAGGAATCCTGGACTCTCGTTTCGCCCATTTGGAACCCGTCAGTTGGATACACCTACAACCAAGTGCAGAGTGATGTTGTTCCCATTGAGACTTGAATCTCGTACCCAGTGCTTCAAATGCCAAGGTGTTATCCATTATGCCACGGAGGAACGATAGCGTCCTGGATTCTTCTGCTAGCCACAACCAATCAAATTATCATAATTAACATTCAAGCAGTATCGAGGCATCCTCAGAGAAGCCCATATGCCAATAGAGGTCGAACAATTCGATCCAATAAAACAAAGAAAAATCACAAGTATATATCGATGAATAGTAATAACTGCTATTAGTTGTACAAGAAGTGGCTATCATTCCTCCGTGGCATAGGGGATAACGCTTTGGCGTTTGAAGTGATGGGTAAGAGATTCGAGTCTTAGTGGGAACAACAACATTCACTGGTGTAGAAGGTACATCCAGCTGCTGAGGTGTTACAATGCCTAACTGCTTGCATTTTGGCTTAACTAGTCGACCCGTAACAAATGACAATATCAGTGAAACGAATAATTTACCTTTTAGAAAGAAAATATCTATTCAATGAAATTCAGGCTGTCATTCATCACAGACTCTTATCATTTGGATAACTCATTATTTTACCATTATTATTTGTCCCTTGGATTCCTAGTGGAACATAGGGCTTCAGTAGCACGTCGCTATTTCACTGTCAACTCCCTGTAGTGTTTTTAACTTAGCTCCATGACTGCCCAGAAGCTTTTATTTCGTCCTCATACGATCTCCTCCATGTCACTCTTGGATGCACAACTCCTCACTCCTCTTTTGGGTTCCACTTGAGGGCCTTACCTGGCGCATGGTGTCCATAAACCGTCTTCTCACTGCATGTCCAATCCAATCCATCTCCACTTTTTTCTGGATATTTATTGGCCGATAGCCTCTTGGTTGGTTAGTTCGTCGCTAGACCAGAGTGAGTTCCTTCTTGTTTATTATTTCTGGTTATCTGATCTTCAGTAACGAGCCAGCGTAAGCGGCAGTTATTGATGAATGTCTGTAGTTTGTTGGAAATCCTCTACGTAACGCCCCAAGTCTCTTAACCACCACATTGAAGCACTGACTTGACTGACATTAGTGTTGAGAATTCGGATCTCGTTCACGCTTTATGCTGACTGCGGTAGATCTCCATACTGATTTCAGATTAATGAAGGCTTGTCTTACTGTATTTCCGATCCTGGTTTTGATGTCCTCATCTGTGCCACCGCCTTTAGTTGGGACGATGCTGTCAAGGTAGGTGTAGGTGGAAGAGGCTACTTCCTTTAAGTTTCTACCCTCGATGGTGATTGGTGCCTCTTGTTGTTGTTGGTTGGGTATCTTCGTCACGTCTGTCTTCTCACTCCACGTTCACCTGAAGGAAGTCCCGTTTTAGCTGCCTCTTTTGTCAACTTGTTAGCTTCTACCTGTAGATCTTCGAGTTTTGTGCTACATTAGACATAAATCACCATCATTGGTGAAATCCAAATCTTCTAGGGTCTTTTCACCGACCAAACAGCGTATCGCCATCTTCTTGCTCCTCACGTTTTTTTTTTGCATAATCCAGTCGACCACAATCAGTAAGATCATTGGTGGGCTAAGATAAACACTAATTTACACATATTTAGGTTGAAAATTCGTCTAGCATTTAAGGAAGATGAGATATGAGAAAGAATAAAAAATACTTTGGAAAAAATTTCTCATATTTTAGTCTGTTATCAGTTTAGAATTATACCTTCTAACTTCGTCAATTTAAAGTAGTTAAACAATCTTCTGACGTTATATCCAACTATATTCACCAATTCACTTGTACTTATTGAAGTAGTTGTTACATAGAAAGGATTCAGATAAGGACATGTACTTCATTTTGATAAGCATGTTCTAAGAGTGATACAGTATTATTCACATGATGACCGTGCTTCAAGCATAAATTATCATTATTATTATATTATTATCAGTCCCTTGGGTTCCTAGTGGAACATAGGGCTTCAGTAGCACGCCTCCGCTCCACTCTGTTCTCTGAGATCTTTTCAACCTGGTCCCACGACAGCCCACAACCTCTCATTTCCTCCTCGCACACACCATCTCCTCCATATCACCCTCACCTCGGACACCCAACTCGTCGCTTCCCATGGGGATTCCACTCGAGCAACTGGCCTGACGCGTGATGTCCTCAGTCGGCCTTCTCAGTGCATGGCCAATCCATCTCCACTTCCTCCTGCATATTTGTTGAGTGATAGGTTCTTGGTTGGTTCGTTCCCAGAGCCCCTTGTTGATTATTCTTTCTGGCAATCCATCTGATCTTTAGTAGCGAGCGTAAGCAGTTGTTGATGAATGTCTGTAGTTTATTGGAAATCCCTTTCGTGAAGCGCCAAGTCTCTGAACCATACAGGAGCACTGACTTGACGTTGGTGTTGAAAATCCGTATCGTGTTCCGCATGCTGAGTGCAGAAGATCTCCACACTGGTTTCAGGCTAATGAACGCCTGTCTTGCTTCTCCGATTCTGACTTTGACGTCCTCGTCCGTCCCGCCTGTAGTTGAAACAGTGCTTCCTAGATAAGTGAAGGAGGTTACTTCCTTTAAGTTTCTCCCGTTCATGGTGACTGGAGTTTGTTGTTGTTGTTGATGGTGGTGGTGCGGTATCTTCATCACTTCTGTCTTCTCTATATTCACCTGAAGTCCCGTCTTCGCTGCCTCTTCTACCAACTTGTTAGTTTTTGCCTGCAGATCTTGAAGTTTATGTGACATCAGGCACAAGTCATTGTTGGCGAAATCCAAGTCTTCTAGGTTCTTTTCCGCAGTCCAGCGTATCCCCCTCTTCTCACAGCTCCCCACTGTTTGCTGCATGATCCAGTCCACCACAATAAGGAATATCATGGGGGATAGTAGGCAACCTTGTTTCACTCCTGTCTTCACTTCAAAAGCATCACTGAGCTTCCCATTGTGAATTACTTGGCTGGCATGTGGCATCTTCATATAGTTGTTGAATGAGGCTGATAAAGGTTTGTGGTATTCCGTAGTATTGAAGCAGTTTCCAAATTACTTCTTGGTCGACGCTGTCAAAGGCCTTCTCAAAGTCGATGAAGTTGAGGTAGAGAGCTGATTGCCATTCTATGCTCTGTTCTATGATGATGCGAATCGTTGATAAATTATCATTGCTCATTATTATATCAATGTAATCACACTCCACTTTCGACACCTGAATCTTATAGTCCTGACACTTCACATTCTTTGTTTCTATTGGTAGTGAAACAATTCATATCTATGGTATAGTTACTGCATCATTCCTATTCCACGTGTTGGGTGTTGGTTGATTGGATACAAAAAGATTCAGTAATCAATCTTTCCTACGTTCATCTATTCTTAGTGACGCCGATCAACCGACCTAGTTTCACCTAAATACTTGACCTTACAGTCATTACATGGAATTTGATGGATTAGATTATTTTGCTGAATTGGTTCTATCGGATCCTTAAGCCAGCCAACAAAGCTCATCTCTGAATGAGGTTGTAGGTTTAAATGCCATTCTAATCCCAGTTCTTTTTGATGTAACTTCCTTATACGGTAACACAATGGAGGCTGTGAACTTCTTTCTGTTCATATTGTCGTTATTATTTGTACTTGTGTTACTGAGAAAAGACAGACTGATTACTGAATCTTTGCTTATCGAATCAACTAACACCCAACATATGTAATAGGAATGATGCAACATCTATACCAGAGATATGGAAAATTCTACTGGCATGGTCACACCACGCCTTGTTTTTTATCTTATTAACTTGAAGTCAGATTTATTTTAACGTTTTCTGAATGTTTATTGGCTTATATGCTTCCTTAGTTTTTGAGATACCCATTTTATCATTTTGACTATCTTATATCGCCGTGGTTTAGCAGATTAGTGTATACACTGGGTGATGATTGGAGGTGAGATGAAGATATGGACCTCCACCGGATTCGAACCAGTGACTACCGAGTTTCCGGCCTGATGCTCTACCAACTGATCTACGAGGTCTCAGCTAGTTTAGTTGGTAAAGGCGTTCTCACCAATGAGCTTGCTTCTCAGCTATATCATTCAGAGTCTCCAAACGCAGGCTTCATTTATCACTTGATTCTAAACTAGGAAGTCTGGATTTTTAATTGTGGCTTAGACCATCAGTTAGAGTCTTCGTGGACCAATGCAAAGGTGTAGTCTAACACCGTTTTACCTTCTTTCTTTCATCTAGGATTAGTTGACTGACTAGACGGTAACTAAACATG
Source organism: Heterobilharzia americana (assembly GCA_944470555.2). Taxonomy (NCBI): domain Eukaryota; kingdom Metazoa; phylum Platyhelminthes; class Trematoda; order Strigeidida; family Schistosomatidae; genus Heterobilharzia; species Heterobilharzia americana. The sequence goes on along the minus strand of OX104130.1, from coordinate 81,830,945 downwards.
CCTTTGATATATTCTCGTCATCTGAGTCAATGAAGCTTTACAAACTCATCAGTTTAATAACTCATTTTTTCTTCAGATTCTACATCGAACTTTTACATTGTAAATGTAATGGTTCCACAATACATGGAGTATATCACGAAGAATACCTGAAGTTTTTACTTGGTTTCATAGTTTGATTGTAGCATACATTGATGTGCTTAGTAGGGTCTCATGAATTTCACCTCTGAAGAAGATGATTTTAACTTCATACAGCCTAATACAACTGCTTCATATTATTAGGTCAACTCTGAGAAAACATCTTTTCTTCATAATATAACTCCTTAACAATCATATTGAACACTTTAATTTACTAAAAGCTGTTAACTGTTTATTCCTATTTTACATGTGTTTATCTTTTCGTTCCAGTTCTCAGAAGTTCCACTATCATCATGGAAGGAAACTAAGAAATCCATAACAAATTATACTTCAACTAGTGAATCAGAACGTAATAAATCTGATAGTCGAAGTACTAGTTCTGATGTATTTTTGGACAATATAAAACGTGAAGATAGTAAAATAATGAATTTGAATATTCACACTAATGGTGAAAAACAAACATTTGATATTACACCTGTTACACTGGCTATATCACGATATTTAGGCATAGATTCAACTCCAGAATCACATAAATCAAGTACACTTGGTATTGTAATCTTTGTCAATGGAGCATTAGCATCTATTCGAAGAAGTAAGTAAACTGAAATAATATTTTGAAGATGAAATCCCTTGATGTATGAAATGATTACTAATGTTTGTATTTAAGTATATTAATATTCCAGAAAAAATCTCTTCTGGTGTGAATTGATGGAACACTGGCCATCACTTTGATTCCTTAAATATTTCATTAAATTTCGTCTGTTTGTTCTTTATCTCTGTTTCTGATTACTTTTGTCAACTTTATTATGGCTATGATGCTTGGCTTCGATGGTATAGTGAATAACGCTCTGACTTTTGAAGCGATGGGTACTGGGTACATTCAGTTGACACCCCCAAATAGGACGAAACGCCTATCCTGGATTCCTTTGTAAGTCATGAACATGAATAGTGTCTTCGCAGCATTGGTTGCCTTTAATGAGATCACCGTATGAGGTAATATTGAGGTCAGGCAAAGAGTACTAGGCAAGACAGGAATGTACGTCGGTCAATAACTTTGTAAACTTGCGTTGACATGTTCTACGAATATGTAGCTACCACCTAGCTCAACGTTCCATACTATGTGAAGCCTAATTCGGTTGAAAGAAAGTTTACAGTGAACAGAATGAGACATGGCTCCAGTCTATGAAGTTACCAACTGTTAGTCTGACCCATGTAGGGACATGCAGACTACTTGAGTGGGATCCTGGAGATGATAGAAATCAGTGATTGAGGACTCTTGGTGACATGGATGAAAATCAGTTACAATGATGCAGATGTATTCATTCTTCTAAAGCTTAAGTATTTGCAATATCCTGTATCTTCTAACTATTTATTGAATTTGGGGTTTGTGGGGATTTAGTCGGTATTTATCATGAACTAACATCAGTTGGCGGAACATCAAAAACCTGTGAGCACTGAACAGCTGCTTTGTCCTACTACCGGACTCTTCAGCAATGTGCATCCATGACCCGTCCCGACAGGGATCGAACCCACAACCTTCAGGTTCCATAGCTGGCACGTTACCATTGAGCCACTGGTTCATATATCCAACTTCTGTTGGTTCACGACCTAGTGCAACCACCATCCAATGTCATCCTTGAGTATTTGTCGTCACAGCCACCACGTTTGCCCCAACGATGACGATTTCTCATTAGAACTTCAGAAATCACCTCTCAAAGCTAGTCATTGGATTCCAACCCAGTGGCTTAATGGTAATATGCTGACCACGGAACATAAAGGTCATGGTTTTGTACTGCTGAGGCGTCCCATACTAGAAAGGAACAATTGTCCAGTTCTTCAGGGTTTCCAGTGTTCCTCCAACTGATACCAGTCCATGATGAATACAAACTTTGAAAACTATTTGTTGTCAAGCACAACATTTTGTACTTTAATTTCCTTCATTTTCTATTCACTTGTCTGATATCACTTCTACACCAAGTTTCACTTGTTACAGTACTTAAAACATAAAGATATCTGTTTCGTAGTATCTTGTACTTGTTATCCTTGTATGGTGATTGAAAAACTGTGCTGAGTAAATATGATACACGGTATGCTTTTTATAAATTTACTCCCTATTTTTGGTGGTCCTGTTCTTATTCATTTGTTGTCCTGGTATAAAGATGCTCTTAAAGTAAATGCCAGCGTTATCAAACAGCATTCTACTACTTTAAGTATATAATCTTCCATCGATAGGTACGTCGAACTACTACTATTTTTCAGTCTTGTCTCCATTACTATCTATCGCTATTTGTGTATATTTTACTGCTAACATCAAGGCTAATCAACATTACTTTCTTATTAATTTTGATATGTTATTATTATTTATCCCTTGGGTTCCTAATGAAACATAGGGCTTCAGTAGCATGTCTCCATTACACTCTCTTCTCTGAAATCTTTTGAACCTGTCACCACGACTACCAACAAGCTCTCATTTCTTCCTTGCACCATCTCCTTCATGTCACCCTCGACTCAGACGCCCAACTCGTTGCTTCCCATCTGGGTTCCACTCGAGTGTTGGCCTGAAGCATGATGTCCCCAGTCGGCCTTCTCAGTGTATGCCTAATCCATTTCCACTTCCTTCCACCGCATATTTGCTCAGCGATACGTTCTTGATTGGTTCGTTAGCAGGCCAGAGTTCCTTGTTGCTTATTCTTTCTGGCAATCTATCTGACCTTCAGTAACGAGCCAGCGTAGGCGGCAGTTATTGATGAATGTCTGTAGTTTGTTGGAAATCCTCTACGTAACGCCCCAAGTCTCTTAACCACCACATTGAAGCACTGACTTGACTGACATTAGTGTTGAGAATTCGGATCTCGTTCACGCTCTATGCTGACTGCGGTAGATCTCCATACTGATTTCAGATTAATGAAGGCTTGTCTTACTGTATTTCCGATCCTGGTTTTGATGTCCTCATCCGCCTTTAGTTGGAACGATGCTGCCAAGGTAGGTGTAGGTGAAAGAGGCTACTTCCTTTAAGTTTCTCTCATTGATGGAGCTTGTTGTTGTTTTTGTTGTTAATTTTGATATATTTTAAACTTTTTTTCTAATTCAACGGAGTAGAATATCCTTAGTGTAGAATATCTCACGCCGGTCATAGATTCCTGAAGTCTACAATAAGTCTTTACCCAGTATCCTTCTCTATGCATGTAGCTTTATCAGAGGAATAACCTCTAGGCATATCATATCGTTTGGAATAGTTTCAAGTCATTTTAGTCTATCAATTAATATTTGTTTCATCTGTTTAATCATTTTCCATGTTTCGTACAACAGTGTTCATTGATTTGTTGATCATTGAATACAATCCAGTTAGTTACCAGAGCAAAGTGATCTGTGACCAGTTCTGTTATCCATTCCTTATATTCTTCTTCTAGTGAATGAATTCTTAATACAAGTTATAACATCTTCATGCTACAGTTTTTCTGTAGACCATAAATATTGAAATTTGTTTGCTCAGTACTTTGTAATCTTAGTTGATTCATTCCATAATGAATAAACTGGTAATCCATATTCGTAATAATAATAATGATAATTCACTTTATTCCAAACAATTTGTGGTACAATTTGGAATTCTCAGCATAATATATATTTCAATAACAACAAAATATAAGTATACACATACTCCTTTGCAGCCTTTCGAATTGTTTTATGATAAAAATTTAAGTAATGTAAAGAATATTAAAAACGAGAAAATTTTGCATTGTAAGTTAAATTATTGAAATGAGATTGTTAACTCTTACAAAGTTGATATGTGAGTTCTGTTCTAACACACTTCTCTCCTTACATAAAATGCGTGCTAAGGTAAGGGGTACAGTCGAATTCTTATACTTAGCTGTAACGAGCATGTAGTCGTCTTATGTAGTTTCTCCTTGTCCTCCCTATGAGGAGATACATGGAGAGAGTTGTAAATGAAGTGGATGCTCACTGTCAGTTAAAATGACTGAAGCTAGTAGCTTCCAGGAATTTATATGTCGGTCAGTTGAGCCAGAGACACACCACTTACCCTGCTGAAGGCCTTCAAAGCCCTAAGCAACATAACTCGGTCCTTTTTAAGAAGACCAGTAAAGATTAATTGGGAACAACAGAGACGAGGAATGGGTAAAATGCAGGAATTAATAAATCGTAAAAGAAGCAGTTGAGTTGTACCAGTAAGCCTCAATTTCTTTATGTAATAAGTCAAACGAATGATTTTTTTACAAGTCAATAAAATATGGGACGACCAACAAAGGTCAGAAGCAAAACCCAACCCAAGATAGTTCATACTCGATTTACTTGCTGCAGAAATACCATTGATGTAGCAGGCGTCATGAGATTTAAGCAGCTAACATAAGTCTTGTTTACGCCTAAGGCTAAAATTAATAGTCTGACATTTAGAGGGGTTTAGTTTGAGACCATTTGAGAGAGACCATTTGCCAACTTCAGACAAGAATTCATTTAATTTCGAGCAATCCAAAGAAAAGGTAGCTGGAATAGAAATCGTCAGGTCGTCAGCATACTTGACAAAATTAGTTTTAACAGAATAAGGCAAATCGTGCAAAAAAAGGAAAACAGAAAAGGAGAAAGTACAGCAACTTGAGGCACACCAGCTTCAGTAAGCAATGAAGTGGAGCGCATCCCTTTATGAATAGTGTACTGTTTCCTTTCAGAAAAATAATAATGCAGCCATTTTGTAACACATGGCTCAGTGTGAGCTATGGCAAGCTTATTTAACAAGAGTGGTCTAGGAACAGAGTCAGAGGCTGATGAGTAATCCAAAAAGGCACAACGAACATACTTAACACTTTTGTCGAGCTTAGAAACAATGTTATGATGCAAGACAGTAGCTGCACCTAAAGTACTCCTCCGATGTTTGTAAGCAAACTGTTTTGGATCTCTGAAGGCCATCAATGAAGGCTCAATCACAAGCAGAAGTAATTTCTCCATTGTCTTCAGAAAAGGGGAAGTTATAGCGATGGGTCGAAAAGTAACATCTGATCCAGAAGATGGCTTAGGCACAGGTACAATTTTTATCCGGACGATACATTGAAGATATCTGTAAGTGGATGACATAAAATATCTGCACATTTTCTAAATATGATACTAGAAACACCACCCTATCAGATTTCTGCCAATTCTAATCACTAATAACGATTCTGATTATTACGTGATGAGAATGGTAGATTGATTAGCGACAATTTGGAAGAAACTTATTACAAATGTTTGAAAAGTTACTATTATTTGTCAGCTAGCCAAATTAGGGTGATCGAAGCTAGATTAACTTCTATGAATTGAATTTGTCCGGCACCAAAATGAGTGAAACGGCTATCCGGTGCAGCTACCTCTCCGTTCTTAAAAATAATGGAGAAGCTAATAATACCTGTGCTTGAGCCCTCATTTAAGGATTCCGGAGACCCTAATCAATTTGCATATAAAGCAGAAGAAGCACTTTGGATGCTACCACTCTCTTATATTACGATATTGCTTATAATCTTGATAAAAATGCCAAGTATGTCGAGTGTGCCTTTTTAGACCACACTTCAGCATTTGATTCTGTGCCAAGACCTCTTTTGTTGGACAAGCTAACTGGGAAAAATACTGAGTCTTGGATAATCAGCTGGCTGCATTCCTATTTTTCTGAAAGGAAACAACATACTGTTTACAGAGGGAAGCGCTTCACCTCATTGCTAACTGTGACTGGTGTTCCTCAGGGTGTCATCCTTTACCCATATCTTTTCTCATTCTTTCTGCATGACTAGCCATCTTCAGCTGGTATTCATTTTATTAAATATCCTGATGACCTAACAGTTTCTGTACCTATCTCGTCTTCAGCAGATTGTCTCTAAATGAGTGATTTCCTATCTACTGATAGATGATGGTCCTCCAAGAATGTTCTTATGCTTAATTCCTCAAAATGTCAGACCATAAACTTTAGTTTAAGACAGGAACATAACTTATGTAAACTGCTTAGTTTTCATGATTCCTGTTGTGTTGATAGTTGCTCATTAGAGAATGTTACAAGTGTGATTTATCTTGGTGAGTGTCTTCCCTCGGACCTTTCCTAGTCTCCCCATATCTCACTAATTTCCAAAAGAATTTTCCGTCTCACTTTCTATAACAGGAAGATGAGAGTATCTGGTACAATTTAGCCTCTCCTCTTGTGTTTTATAAACTCCAACATCTTGCCTGTCCTCCTCTATTGCCCCCTTTTATTTTTTCCTGGGTTGCTGAAAAAAGACTGTGCTGTGAATTGAGTAGAACTTTGGAGATTGTCAACAGAACTAGTGATGTACCCCTAAGTCTCCTAGTTAAAACAGTTGTGGACAAACATATTAATCCATGTAAACATCTGACAGGAGTTATTTTATCACATGACCAAGATCCTCTTCACTCAAAGCTCTCTCTCTACCTGTCGGTCATCTGGAAAAACAAGGAGCAAGTACATACGACTCTATGCACTTACTACAAAATATAAAAACTCTACGATGCCTTATTTGCCTCGTCTCCTGTGTAATGAGGAAAGTACTAGTAGTGAACTAACTAATAATCAACTACTGTTTTGGAAAGCAAACTAACTGAAGATGAGCGTGTTTCCTTTTGCATATTATATGATTGTCTACCTAAATTGACTGCACATTTTCAAGAAAGTTTTAGATAGAATATTCTTATCTTTTCTTCTTGTAATTTCTGCTTATTTTTCTATGCATACATGTACACTGTCTCTATCTAATTGATGCTACATGGTGAAAATTCTGTAGAGTATTTTCGAAATAGCTTTCAGAATAAAGTTATTATTATCATCATTATTACTATTATTATTATTATCATTAGACTACTCTGATCGTGGAGCTGTAGCTTAGTGGTTCATGGAGTGGCTTTCAACTGATCGGTTACGGTTTCCAGCCGCATTTCACCAGCTGAGGTTTGATAGGGACAGTCAGGTAGTATCACTAGCTCTAACACATTAGGTTTGGTTCATCGCCTACTACGTGAATATACATGAAGTGACTGAGTGCGTTTCGTTCCCTTTGATCTGCTTGTTTGATAAAATATACAGATTGGTCCGGGTGATTTCTAACTGCTCACGTTATCCCATGCTTTGATGGATAGGGTTCACTTTCATATCTTGTTACTCAGGAAAGTTTAGCATATCATGAGTCTCTTTATTTGTCTAAGTTAACTTCTACATTATGATGATGTTGTCAGACTCAGTTTGACATTCGATGGGTTTGAATCCTAATGTGTAAACCGACATCTAGACAGCCAGATATTATCATTAACCTTCACACACATACTAGTTATGACTCATGGATGAAATCATGAACGCACAGTAGGTTGCTGAGTTACATGAAAGTTGAGAATAAATCCAAAGTGGATTTATGACAATCAGTCTTAAAGTTCATCTGTTGCCTGAAACAGACTGTAGAAAGTATTATCTATAACTGCTGTTTATAGCAAAGGCGTTATCCACTACACCACCGAGCCACGACAGCCACTTCTTGTGTGACGGATATAGTTTTAGTATGACTGCTTGCATTATCCCATCGTTGATTGGACCGAATCAGTAGGTCTCTATCGACATACGGGCTCATGCGCGAATGCCTCGGTATAACCGGTGTTTTAATTATACGTAGTAATGACGGATAGTGGCTAGCAGTGGGAACAACATCACTCCACATCGGGAGGCAGGCAAACTATAACCATTATTATTGTTATTACTATTATTATTATTACAGATATTGTCAATAAATTAGCTGACAAGTATCAAGCAATAATATTGAATATAAATCAGATAATCATTGAAGCTTTACTAACAAGTTCAACTGAGACTGCTGGTCAAGCAAGACAAATATGCTTAGATGTCGGTGAACAAATTATTCAAGCAAAGTTAGCTGAAAAGCAAAGAGAACAACAAGAACAAGACCAACAACGACAACCACAACACCAACAACAACTGCACTTGTCAGATTCAGAAATAAAATTAGACTCACCTAAAGAATCACATACTGAGATACTGAAAGATGAAACACTTCATGAAGGTAATCAAATAATTTTGATGTAACCTGATATAATCTTACAAACACTTGAATAATAACCTTCAGTCTAAATCCTTCATAGTCTTTGAATTCCTCGGAAATAGAAGATGTAGTGAAGTAACAGAAAGTGTATTGTGACGTGAGACCATGCACGACATATATAGGCCTTACTAGAAGTTGAGAACTTCAGTCGACTGAAATGGCTTGTACATGTACTGCACATACTAAGCTACCACCTACATCGATATGCCTTGCTAGGAGAAGTTGGATTCGGTTAAAAGAGGATTCAGAATGGCCATACCAAGACGTGGTACCAGTCTCTGAGTGTTGGTATGAGCAGTGTGGAAAGATGTAGACTACTTGCTTGGGATCCCCAAGACGATGGCAATCAGTGGCTAAAAGTCAGTCACAATAGTACAAATTTATTCATTCTTTGACGCCTTCTGAGGCTTGAATATTTGCACTAACCTTTACCTGAAAACTGTTTATTCTTTCACAGTACTTTGTTATAATTTTTTTTCTATCCATCTGTTTTTTGTTTACAGCTGTGAGTTGGAGCAACTTCAGCCGATACACCTTTATGTCAGGTTCTAGGTTGATTTTGCCGGGCTGTCAGTTAGTCAGTCAGTCAGAAGGGCATTTTCTATTGACTTAGCCTTTTCAGACAACTTAATGTTTACACCTATGATCACATGTTTGTCGATAATTTGTAAAGGATTTCACCTTCTTTGAAACATTTTAAAAATCATAGTGGACTATACTGTTATGCTAAACAGTCAGTTTGCTTGAAAAAATCTAAATGTTGGAATAACAAAGACATCTTCAGAATAAAATGACATCATTTCATTTTATAGTCTGCCCAATTATCAGCTCCAAACAGTCTACAAATGAAATGAAGTAGTAGCAGTAGTAGTAATAATAATAATAACGACATAACATACTTCTAATACTTAGAAATAGATGGAAATTCGAAATCCAGGAATAATAACAGTAAGGTGGCGAGTGAGTCGAAGAAAAACAAGCTTAATCACCACAGATCTTAGTTAAAATCAGTAGTGATTTATGCACATGTGATGAAATGGAAAACTCTGGAACTGTTGCTGGCAACAAGCAGGCAAGAGTATAAAAGAATGGGTTTTTAAACAGCCAGAGGATTACGTAATCACATGAAGGATCTGGTAGAACGTAAGACTGAGCAAAATGGCAGGAAATTGATCACAACGACCCAGATGTACTTACTCTTTGACATTTTACAAAACCTGAATGTTTTGATCAAACTACATTTTCAAAGTCGTTCTCCTCTTCTACACTTTCGTTTACCTGGATATTAGAACAAGACATATATAAGCGAACAATACAGTTTTCAATGACATCCTTTTCAGGCTTTACTGTAATAGAGATAGCTTAATTTAAATTGGGTGATGATTGAAGGTGAAATGAAAATTTGAACCGCTACCGGATTCGAACCAGCGACCACCGAGTTTCCGGTTCGATGCTCTGCCAATTGAGCTATGATGTCCAACTGATGACCACATTTTTATTTAACTTCAGTTACAAGGTGGGTTTTTGCCTGAATACCATGTGAATTCATGACGCTTTATTACCAATTGATTGTATTCACATCGGCTGGCTGCCTAGTCAGGACTTCTCATCACCAACCCAAATCTTACTGAATCAGTGAGGGGGAGTATTATATCGATTATCATTTTGACTATCTGAAATAGCCATAGTTTGGAAGACTAGTATCACAAATTCACATGGTAGTCAGGTAAAACCCTTGGTGATTGAAGTGAAATAAAAGTCTCATGAGTAGCCGGATGTCGTAACTCAATTGGTAGAGTTTTGGGCCGATAACTCGGTAGTCGCTGGTTCGAATTTGGCCGTGATCTAGATTTTCACTTCACCTTCAATCATCAGTGAAATAAAATGCTAGAAATTTAGGATCATTTTACTCCTATAAAAATGGACAACGGGAAACATTAAAACGCTAATTTTAACAGTAAAATTCTGAAAATATGGAAAATGCTACTACTAGTACATTCAAAGCATTAAAAATAGTAGTATTGTAGTGGGTGTTGCTGATCAGGATGAATATAAGTAATATATGTTGAGATGGCGGCAGAAATCATGGGCAATTGCCAGCAATGGGTAAAGATCCTGCCCAGTGAGATGCAAGAGACAACACGGTCGTACTGAGAGCAGATCAAGATAGAAACAGAAGAAAAAATGAAGCACAATGTGCAAATGACCGTCTTAGTGTAAATTGTACAATATTTGATGACTACTGTACAAGATGTCAATAATCAACATTCTTTCCTGAGTTTCAGTTTTGTCGTTTTCTGCAGTTTATGTCCCAGCTTCTGGATGTGATGAAGATTCTGTGGCCTGCAGTGTTCGATGATGAAGACACCAAGATCTTCCTCAGGGACTTCTAGTCAGGCGCGGAGCTAGTGAGTGTCAGGATCCAAGAGCGAAAGTTGTCGTGCTTGGCACGTTGCTGAGGGATAAAGCGAAAGTGGCGTATGGCGGCAAGGAATGGGTAGATGGGAAAGAAACTTGGAAGAGAATGGTTGAGCAACTGGAGGCAGAGCCTAACAGCACAGGTAACAGGAAGCTGGCGATACAGCAGTTCTGGGACACGAAACTTGGAGTAAACGAAGATCCAATGATACTGGTTGTGAAGTTGACAAAGCTACTTCGATGAGCACTTCTCCCTTTAAATGAGGACTCTCAGGCGCAGTTGCTGGCTGCACAGTTCACCGAAAGTGTCCCAAATGCCATCACTCAACAACCACGACTAGTCAACACAGCCCAACCCATGGACATTAGTGAGCTGACCAAGGTCACCAGACAGCTAATGGTTATGGCAGTAGCTGCAGTGGAGTCACTAGAGGTGAATAACTGGAAAAAACAAATCGATAACCCTCGGGAGGAGATGACTGCATTTTGAATGAGAATCAACAAACATATTAAATACTTTGCATGAGGAGAACTGAGACACTGGCAAAGAAACTGTCCGGAGAGGAGACAAAGAAAACATTTTAAACAATATAATATGAGTTCTGTTTTTCTAACTCTACTAGATATTATAGGAGTCATAGACAGGCAATTACTAGCAATGGGTAAAGATTCTGCTCAGTGAAACACAAGACACAATATGGGTGTATTAAGAGCAAATCAAGAGGAAATGAAGCACACTGTGAAAATGACTGTCTTAATGGAAGGCATACAATATTTGATGACTATTGTACAAGATATCAATAAGAAACATTCTTTACAGCGTCTCTATCTTCTCGTTTCTTACAGTATTATAAAAATGAATCAAGAAATTATTTTATCAATTTCGTATGGTTAGGAGTGATAAATATTTTTTCAAAATGCCATTCAGTAGATAATTCTGTTTTACTATGGTATGTGCACATATAACCTAGGCCTACTTTGAAATGAATAATCTTCCCTCAACTTATATAATTATTTTGATTAACAATCAGTTTCTAGACAGAATGAATAGTCGGCATTCTTCATATGTGTTACAATCATTCACTTTGGCTTACATATATGACATTCGTCAATAAGGTGCATCAGAAAGTATAAAGAATCTTATGTTGTTTCGATTATTCTAATCTATGTCACCAAGAGCCAAAGTCATAGACTTTCAGAGCACAATTGACTACCTGTAAGAGAGGAATTTTTACGTGTATTTATCACTAGTACTCATTACTGATAAGGTTTATAGTATCATTACTAAACTGAACGTTGTATTGTATTTTCGTGTTAAATTTTCTGAGTTGATAATCTATACAATATCTACAAATATATATTGGATCATAGATACTGAAGTACGTTCTTCAATGTCATTAAAAATAGATAGGCTTTATTTTGAAAACATTTTGATCAATTTTGTAATTAAGAATGAATATACTTCACTTTATATTGATTTTTCTTAACTTTTTTTTTTCTTCATCAATGTATCAAAAAACTGATTAGTTGATTTACATACTTCATTGTCAAATGTTGGTGAACAATCGAAAGTGATTGGTCAAAACAAAACAATCAATCGACAAGGTCAAGGTGGAAATAAAAGTCTAGGACATCGTCGTACATCAAACGAGCTTGGAAAAGTAAGTTATACAAAAATAGAACAAAAGATGTTTTTTGCCAAGAGTTACTCTTTTCAGCGATATCATTCTCAAGCTACACAATTGCATATATATATATATCTTAGATTGTAACAGAAAAAATGTTTCTTGAAATATTTTGGAACGGAGTTCAGGTAGTGTTATTGCTTTTATGACACTAAAGCTATTCCCATCGCACAAGAAGTGATTATCGTGGCTCGGTGGTGTAGTGGATAACGTTTTGGCGTTTGAAGCGATCATTCCCGAGTCCAAGTCCTAGTGGGAACAAAATCACTCGGCACTAGGAGGCAGGTACATGTAGCTGATGAGTCCTAAATAGGAGTTCAGGTATGATTAAAAGTCAGATTACAAAAGAAAAGTTACGTAATGTTTAAAATTGTAATGAGAAGAAGATTTACCAAGATTGGACTAATATTTGGTTATTAAGTTAAATGATGTAATATGGTGAAATGCAAACAGAAATCAGAATTATAGCAGTGGAAGAATGTAATGTGTGAGAGGATCTGAACGAAGAAATTTTTAAAGGTAGAAATATTCTTATAGGTGATGTCCATTGCAACTTGAGTGATTAGACAAATTTCTTATGAACCAAGAGTTCAGGCTTCAAAATATTAATTACCATAGCTTCCGTAGTTTGAAGGAGTTCCTGGTGTACACCTTTCATGAGATTTGTGCAAACTCTATAGATGACCCTAAAGCTGTTTTCTGCACTTACCGAGTGGTCATAATCGATCAAATGTTCTAGAATAGAGCTGTAAACTGTTTGTCGTTTTCTCATTGTAGAACCAGGCTGGCTTGTGTTCAGAAATGGACTTGGAAAGCGAACACTGAATACGGCCAATATACCTTACTCCACAGAAGCAGACGAATTGATAAACACATATCGAGGTGGCCAAGGGAGCTAGCTTATCCTTTGCATTTCACCATATTACATTATTTAATTTAGTAACCAAACATTAGTTCAATCTTGTCCTATGACTTAATGGGGATTTTTAAATTATACAAAAATATTGATTGTATATTTGTTAGCCTGATGCTTTAGACGAGCTTTCATGGATTGAAACATAAAATAGGTAAGCATATTTTATACTGACTGATAATTGAAAGTGAAATAAAAATTTGGACTGCTACCGGACTCGAACCAGTGACCTCGGGGTTCCCGGCCTGATACACTACCAACTGATCTACGAGATCTGTCTACTCACCAGGTTTTTATTTAACTTCAATCAACAAAGGGTTTTGCCTGACTATGATGTGAACTCGTGACGCTTTACTACCGCTTCATTGTATTCACAGAGGCTAGCTGTCTAGTCAGGACTTCTCATCCCAATCCAAATCTGAGTGAATTAGAGACGCAAGGAGCATCATATTGATAATGATTTGACCATCTAAGATACCTGTGGTTTGGCAGAAAATAAGATTTGGATTGGGATGAGAAGTCCTGATTAGGAAGCCACTGTGAAGGAGGTCAAGCGGTAGTAAGGCATCACAAATTCACATAGTAGTTCGGCGAAACCTCCGGTGATTGAAGTAAAAAAAATCTGGTCAGTAGTCGGACCTCGTAAATGAGTTAACAGAGCTTCGGTTAGGAAACCCAGTGGTTGCTGGTTCGAATCCGGCAGTGGTCCGGATCCGACCTATGTACTTGACCTCACAGTCATTACATGGTATTTGATAGATTAGATTATTTTGCCTAAATGGTTCTATTGGATCCTTAGGCCAGCCGACAAATTTTATCTCTGAGTTAGTTTGTAGGTTTAAATGCCACCGTAATTCCAGCTCTATTGAGGATTCTACGTAAAGTTTCCGAACATAGGAATTTAGCTAAATATAGAATAACAGACCCGATTAAGATCAATAATCTAGAAAGGTAACTCAGCTATTACTCTGCATGCATTAACACAGAACCATACAATAGAGTGGGTGGGATAAAGCCACTGTACTTAGGTGGAGAGAGATTGATTACTGAATCTTTGTTTATCAAATCAATACGTAACACATGTAATAGAAATGACGCAACATATATACCAGAGATATGGAAAGTTCTGCTACCAATAAAAACAACTCATACAAAGTGACATAACTATAAAAATCAGCTGTCGAAAGTGGAGTGTGATTACACTGAGATATGATTATGAGAAATGATAATCAATGGTCGATGTATCATCAAGTAAATAATACTAGATCACTTTGTGTTATAAATCAAATAAACAAATCTAATATGGGATTAAATTCTACCACAGTGCCCAAGTTTTACACTTATATTAATCTGAACAAAGAATATTCTTTCGAATAGATTCTTTTCAGGTTCTGCATTTATAAAAATACATTGGTACAGTGTAAAAGCAAGCCATGTTAGGGGGCAGTTACATTTTCGAAATGAAATGAGAACTAGGAAGTGTAAGGAAATTAGTTTTTTTTCTTCTAAATTAGTCAATATTGGGATGATACATATACAAAAGAATAACATGATGGTGAACAAAAAGATAATGAATAAGACTGCAGGAGTGACATTTAGTTAGCTGAAGGCTAAGGGAGAAGTAACGCATAGACGTGTTCTTCCTGAATGCAGAGTTCAGGCTTTATTAGTCTTATTGCGACAGCCTTTGCTATATTGGCCAGACGTTTGCCAGCCACAAGTGGCATTGTTTTTGGAGGACGATGAATAACTTTGAAAGCTTTATTAGCATCCATGTGATACCCTGTGTCGACTAGATACGCTAGGAGTGAACTTTTAAGCACTTTCTGAATCAAGTTGGTAAATATTGTCGTATCCGGAGACGTACTTGTCTAATCGTACACTCTGTGTAATTACTCCCTCAAGAACAGTTAAAGTGATATTTACAAGATGAAGAGTTAACATTAGGTATGCTATCCTTTAGTCTAGGATTGAGCATTGGCCGACTACTGAATGATATATATTAGCCGACCTGCATTAAACGTCTTATTGGCTGCTCTACTTAAGTGTCATGATAGAATGTCATTCAGACAGCTCTCAAGAAAATACTTCTAAAAATCTGAAATACAAAGGTAAAACTGCAGCGGACTTCCTTTTTGAACGTTTATGAAATTCCCCCAAATTAACACATTGGACTTCATCAGTGTGTATTTGATAAGTTCACTTGTTCCTGTGATGCTGAGTACATTGGCCGCACTAAATGTTACAGAACATTACCCAACCAGGTTATTGAAAAGTGAGCATAAAACCAATCTCCAACTATATCACTGAAAGTATCGTAGACTGTGGACATCTAGCTCCTCTGGAAACCTTATTTAATGTGCTCTACAAAATTTGATCACACCGATCAAAAAGGATACTGATTAGACAATAACATACAACATAATCTTTGAAGATTCACACTTTCAAACTTCATTTGTATGTTCAAAAACAAACTTGTACAAACTTTGTCTATACCATGACCTTAAACAGATCAAATGGCGATTTTTCGTCATATAATAATTATTTCTTGTTATTTGGAACGAAAACTTTCTCCAGATCTCAAGTTAAGGTATAAACTACACACTACATCAGTAACTGAAAGAATATATAGCGAGGGAAAAAAGAAAGAGAAAGGGAGTAAAAGAAGTAGTCAGTAAGAAAGAATCACCTTTATTGATTACAATCAATAGACTAGCGGACAGCGCTCTGGAGTCTGAGGTCTGTCGTTACACGGTTTACATCTCAGTGCGAACACCGTCACCTCCTGGAATGCAGGTGCATTCGACTGAGGAGCTTCAAGTAGGGCAAAAACTCCTCCTTGCATTTCTTTACTGACTACCGTCAACAAAATAAAATAAACATCGAATTCACAGCAATATCGAGGTATCTGTTCAAGGAGTCCAACTGAGAACGATCTATTCAGTTCGGTAGAATGGGTCATGGAAAATCTCAAATCTCAATAAGATACAACTAGAAAAGTGTAATTAACTTTGCTTAATTTTATGACAAGGCAGTTACCAAACAGCACAGTTTCACAATTACTGCTTGATATTGAGTCATATCTGAAGTTGTTTAAAGCTAATAAATCTTGAGATTTTTCCTAGTCTTTTAATTATTGGCACCTGCATATTTTTCTCTTTCATCCACTCTTAGAGTAATGAAATAATACTTTGTCGGGAAAGTTGTTAACAATAAGTAGTATACAAAGATGGTGTCAAAGCTAGTCTGAACGCTTAGTATAAAACGTTTTAATTGGTAAGGGTCCATGGATTTTATTGAAATATATTATCCCCGAATGGAGGAAATTTTCTACAGAACTACTGGTGATTAAACCTAGAGTCGAATAATAAGTGGCTAAAGTTGATAATACCCGTGTTTAATATTGAGTAAAGTTGTGTACTATATAATAAAAAAAATCGTTTTCTATGCTGTTATTATTGCAAGTGAACCTGTGAGGGACTGGTTACGTTACTGTTATGTAACGCTGAACCAATCCTATTTAACTCATTGTGTTTTGTTACCTGCTTAATCAATACCTTACCTAACGTGTGACGTGATAATGATTATCAGGGGAAAAGTTTATCCAACTTATCTGGTTAATGTAGCTGAGATAGGAACTCTGAGGACGTAAGTGTTAACAAGCATAAAGGGAGCACAAAATGGCATCGAAGCCTCCTTGGATGTATGCTTGTTAAAACAAAACTTAAAACATGAACATTTACACAGCGACCGGATTCGAACCAGGGATCACAGGGTTTCATGTCCTATGCTCTACCAACTGAATTACGAAGTCTATTTATTTTGGCACTAGTTGCATTTTGGGGCCAGGGGAGATGCACTACACGACTACCTAGTCTCATTATCAAATTGAATACGAGATATTAGTTGGTTGGAGGCAATCGGCAGGAAGCTCTGAACCAAGGTTTCGTGATTCTTGGCACTCGTCAGCAAGGTGTGTCTGCAATCTCGACGGAACTGGTGTCCCGCTTGAGATTCGAAGCCGCACCACCCAGTGTTGTAGTCAGCGACTTTACTACTGAGCTATTCGGGCCGTGATTGACATCCTGTAGAACTAGGTTACATGATCGATAGAATTCTGTCTACACTCAGGACTAGACAACATGAAATTGGTTGCACTCCCGTGACTAATCAATACATAGAATACGAGATTGACAGTTTCTGCAAATTATTGTTATTTGTCCTTTGGGTTCCTAGTGGAACATACGGCTTCAGTAGCACGCCTCCATTACACTCTCTTCTCTGAAATCTTTCCAACCTGGCTCCACGATAGCCCACAAGCTCTCATTTCTTCCTCACACCATCTCCTCCATGTCACCCTCGGCTCAGACGCCCAACTCGTCGATTCCCATCTGGGTTCCACTCGAGTGTTGGCCTGGTGCATGATGTCTTCAGTCGGCCTTCTCAGTGTATGCCCAATCTAATCCATCTCCACTTCCTTCCAGTGCATATTTGTTGAGTGAAAGCTTCTTGGTTAGTTCGACCTCAGTCAGAGTTTCTTGTTACTTATTCTTTCTGGTCATCTAATCTTCAGTAATGAGCCAGCGTAGGCGGCAGTTGTTGATGAATGTCTGCAGTTTGTTCACAATGCTCTTCGTAATGCGCCAAGTCTCTGAGCCATACAGAAGCAAATTATCGTAGGCATATTTATCATCTGTAAACATTGTAATCGAAGTTATTTATCATGATATAAATTTCAGCGATAGTTTTTTATTACTTTCTCAAGAGAAAATGAATAGTGATTTATAGAGTTAATGATGTTATATGTCTGAACAATCATTGTAATTTAGTATGCTAAGAATTCTACTATATACAATCAACTACATTATATTGTTGCATTTTTTTTCTTTCAAAAATTGTTTTTCATCTTATTAAATAGCCATCAAGTAGTCCCAAGTTAAATCCATTTTCAAAGTCAAAATATATCAGTTTATCAATTCTCAATTATTTAAATATATCATCTGAAAACATTAGTAATAATAGTTTACAATTTATATTACCGTATACTGAACAATTATACACTACATTTCTACCTGATGAGATAATAATAAGATTAATACAAGAACGCTTAAAGTATCCTGATTGTATAAATGCTAACGGTATTATAATTGATGGATTAGAATCAGATTTTATAAAAAATTCACTGTCTACAATCGAGATACTACTGAAATGCTTTAAAGATTGTAAGTATACTTATACAATAAGTATTAAATCTGATTATGAAAGATATAAACAATGTATAACAGAAATACAAGCTGATATAAATGAAGCTCAATTGTTAAAAAATACTACTTATTATAAAAAGTTAGATGATTTAACAGACTATGAATATGAAGAATTATCAGATAATGAAAGGAAACATATTGATGAATTACAATTGAAAATACGTCGTGAAAAACGTCAAATTGAACTAGAACAAAAACGTATACATGCAGAACAATTACGTGAAGAACAAGAAGCTGAAATAAAGCGTTTAGAAATGGAACGGTAAGAATTATTTTATAAATAAATTCTAACCTACTGTTACATATCTTTAACTAAAAGTGTAAATGGGCTAATTCGATTGAAGGTGAGATAAAAATTTGAACCATGGACGGTTTCGAACCAACAACTACTGGGTTACCAGCCTTATGCTGTGCCAACTGAACTGTACAGTTTGATTGCTCATTAGATTTTTATTCCCCTTAGATCAATCAGCAGTCGAACCTCATAGCATTGGTTGGTTGCTGGTTTGAATCCGGCCACGGTTCTCACCTTCAATCCTTACCAAACATAAAATACCAGTCAGCCAAACTATGGCTATCTCAAACAGTCAAATGATAAGATAATAAAATGTAAAAATTCCTGATCAATTATGAAACTAAGACCGAAAAATAAAATGAGAAAAGTGCAAACAGAGATGATATTTACATTTATCCTGGTGACAGGGAAGGGAATTATTGTAATTGTATCTAGGTTGAAGTTGAAGGCTATGGGAGGGAAAAGGAACGATAAACATCTTCTGAATATATAAATTAAGTCTGAAAATTTTAATTGCTATGGCTTCTGACACCTTTGAAGTGAAGAGAGGAGTAAGACAAAGCTGCTGCCTACTATCACTCATGATATTCCTGATTTTGGTAGACTGGATCATACAGCAAACCGTGAGGAGTGAGATGAGCATACACTGGACCGAGGAAAAGATCCTAGAAGATTTGGATTTCGTCAACGATAATGATTTTATCTAATGTCTTGTCGCACAAACTCGAAGATGTACAGGCGAAAACTAACAAGTTGACAGAAGAGGTGAAGCAGCGAAAACGATACCTAAATTAAATGTGGAGAAGACGGAGATGATGAAGTTACCAAATCAACAACAACAACAAGAGGCACCAATCACCATCAGTGGGAGAAACCTAAACGAAGTGGTCCCTTTCACCTACCTACCTATCTACCTAGGCAGCATCATTTCAACTACACGTGGCGACACACATGAGGATGTCAAAACGAGGATTGGAAAAGCAAAACAAGCTTTCACTAATCTGAAAACAGTGTGGAGATCCACTGCACTCAGCATAAAGAACAAGATCTGGATTCTCAGTACCAATGTCAAGTGAGTGCTTCTATACGGTTCAGGAAATTGGCGCGTTACGAAAAGCATTTCCAAAAAACTACAGACATTCATCAACAACTACCTACGCTGGCTCGACACTGTGAATCAGATGGTCAGAAACAATAAGCAAGGAGGAATGAACCAATCAAGAGGCTATCGGCCAATAAATATGCAGAAGAAAGTGGAGATGGATTGGATTGGATATGCAGTGAGAAGACAGTTTGGCGACACCACGCGCCAGGCAAAGGCCTCCAGTCGAACCCAAAAAGGAAACGGCAAGTTATGCGTCCAAGAGTGACATGGAGGAGATGGTATGTGAGGAAGAAATGAAAGCTTGTGGGCAGTCATGGTACCAGGTCCAAAAGACTGCAGAGAACAGAGTGCAATGGAGGCGTGCTACTGAAGCCTTATGTTTCACTGGGAACCCAAAAGAAAAATAATAGTAATAATAATAATAATAATAATGGCTTTTGTTATGCCTAGCAGTCGGAGGCACACAAACTTGGGGTATTGTGATGGGAGTTTGTAAATAATAGTAAATGCTGAGGTTTTGTCAATTTTATGATTGGGATCTACTAGATGGGCGAGTATTGAGCTTTACATGGACTTCACCGTTCCTTTGGTCGGCTTCCTGACTCGTTCTACCTATGTAACCATGTCTACAGGAGGAGTTAAATTTATAAACCAACATAGATGTGGCCAGATTCGGAAGCCTATCCTTCAAATGAATTGACATCATACAGCGAGTAGTAAATTTCAGACATAATGTGGTGGCTAAGAATGTTTTTTGTGTATCAGATTCCTGAGTTTCAGTGTCAGTGTTTCTGCAGCCTCACTTCCTTTGAACGCTGATGTGAGGTACAATCGTTTTCTTCGGCACCATTTGAAGGCGCTTTTCTCCATCTGTTTTCATTGTTACAGTCTTTATGAACTTTTCAGGATATCCGTTCTTATATAAAGAGTTCTCTATTATTCTTAGTTTACAGTTCAAAGTATCAGCCATACAAATCTTACCGTCTTGAAATCTCAGTGTATGGATTAAATTTCTTTTGTACGCAAGAGGGATAGATGATTGGAAATGTGTATACTGACCAACGCATGATTTTTTACGATAAATACTGTGTCTGATACTATCATCCATATGTCTTGACAGCGAAACATCTATAAATAGCAGATATCCGTCTTTCTCTGTTTTACATTAGAACTCAATTTTTTGATGACCTCTGTTGAGTGTATCCAGAAGAATGTCAGGATTAGTATCATTTTTGTACGGAATGAAAGTGCCATTCATGTATCTGCAATAGAAGGACAAAATTAAAGTGTATGTATTTTGCAGATTCTTTTCAGCTGCTTTACAACCTACAGAATAGAATATTTATGATGGAAGATATGTTATACAACTTTGATAAAGTGACTAGAACATAGTTAACATAGTTAACTATGTTAACTATTTATATAGTAATGCAGAATGAACATTCTAGAGAAGATGGCGAAAAATGCATGTCATCGCAGAACTGATAACTGAATAACACTTGTGATTGCCATTACGGCTATATTTCACAGGCATATGGTAGCGCTATATACTCGACCCTTAGTAGACTACCAGTTGTCCCATCCATGCTATAGATGACACAGTTACTTGGATTTAAGACTTGATCTGACTTCCTATGTATGTAAGTATTCATCATTGCTAAACACTTCACTTTCAATTGTTAGACAAGATAGTAAGGCAGGTCATTCCTGAAGTAACAGTTTTCACCTGAGTGGTAAGGAACGCATTCTAAACATTCTCAGATTGTCACTCAATGTTCAAAGAACTTATCATCTCGTCACCACCTCCATAGAACTGTCTCATATGTATACTCTATGTTTACTACGGAGTGTCTTGTGGCAGCATCGATCCCTTTAAACTGAGATAAGAATTAAGAGATCTCCATAAGCCTGTCTATCACAACCTTAGGTAAAAATCCTTTCTTTGCTTAAATTATTTATCTGAACCGTGTAATGTATTTGCGCAACACATTTCGAACTATCTGACCACACACGTACTTGTCATAGGTATTTATATAAAAACTCATGAAGATAAGGGGTGAGAAAATAAAAAGGGGTCAGGTAGGAAGGCTGAATAACAATGAAAATCAATATAGCGAAAAAATAATAGTACATCGAACTTGGTTTTTCAATAGTTGAATTTACCAAGGAAGGTTTAATGTGACAACAAATTGTTTATGAACACATGAAGGTGGTTTCAACTTCCTAATAGCTAAGGCTTCAACAAATTTCAGGATCCCTCCCCAACATGTTTTGTAAATAGGTGTAAAGGAAGTAGCCACATCAATCTTGTGACCTGTCTCAACGATATGTTTAGCGATCGAAGAACTTGGACGTCTGCTACCAACATTTATAGGTTCAGGTGATTTAATTTGCTTCTGAAGCCACTTTGGAATATGTTCCGAGGCCCTTACTTGCATGGATCTATTAGTCCTCCCTATGTATGTGTCACCACACGTACATTTGAATTGGTAGATACAATGGGATGTGACATTATCGTTCACATGCTGTGGGGGTTTGGGGGAATATAAGGGCTTCGTGGTTTCGATTACTCGAACCCTGGTTGCATAGTAAGTCCTTCTAACAGCAGCGTTAAGTCTCTGCTTAAGGATTGCACTCTGAGAGTCACCTTTGTACGGAAGGCTGATGAAGACATCCTTCTTTGGGACTGACTGCAGTTCTAGTTTTGACGCTCTGCTGATTTTGTTCTGCCTGATAAATGTTGATGGATAGTTATTTTCCAACAAAATATCGGTCAGTGTTCCCCTTTCATCTTCTAAAGTATCCTCGGTGCATATTCGTTGAATTCTGCTGAATAAGCACCTTACTAACGTTCGTTTGTACTGAACTGGGCAAAAGCTATGGTAATTCAGATATTGCCCTGTCCATGTAGGTTTTCTGTAGATAGATCGTTTTATGGATCCATCCTGCCTTCGACTAATTAATATATCTAGGAACGGCAAGCAGTCATCTTCCTCTCTTACACATGTCAAAGATATGCTGTTCTGTACTTCGTTCAGTCGGTTTAGAATTGAAGTAGCCTGATTTGAGTTTTCACAAATGATCAGGATATCGTCAACATATCTTCGATACAGATGGGCTTGGTCTATTAAGTTCTCGGCTAAGTTCTCAACGTGTGACATAAATATGTCGGCTAGGAGGGGACCTAAAGGACTTCCCATAGCGACACCATCAACCTGGCGGAAATGTTCGCCCTCAAAATGAATTTAATATTGTTTGTACATAAAAGTAACAGCTGTTTTAGGTGATCCAAAGTAATGGGTATCGGAAACTTATGCACAGAAATATAATTACATAAAATGTCAATTGTCTTGACCAAAGGGACATTGGTAAATAATGAGTTAACATCAAATGAACACATAAATTTACTCTTTATGTTGACATGCTCAAGGCATTTGATTACTTCAAAGTTTATAAAGGGAACTAATTGTTTTAAATTATTTATCTTATGCGGGTTTATCATTCCACTATATAGTGAACTTCAAATGTCCTTATAGTAATTATTACCTAAATCATTTATGGAAGAGAATATGTGTTAAACAGAGGAGTCACCCTGCATAAAACTCGTCTTGACCTACGTCACATACTTCTTGACACTTATCAGCAAGGCCTTTCCTGTAGCAATGAGTGAATTTACATTACTGTAGTGATTAAAGCTTGTGTCCTTCACTACTGACATCAAAGACTTCACCACTAAGTTGTTTATACTAGGAATGGCACCTTACAGGGGAGATTCATTGCAGCGAATTAGTCACCGGTGGGTAACTGATGTCCTTATCTAGTCTTCAGCTTTCAGCACCGACTGTAACCTGTCGACCACGTTTGCAATAATGCCACTAAGCCAAGTGATGTGACAATGTGCAGCATAGTATAAGTTTTGTGTTCCTATCCATCGTGACTTATACATACAGACACACACGTACAAACAAAAAGTCCACTGATGATAAGAAAACCATAGGTTGAACGGGAATAAAGGTGAAAAGCTGAATGATGAATAGTGGTTAACAGTGTAGTCCAGAAAGCGCATTTCATCAAATTAAGGACTTTTCACCTGGATGTGCCTGTACACAGACAATATCGAAGCATCCACGCAGGAGCTCATATGCCAATACAGACCGAGTAATTTAGTTCAGTCAACAACGGGGTAATAAAAAAAACAATAACATAAAAGGTTATAATTGAATTTTTCAATGCATATAGAGTAATATGGTTCTGACAAATATATACAACATTGATATATCAGATTTTCTGAGAAATGCTTCATCAGAGACAAACCGTTTTCTTCACACATCCTCCAATTTATTAGAAATGTCTTAACGACTTCCAAAACGAGTTATCATGTAATCAATGATCTGAATAGCTATTGCACTCTAAAGGTCTAGAATCTTAATCGACCATATCTGTCTAGTTCCTAATTACTTATGCTTATTCTATTTGCTTCATTTCTATGTATCCTTATGTCTTGATGAGTTTATTTTAAGTGTTAGACAACCTGAAATGGACCAATGTGTTATTTTATATTTTAGAAATAATAAGAGACGAGGTAAACGAATGGATGACAAACCACTTAAACCTAATACAATGAAAGATAATGTTGCATTATCTGGTCGAATGAGCTCGAAATCTACAAGAGATGTGATAAATAATATGCATAATAATAATGTGATTAAATCAGATTTACCAGAGAAATCACCATTGGGAGTGTTAGAAGAAACGTGAGTCACTTATCATTCATTTAAATTCTTTTTTGCCTTTCTTTAAGGTAGCATTCATCACAAACTAACATCAGTCGGGGAGATATTGAAAATATGAGAGCACTATGCAGTTGTTTTAACCTACTTAGTCCAGGAATCCACAGTAATGCACGCCGATGACCGCGCTAAGGATATCACTTACAAACACGTTACCGTTGACCTACTGGGCCAACTTTTTATTCTTACTTCTACAGATTCACGAAATAGCATAATCATCATCCTGTGTCATCAGTGAGTATCCGCTTCATTTCCATCGGTCACAGTTTTCCTCTGGAAACTAGAGAAATTCTACACTTGGATGAAAAATCTATCAGGTGTTTCAGGGCTTTTTAGCGGCTTCCCACTAGATTTCAGTTCGTAAGGAATGCTATCTTGAAATAAACAAATCCCCATGATTCTTGTTCTAAGCATATATTCACTTTCATCGGTGTACATTATTGTTTTAAGAATACTTACTACTCATTTTTTGTTAGTAGTTAAATACTGTTTACATTAAATTTAAGTTATCATGAATTTCGACTTTGAAAACGTAACTCATTCAGGTAAAATACATTTTAGTGCTTTTACTGAGTGATGATTGAAGGTGACATCAAAATCTGAACCACAGCCACATTCCAACCAGCGACCACCGAGTACATTCAATTTCCACTGAATAAGTCATCGTATACAAGTTATGATTGGGTCGGATTAAACGAAAATTTAGTTGATTTCGCAGTATATATAGTTTAATAATAATCTGTTGATTATCCGAACAAATTATACATCACTAAGGGCTTAAAATTATACACATAACTTTGGGATAGAATCTTTTGATTGTAAGAGATAGTTGCTATGAATATTAGATTGCGAAATGAAAGAATAGTGGTGTTGATTGATACCTTCAATTTCAGCCTGTTCGGAACTTGTCAGCCGGACATACCTGTACTCCAGTGAGTGATGTTCTCATTGACACTTGAACTAAGTAATCTTCTCCTAGAACGCCGAAGCTTTATCCATTAGGCCACTGGAGTACAAGATGAGATTATTCCGGCTGATGTCTTCTAAATAGGAGGAAACACGTAACCTAGACACTACTACTAGCTAACAAGTAGATTGAAACGTAGGAAAATGGTGTTATCTTTGAAGTGACTATAGAATATGTAGATGAAGGAATAAGTGAATGTACATTAAAACACTCTATCAGCTTGAATTTTCATGTGCATCGAATTCACTTTTATTTAAGATGTCACCTTCAATGTACTTTTACATTGGTTTTAAACTGGAGCATTTTTCATGATTATTTAATTGAGGTAATTAATTCAATTTGAATGATAACTGGGGATAGGACTTTAGTTGAAACCACTCTTCATAAAAAGGTTACTGATAAAAATCTGCTTTACCTTAGCTTTGGAAATTTCACTAGTACCCCTTAGTTTACCATTACTCCTTGAAAACTTTTATATAGAAAGGAAAAAAGTAATAGAATGTTCACAACCCTAACCGAAAATAAGCACCACTATATCGAAGTTCATTTCAATAAATTCACGTCGTTTACCAGAAGAATTATGAACCTAAACTTTCAAATAGACCAGGTTGTCACGGTTGTATGATTTTCAAATAGTGGAGAATATTTGTAGCTTAGGGGGATGATCTTGGTTGTAATGTGTTCTCTCAGCTGAGTAGTTTAATCGTGAAGCTATTAGTCAGGTTAACGGAAGTGTTAGCCAGTATATGGGATCAAATACGATCCCCTCTGACTGGTCTAAGTCACTCATCATCCCAGTCTTCAAGAAAAGCGAGAAGTCTTCTTGTGATAACCACAGAGGAATCAGCCTGACGAACATAGTGTCTAAGATCCTAAGTTCTATATTTCTCCGACGCCTGAGTGGAGCTCGGGAACAGCAAGCCCGAGAAAACCAGGCAGATAGGCTTTAGACCTGGCCGTGGATGTATCGACCAAATATTCACACCGCCAAGTCCTAGAACATAGGCATGCTTACAGACGCCCAACAATAGCTGTATTTCTCGACCTGAAGGCGGCATTTGACTCCGTTGATTGACAAGTCTTATGGCAATGTCTGTCACTGAAAGGCGTGCCTAGTAAGTACATCACCTTATTGAAAGCTCTCTACTCGAACGCTTGTGGGCATGTTAGAGCCTATGGCGAGTTGTCCAGGGAGATATACTCATCAACTGGTGTCCGTCAAGTATGCCCACTATCCCCATGCTTATTTAATTTTATCATAGATATTCTTATGGAGGTTTCCCTCTCCTCACCTTATCACACAGACGTTGACCCGATCACAGGTAAATTTTCTTTAGATCTAGAATATGCAGATGACATAGTCCTGTTAGGTGAAGACGACGCTGACAAGATGCAGAGTCTTCTGAACACCTTGAGTGGGAATTTGAGAATGTTTGGGATGCGATTTTCACCAACCAAATGCAAATTTTTGCTCCAGGACTGGTCTTCAGCGGTACCGCGGTTAACAATAGAGAGTGAAGTGGTTGAGTGTGTTGACCACTTCACTTACCTGGGAAGTAAGATCAACCCTGGTGGGTTAGTTGCCGATGAGATTTCTGCACGGATACAAAAGGCTCGATTGGCTTTTGCCAATTTGAGCCACCTATGGCACCGCCGTGATATCTGTTTGTCTATTAAGGGTCGCGTGTACTGCACAGCAGTCCGCTCTGTTCTACTGTATGGCTGTGAAACATGACCATTGAAAGTGGAAGATATAAAAAGGCTTCAGGTGTTTGACCACCGTTGCCTGCCTTCGTAATATAGGACGTATTCCGTGGTGTCACCATGTGAGTAATGCAGAAGTTAGGTGTAGAGTTTTGGGAGAAGAGGTAAGTCAGTTGACGAGGTTATGAACCTTCATCGACTGAGATGGTTGGGACACGTACTAAGTATGCCTAGTCACCGATTACCTCGTCACACAATGTTGGCTGAGGTGGGTTCAGGCTGGAAAAAGGCCCGAGGTGGCCAGACTAAAACATGGCACCAATGTATGAAGTCTCTGACTGTTGGTTTAAGCCATGTAGGAAGATGCAGACTAGGTGGTTGGGGTCGGCGGGACAAGAGGAACCAGTGGTTGGAGACCCTAGGTGATATGGCTCAGAACGGAAGTGAGTGGCGGAGATGTATACACACATTATCCTTATCTTTACAACGCTATACCGAATCTCACCATTTTGTCACTCCTCTTTCCTTTCTTCTCATACTTTATATTTCTTTTGACTGCATTCACTTATCTCCATCCTTCACCTTACTACCGTTTTACTTGATGTGCTGATATGAGGTGTGGCAACTCCGACCGTTACGCAGTAATGCCTGGTCCTATGTTGATAATGATGATGATGATGATGATGATGATGATGATGATGATGATGATGATGATGATGATGATGATGATGATGATGATGATGATGATGATGATGATGATGATGATGATGATGATGATGATGATGATGATGATGATGATGATGATGATGATGATGATGATGATGATGATGATGATGATGATGATGATGATGATGATGATGATGATGATGATGATGATGATGATGATGATGATGATGATGATGATGATGATGATGATGATGATGATGATGATGATGATGATGATGATGATGATGATGATGATGATGATGATGATGATGATGATGATGATGATGATGATGATGATGATGATGATGATGATGATGATGATGATGATGATGATGATGATGATGATGATGATGATGATGATGATGATGATGATGATGATGATGATGATGATGATGATGATGATGATGATGATGATGATGATGATGATGATGATGATGATGATGATGATGATGATGATGATGATGATGATGATGATGATGATGATGATGATGATGATGATGATGATGATGATGATGATGATGATGATGATGATGATGATGATGATGATGATGATGATGATGATGATGATGATGATGATGATGATGATGATGATGATGATGATGATGATGATGATGATGATGATGATGATGATGATGATGATGATGATGATGATGATGATGATGATGATGATGATGATGATGATGATGATGATGATGATGATGATGATGATGATGATGATGATGATGATGATGATGATGATGATGATGATGATGATGATGATGATGATGATGATGATGATGATGATGATGATGATGATGATGATGATGATGATGATGATGATGATGATGATGATGATGATGATGATGATGATGATGATGATGATGATGATGATGATGATGATGATGATGATGATGATGATGATGATGATGATGATGATGATGATGATGATGATGATGATGATGATGATGATGATGATGATGATGATGATGATGATGATGATGATGATGATGATGATGATGATGATGATGATGATGATGATGATGATGATGATGATGATGATGATGATGATGATGATGATGATGATGATGATGATGATGATGATGATGATGATGATGATGATGATGATGATGATGATGATGATGATGATGATGATGATGATGATGATGATGATGATGATGATGATGATGATGATGATGATGATGATGATGATGATGATGATGATGATGATGATGATGATGATGATGATGATGATGATGATGATGATGATGATGATGATGATGATGATGATGATGATGATGATGATGATGATGATGATGATGATGATGATGATGATGATGATGATGATGATGATGATGATGATGATGATGATGATGATGATGATGATGATGATGATGATGATGATGATGATGATGATGATGATGATGATGATGATGATGATGATGATGATGATGATGATGATGATGATGATGATGATGATGATGATGATGATGATGATGATGATGATGATGATGATGATGATGATGATGATGATGATGATGATGATGATGATGATGATGATGATGATGATGATGATGATGATGATGATGATGATGATGATGATGATGATGATGATGATGATGATGATGATGATGATGATGATGATGATGATGATGATGATGATGATGATGATGATGATGATGATGATGATGATGATGATGATGATGATGATGATGATGATGATGATGATGATGATGATGATGATGATGATGATGATGATGATGATGATGATGATGATGATGATGATGATGATGATGATGATGATGATGATGATGATGATGATGATGATGATGATGATGATGATGATGATGATGATGATGATGATGATGATGATGATGATGATGATGATGATGATGATGATGATGATGATGATGATGATGATGATGATGATGATGATGATGATGATGATGATGATGATGATGATGATGATGATGATGATGATGATGATGATGATGATGATGATGATGATGATGATGATGATGATGATGATGATGATGATGATGATGATGATGATGATGATGATGATGATGATGATGATGATGATGATGATGATGATGATGATGATGATGATGATGATGATGATGATGATGATGATGATGATGATGATGATGATGATGATGATGATGATGATGATGATGATGATGATGATGATGATGATGATGATGATGATGATGATGATGATGATGATGATGATGATGATGATGATGATGATGATGATGATGATGATGATGATGATGATGATGATGATGATGATGATGATGATGATGATGATGATGATGATGATGATGATGATGATGATGATGATGAAGCTTTCATCGTCGTTCATCAGCACTAACTTCAGTATGAAGTGAGCTGCCAACATCTCTCCATGATTGATTTAGTGGCTTGATCTGACGATGTGGTGTGTGATTGGTTGTTTCCCTCCTAGAAGCTTGGAATTCAGGTCAGTCAGCAAACAACAGATGTATAGACGTGATGGACCCAATCTACCAACCAATAAGAAAAATGATAA
Organism: Heterobilharzia americana; assembly: GCA_944470555.2. Taxonomy (NCBI): domain Eukaryota; kingdom Metazoa; phylum Platyhelminthes; class Trematoda; order Strigeidida; family Schistosomatidae; genus Heterobilharzia; species Heterobilharzia americana. Next base: position 81,800,347 of record OX104130.1, on the reverse strand, counting down.
ACGACAGAAAGGTGAGAGGTGAAGCAGAGGAACAGTCAGCCAACAGGAAAATCTATACAATCAATGACACAACAATCGAAGGAAACTACCAATTGCAAACCAGTTGGTCAGGCCAAGCTACTAAATCGTTGATGGAGAGATATTGACAGCTCACTTCATACTGAAGTTGGTGCTGATGATGTTGTCCAGGAAGACGATGAAAGCTTCACGAATAAACAACCCAGCTCAGAGAACACAACACAACCAAAACCAGGTTGTCGTATAGATTCTTGTTAGAAAATCATATGGTTTCTTATGTTACAGTTGGGATATCATTTTTATTACTATTCATTGAAAAGATGCATCTGAGAACTAGACAAGAAATCAAGGAATCAAGCCATTGTCTCTCTACATTACAGTTTTGTATTTCTGGAGAGTGATTCAGATTATGAACGACTATGTAAAACAGGATGAATTTAGTAACACGTAAAAACGAAGGTTTTTATTCTAATTCTAAATGCTAAATAAGATTTATCAATATTTAAAGAACAGAAAATCTAGGAGGTTAAGAAAGAGATCTTATACTTCAAACAGTAGGCCATGGAGTTGACAGACAACCTTGAAGTCGCTGGTTTGAATCCTATCGAGGTACGGGTTATAGTTTCCCTTCAAATATAGTTTCATCTAACAAATATATTCACGTCGATAACAAGAATGAAGGCGTAATACTACGTTTGTAAAATGTTCAGGAAAATTGCTGAGTATTCAAAATCTACAGAGGATATATCTGACAAATCAAGCTATTGAATACATTTCTACAGAATGTAATGTTGCCCTGGTTTTCTATAGTTCTGTAGCAATATCAACTCTTCTTAGTTGTATTGTGTTCACTGAGCTGAACTGTTTTATTGTAGAGATTTTCATCACCTTTTTAAACGACAAGATTTACATACAGATGAAAGGAACTCCAACGGGATCACCAATATCCGGATTAATTGCAGAAGTAGTCATGCAGAGACTGGAAGCCATCATCCTACCTGTGATCAAACCAAAAATTTGGATTCGTTATGTAGACGACACTTTTGTCATCATTAAAAAGGATGATATAGAAAACACTCACAGTTTGATCAACAAGGTTTTCAATGACATCGAATTCACAATAGAGAAAGAGTCAAACAACCAACTACCATTCCTGGATGTTTTAGTCAGTAGGACAAATGCCGGAAAGCTGGAAACTCAAGTGTACAGAGAGCCAACACACACAGACCAAATCCTCAACTACAATAGCAACAACCTAACAACACACAAAATTAGTTGAGTGCAGACTCTATTCAAAAGAGAGCGAGAACACACTGCAGCACAACAACTTCATGGAGAAACGAAGAAAATTACCTGGTGTCCACCCTAAAGAAGAGCGACTACTCACGAAACTTTATCAGAAGATGCCTGCCTATCCCGTGCATCACCAACTACAAAGTCATCGACAGAAATCAACAAACACATCGTCCTTCCATACATAAAGAATATATCAGAAATCACAACAAGATTGCTGAGGCCGCTTGGAGTTGGTGTAGCTGGCTCATAAACCAACAAATCCCCTCCAAACACTATTATGCAGACGAAAGGATGCAACAATCAAAGAAGACAAATAGAATATCATTTACGAAATCAACTGGAATAACTGTAGTCAACACCACATTTGACAGAGTGGTCAGCATCTTCACCTTCGTCATTTACATGAACACCAATCGGCTAGTCAATGTTACATACACATGACATTCCATCACTCATTTCGATGCAGGTGGATAATAACTATGCACATGAATTCAATTTTGAGAATGTATAAATTTTGGACGGAGAGAGGAAACACAAAGAATGTCAGAGAATTCCTAGAAGCTTGGTATTCAGGTCAGTCAGCAATTAATAAATGTATAGACATAGACCCAATCTACCAACCAATAAGAAAAATGATAAACGACAGAAAGGTGAGAGGTCGAGCAGAGGAACAGCCAGCCAATAGAAAAATCTAAACAGTCTGTCAATGGCACAACAATCGAAGGCAGCAACCAATAACAAACCAGTTTGTGAGGATAATCTACTAAGTCACTAATATAAGTGAAAAACTTGGGCACTGTGGTAGAATGTAGTTCCATATTAGATTTGTTTATTTGATATATAGCGCACAGTGATAAAGTATTATTTACTTGATTACGTTTCGAGCATAAATTATTACTGCTCATAATCATATCAATGTAATCACACTTCTTTCGATATCTGATTTTATAGTCCTGTCACCTGATCTCTCTTTGTTTTTTTGTTTTTTGATTGGTAGTAAAGTTTTCCATATCTCTGGTATAGGTGTTGCGTCATTCCTATTACATGTGTTGGGTGTGGATTCGATGAACAAAGATTCAGTAATTAATCTCTCTCTCCACCTAGCTATATTAGACTTAAGTACAGTGGTTTTGTCCCATCCTATTGTGTGGTTGTGTGTTAATGAATGTAATGCAATGGCCGAGAGTTTTTCTAGGTTATTGATCTTATTGGGGTCTGCCGTTCTATGTTTAGCTAAATTCCTATGTTCTGTTAATCTAACTGACCCGACCGGCTAGTTAGATTAACAGAACATAGGAATTTAGCTAAACATAGAACGGCAGACCCCAATAAGATCAATAACCTAGAAAAACTCTCGGCCATTGCATTACATTCATTAACACACAACCACACAATAGGATGGGACAAAACCACTGTACTTAAGTCTAATATAGCTAGGTGGAGAGAGAGATTAATTACTGAATCTTTGTTCATCGAATCCACACCCAACACATGTAATAGGAATGACGCAACACCTATACCAGAGATATGGAAAACTTTACTACCAATCAAAAAACAAAAAAACAAAGAGAGATCAGGTGACAGGACTATAAAATCAGATATCGAAAGAAGTGTGATTACATTGATGTGATGATTATGAGCAGTAATAATTTATGCTCGAAACGTAATCAATTAAATAATACTGTATCACTGTGCGCTTTATATCAAATAAACAAATCTAATATGGAACTACTAAGTCACTGACAGCTCAGTTCATAGTGAAGTTAGTGCTGATGGTGTCGATGTCTGGAAAGGCGATGAAAGCTCCATAAATAAACAATCCAGCTCAGAGAACACAATAATACCAAGATCATCCATCTGAGCTACAAATATTCTCCACTATTTCAACACCAACTATTGAAAATCATCCTCAGAATATCACGTATAACAAAGTTATAAAAGTCAATAGAAGATTGAACGATCCTTTTTAATCGTCTTATTCGTTTAAAAGACATTGAAGAATAAGTACTGGAAACTTTCTAGTTGTATCAAGTATTTCACTGAGGTACTAGTGGGATTGTGAAGATTATCTGTTTACACTTTGACCTCATATCTTTTAATGTCATCTTAGTAATAATTTGCAGAGAAAACTTACTGAACATTTCACAAATATTCATGTCAAACTGATTGTCTAACCAAACAGCCTTCTCAGTGATTTATGAGTGGCATAAAATTTAGGATGATTTTAATGATAGGCAACTAAAATGTCTTTTTATTTAGTTGCTTTATCCTCCTGATCTTCACGGGTGTCGTATGACAATTCAAGGTTATCAACTATAAGACTAGTTTCTAATTAGGCGAATATATGTTTGAAATTGTGTACTTCATATGGTATGCTGTCCTACTAAGGGGATAACTTCATTGTATTGGTATCTACACTTGACAAGTACACAGGGATGATATCCAGGGCCCTAACTAGGTTATCAGTCACTTAGGCCAGTTATATCTCACACTTATTCCTCTACTTAATACCAACCAAGGCCTGTTTGGATAGCAGACAGATGATCAGGTCAAGGAATCTATCAACGACTACCCCTTCATCTGATTACTAAAACTTTAAGGATAGTAAAAATGGTGACTAAAATTCTTAATGATTACACTTTCATACTTTTATTAAAGGAAAATATCTTAAAAAGTTTATCAGCTCTGTTATTCTATATCACACTTTCATTTACTTTAAAGACGTAGAACATCAAGATCCCATGAAAAACATCGTAAATCTGCTACTAGTTTCAAAGATGAAGCATTAACTGAAGAAGAGATTGGAGTGCATATGACAGATGAAGAACAGTTAACACATCAAATGTAAGTCCCTGTTTAATCGACTTACCTGAATAAAGTTTATAATTCTTGGGCAACTTCAAAGATTCACACAAACTTGATGTTTTTTTTTCAAATTTCTATTCATCATTGACTGACATCATTTGGAGGAACATTGGAAATCTGGAAGCATCTCGCCAGAGATCGAACCCTAGCGGAGTCATAGATACGCACTGCTGAGGGGTACCATACTTGGGTAAATACAGCCTTCCAGTACACTCAGGTTTCTAATGTTCCTCCAAATCACTAAATCCCTGTAAACCCACCGAATTCGAAATTAATGTTGACGCCAAGCAATTAAAACTTTGTAAAGAATAATCTACTGTTTAGACGTTCAGTCCTGTAAAATTTGATCAAGATTTGTTTATTTTCAGCCACTGAATTTATATCTTGACTGAAACCCTAGAAAATGGAAGTGCACATGTGTTTTCTTCAGATTGAATGAGCAAGTTGGTATTTATTATGGATTGACATAAGTTAGAGAAACATTAGAAACCCTAAGGAACTGGACAGCAGCTGTTTCGTCATAGTACAAGACTCTTTAGCAGTGCGCATCCAAGAACTTCAGGTTCCGTAGCCAGTACGCTACCACTGAACCATAGAGTCAGAATCCAATGACCCATATTTCCAACTTCCGTCAGTTCACCATACAGCGTGACCGTCAATCAATGTTATCAATGAGTATTTGTCTTCATGGCGACTAGGTTTTCTTCACTGGTCATAATTTCTTATTGGAAGTTCAGAAATCACCTGTTGAAGTTAGTCATCAATGAGCATTGGATGAATTGAATTTGGGAGTTTGTGGGGATTTAAAGTTTCAAACTACAGTCTGCATCGATTATGTCCATGTTCACATCGTTACATTCAAAAGAAGTGATTTAATGGACAGAAGCGTTGATCACCAAGTATCTCTGTAGATTTATTTCATAACTCTTGAATAATGCGGAAGTGATAATCAAAGACAAATGAAAATCAAGCTCTATGAATGAGCTTTATTATCTATTGTTAACTGAATCGAAGATGCCTTCCTTTCTGAAAGTTTTTGCCTAGGACAACTATGAACTGCATATACAACACTTTATATGGATGAAAAAGTGATCTCTGATCAAGATGTAATAATTAATCTAGTCTTCTGTATGACAAATACAAATCAGTTAACTGCATAATGCATCATCATAGAACAGAGTATAGAATAGCGGTCAACTCTCTACCTCAATTTCATCAACTTTGAAAAGGCCTTCGACTAAGGTGTCGACTAAGAAGTAATTTGGCAGTTGCTTCAATAATACGGAATACCACAATCCTTTATGAGCCTCATTCAACAACTCTATGAAGACGCCACATCACATGTAATTCACAATAGGAAGCTCAGTGATGCCTTCGAAGTGAATTGAAGACAGGAGTAAGACAAGGCTGCCACCTACTATCACCCATGATAATCCTGATTGTGGTCAACTCGACTGGATCATGCAATAAACAGTGAGTAGTGAGAAGAGGGGCATACGGTGGACCGGGGAAAAGAACCTAGAAGATTTGGATTTCGCCGATGACTTATGTCTAATGTCACACAAACTTGAAGATCTACAGGCGAAAACTAACAAGTTGACAGAATAGGTAGGGCAGCGAATACGGGACTTCAAGTGAATACAGAGTAGACAGAGGTGATGATCATACCCAACCAACAAAAACAATAACAACAAGCTCCAATCACCATGAACGAGAGAAACTTAAAGGAAGTAGCCTCTTTCACCTACCTAGGCTGGGCAGCACTGTTTCAACTCCAGGAGGCGGTGACGAAGACTAGGACGTCAAAGCAGCTGGGATCGGAAAGACAGAAAGACGCGTTCATTAACCTGAAACCACTATGGAGATCTGCACTCAGCATAAAGCGTGAACAACATCCGAATTTTCAGCATCGGTTCAGTCAAGTCAGTGCTCCTATATGGTTCAGAGACTTGGCACGTTACGAAAGGGATTTCCAACAAACTACAGACGTTCATCAATAACTGCCGCCTACGCTGGCTCATTACTGAAGATCAGATGACCAGAAAGAATAAGTAACAGGAAACTCTGACTGAGGTCGAACTAACCAAGAAGCTTTCACTCAACAAATATGCAGTGGAAGGAAGTGGAGATGGATTGGACTACGTATACACTGAGAAGGCCAACTGGGGATATCACGCGACAGGCCAACACTCGAGTGGAACCTAGATGGGAAGCAACGAGTTGGGCGTCCGAGGCGAGGGTGACATGAAGGAGATGGTTTGAGGAAGAAATGAGAGCTCCTGGGTTGTCGTGGAACCAGGTTGAAAAGTTTGCAGAGAAGAGAGTGTAATGGAGGCGTGCTACTGAAGCCGTATGTTCCACTAGGAACCTAAAGGACAAATAATAACTGCATAATGAATGTTGTCCAACTACAGCGCGGGTTTAAAAATCCTGATCTTTAATAGGCAGCAGTGAGAAGGTTGTAGGTAGACAGAAATTTATTCAATCTAAGAGATTAGATGTGATTCAGACAAAAACACTACATTGATACCGTAGCCTGACATTCGACTTTGATAACGCCTGCTTCATTAGAACACAAAATAGACAATCTTAATAAAATAACTTCTCATTTGATGAATTTATGTCCAGAATAGTTATATTTTAACCTTTAACTATTCAAGTATCTCAACATTAGTAGTAGTCAGGGCTTTAGTAACTCTTTTGGCGATGAGACTACTTAACAAGTTCATCTCTTTTGGTTATGTTGTGTTCTCTCAGTTGAGTGGTTTGGTTGTCGAGATTTCATCATCTTTTTAGCAGATGAACACCAATTGGCTATTAAAACATGACACATGACATTTCATCACTTATTTCAACACACGTGGATAATAACTATGCACATGAATTCAATTTCGACAATGTATAAATTTTGGACGGAGAGAGGAAACACAAAGAATGTGAGAGAATTTCTAGAAGCTTGGCATTCAGGCCACTCAGTCAGTCAGCAATCAATAGATGTATAGATATGAACCCAATCTATAAACCAATGAGAGAAATGATAAACAATAGAAAAGTGAGAGGTGAAGCAGACAAGCAGCTAGACAACAGGAGATTCTATACAGTCAATGATACAATAGTCAAAGGAGACAACCAATCACAAACCAGTTTGTCTGGCCCAGTTACTGAATCACTCACGGCGAGATATTGACAGCTCACACCATAGTGAAGTTAATACTGATGATGTCGTCTAGAGGAAGGACGATGAAAGGTCCGTGATGAAACTAATCCAGCTCAGAGAACACAATAATACCAAGATCATCCACCTGAGCGACAAATATTCTCCACTGTTTCAGGTTCATCTCTCAGTAGTTATATGATAATTTGGCCAAATAACCACTGTAAAATGGACATGAGATAAGAAAAACAGACAATTCATTTCGTGGGTGCGCACTGCTGAAGAATCCCATACTAGGACGAAATAGGTGTCCAGTGCTCCCAGGTTGCCTTTGTTCCTCCAAACGATGTCATTCTACAATGAATAACAATGTGAAATATTTCCAAATCCCCACAACTCCCTCAAAATTCATTTTTCTCATTACTGACAAAACAAAACTAGGTATAGAAGGATTACAACTGTAATTGAGAGTTGACGATGGATCGTGGCTAGCAGTGGAATCCAGAATGCGCATTTCGTTCTATTTGGGACTTTTTAGCTGGACGTACCTACTTCCCAGTGAGTGATGTTCATCCCACTGGGATTCGGACTCGGGAGCGAGGACTAAATGCGCATCCTGGATTCCACTGATAGCCACTGTCCATCATTAACATAATTAGAACGCTGGCAATATCGAGGCATCCGCACATGAGCCCATATGCGAATAGGGACTGATCAGTTCGGTCCAATCAACGACGGTATGATATAAAAACAACTATACTGTAATTGAGTCGTTAGGAAGTGTATCTTGGCCTAGTGTTATTAATAAAACAGGTTTAAAGAACACATCAGTCATCACTGTTAGTTCACCTTCAGAGAAATAACAGATTAATCGTGATAAGATTGTGTAATCATGCAATTAGGTTTGTGAAGATTTATTATTTTGTTTTAGATTGACATTCATCATGATGTTTTTGAAAGCAACCTAATGCCTCAGCAATCTTACCTAACGGATCATATAGATAGGTTTAATTCAGCTTGCATGCATCCATTTTATGCCCCGTTTGAATAATAAACTTAGGTAGTAAAGAGCTTAGATGTTTATTTCCAGGATCAATCAGCTCAGATGACTCTATTTATTTCTGAAACCGCTTTGAAAAATGTTCTGTGGCATTTATTTTTAATAACCAATGACTGACATCAGTTGGAGGAACAAAGGAAACCTGGGAGAACTGGACAGCTGTTTCGTCCTAGTATGGGACTCCTTAGCAGTGCGTAACCACGACCCCACCAGCAGGGGTCGAACCCGCGACCTTCAGGTTCCACGACCAGCGCGTTACCATTGATCCACTGGATCAGAATCCAATGCTTCATATTTCCAACTTCTGTTAGCTCACGATATAGCGCAAACCGCCACCCAATGACGAAACAGCTGTCCAGTGCTCCCAGGTTTCCTTTGTTCCTCCAACTGATGTCAGTCTTCGATGAATAACAACTTGAAATATTTCCAAATCTCCACAACCCCCTCAAAATTTAATAACCAATGAGTTTTTCCTGTGTATATGTGATCATCCATTTAGATTGGTAAATACAGTGGTATGTCATTCCACTTTTCACCTGTTCCAAGAGTTTTGATGAGCATGTAAGCTTCGAATTTTCGCTGATCCAAACCTTATTGATGACAGGTTTAATTCTTTGTCTGACTATCAAATTATTCATATCATCAGTGTATAGTAGCTTGATGAAAACAATTAGTTCACTTAATAAACTTTGAACCATGTAATGTATCTGCGCAACATATTTCGAACTATCTGATCACACACACACACGTACTTGTCATAAGTATTTATATGAAAATTCGTTAAGATAAAGGGTGAGAAAGTGGAAAGAGGTCAAGTTAGAAAGCTAAATTAAAGGCTGAATAACAATGAAAATCAGTTGAGTGAAAATAATAGTACATCGAACTTCATTTTCATAGTTGACTTCACTTAGGGAGAGATTTAATGTGATAACAAATTGTTTATGAACACACAAAGATGACTTCAACTTTCTAATACTTAAAGCCTCAACAGGTTTGAGGATCCATCCCCAACATGTTTAGTAAGTAGGTGGAAAAGAAGTAGCCAAGTCAATCCTGTGACCTGTCTCAATGATTGATTCACAATTGAACTACTTGGGCATCTACTACCAACGCTTATACGTATAGGTTATTTAATTCGCTTCTGAATAAGTTGTGAGGACCTTACTTCCATGGATCTATGAGTCCTCCCTATGTATGTGTCACCATACGAGTGCATTTGAATTGGTAGATACAATGGGATGCGACATTGTCGTTCACATGCTGTGAGGTTTTGGGGGAATAAACTGACTTCGGGATTTCTATTAATCGAACCTAAGCTGCACAGTAAGTTCTTCTAACAGCAGCGTTAAGTCTCCGCTAAAGAATTGCACTATGACAGTCATCTTTGCATGGAAGACTGATAAAGACATTCTTCTTTGGGACAGACTGAAGATCTAGTCTTGGCGCTTTGATTATTTTATACTACCTAATAAATTTTGATGAGAAGTTATTTCCCCTTCATATTCTCCTTAATTGTAAATCCCAAACAAAAATATCACACGTAACATTATAGTCATTCGGTAATTTGGTATATGGAGGTGAATAGTATTAATGAACTTTTCATTGGTTTGCCAGATAACAGTGTACATGAATGATAATGATAATAATAATGAATCAATCCAGATTGTGTGTTGTAGCCGGTGCAGAGATAACAAAGTTGAAACTGATGCTGAATGTAAATGTTAGAGTCATTCTGCTTACTAATTAGTAATTGCTAAGAGGCAGCTAATTGTACTTTATCTCATCTGTTCAAACTGTCGGGATTTGTTCGGATATGTAAAGCTTTGGCTGCCAATCTTTCTTGGTATGATCAAAAACCCTTTTGTAGAACCTTCGTCCCGTCAAAGTCAATTTTATGTCCCATCTCTATGGAGTGTAGCGTTATTGCAGATTTATTTTCTAGTTTCTTAACCTCTGCTAAGATTCTTTAGGATCTGCTATAGGCATAGTTTATGGTGCTTTAATCTCACATTCACCTACCTGGTTGTCTCCCCTACACATACTGCAGTACAATCTCCATATTTGACTTCATAAATACAGTTCTGTTGATTTTCTTAAGGTACTACATCTTTAACTTTCATGAAGTTAAAGCGTAGGATATTTATCGCCCGAAAATATACTCTTATGTTGTGTTTGTTGAGAATCTTTCTCATTTCTTCTGAAGTCTCTTTGCGTTATGCGATTATGACAGTGGTTATCCAGTTCTTCGGAAGGAGTTTTGGTACATCCTTAATCTCATTTTTAAAAATTTCCTTTACAAAATCTTTGAGATAATTGTCTACTTCCAATCTGTAGCATACTGACTCTAACTTTTCTTTGTCGTCTTTCGTTGTAACAAGACAGTTAACTCTGTTGATCAGATTCGGTATGTCGGTTACTTTATTAGTCACAGGATGTGCAGACTGATAATCTAGGTATCTGTTAGAATACATTGTTTTTCTAAAAATCTTAATTTTTAGTTTCTTGTAATACTACTGTTTTTCCACTATACAATCCATAAAGTTTAATTTCAACAAGTTGGATTCAAGTTCCTTGGTGAAAGTAATGCTTCTGCACCCATTGCTTATGTGACAGAAAAGTTCATCCAGACTGTTCCGTTTGATGATGAAAAATATATCGTCTATGTACCTTAACCAAATTTTTGGAGGTGTAGAGAAATTTGCTATTCCATTTGTCTCTAATGAATACATGAACAAGTTAGCTACTATCTATCTGTCGCTACAGATCTCCTCTAAAAGTGAATACAGTTGATCGTAAGCATAATTCCAGGGACTTGATAGAGACTTACACTACACAAGAATTACATATTCAATGAAATTACAGAGAAAGTGAGAGAGCAGTTCTCTACTCTGTATAGAGTTGAAACTTAAACTGAAGTGCTTCATTGGATATTTGCTGACAAATAAAATAGGCTTTGAAACTAAGGCTTGTGATGAGTTATTGGTTTCAAAGTAGTCTTCATTAAGGATTGTTGTCAGTTGGATAACATTTGAAAATTTAACGTCACAATAATTATTCTGTTCTAATTTTCGACCTATCAGCAATGCACATCCATGACTCGATGAACCATCGAACTTAGGACCGTTAGATCTCACAGTAAGTTGAATTCCTACCAATGACATTAGTTGATAGTCGCGGTGTTTCATGAGTTGACTGATTGCAGCTCAGTGGCTGAATGATAATCCACTCACCAAGTCACCTGACGGTCGTCGGTTGAGTCTGTCTCTTAAATGGTTATTGGTGTGTACTGTCGAGGAGTTATGAACGAGGGTGAAATAGCTGTCTAGTGATCTACATTTTTCAATGGTTCTCGAAATGATGTCAGCCGATGATGAGATCTGCCTTCAAATTAACTTTGTTGAATGTTGAATGAGAGATAGCTCTCAATTCCTGTACTCCCTAATTTCCATCAGCCTTAATGTAAGCGAAAGACTAAGGTACTGTGACAGAGCATAATTTCATAATAGATTTATCTAATATATAGCGCAACAGTGATACAATATTACTCACATGTATGAAATTTCGAGTAGAATTTATTACTCATATTCGTATCAAAGTAATGACATAACCTTCAAACTTCGTTTATACGGTCCGACGGTTCTTGATTCGTTTATCTTGAAGGTATTAAAAATTTCCGAATATCTGTAATATGCGATGGTGAATCATTCGTGTTACATGTGTTAGGCGCTGGTTGATTGGATGAACGAAGATTCTGTGACTAATCTCTCCCTCCACCTAGAGCTATACTGCATTTTAGAATTATCGCCCTATCCCATCCACTCTATGGTGTGATTATGGCTCAATGCATTCAGAGTGATGGCCGAGTTTTTCTCTAAATCACTGATCATAGTGGGGTTGGCCATTATGTGTTTCGCCAAATTTTTATGTTCTGCTACTCTGACTGACCTGCTTTGACCTACATACTTGACCTAACAACGAATCTTTTAGCCTGGAAAGTATCTCTCTCAACGAGTCTGTGGGTTTTAATGCCACCTTAATCCCATCTGTCACTGTTAAGAATTCTACGTAGAATTTCCGATGTACCTTCTTTATGTGACAACACTACAGAGGATTTAGATTCCCTCTTAGGCTGGATGGAATCACCACCAACAATACTGCAACTTCTCTTATCGATCTTTATGACCTCTAGTGGGTAGCACTTGAGAAGAAGTGTCTCTCTGATATGTTTTACTTCATTATTTAGGTTTTCTGTCTTACTAGTCAAACTCCTATCCCGATAGCTTAGATGTTTTATCAGGCCTACTTTGACGGATATAGAGTGAGATGATTTGAAATCCAAGTATCTATTAGAATATGTTAATTTCCATCAGACTTGGAATCCACATCATACTGATTATCATTTGATTATCTGAGATAGCTGTACTTTGGTAAACAAGTATTTATACTGGGTGATGATTGAAGGTGAGATGAAAATCTGGACTGTGGCTGAATTCGAACCAGCGACCACGGGGCTTCCAGCCTGATACTTTATCAACTCAGCTACGAGGTCCAACTGCTAATCAGATTTTGAAGTAAAATAAAAATCTTGTCAGCAGTTGGTCCTCGTAGGTGAGTTGATAAATCATCAGATCGGAGACGCTGTGGTCGCTGGTTCGAATCCGGCCATGATACAAATTTCCATCTCACCTTCAATCATCACCCAGTATAAATATTATCTAAGATAGCCAAATGATTCTCTGAATATATTGACTTAAATGGGAATAAATTTAAAATTCATATCATTGCCTAATCAGTTACGAAGTGATATACTACTTGTTGAATAAACGAGTATTATCTTGTATAATGTCAAAGTATTTTACGTATATGCTAATATTTTATTTTCTTTCATGGTATTATTTAGTTTTAAATCATTTGAAGGTGAATTTCTAAATATTTGTGAATTACTCAGTACATGGAATCGAATAACATTACAACAACAAACATCTTTATTAGAATCTCGTGAAGATAGTCCAACATCAACTATTGTAAACTTACCAGCTGGTAAACGTACAAGACAAAGTGGTTTAAATCTTCCGCTAAATTCTATCAGTACTAATTTAAACAAATCAAAACATTCAATTAGTAAATGTGAACCAACTAGTATACCACAAGTTATACATGAAAATTTAACTATTCTATTACCAATCTATTGTGATTTAAATATATTGAATGAAAATCAATTCAATCATGAAAAAGATTCATCAGACTCACAAATTATCGGTATTCCACATTTAATTGTTGAATTTCCATTCAAGAAGGAAACAAATATTACTGAAGGTATGATTCATTCATGAATATATTATTCTGGTGATTACGGTGAAGATTAGCTTCGTTATTACTACTTATTTATATACTTGTAATTCTCCGTTGTTTTATTGGATCGAATTACTCGACCATTATTAACATATGGGCTTCTATATGGATGGCTCAATATAGTTTGAATGTCGATTATGGTAATATGTTTGGTTGTGGCTAGCAGACGAATCCAAGACGTCCATCTCGCCCTATTTGGAACTCGTCAGTTGGATGTACCTGCACCCCAGTGTAGAGTGATGTTGTTCCCACTGAGACTCACACCTCGTACCCATGACTTCAAAAGCCAAGGCGTTATCCACTAAACCACTGAGGAACAACAGCCACTTCTGCGACAACAGGTTATTACTATCTATTGACATACTTGTTATTCTCCGTTGTTTTGTTGGATTTAATTGTTCAACCTTTATTGGCATATGACCTCCTATGCGGATGCCTCGATATTGTATTAGTATTATTATTTGTCTCTTGGGTTCCTAGTGGAACATACGGCTTCAGTAGCACGCCTCCATTACACTCTCTTCTCTGCAAACTTTTCAACCTGGTTCCACGACAACCCAGGAGCTCTCATTTCTTCCTCAAACCATCTCCTTCATGTCACCCTCGCCTCGGACGCCCAACTCGTTGCTTCCCATCTAGGTTCCACTCGAGTGTTGGCCTGTCGCGTGATATCCCCAGTTGGCCTTCTCAGTGTATACGTAGTCCAATCCATCTCCACTTCCTTCCAGTGCATATTTGTTGAGTGAAAGCTTCTTGGTTAGTTCAACCCCAGCCAGAGTTCCATGTTTCTTTATTCTTTCTGGTCATCTGATCTTCAGTAATGAGCCAGCGTAGGCGGCAGTTGTTGATGAATGTCTGTAGTTTGTTGGAAATCCCTTTCGTAACGCTCTAACTCTCTCAATCATCTCATGGAAGCACTGACTTGACTGTGATTTATGTTGAAAATTCCACTTGGCACTCATTTGTCAGTTGGATGAACCTGCACCTCAATGTGGAGTGATGTTGTTCCCACTGAGACTTGAATCTCGAACCCATCATTTCAAACACCAAGACGTTATCCACTATACCATTGAGGAACGATAGCCACTTCTTGTACAACGAGCAGGAGTTATTACTATTTATTGATTAACTTGTAATTCTCCTCTGCTAGCCACAACCAACTAAACTACCATAATTAGCTTAGTGATAGAATATTAAAATAAATTATACAGGTTTCAACCACCCAATTATCACAGGAAAAGACAAGATGTGGTTTCAGAGAATAAAAGTTCTCCTCTTCGACGAAGTCATTTACTAAGCTGTACATTCGTGAATACATGTTACAGTAGGTGGCAGAACATCCCATTATTACTTCCAGTCACGGGGCGAAATATATTGAATAACTAAGGGAAGTTAATTAATACATATAGAACATAGAACGGCAGACCCCAATAAGATCAATAACCTAGAAAAACACTCGGCCATTGCATTACATTCATTAACACACAACCACACAATAGGGTGGGACAAAACCACAGTACTTAAGTCTAATATAGCTAGGTGGAGAGAGAGATTAATTACTGAATCTTTGTTCATCGAATCCACACCCAACACATGTAATAGGAATGACGCAACACCTATACCAGAGATATGGAAAACTTTACTACCAATCAAAAAACAAAAAAACAAAGAGAGATCAGGTGACAGGACTATAAAATCAGATATCGAAAGAAGTGTGATTACATTGATGTGATGATTATGAGCAATGGTAATTTATGCTCGAAACGTAATCAGGTAAATAATACTGTATCACTGTGCGCTTTATATCAAATAAACAAATCTAATATGGAATTACACTTATAATACACATTTGAGTTTAGAGCGGGACAAAAGACTATGAAATTAAATGTAATTGTGCAATACAAGATGAGTGTATGTCAAAGTAGGAAAATCAATGGAGCGTTATGAAAATTAAATTGCTATTATGTAATACAGGTTAAATCTATGACAGAGTAAAAAAATAAACAGGGGATTATGAAAATAAGCACTGATGGTATTCGGCATGTTGCCATGTACGCATAATATGACACTTTGGATTAAAAATACTACACTAAAGGAAGACATTGTAAAGATTGAGAGTGGCTATCAGTGGAACCCAGGATGAGCATTTCGTTCTATTTGGGACTCGTCAGCTGGACATAACCGCCTCCCAGTGTGGAGTAATGTTGTTCCCACCGGGATTCAGACTCGGGAGAGATCGCTTCAAACCCGAGAGCGTTATCCATTACATCACCAAGCTAGGATAGCCACATCTTGTGCAACGGGTATAGTTTTAGTATAATTGGGTGATGTATTTGCACAATACACATTTCGAACAATCTGATCACACACACAAACACTTGTCAAGTCAATATATATTAAACCGAGGAGTGGGGGGGGGGCAAATGCAACAATTAACACAATGGGGGATTGAAATTAAAAAAGAGGGAGGACAAACAAGAAGAGTGACCAGTTAATTCTAATCTTGGTTAGAAAACAAAGTTTACCGAGGTAGGTAGATGTAGTTTGTAAGAACAAATTGATTTTCTACCCACCCAAATGTGGTTTAAATTTTTGTATGCCTTTGACTTCCACAAATCTCAGAATACGTCTGTAACTGACTGTTTCTTTATAAAATTTTGAAAGGTGTTAGAACATTAACTCCATCTAATCACGCTGTCGAAATGACCACTAATGTCAATCCCATCCCCCATAAAACTAACGTGGTAACATCCGGGATACCGGCAGTGGAAAATGAGAATATAATTACGTTGTGCAAGTTAAATCTATGACGATGTAGGAAACTAAACAAGAGATTATGAAAATACATGTATAGTTACCTAATACAGAATGAATCTATGATAACCAAGGCTTTATGACAGCTATGGCAAAGATAAAGGTTGGACGTACCTATTTTCGACTCATAACGCTAGTTTGAACTTCTGGATGACTAGTTCTTTAGCTATTGACAGATGCCTTCGAATGGTTCCATTGAATCCTGTGGAGAACTTTGAATGGGTTCTTAGAAGCAGCTAAGTGGCCTGGAGACTATTGGTCGTAGAAGGATATGGGGTTTGTGTATTTTTGGTCTTCCATAGAACCGAGGAATGACAGATCCATTCGATTTCATTCTCCATTTATATTGCTTTGTTATTTCTTTTACTTTGAAGAGTTTGTTCAAGGTTTTATTAATCTGGTTGTTGAACTTCAGGATGGGGTTGGTTTCAAGTGGTTGATACACATTTTTGTCTGCTGGAAGTATAACGATATCTTTCCTATTTTTCAGTTTTTTTTTAATGTTTTCTGTTCTCGAGTGTTGATTTGAACTTGATGTCTCATCGTATCATCCAGTGTCATCAGCGTATATCCTCTTTACTTTCAACATTGATTGACTCCATAGAAACTATCACATTATTATCTATGTATTAACTTTAGCTATTTGCTTTCAGTGTTTGTCTATGATTTTAAATATATAAAATTATTTATAGTAATTGGAAAATTTTTATTATTATTTTCTAAAGTCATTAAGAAGGAAATCACCAGAATGTTAAATGATTCAGATATAATTCATATTGAACATTTAATTGGTACTAAAATTAAAGAATATTTACTAATGACAATTTATGAAACTAATGAAGAAGGAGAAGAAAATGAAAGGCAACAACATATAGAAGAGAATAAATTATCAAATGAACTTTGTCAGTTATTATCTTTTTATTTACCAGAATTGAATGATATATTAAATTATCTTGATATTGGACCAAATGGGCCAAAAATACCGAAATCAAATAATTTTTCAATTATATATTATCCTATAAATCGTGAAATAATAAATAATTTATCAATTAATACAAATGATAATTGTTATAATTATGAAAAAATGAATCAATCATTTAAAACAATAAAAGTGATTAAACAAAAATTGTATACAGCTAACTTGAAATATTATGAATTCTTATATTCTGGACAAGGTGATCCTATAACACCATCAATTCAAATGAATGGTTTATCACAAGTTACTGGTTCAGTTGAAGAAGAAAATGACACTGTAGAGTCATCAATTAAACAAAAGGAAGTTATCTAATTTATTATTAAAATTTTGAGGGAGTTATAAGGATTTGGAAATATTTCAAGTTGTTATTTATCGTAGACTGACATCAGTTGGAGGAACAAAGGAAATCTGGGAGCACTGGACAGCTGTTTCTTCCTAGTATGGAACTCCCCAGCAGTGCGCACCCACGACCTTCAGGTTCCGCGACCAGTGCGTTACCATTGAGCCACTGGGTCAAAATCCAGTGGTCCATATTTCCAACTTCTGTTAGCTCACGATATATAGCGCAACCGCCACCCAATGTCAACGCTGAGTATTTGTCCTCATGGCCATCAGGCTTTGACTCCACCGGTCATGACTTGTCATTGGAACTTCGGGAATACTTCTCGAAACTAGTCACCAATGACCACTAGTTCAATTAAATTTTGAGGGAGTTGTGGGTATTTGGAATTATTTCAAGTTGTTTAGAGAAGTATTCCCGAAGTTCCAATGACAAGTCGTGACCGGTGGAGTCAAAGCCTGATGGCCGTGAGGACAAATACTCAGCGATGACATTGGGTGGCGGTTGCGCTATATATCGTGAGCCAACAGAAGTTGGAAATATGGAGCATTGGGTTCTGACCCAGTGGCTCAATGGTAACGCGCTGGCCGCGCGGCCTGAAGGTTGCGGGTTCGACCCCTGCTGATGTGGGGTCGTGGGTGCGCACTGCTCAGGAGTCCCATACTAGGAAGAAACAGCTGTCCAGTTCTCCCAGGTTTCCTTTGTTCCTCCAACTGATGTCAGTCTACGATGAATAACAACTTGAAATAATTTTTTATTTATTATTATTGACTATCTGTTTAAAATTTAGTTAACTGTATATATCTAACTAGAAAATGGTATAAAATTGAGTTATATTTATGATGAAGGTTCCTAGTGGAACCAGATGAATTCAGTAGCACACAGCCATTTCACTGTCTTCCAAGCAGTCTTTTCAACCTGCATCCCCACGAATACCAAGAAGCTTTCATGTTTTCCTCATATATCATCACCTCCATGTCGTTCTCATACAACCAACTCATCATTTTACATTTGGCTTCCACTAAACAGATTGGCCTAGCCTCGTCTAACTTGTGATGTCCCCTAAACCGTCTTCTTATTGTATGCTCAATCTATCTCCACTTTCTTCAGCGACGGGTTCATGCTTGGTTCACTGTAAGGTCAGAGTTCTTTGTTGCTTATTCTTTCTGGTCATCTCATCCACAGTATCGAACGTAGGTAGCTGTTGGTGAATGTCTGTAATTTGTTGGAAATGCTTTTCGAAATGTGCGAAGTTTATGAACCATATACAAGCGCTGTATTGACTGATATCTTGTTCACGCTTTTACATTCTCATCTGTGCCATCGCCGCCGCCTGTAATTGAAACGATGCTGCCTTGTCTAGGTAGGTGAAACAGAGATTTCTCTTGTTGATGATGATTGGTGCCTCTCGTTGTTGCTGTTTGGTTGGGTATCTTCATCACCTCTATCTTCTCTCTCTACATTCACATGAAGGATGTCTGATCTTCGCTACCTCACCTCTTCTGCCAACTTGTTAGTTTTTACCTGTACATCTTCGAGTTTGTGCGACATTAGACATAAATCATCATCGTTGGTGAAACCCGAATATCCTAGGGTCTTTTCGTCGGTCCAGAGTATCCCCTTCTTCTCACTCCTCACGGTCTGCTGTATGATCCAGTCCACTACAGTCAGGAAGGTCATAGGTGATAGTTTGTTTTACTCCTGTCTCTACTTCGAAAGCATCACTGAGCTTTCCATTGTGAATCACTTGGCATGTGTCGTCGTCATATAGCTGTTGAATGAGGTTGATAAAGATTTGTGGTACTCCGTAGTGTTGAAGAAGTTTCGAAATTACTTCTCGGTCGACGATTTCAAATGTTTTCTTCAAAATCAATAAAGTCCAGGTAAAGAATTGACTGCCATTTTATACTATGCTCCATGATGATGTGTAGCGTAACTTTGCAATTTGATCCACACATGATTTGTTCTTCCTGAATCCAGCCAGTCCGTTCAAGTCGTAATTTTAAATTCAGATTAACTTTAAGTTTCTCCAGGATGACGTGGCTTAATATTTTGCTTGGGGTGGACAGGAGCATGATTCCTCGCCATTTCTTTCAGAGACTTATGTGTCCCTTCTTTGGAAGTTTGACAAGGTAACCCTTCTTCTAATCAGTGGGCAGGTACCTTTCCTTCCTTCCAAACCTTCTGCAATAGTTGTGTCACCGTGTCCACTGTTGTTTCCGCATCCGATTTCATTGTTTCTGGTGGAATTCCATTTGATCCTGCTGCTTTACCAGACTTCAGCAACTTTATAACGCTCAGGACTTTTGCTCTTGTCACAGGGTTTGTGTTCACTGATAGTTCTATGGATGGACTGCTGGTGATGTTTCTGGACGAGTTTCAGATGGTGGTGGTGATGGTCGACTCAAGAGTTTTTCTCCTCTTTGGTAACTAAGTTCTCTTCACTACCTTTCATTGCTTTCACTTATGCTGATTCAGATAGCTGTTAGATATTTGGATCATTCCACTATGAAGTTGATTCATGAGAAAAGATTCAACTAAATAATCTTGTTATATTGATAGTAATAATATTTCACGGACTGATATCAGTTAGAGAAGCACTGAAAGCACTGGCGAAGTGTTTCGTCCTAGTAAGGGGCTCTTCAGCAGCGCCTCCCCCCATGACCTCATTGAAGATTAAAATCGAAAATTTTTACCTCCCTTGGCAACCATGGTACCATTGTGCCACTAGGTCAGATACCAGTAATCTACATTTCCTAGTCCTTTCAGTTCACGATAAACTGCTACCTCCATTCATTGCCGTTATTAAGTAACTATCTTCATATCTGACTTGGTTGTGGGAAATATAAATCATTGGACTCTGAACTAGTCGCTCTGTAACGTGGTTGCCAAGGCACCTGAATATCCCTAGTTTGATCTGTGGTAGGGTCATGGAGACGAGCTACTGAGGAGTAACACACTAGTGTGAAACAGTAGTTTAGTTCTCCCAGGTTTCTCATGGTTTCCCAACTGATATCAGTCGATGAGAAAATCAATAAATAAATCCCCATGAAGCTCTTAAATTAACAATAATAAAGCTTGACCTTGTAGTAAAGTGTGCTATGGCTAAAGTGCTAGAGTTTTCACCTTCTTGTGAAACTGTGATGCTCAGATGACGATATGTAATATAAAGTGAGACATCCATCAACTACTTGCTCTGCTAATTCACACTAATATCCATTCTAAGGTCTGTCTATGAACTACCAGGTTGACCGATTGGGATTCCTTATTTCCTCTGAAATGGTAATCTTTTGATAAAAATTGAGAAATTTCATTGGCTATTTTAGTAGTAGATAAAGTGACCTATAGAGTCACTTAAATGTAGCTGGACTTACCCATGTTTATTCTAAACTTGAGTCATCAACTGAAATAAACACAAGACAACATGTTCCTAACTCTTTTTACTACCAGTCTCTTTTCTTAGGCTTACAACTATGGGAATTTTTATTCATGATATCACATATCTACAACATACAATAAATCGCAAACAAAAGACTTCACCATCATGGTTACAAGATGGCTGACAATCGCTTTTCAATACTGATGCATGAAACAATAATTTAATAGATCGGTGAATTGATCATGAGATGATGTCCAACTTCATTTTGTCTAGTCCTAAGTGCTGATTGAATCCTACCGATCATTTTTACAATGTAGCTATCAGGCTAGGAGATTCTCCATCAAGATGTACTGAGGGAGATGTTAGTCGTGTGTTGGTAATTGACAGGAGTACCTGCTCAACAGAAGTCCCGTGCTCTTTGGCACTTATCAGTAAGGAGTATCTACAACCTTGACGAAAGTGATGTTCCCCGAGTTATCTGAATCCACGTCACCTAGTACTTCAGTGAGAGACGCTACCACTGAGCTATTCGAGGTACGACTGATATACTTTTGGTGCATGGATTGACCATAAGAAAGTAGTCAATTTCATGTTCTCTAGTTCTAAGTGCTGCACTGCATGATATGGGTTCGAACCTCAGGTAAGAGATCAATTTCGTCGAGGTAACAGATACTGCTTGTTGATAAGTGGTAAAGAGCGAAAAACTTAAGTTTAGTAAGGCTTATAAAAATGATTACACAACAAAAACGTGAAATTTGATGGGTAGATAGATAATACGAAAATAGGACCTGACAGTACTGCCTAACAGTTCAAGTTACCATACTTCATTTCAGCATATCAGATGACATTTCATCAGGATGAAAGATGCTTAAATCATGAAGCAAACTGTCAAAGATGACGAAAGGTCAGAAGAAGGAGAAAAACGAGGAAATAATACCTTAAAATGACTTCTGAGTAGATTGTCTTTTAGAAAAAACCCAAAAAGCGGCTAAAATATCCTCAACCTAATTTCATCTCATAACCTTTGTTTGGTTCCTTATATTACAGCGGTACAATACAGCAGTACACACTCACGACCTAACCAGGGATCGAACTCAACAATTTCAAGTTTCTTGGTGAACGTGGATGGACAGAAGCAAGAAACTGTGATTCCTGAACTCTGACCCAGTAGTTGAGTGGGTAATGTGTTCACCATGAAACTATAAGATCCTGAGTTCGTCCTCTAATGAGGTGGGTATTGCATGCTACAACTTTCAACTCTAAGATGCTTCTTATGGACCCTTAGTTTCTTCTTCTTCGTCTAGTTAGATAAGGAATGTAGAGGAATGTTTGGTTGTATCAGTAGGTTCAGTCACATATGAAAAGATGACATTAAGTTACGATTCCAGTTATTTTGGATGGAAGAAAAGAGGTTTATAACCAACTATTTGCTGATGAAATTGACACCAAACATATGAAGCAAGAATAATTCCGGAGGTGTCCTAGATATCGGAAAAATTCTACTCCCCCAAAAACTACCAGAGCAAAAAAAAATGATCTACTACTTTGTAGACCACGTCTCGAAATTATGAAGTTTTTTGGGTGATAAGTGTGGTAAACTTTACTAGGAACTGTTTTTAACACAACTGTCAAGTTGAGTCTCCCTAAAAACGTATAAATTTATATGATATAAACAGCCAGGTGTCAGGTACACTGATGTTGATCCAGCAGACTGGATGATAGACTCGGCGATACTACTTGTCTATGGAAATCTCTGTAGATATATCAGAAGTAAAACAAGTGATAAGTTAGTTGATGGTCAAGTGACTAAATGAATCTACAGTTGCTTCTTATTTTCATGTTATCTGAAAATTTAAGAAACTGCTAAACAAACACTAAAAAAATTCCATATTAGATTTGTATAACACAGTGAGTGATACAGTCACATTTACTTGATAACCACGTCCCCAGCATAAATTATCATTGCTCATATGTATATCAGTGTAATCACACTCCACTTTCGATACCTGAATCTTATAGTCCTGACACCTCACATTCTTTGTTTCTGGTGGTAGTAAAATGCTCCATATCTCTGGTATGAGTATTCCATCAATCTTGTTACATATGTTGCGTCTTGCTTGGTTCGGAGAACAAAGATTCAATAATCAATCTCTCTCTCTCTCTCTCCACCCATTTATATTGGACTTAAGTGGTACTGTGGTTATATCCCAACCATCCTACAGTGTGGTTGTGTGTTAATGCGTGGACTGCAATAACCGAGTGTCTTTTTAGATTATTGATCTTATTCGGGTCTATCATTCTATATTTAGCTGAATTCCTATCTTCCCCTAATCTAACTGTCTAGTTTGACCTACGGACTTAACCTCGCAGTCTTTGTACTAAAATACCAATCAAGATGACAGTGAAGGCAGTCAGAAGTCAAATAAATATTGACTCAGAATTTACTCACAGAACTAAGATATCAGTTGATGAGATCATATTACGCGGACAGTTGTGCCTGACCTCCACAGTCTTCAAGTTTCAGGACAAGATATCCAGACAAAAAGGAGTAGCAATGACATCGTCAATATACCCAATCGTAGTAGATATATTCATCGATAGTTAGGAAAACATGACCTTACAAACGCTTAATCGTGGACGTAAGATATGGTGGTGATATATGGATGACATATCTGCTCTGTTGAAATGGGAACACATTGACAGTTTGCTCACACATATAAACTCAGTAGTAGACACAATCCAATTCACTGGCGGGGTAGAAAATGAACAAGGAGAATTCCCTATGTTGGATCGCAGGGTAAAATGAAAGACAGATAGTGGTTTGGATACTACCCTCTACAGAAAACCAACAGATTCCAACTGGTATCTAAACTTCAAGTCATCTCATTCAGTGTCAGTCAGCTAAGACAGGTTTAGTCAAATGTTTAAGGGATAGAGCTAGAAAACTGACTAGTCTATGCATGGACCTAAACAAGGAAATGAAGCACGTAAAAGAAGCACTAATAGTTAATGATTATCCTCCGCAATTTATTAAGAAGTTCTTACGGACACACAAGAAACGAAAAAACAACAGTAACACCAGTACGAATAATAACGATAATACGAGTAGAGAGGAGTTCACAGCCTCCATTGTGTTACCCTACAAGAAAGGTACATCAGAAACTTTACATAGGATTCTTAATAAGGCTGGAATTAGAGTAGCACTTAAACCTAAAAACTCGCTCAGAGATAAGCTTTGTCATCTTGCTTAAGGATCTGATGGAACCAATTAGGCAAAATAATCTAATCGACCAAATTCCATGTAATATGACTGTGAGGTCAAGTGCATGGGTGAAACCAGTCAGCCGGTCAGGATCAATTAGATTAGGGGAAGATGAGAATTCAGCTAAATATAGAATGACAGACCCGAATAAGATCAATAATCTAAAAAGACACTCGGTTATTGCAGTGCATGCATTAACATACAACCACACTGTAGGGTGGAATAAAACCAGTGTACCGCTTAAGTCCAATACACTTAGGTGAAAAGAGATGGAGGTCAAATCTTTGTCCATCTAACCAACCAACACCCAATACATGTGGAATAGGAATGACGCGACATC
Source organism: Heterobilharzia americana (assembly GCA_944470555.2). Lineage (NCBI taxonomy): Eukaryota > Metazoa > Platyhelminthes > Trematoda > Strigeidida > Schistosomatidae > Heterobilharzia > Heterobilharzia americana. The sequence goes on along the minus strand of OX104130.1, from coordinate 81,775,491 downwards.
TATACCAGAGATGTGAAAAATTTTACCACTAAGTTGGCAGAAGAGGTGAGGCTGCGAAGACGAGACATCCTTCAGGTTAATGTAGAGAGAGAAAGCAGAGGTGATGAAGATACCCAACTAACAACAACAACGAGAGGCACCAATCATCATCAACACGAGAAATTTGAAGGAAGTTGTCGTTTTCATCTACCTGTCTACCTAGGCAGTATCATTTCAATAACAGGCGGCGGCAATGGCACAGATGAGAATGTCAAAGCTAGGATCGGAAAGACAGCAAGACAGGCCTTCATTAACCTGAAACCAGTGTAGCGATCTACTGCACTCAACACAAAGCGTGAACAAGATCCGGATCCTCAACACTAATTTCAGTCAAGTCACTGCTTTTTGTGATGGTTGAGAGAGTTGGTGCATTACGAAAAGCATTTTCAACAAATCGCACACATACATGATCAACAGCTGCAGCCTACGCTCACTCGCTCAATATTGAAGATCAGATCAAATCAGATGACCAAAATAATATGAATAAGCAAGAAAGAATTATGGTCTGGCAACGAACCAACCAACCGAGAACCTATCGGCCAACAAATATCCAGAAGAATATCGAGATGGATTGGATTGAGCATATAGTGAGAAGATGGTTTAGGGAAATCAAAAGCTAGGCCAAGCCAGTCAAGACAGTCGAGTGGAAGCCGAAAGGGAAACGATGAGTTGAGCGCATGAGGTTGACATGGAGGAGATTGTGTGTGAAGAAGAAATGAAAGCATCTGGGCGATCGTGGAACCAGGTTAGAAGAAAAGACTGTAGAGAATACAGTAAAATGGTTGTGTGCTGCTAAAGCCTTATGGTTCCACTGGGAAACCAAGGGATAAATAATAATGAATAATCTATCACAAATAAGTTTAGTCAAGTACTTTACCGCTTGTATTCACATGTTATTGATACCAGATGTTGATTGAAAATGAAATGAAAAACTTGGCCGCAGCAGGATTCTAACCAGTAACCTTTGGTTTACCAGTTTGTTGCTGTACTAAATGATCTAAGAGACTTGGTTGCTGACCACACTCTTATTTCACTTCAATCATTATGAGTTTTGCCATCACTTTTCTGTTGTGCTGATTTTTAAAAGTCCACGTATTCATGACTAAAGTGAAATCCTTTTGTGTAGACATTGAAAGTTGATATGACTGTTCAAGGGCTTATTTTATATTATGATTAAAGCTAAATATCATTGTTTAGTAAATATGTAGTTGATAAGACGCTTAGACCTTGACCTGGCTAGTGTGAAAACATTCATACTGATTAGTAATGACTGAGCTTTTATATTCTCTTGTGAACGTATCATTACCTTATTGGTGACTAGCTTCAACATGTGATTCCTGAAGTTCCGATGAGAAGTCGAGACCAGTGGAGTTAACCAAGTCGAACATGATAACAGTTACTCAATGATGACATCGTATGAAGGTCTGTCTATACCATGTAATGAAAGAAGTTAGGAAATATGCATCACTGTACTGCGACTTAGTGGCTTGATAACCTTGGGCTGGATCCCTGGTGGTATAGGGTCATTGGTCCGCACTGCTGAGGAGTCCCATTCTAGGACGAAACAGCTACTGTCTAGTGCTATTAGATTTTCAAAGTTTCTCCAATTAATTCCAGTCCATGACTGTTATTCATATAAAAAACTGGATAACCATTTCCTCTTTTTCAATGTCAACTGTATCAGTTCAAATAAATCCATACAGTTGAATCTCTTAAAGTACCTGTCAATTCGCTAGTTCCTTAAATGGGTTATATACAGAATAAAAATTATGAAGCTATAATGATAGATCTTCATTATTTTACATTATTATGACAGAATAACATTCATACTCATCAACAATGAATAACTTTCAATTATTTAATAATATTCTATTCAAATATATAGGCTGGTGAATCATTACGTAAAACAGTTGGTCGATCTAATAAAAAAGAACGTAAATCACCACGACAAAAGCATCCAATCATTGAATCAGGTGAAACTACAAGTCGAAAACCAAAATTTTCTGTTACCAGTTCAAATGTTGGATATGGTGGTGGTAGACATAGTTCTATAACTAGTCTTATTTCAGAGCAAGTTTCATTGAATGATGAAATTTCAAGGTAATAATCAAATAATATTTTCTGCATGTTTTTTAATTATTATTATTATTATTATTATTATTATTATTATTATTATTATTTGTCCCTCGGGTTCCCAGTGGAACCATAAGGCTTTAGCAGCACACAACCATTTCACTCTCTACTCTACAGTCTTTTCTTCTAATCTGGCTCTACGACTGCTAGGAAGCTTTTATTTCTTCTTCATACACAATCTCCTCCATGTCACCCTCACACGCTCAACTCGTTGTTTCCCATTTAGATTCAACTCGAAGGCCTGGCACATGATGTCCCAAAACGGTCACCTCAGTTTATTTCGAATCTTCTGGCGTTACCATGTTTTTAATACATTTTGTAAGTTATCTATCCTGAAATCAGAGAAGAGAAATCTAATTTACTCTCATTAATATTTGCTTCATTATTTACCTTCGAAGATCTTGGAATATTGAAGCACTCAGAAATCTTGTGTACATATTCTCTATAGATAACAAGCAACCTTGCCTGATTAAATAGTTCACTAGTTACTAGCCAGTCCTAAGCTGGTGATAGACCTCAGTTCAAGTACAACACTCGGAAACTGAAGGATGAAACTACAAAGGAGATCTTCAAGGCAGCCATCAAGACAAAATGGGAGATATCGAGGAACATCCCTGAAGAAACCTGTGTGGAAGAACACTGGAAGTCTTTGAAAGCTATGTGGAAAGAAACCTGCACAACAGTATTAGGAAGGAAGAAGAAAGGAGACGAGGACTGGAATTGATCTCGATGGATACATGGAAGCTGACAGGGAAGGGAGAGGAGGATGGTGAAACAGAAGATGAACCAGTGCATGGATGCTCAACGACAAGAGGAACTGAGCACAATGTATAAAACACTGGATAAAGAAGTGAAGAAGAGTGCACGCAAAGACAAAAGACACTTCTACGAAACACTGGCAAGTGAAGCAGAACAGGCTGCAGGTAGGAGAGACAGAGACCTGACAACATAATATCAGATAACCAGGTTACTTGCTGTCTGGCAAGAGATCAACACAGATGAAACCAATAAAAGATGATGACGGAAATTTAATTACGAAAGAAGAGAAACAGAGGAAACGATGGGCCGACCACTTCAAAAAGCTCTTGAATCGACTACCACCTGCACTTCGTCCAGAAATACCACCAGCACCCTAGCCACAGAACTACAAGTGAACATAAATCCTCCAACAAAAATGAAAGTCCTGAACGCCATAAAGCTACTGAAATGCGGGAGAGCAGCAGGACCAGATGGAATCCCACCAGAAGCACTGAGAACAGACGCAGAGACAACAGTGGACATGCTCACACGACTATTGCAGAAGGTGTGGAAGGAAGAGAAGGTACCTGGCCATTGATTGGAAGAAGGGTTACCTTGTCAAACTCCCGAAGAAGGGAGACCTCAGCGTTTGCAAGAACTGGCGAGGAATCACTCTCCTGTCCACCCAGAGCAAGCAAAATATTAAGCCGCATCATCCTGGAGAGGCTAAAGGATGCACTGGATTCAAAACTGCGACCGGAACAGGCTGGCTGGCTGTCTTCAGGAAGTGCAAATCATGCACGGACCAAATTGCAACGCTTCGTATCATCATAGAACAGAGCATAGAATGGCAATCAGCTCTATACCTCAACTTCATCGACTTTGGGAAGGCCTTTGTCAGCGTCGACCGAGAGGTAATTTGGAAACTGCTTCAACACGACGGAATCCCGCAAACCTTTATCCGCCTCATTCAACAACTATATGAAGAAGCCACATGCCGGCCAAGTAATTCACAATGGGAAGCTTAGTGATGATTTTGAAGTGAAGACAGGAGTGAAACAAGGTTGCCTACTATCCCCCATGATATTCCCTATTGTGATCAAGTGGATCATGCAGCAAACAGTGGGGAGCTGTGAGAAGAGGGGAATACAATTGCTGGACTGCGGAAAAGAACCTAGACGACTTGGATTTCGCTGATAACTTGTGCCTGATGTCACATAAACTTGAAGATCTACAGGCGAAAACTAACAAGTTGACAGAAGAGGCAGGGCAGCGAAGATGGGACTTCAGGTGAATATAGAGAAGACAGAGGTGATGAAGATACCGCATCACCACCAACAACAACAAACTCCAATCACCGTCAACGGGAGAAACTTAAAGGAAGTAACCTCCTTCACCTATCTAGAAAGCACTGTTTCAACTACAGGCGACACAGGCACAGACGAGGATGTCAAAGTCTCAATCGGAAAAGCAAGACAGGCGTTCATTAGCCTGAAACCAGTGTAGAGATCTTCTGCACTCAGCGTGTGGAACAAGATATGGATTTTCAACACCAACGTCAAGTCAATGCTTCTGTATGGTTGAGAGACTTGGCGCGTTACGAAAGGGATTTCCAATAAACTACAGACATTCATCAACAACTGTCACCTACGCTGGTTCGCTACTGAAGATCAGATGGATTGCGAGAAAGAATAAGCAACAAGGCGCTGTGGGAACGAACCAACCAAGAACCTATCACTCAACAAATATGCAGGAGGAAGTGGAGATGGATTGGACATGCACTGAGAAGGCCGACTGGGGACATCACGCGTCAGGCCAGTTGCTCGAGTGGAATCCCTATGGGAAGCGACGAGTTGGGTGTCCGAGGTGAGGGTGATATGGAGGAGATGGTGTGTGCGAGGAAGAAATGAGAGCTTGTGGGAAGTCGTGGTGACAGGTTGAAAAGATCTCAGAGAACGGAGGTCACTGGAGACGTGCTACTGAAGCCCTATGTTCCACTAGGAACCCAAGGGACAAATAATAATAATAATACTACCTGGCTACTCAAACTTCTGTCGGTAGCGTGGTTTCGAAGTTATGACCATTCAGTTGAAAGTTAACTGCCTAAAACTATGAACCGCAGTTTCCCTAGTCTTCATTTAACTTAGTACATCAGGGATATCAGAGGATTAATCTCCTCAATGGTTCTGTAAAACATCAACTTTTTTTTAGTTATTTTATTACTGAACTGTTTGGACGATTGCTAGAGGGTGGGTGTTTTCAACCAAATAAGGATGCTCAAGCAACGAGAGACTAAGATGTTCAACAAAGTGTAGAGTGTGAGTCAGTTGATATGGTTGTGAACCTTCATCGGCTGAGATGGCTGGTTTGGACACGTGTTACGCATGCATAGTCACCATCCACCTCATCACACAATGTTGGCCGAAGTAGGTTCAGGCTAAAAAAAGGCCCGAGGTGGCCAGACTAAAACACGACATCAGTGTATGAAGTCATTGACTGTTGGTTTGAGCCAGATGGGGCGATTTTGTAGACTGGCCAGTTAGGGTCTATGGGACAAGAAAAACCAGTGGTTGGAAACTGCCTCCCGGTGATCACATGGCTCAGGACCGATGTTGGTGGCGCAGATGTATACACACACATTATCTTCATCTTAATCCCTATACTTAATCTCATCATCTCATACTTCCTTCCTCTTTCACTACTTTTTACTTCTACTACGCTCGACCGATTTTTCTTTCCCTCTTCATCTATTCTATTGCCTTATTACTTGATGTGCTGACATGAAGTGTGGAAACTTGGAGCGTTACCCAGTAATGCCTAGTCCTATGTTGATTTTAAATGATTAACCACAGTCAAATTAACAAGTAACGCTTACTACACGATCAGAAAAGTATTCTCCATGAATCACTTGGCTAAGCGGAAGCTGGTGGCCAGGTGTCGTATGAGTCTTGTTCTTAACTGTAGCAATGAACGAAACACTTTAAAGTATTCGAGAGGATTTACAAAGTTGTACATGATGTACTTATAATCAGTTACAAATACAATTTGTGATATCGGAAGTTTCCCTTTCTCAGACTACTCGTTATCGAATCTTATGTACATAAATAGGGTCAAAATGTCAATATCATCACCTAAATGATAAGCAGAACTTTCTATTTGCTATTAGCTCATCACACAGTAAAATATTCACCGAATAATTTCAGTTTCTAAAAAGAATACACGTAAAGTAAAACGATGTTATTTTTGGACAGTGAATAAAACTCCTACTCTAAAGATGTGGTTCCGATATGTAAATGATACGTTTACACTAGAGAAACTGGAACGCATCAATAGGTTCTTCACACATACACACACACACACACACACACCACCACCACCACCACCACCAATTCAGTAGTGAATGCAATCCAATTCACCTGTGACTTGGCAAGTGATCAAGGTGGGCTAGCAATTTCGGATTACAAGACTAAACAAACACAAGATGGAAGGAAGGTTAGAGAGTAGTGTCATCTGTGGTGAATCTTGATATTCAAATCACCACTTAAACTTCAAATCTTCACACCCCATGTTGGTTTAGTTAAATGCGTGAGTGATAGGGTGAAGAAGCTTACCACCAGTAGACCATAAAATCTACGACAAGAAATTGGACACATCAAGAATGTCTTGCGTCTCAGTAATTACCCACATAAATTTATAAATAAATTCATGAGAAATGGAAAGAAAAATATGAGCAGCAGTAGTAGTAGTAGTAATATATGTGTTATTAATAATAATCCCACTATGACTGGTAATCATGGTGACAGGGTTAAGAGAGAATTCGAAGCCCCTGTTGTGTTACTATACAAGGAATGCGCCTCAGAATCATTATGAAGAATTGTGAATAATGGTGGTTGGGAATATGGTGGTTGGCATTCAAACCAACGAGGTCTCTGTGAAACAAGCTTTGTAGGTTGAATGATCCTATTGATGCAATTAGGCAAAATAATCTGGTTTACCAGGTCCCTTGCGTTGATAGTGAGGTCAAGTACATAGGTCAGAGCAGTCGACTAGCCAGGATGGATTAGAATAACAGAGTACAAAAACTTAACTAAATCAAGATTAGAGGATGCAAATGAGATAAGAAATCTAAAGAAAAGCTCGGCTATAGCTCTGCATGCGATGACACACAATCACACAGTAGGGTGGGATAGGGCAACAGTGTTGAAAACTAACTTGGTTGGATGGAGGGAGGGAGAGATCAATAACCGAATCCGCTTTTATCGAATCAACACCAAATACACGCAGTAATCGAAGTGATTCTTCACCTGTCCCAGATATACGGATAATTCTACTAGCCTTGTCATCACAGAGAAGGAGAGAGAATTAGGAATATATAAAGCCTGTCTGGGAGTTGTGGAGTTAGTCACCTGATATGAATATGGACAAAAAATTGTGTCCGAAACGTAACGCAGTAAATGCTACTGTTTCACTGTGTGATATTCCCAATAAACAGACTAAAATGGAATTACAATAGACCATAGTGCCCAAGTTTAACACTTAGTAAATAAAACTTATTTTTTGGTAATGATGGACACTGGCTAGCGGTAGAATCAAAAACTCACTTTTCGTCCAACTTGGGACTCGTCAGCTCAATATACATGCCTTCTAGTGAGCAATGTTGTTCCTATTAAGTTTCAAACCCAAGACCGATCACTTCAACCGCAGAACACCATCTGCAGCAAAAATAATTGTCGTTTCGAAGACTCATTTTCACAGATGTACATTCGTAAATATATCGGAAAAATGATAGAATGTCTCAGACAAGTTCCGGGTCAAAGGTCAAACGTAATCGATAGATCCAGATAGGGGATGGAATGATATTGCGCAACACAAGATATGATCTCAGTGTGTTCTTCACCCGATACAAATAACTAAATAAACATATTAAAGTTTTGATATTTGTAGCTTCCCGCTGCTATACATGGCCAAGTTACTCGACCTCTGTTGGCAGATGGGCTTCTATGCGGATGCCTTGCTACTGCCTGGCATTCATGATGTTTTATTGACCTCTGTGAATAGTAGAGGAATCCAAGACACACGTTTCGTCCTATTTGGTACTTGTCAACTGGATGTACCTGCACCCTAGTGAGTGTTGTTCCCGCCGGGGCTCGAACCTAGTACCTGTGGCTTCATAACCACCACTGAAAACCGTTGCACAAGAGGTAGCTATTGCATCCCATTGGCTTAATGGATAACGCTCTGGCTTTCGAAGCGATAAGCGATGGGTTCGAGCCCCAGTGGGGAAAACTACTCACTGGGGTGCGAGTACATCCAGCTGACAAGTCTCAAATAGGACGAAACGCGTGTCCTGGATTCCTCTGCTAGTCACTGAGGTCAATAAAACATTTAACAGAATAAATAAATAAAATTAAAACACGAAACTAACTGTAAATGGAGGTTAAGAGTATCTGACTAAGGCCTTCGTACTGAGAGTGTTTTTCCATGCTCCCTTTTGAATATAGTACTGAGGTTTAAAGCTGTAAATTGCTATTGCTTCGGCCGTACATAAGTATATAATCCTTACTCCCTTTGAATGGTTTGGTCGAACTTTGTAGAGCCCGTTGAACAAGGTTTCCAGAGAAACCACATGTCTAGAGGATAGGAGATGTTCAGCAATGGAATCGGAGGTGGTTTTATGCTGATCCTTCAGAAACCCACTTGAGTGATGTTCACAATTGCATTTCCCATCCGATTACATAGTATAGCCGACCTAATAATAATAGTGATATGGTGAAGGAACAATTAAAAAACCTTTATTTAGATTCCACATATGGGAGGAACCTCAGAAAGTTTACGAAATGGGCTTCAGTATGATAAAGAATCTGAAAAAAAGCTCGGCTATAGGTATGGAAGTATTGATAACTAAAATCTTTGTTTACCGAATCAACACTGACGGGGTCATGTGTACATGCTGCTGAGGAGTCCCATACCGGGGAAAAACAGTCGCTTAGTGTTCCCAGGTTTCTAATTGATGTCAGTCGATGACGAACATCGCTTTGAAGACAATTTCTAACATTACGTCATTACATGTAGTAATAAATTATGAGTGGAATAACGGTTACACCCTGTTCTTAATTAAGCCTTCCTTAATGTAAAAATACATCATTACTTCTGAGTGTAAGTGGCTTTATTTTATGTAAGTGTAAATTAGATTCACACAAAGTCATTTAATTTGTGAAGAGTTTTTTCAAGTAGTGTAGTGATTAAGTTTAGATGACATTTATTATCTATTCAGATGATATTTGTTTCAACGTTCGATGAACTACCATTATCAGGTTACCACAGATACAGGATTCCTTCCACATTTTCATTGGGAACCTCACAAAAGAAACTGAAGCGACAGTGGCTAATAAATGCTTACCTGAATCTCTATGTTTATTGTCATCAACATTATCATTATTTCTAAGAAATTTTTATACAGCGTACATCAAAGAAATTGATAGCATGTTATCGACACCAAATCGGATCTAGTTCACGAAGTTACTCATAAACAATGTGGACAATGAAGAAGTATATGAATTACTATCTGAATTTCAGATAAGTGCCAACAATTAGGGAATCTAATTTACGGGCTTCCTACTGATCACGTCCGACAATCTGATATCAGTCAAAAGTATACCCTTGCGATAAGCCTTCTAGCTTGCTGGTCACATTGTAAAATGTTCGATAGAATTCGGTTGGTACTCAGAACTAGATAACATAAGACTGGTCATTTTTTAATGATCAATCGATCACCGTTATAATCGATTAGTATACTTAGTTAAGTCATTAGGCAGCTAATTGAGTAGTATTTTCGAAATTATCTTATCTGCCCTCAATTTACTGACATTAAATGTAGCTCACAATAATGTTGTGTCGTACAGCTTTGAGTTCATAATATGAATAGAGCTAATAAGATTTGGCAAGCTCCAATAATTTGACAGTATGATGTTTAGAAATTCTCCTTGTAGGTGATTTATAGTTTTTTAAACTTGTAAGTCTTAAGTTCGATTCCACATAGAGTTGTGTATGTGTGCGCGCATTGTTAAAGATTACCAAACTAGGTTCAAACAAATGTTTCCAATGGTTCTTTACGTGATGTTCATCTTCTATTTTGAAACACTTTATTATGAAAATATTTATTCACAGTTTATTGGTGAATCTGTAAGGAAACTTGATTCATGACAGGAATGAGGCCAATGACTTTAGTGTAACCGTCTTGCTAAGTGATTGTTAATTTCACTTCCTTCACTGGTGACTTTTCTATTCATCTGTTACATGAATAAATCTAGAACTGTATACTTTAAATCTTGTCTCAATTTATTTATACTTGGTGATAAGTGAAGGTGAGATGAAGATCTGAACTGCGGCCGGATTCGAACCAGCGACCAATGGGTTTCACATCCGATGCTCTATCAACTCAACTACGAAGTCTGACTGCTGACTAGACTTTTATTTCCCTTCAGTTATCATAGATTTTGCCCGACTACAATGTGAATTCGTGATACGTTACTATCGCTTGATCATATTCATACCGGCTGGCTGACTAGTCAGAACTTCTCATACCAAACCAAATCTAACTAAATCAGAGAGGGGAGCATCATATTGATTATGATTTGACCATCTAAGATAGCCGTAGTTTAGCAGACTAGTATTTGTACTGGGTGATGATTGAAGGTGAGATGTGATGCTCCCCCCTTCAGATTCAGTAAGATTGGGGTTGAGATGAGAAGTCTTGGCTGACTAGACAGCCAGTATGAATACGATCAAGCGGTAGTAACCCGTCACGGATGCAAATGGTAGTCGAGCAAAACCTTTGGTGATTGTAGTGAAATAAAATTCTGGTTAGTAGTCGGACTTCGTAGCTCAGTTGGTGGAGCACCGGGCCAGTAAGCCGGTAGTCGCTGGTTCTAATCCGGCAGCGATCCAGATTTTCATTTCACCATCAATCATCACCCGGTACAAATACTAGTCTACCAAACCCCACGGCTACCTTGCTCAGATAGTCAAAAAGATTCTCAATTAATGATTTCCAATTGAACTTTATTCATGAGTCATGTACACAATTATCAGTATACTGATGAAGATTATAATATTGTGTAGCCAATGGTTTCTTTCTTTATTATTTATTTAGTGTTGAATCAAATCAAATCTTAATTGGACAACCGTAAGTGTTTTTATAGCTTATTATATCAATATTTATCAAAAGGTATAAGGATTTTGTCTACAAGTGATTGAATCATTATGGCTAATTCCAGTGAATAGGATTCATAGACTAAATTAACGCACTTCACACCATCACTCACCTTTTAATGATGTAGACCGTAGGGGTTCGAGGTGAATTTCAGAGATCTAGTAATCTTGTCAATGTATTTTAGCATTTAAATAATTATAATAGTATTATAATATTATATGATATTATTACTATTGATAATAATAATAATTAACCATTGTTATACTCGTATAAACAGTAAATTTGAGTAACTTTGTGAAAATCAAAGCACTCAGCTTGTGGAACAAGATTCGGATTTTCAACACAAATCTCAGTCAAGTCAGTGCTTCTATATGGCTCATAGACTTGGCGCGTTACAAAAAGCATTTCCAACAAACTACAGACACTCGTCAATAACTGCCTACACTGGCTCGTTACTCAAGATCAGATCAAATCAGATCAGATGGATTGCCAGAAAGAATAAGCAAACAGGAACTCTGGCTGGCTGGCAACGAATCAACCAAGAACCTATCGTCCAACAAATATGCACTGGAAGGAAGTGGAGATGGATTGGGTATGCACTGAGAAGGCCGATTGGGGATATCACGCTCCAGGCCGGCCCTCGAGTAGAACCCAGATGGGAAAGACGAGTTGGGTGTCCGAGGTGAGGGTGATATGGAGGAGATGGTGTGTGCGAGGAGGAAATGAGAGCTTGTGGGCAGTCGTGGTGACAGGTTGAAAAGATTGCAGAGAAGAGAGCGGAATGGAGACGTGCTACTGCAGCCGTATGTTCCATTAGGAACCCGAGGGATAAATAATACTAATAATGTGAAAATTGAATTAAAAACTTTATTATCAATGAATAAGTTTACTTTTAAAACCTGATAGGAAGACATTTTTTAAGTACTGGGTATCAGTTTTAAATCCTAGGCCATTTGCTTCGAATGAAACCATTGAATATTGAATGTTTCGCATATCTTTGTATGCCAACGTGTACCTTTGGAATGTGTTTTATGTTTACTGATTATCAGATGGATCACTTTACAAAACACTTATATTGCGTAACTAAGTACATCCACTAAAACATTTATAAAAGGAACGGCTAAGTTTCATTACTTAAAATGAACCAGTTTAGATGTGCTATTGGTGTTAATAGTAAGTGATGGCAAACTACTTGATGGTCAGATCTACTTGCTTTAGTGACTTGTATCCTTCAAGATATTATCAATAGGCCATTTTACATATAACGATCATTTAAAGTTCTGATTAAGTCGTAAAGAACTATCTCTCTGTAACTATCTTATTGCTTGACATCAGTAACATTGGAAACTAAGTTCTTTACTAAGTTTAATCCATTTGATTACACTTGATGAGGTCAATCAATCATCAAATGACTGCCATAAAACGTTAGTATAACCCCCTCCCCCTCAAAAAATATCTGGTCAATCCACGTTGATTATGTTGCCTGGTTAACTAGTTCACTAGTTACTAGCCAGTCCTAAGCCCGGATGAAGAGGAAAGGTTGAGCATAGGGCTAGCAACCCTACTCCAGAAAACAAATCTAACCGCTAAACAAACTTCAAAGCACAAACAAAATATAAAAAATAAAAACAAAATTATTCCTCACTGGAATCGGAGAGGAGAAATGATGTCAGTTAGTGAAAACCTTCTGAAAGCCAATTGGCCGATGTGTCTTCTCTCCCTCGATGAAAGCGAAAGTAAACATGGGGACATGGAATGTCCGCACGATGTTTGAACCCAGTAAGGCAGCCCAGATTGCAAAGGAGATGAGGAGGTATCACATTGAAGTGCTTGGGATTTGCGAAAGCAGATGGAATGGGAGTGGACTCTGCAAACTGTCAAATGGAGAATCAATAATCTACTCCGGTCACCCAGACGCCAACCACGAGCACACTGAGTTATGGAGTGGCTATCATGATGTCCCCAACAGCATCGAAGGCTCTCATGCAGTGGGAACCAATCTCCTCCAGGATCATGACAGCAAGATGCAACTCAAAAGAAAGGAAAGTCATAGTCATTCAATGCTACGCCACACAACTACAAATAATGCAGATCAAGAGGAGAAGGAGAAATTCTACAGACAACTGCAATCAGTATTAGACAAGACTCCACTTCTACGAAACACTGTCAAGTGAAGCAGAACAGGCTGCAGACTTCTGGCAGGAAAGACCTGACAACATTATATCAAATAGCCAGGTTACTATCTGGTCGGGAAGAGATCAACTCAGATGAGATCAATGAAAGATAGTGAAGGAAACCTAGTTACCAAAGAGGAGAAGCAAAGGAAACAATGGGTCGACCACTTCAAAAAAACTCTTCAATCTACCAACACCACTTGCAACTCGTTCGGAAATACCACCGGTAGCCCAGTCACAGAATTACCAGTGAACACAAGCCCTCCAACAAAGCAGAAGTCCTGAATGCCATAAAATTGCTGAAATATGGGAAAGCAGCAGGACCAGATCGAATTCCTCTAGAAGCAGTGAAAATACAGCGAACGCGGTCACACCACTATTGCAGAAGGTTTGGAAGAAACGAGTGAAAGGTACCTGCCCATTGATTGAAATAAGGGCTATACTGTCAAACTTCCAAAGAAGGGAGACCTAAGTCTATGCAAGAACTGGCACCAAATAATGCTGCTGTCCGCCCAAAGCAAGCAAACTATTAGGCCGCATCATCCTAGAAAGACTAAAGGATGCTCTGGAGTCAAAATTAAAACCGGAACAGGCTGGCTAGCTGGATTTAGGAAGGACAAATCATGTGCGCATCAAATTGAATCGCTACACTACGCATCTTCATAGAACACAGCACAGAATGGCAGTCAACTCCCTACCTCAACTTCATCCACTTTGAAAAGGCCTTCGACAGCGTCGACTGCGAAGTAATTTGGCAGCTGCTTTAACAATACTGTTTCAGTGCCAAAAACCTTTATCAATCTCACTCAACAACTATATGATTGATTCTCATTACTAATACACTGCAATAATGATGTGACACTGTATAAGGCTTAAGGATATTAAAAATTGGCAAAATATCGTACCGCAAAGTTTCTACGTACATCTCTTTTCAAAAGTGTTCTGACGTCTTTTGGTGAACGAGACGTTTAGTGATACATAATAATTGCTCGGTTCCAGATCACTGTTGTTGTTGTTGTTGTTGGTTGGGCATCTTCATCACCTCTGCCTTCTCTCTACGTCCACCTGAAGGATGTCCCGTCTTCGCGGCCTCGACTCTCCTCGCCTCTTCTACAAACTTATTAGTTTTTGCCTGTACACCGAGTTTGTGCGACATTAGACATAAATCATCATCGTTGTTGAAATCCAAACATTCTCGGGCCTTTTCATTGGTTAAACAGCGTATGCCCATCTTTTCAAAGTTCCTCACAACTTGTTGCATGATCTAGTCGAGTTGAGTTGATCACAGTCAAGAAGGTCATCGATGATAGTAGGTGGCAACCTTGTCTTACTCATGTCTAAACTTCAAAGGCATTACTGAGCTTTCCATTGTGAATCACTTGGCATGTAGCATCATATAGCATATAGTTGCTGTTGAATGAGGTTGGTAATAGTTTGTGGCACTGAAACCGTCATGTTAAAACAATTGCTAAATTACTTCTCGGTCGACGCCTCGATTTTAGGCCTTTTCAAAGTGGATGAAGTTGACGTAAACATCTAGTTGACTGGCATTCTATGCTGTGTCCTATGAAGATGGACAGTGTAGCGATCCAATTTGATCCATAGATGATTTTTTCTTCCTGAAGCCAGCTAGCCTGTTCAGGTAGTAGGTTCAAATGCACAGCATTTTCTAGTCTCTCCGGGATATAGTTCCAATAATACTTAAACACATAACTTATACCTGTTTTACATGTAGTTTGAGTATGAAAAGAAAATTAACTATCCTAAACACACAGGACCGGATGACATGAAGTTGTTTGCCTTCGAGTGATTAATCAGTGTAACTAACGGACTCAGTCCTACAGGAGGTCATCTGCTGCCCGAATAGCTCAATGCTAACACCCCTGACTGGAGGGACATGAGTTCAAACCTCAGGCGGGACAATAATACCATCAGGGTTACATATACACCTTTCTAATGAATGCTAATAACCATGAAATCTAACCGAATCGGGGCTTCTCGTTGATTGTATCTATCCAGTTGACAGAATATTAAATTATAAGTATCAATGATTGTAATTTTTCCTACAGACTAAATCATTTTCGTTGGATTATACCTGCTAAAGGAAAAGTACAGTTAAGAATTCGTTTTCGATGTGAAAGAATTGGTCAATTTGATCAAATCTTCAATTTTGAACTATTGAATACACGAAGAATTTATCAATTATACTGTCGTGGAGTATGTATGCTACCAACAATTAGCCGTGAGCCAAGGTAATTTATTTTAATCATTTAGTAACAAGAATTATAGTTATAACAGTTTAGTCTGTTCATTATATGTGTCACAGAATAAAATAGCTGAAACATTCATAATAGGTGAATGAATAAGGAATGAATTGATACTAAATAGAGAAATATAGATTCATATGTTGTCAATGAAGTGAAAATTGGTGATAATGATGATGATGATGATGATGATGATGATGATGATGATGATGATGATGATGATGATGATGATGATGATAAATAAGAAGTACATCAAAGTGAAGTGAAATGAAATTGACAACAGTAACCAACAAGGAGTTGTTAACTTCAAGGTAGAGAAAGTGGTTTCACAAAACGCTTTTGAATGCAAAGTTTCAGTTTTTGTTCATGTATAACTAATACTTTAGCTATGGATAAGTGGTGGAAACGTAAACCTCTGAAGTAGCTCAATATAATTTTGTAAATTATTTTAAAGGATGAATCTCGAGGTGCTGAATGATCTAATTCAACAAGGTGTTCATATATGGATGAAGTCATTTTCTTTTGCTCGCCTCTGGTAAGCCAAACCAGGTAGTGTTCAGCAACACGTTTTCGGAGGACCCGATTACAACGTTTAATATAGTCAGCTGTACAGGAGCATGTAAACTTGTAGATGGACATAAATGTGGACTTAATTTGAAGTTTATCCTTTACACATTGTCCAATCAGACGATGGCTGGAGAATATCAATCTCAGTTTAATAGCATACAAGCTACTATAGATACACTTTGACAGACGAATTTTCAGCACTTCATCTGTGGTATCTCCTGTGAATTCTAGATTCATGGGTAAAATTTTCTTAGGGACTGTAATGGGATGAAAAGTGGTTCGTTTCTTCAAATTCTTATCAATAAATCTTTTAGGATATCAGTTAGTAAATAGCGTCCTTCTAAGAGTTTCGATTTCAACATCCACCGTATCTTCTGAAAGTATTTTGTAGTTTCCGGAACACAGTGAGTGAATGAGATTTCTTTTACAACTAAGAGGTACCCAACTATTGAAGTTAGTGAACCGGCTAGTCCGAGTTAATTAGCTAGATAGAGACTGACCTTTGAATCGAGCCACTATCCCTTCCCTTTAACGTTACGTCTAGAAAGTGGAAAGTTAAATATAACTCTTCCTCTACAGTGAGTTGAAACGTCTTAGCAGCTCGTCCACTGAACACGTTTCGTTGCAAATAACAATAGTGTTGTCAATGTACCTTTTATACAAATGAAATTCCAAGATTATATCTTTAAGTGACCCATTTTCGAGCTTTGCCATAAAGATATCAACCAGAAGAGGGCCTAGTGGAGACCTTATTGCAAATCCGTTCGTCTGCTTATAAATTATATCATTAAATCTGAACTGTATATTGAACATACATCTTAATATCAGTTCTTTTGGTGCCTCGTAGGTATATTTTGCATATTGACTTGGCAACTTCTCGGTGCATTTATCTGTCATTTTACTGAGTATAAATGCGACTTTACACCTTGATAATGAAGTTGTTGATACATGTCTTGTTCTTATTCATGATCATGATCAGATAATGATTTATGCATGTACTGACATGATAACCTGATTGGACAAATTCGACGTCATACGACCAATCGGATTAGTTTATTTATGGCTTAATTTTCTAAGGGTTTTGTAAATATCTAAATATACCACGTATTCGTTCAATAAAGCTGCTGTTCTTACAGTTACAGGTCAGTTTTTGTATTCTGATATCTCGTGGTTGAGTGAAGTAGAGAGAACTGAGGGAGATCAGTCGAACAGTATTCGACATAAACAATATCTCAAAGTTGTGGAGTTACCTCATATATGTGTGGACAAAAAATTGTGTCTGAAACAGACTAAAGTGAAATAGTGCAGAATCATGGTAGCTCAGGTATTGTGTTCTCTGAGGTGGGTTGTTTAGTCATGAAGCCATCATCGTCTTACGAGACAGCAACATCGTCAGCACTAACTTCACTATGAACTGAGCTGTCAGTGTCTCTCCGTCAGTGATTTAGTAGCTTGCCCTCACAAACTGGCTTATGATTGGTTGTTTCCTTCAATTATTGTGTCATTGACAGACTGTATAGATCTTTCTGTTGGCTGCCTGTTCCTCTACTTGGCCTCTGACCTTTCTGTCGTTTATCATTTTTCTTGTTGATTGATAGATTGGGTCTATGTCTATACATTTGTTGACTGGCTGAGTGACCTGAATGTCAAGCTTCTGGGAATATTCTTATACTTTTTTCCCTCTCTCTGTCCAAAATTTCTACATTGTCGAATTGAATTCATGTGCATTGTTGTTATCCACGTATATTGAAATGAGTGATGGAATATCGTATGCGACGTTTAATGGCCAATTGATGTTCATGTAGACAAAGGCGAAGGTGGGCGACCACTTTGTTCAATGTAGTGCTGAATAGGAGCCTGGTATCATTGATCCATGTTGGTCATCCGAAGGTTGCTAGTTCGAACCCCGTGGGCACAATTGACTACATTTAACCCTAAATTATCTCTTCGCAGTAGTAATAGTAATAATAATATTAATACCGATCTATCAAACCACAGCCTCATCAATTATATTATTATATCTTAAGAGGAGTGATACACTACTCATACAATAGCCAAGAACCCAGGATGAACTCAGATATTCAGTGAGTTCACTAAATATATGCAACCAGTAGCTATTAGTAATGCTTATTATATCGAGAAGAAAATCTCTCATTATCTGAATATTCAAATTTTGGTGGATTCTTGAAGACATACCGGAAATCACCATTCACAACATATTTTTTAACGTATACTTAAGTAATCCTTCAGTTATTTGTCTCTTTTTACTTGGAAAACCTATATTTACACCGAAATTATTTGCCTAGTAGCTTAATTCCACCGTAAACAAATATTACTCTTTAAAAGAGTGTACATTCAATGCCTAATAATGACTTTCACATTCTATTAACTTCCTGTAGACACATTTGTCAACTGTATAGTTAAAGTGGATTCAGTGTTTCTTGGCATGTGTAATCACACAATAAAAATGACCATAGAGGAATCAGTTTAACCGAAATCATATACAAGATCTTAAAGTCTATAGTTATCTGATGCCTAACTGGAGCTGAAGAACAGCGAACTCGAGAGATATCCCGGGACACCCCCTGCCTCAACATACCACGTTAGTCAAATTACGATTGTGTTGGATGAAGACTTACGTTGATCAAACCAAGACGTATAATAATTATTATTATTATTTGTCCTTCGGATTCCTAATGGAACATAGATCTTCAGTAGCAAGTCTCCATTCCACTCTCTTCTCTGCAATCTTTTCAACCTGTCACCACGACAACCCACAAGCTCTCATTTCCTCCTCGCACACACCATCTCCTCCATATCACCCTCACCTCGGACGCCCAACTCGTCTTTCCCATCTGGGTTCTACTCGAGGGCCGGCCTGGAGCGTGATATCCCCAATCAGCCTTCTCAGTGTATGCCCAATCCATCTCCACTTCCTTCCAGTGCATATTTGTTGGACGATAGGTTCTTGGTTGATTCGTTGCCAGCCAGCCAGAGTTCCTGTTTGCTTATTCTTTCTGGCAATCCATCTGATCTGATCCTCAGTAACGAGCCAGCGTAGGCAGTTATTGACGAGTGTCTGTAGTTTGTTGGAAATGCTTTTTGTAACGCGCCAAGTCTATGAGCCATATAGAAGCACTGACTTGACTGAGATTTGTGTGAAAATCCGGATGTTGTTCACGCTTTATTCTGAGTTCAGAAGATTTCCTCACTGGTTTCAGCTTAATGAAGGCCTGTCTTGCTGTCTTTCCGATCCTGGCTTTGACGTCCTCGTCTATGCCTGTGCCGCCTGTAATTGAAACTGTGCTGCCTAGGCAGGTAGGGGAAAGAGGCTACTTCCTTTAAGTTTCTCTCGTTCATGGTGATTGGAGCTTGTTGTTGTTTGTGGTGGTGGTGCTGGTGCTGTATCTTCATCACCTCTGTCTTCTCTATATTCACCTGAAGTCCCATCTTCGCTGCCCTGCCTGTTCTGTCAACTTGTTAGTTTTTGCCTGCAGATCTTCAAGTTTATGTGACATCAGGCACAAGTCATCGTTGGCGAAATCCAAGTCTTCTAGGTTCTTTTCCGCGGTCAAGCGTATCCCCCTCTTTTCGCTCCTCACTGCTTGTTGCATGATCCAGTCAACTACAACCAGGAAGATCATGGGTGATAGTCGGCGGCAGCCTTGTTTTACTCCTGTCTTCACTAGTTATCTGATCCTTTATCTTAACCGTGTGTGGGAGTGCAGACTGCTTGATTAGGATCTAAGCGAGGACAGGAATCATTGGTAAAGGTATAAAGCTACAATATTTTGACTACCGATTATCTTTAAATTCCCTTTCCCCGTATACACCTTTATCGACTTCGATATCAGTCACTTTGTATCCATTTTCCTTTGGTATACTACTGTGAATTGGGGCAACTTGAACCAATGCACTTGTGTGCGACGTTCTAAGTTGATTTAGTCTCTCTTTGTGTTGACTTCCTTATTTTTACCAGTTACATTGTCTTTTGAGTAAAAATAAACTTTTCCAACGTTTTGGTAATACTAATTTGGTTTCCATTTCAAGCAGTACAACATCTTATAGGAGTAAAACCTTGGCGCTATGGTAGATTATAACTAAATTTTAGTCTGTTTATTGAAAATGTCATTTAGCGAAGGAACACCATGACTTACTGGATAACGTTCCGGACACAACATATTTTCCATAATCAATCAGATAACTTCACAACTTTGAGATACCCTTCCTATAGTTCTAGTGTTCTCTGTTTCTTAGTGATGACAAGAGTTGTAGAATTTTCCACATATCTGGGACAGGTGTAGAATCACTTCGATTGCACCTATTCCGCATTCATTTGATAAGGTGGTTTTTAACGCTGTCTCTTTATCCCAAACCCAACTATGTGATTGTATGTAAATACGTGTATAGTCGAGCTTTTCTGTAGATTTCTTATCCTATTAAGATCGACTAATCTTGATTTAGCCTAGTTTATGCGCGCTGTTATCCTAATCAACCGTGGCTGGTTGACTACTCTAACCTATGCCTCTTACATCGCAATCATTGCAACCGATTCGGTAAGACAGATTATCTTGTTTAGTTGCATCAATAGGATCTTTCAACCTACAAAGCTTGTTTCACAGCGACCTCGTTGGTTTAAACACCAGCCACTTTAATCCCAACCACCATTATTCACAATTCTTCATAATGATTCTGAGGTGCATTCCTTGTATAGTAACACAACAGGGGCTTCGAATTCTCTTTTAACCCTGTCACCATTATTACCATTAGTAGTGGGATTATTATTAATAACACCTGTATTACTACTACTTCTACTGCTGCTTATACTTTTCTTTCCATTTCTCATGAATTTATTTATAAATTTATGTGGGTAATTACTGAGATGCAAGACATTCTTGATGTGTCCAATTTCTTGTCGTAGATTTTATGGTCTAATGGTGGTAAGCTTCTTCACCCTATCACTCACGCATTTAACTAAACCAACATGGGGTGTGAAGATTTGAAGTTTAAGTGGTGATTTGAATATCAAGATTCACCACAGATGACACTACTCTCTAACCTTCTACCCATCTCGTGTTTGTTTAGTCTTGTAATCCAAAATTTCTAGCTCACCTTGATCACTTACCAAGTCATAGGTGAATTGAATTGCATTCACTACTGAATTAGTGTGTGTGTGTGTGAGTGTGTGTGAAGAACCTATTGATGCGTTCCAGTTTCTCTAGTGTAAACGTATCATCTACATATTAGGAGCATATTTTTGGAGTAGGACTGAGTGTTTTTCTCAGGGCCATCCCTTCCCAATTACTTACAAATATGTCTGTGACAACACTGACAATAGTAGTGTAATGATGGTAGTCATCATGGTGTCAGGGTTGAGAGAGAATTGAAAGCCTCTGTTGTGTTACTATATAAGAAAGGTATCTCGGAGTTATGACTAAGAATTGTGAATAAGTCTTGCTGGGAATAAGGTGGCTGTCATTTAAACCGACAAACTCTGTGTGAAACAAGCTTTGAAGGTTGAAAGATCCTATAGGTGTAATTGAGCAAAATGATTTGGCATACCATATCCCTTCCAATGATTGCGAGGTCAGATTAGTCGACGAGGGTCTATTAGAATAACGGAGCACAAAACCTTAGTTAAAATAAAATTGGCTAATCTTAATAAGATAAGAAATTGAAAGAAATGTCCGGCTATAACTATCCATAGAATTACACAATAGGATGGTATGGAGTGACAGTATTGAAAACTAACTTAGTTGGGTGTAGGTAAGCAGAGATCGATAACCCAATCTGCGTTTATCGAATCAACACTTTATGCATACAGTAATAGAAATGATTCTACACCTATCTCAGATATGTGGAAAATTCTACTACCTTTGTCATCACAAAGAAGGAAAGCAGACTAGGACTATATGAAGAGTGTCTCAGACTTTTATGACAGTGGACAATAAATTATGTCGTAAAAGTACGTTATCCAGTAAATGATACTGTTCCTCCCTCACTGTGTGTGTGTGGACATTTCCGATAAACAGGCTAAAATGGAATCGTATAGTATGAATCATTTCGTGTTACAATTGAAAATTTTGCATAAATATCAGAAATTTTTATTGCCTCAAGGAAATACACATAGACTACACTTAGTCAATCTTTATCTAGTGTAATTTTCCTCTTCTTTGTTTCCTATTCTCTTCTCTTTATCTAGACTAATTTATCCCATACGTAAACGTACTATTAATCCAGGTGAAATTGTACATGGCACCTATTTAATGTCAACATCTTGCTTTGAATTTGGACCATTATTGATTGAAAAATCTAAAGAACGGTAATACTGTTTATCTTTCTTATATTTAAAAAAACCTACTTATTTAAATAACAATTAAATATTGAGGAAGTTGTGGAGATTTGGAAATATTTCAAGTTGTTATTCATCGAAGACTGACATCAATTGGAGGAACAAAGGAAACCTGGCAGCACTGGACATCTGTTTCGGCCTAGTATGAGACTACCCAGCAGTGCGCACCCACGACCCCACACCTCCGACCTGAAGGTCGCGGGTTCGATCCCTGCTGGTGTGGGGTCGTGGGTGCGCACTGCTGAGGAGTTCCATACTAGGAAGAAACAGCTGTCCAGTGCTCCCAGGTTTCCTTTGTTCCCCAACTGATGTCAGTCTTCGATGAATAACAACTTGAAATATTTCCAAATACCCACAACTCCCTCAAAATTTAATTGAACTGGTGCTCATTGGTACCTAGCTTCGAGGGGTATTCCCGAAGTTCCAATGAGAAGTCGTGACAGGTAGAGTCAAAGCCTGATGGCCGTGAGGACAGATACTCAACGATGACATTGGGTGGCGGTTGAGCTATATCGTGAGCTAACAGAACTTGGAAATATGAAGCACTGGATTCTGACCCGGTGGCTCAATGGTAACGCGCTGGCCGTGGAACCTGAGGGTCGCGGGTCCGATCCCTGGTGGGGGGGGGGTCGTGGGTGCGCACTGCTGAGGAGTTCCATACTAGGACGAAACAGCTGTCCAGTCCTCCCAGGTTTCCTTTGTTCCTTTAACTGATGTCAGTCTTCGATGAATAACAACTTGTAACAATTAAATAATAATAATACACAACCAGCAGATGGATAGAAAATGAAGTGAGAGAATAAACAATCTGAAGGTGAAGGTTAGTGTAAAATCTCTAAGCTTTACAAGATGCTAAGGAGTGAATATATCTGCGCCATTGCCACCGATTTTCAACCGTATTACTGAGAATCCTCAACCATTAACTACTTTCCTCTTAAGGATCCAAACACAACTCAGGCCAACAGTAAGAGACTTCATCGATTAGTGCCACGTTTTTGTCCGGCTACACTGAACCCTCATCTAATTTAATTCAACATACTCTAGCATTACACGTTGAGGTAGGCGATGGCTTGGAAAGCGTAACACATGTCCAAGTCATCTCAACCGATGAATGTTCATAACTTTATCAATCGATTTGCATGGTTCGCCTAGTATCCTTTTCTTGACCTCAACATTACTCATATGGTGATTCCAACACGAAAACATCTATGATCGAAACCCTGTAACCGCTTCATATCTTCTAATTCCAATGGAGATTTCTCAGCTGTACAACAGGTCAGAAGGGACTGTAGCGCAATTCACTTGTCCTTTGATAGATAGCCAGATATCCAAGCTCTAAAGAAACTTCAAATCACAAAGAAAAAAGGTAAACTATACATAGAAACCAGACTTTCTAGAGCTAACTGTTGATAAACTGCTAAAATTTACACTGGTTATCTGAATTGAGATTTTGACATTGATCCCAACCTGTTCAGGTTGATACAACTCTCCAAGTAAGTTAAGTGCTCAATGCAATCTACCACAAGTAGCTAGAAACCAACAATGAAGCGTCATCTTATTATTCATCAGCTGTGAAACATATGTCAATCAAACTCAGATTTCTGCTAAATTCATTCAAAGGGAGATAGTCAGCTCTAAGCAATGTTTTAGAATTTATAGCTTGCAGATGTCAATGTATTTAACTAACCAATAAGCGGTTAATTATTATTGATTTATTATTTTTCCTTTGGGTTCCTAGTGGAACATAGAGCTTCAGTAGCACGCCTCCATTACACTCTGTTCGCTGCAGTCTTTTCGACCTGGTACCACAACTGTCCACAAGCTTTCATTTCTTCGTCACATGATCTCCTCTTTGTCAGCCTTGGCACAGACGCACAACTCATCGTTTTCCCTCTAGATTCCACTTGAGGGGCTGGTCTGGCGCATGATGTCCCCAATCGGCCTTCTCAGTATATATGCCCAATACATCTCCATTTTTTTCCTCTTCATATTTTTTAGGTGATAGGTTCCCGGTTGGTTCATTCCCAGAGTTTCTAGTTGCTTATTCTTTCTGGCAGTTAAATGATTCGAGTTTATCACATTATTCTTAGTTCAAAGCAAACATCATCTACAAGTTAATATTGTATATAATAATTATAAACATTTGATTAAGGATATCGGGAAATATTACCTACATTTGAAGTTAATTCAAACGTTGGGCTAGTTAACTTATTTGCATAAAAACCAAGTATAATGATTTTGTACTGTTTCCTTTTCGATTACTTATTGAAAAAGCCTTGAAGGTAACCATTTTTAGCTAGGATTTTGTTCAATGTTTTCATTTTTCAATATATAAATCTTTTCTTCATACTTTAATCTTATTTTGACTCATTCAATTTCTATAACTTTCAAATCTATTTTTCATTTACTCATTTTATGCATTAGTATTCAAGAGAATTGTTATCCAGAAAATATCACGTATTTCAATTTGGTTAATACATCACAAATGGTGGCAGAGATTAAATTAGGTTTCTTAAATGATCCACAAGAAGATTGTTATAATGTTCAACCAAATGAATTATGCCTTAAACCAAATCAATCGACTACAATTTGTCTATATGCCTATCCAAAATTGAATAAACGTTATAATGATGTATTAGTATGTTCAATCAAAAATAATCCAGAACCAATTTTATTTAAATTAGCATGTGATGGTGTTCTACCAGAATTGGAATTGGATAAGAAAGTATTTAATTTTGAAAAAGTATTACTTCAAAGGTAAATTTAAGCCTTCCTTATAAAATGTATCATTTTTTTTCAACTATTTTAAACAAATGTAAATGATATTTTGATACTAGTAATTTCGCATTGATATACGGAGTCGAACTGCTTGACTGCTATTAACAGATGGGCTTTATGAATACCTTCTGCACAAGAGGTGACTTATGAATCAATGAGTACTGGCTTAATATGTCAGGATGAACAACATCACTAACTGGGGAGGGGGAAGGTACATTCAGGTGACGAGTACTAAACAGGACACTCTAACCCTACCAAGATGAATACAAAATGCAAGTGTTATTATTATTGTTATTCCTCTCTTGGGTTTCTAGTGGAACGTAGGACTTCAGTAGCACACAGCCTTTTCACTTTCTTCTCTACAGTCTGCTTAAGCTGGCTCCACCACTGCCCAGAAGCTTTCATTTCTTCCTCATACACACTCTCCTCCATGTCCTTTCCCGTTTGGGTTCCACTCGACGACCTCATCTGGCGTATGATACCCAAATCGGTCTTCGCAGTGTGTATCCAATCCAATCCAAACCATCTCCACTTTCTTCTGCAGATTAGTTGGCGATCGGTTATTTCGTTGCCAGACCAGAGTGAGTTCCTTATTTCTTATTCTTTCTCGCCTTATCATCTCATCTCATTTAATCTTCATAGTCGAGTGAGTGAGTGAGTGTAGGCGGCAGCTGTTGATCATGTATGTGTGCGGTTTGTTGAAAATGCTTTTCGTAACCTGCCAAGACTGTGAACCATCACAAAGAAGCACTAACCTGACTGACATTAGTGTTGGAATTCCGGATTTTGTTCACGCTTTATGCTGAGTGGAGTAAAGTAGATCCCCACACTGATTTCAGATTAATGAAAGCAGACCTGTCTTACTGTCTTTTCGATCCTGGCTGCCTTAACATCCTTGTCTGTGCCGCCGCATGTAGTTCAAACGACGCTCTCTTGGTAGGTAGGTGAAAGACACTACTTCCTTTAGGTTTCTCCCGTTCATGGTCATCGGTCCCTCTTGTTGTTGATGCTGTTGTTGGTTGGGTATCTTCATCACTTCAGTCTTCCCCACATTCACTTGAAGTCCCGTCTTCTCTACCTCACCTCTTCTGTCAACTTGTTAGTTTTCGCCTGGAAATCTTCGAGTCTGTTTGACATTAGACATAAGTCATCATAATCAACAGCGAAATACAAATCTCCTAGGGTCTTCTCATCGGTCAAACAGCGTGTGCTCATCTCCTCACAGCTCCTCACAGTTTCTTGCATCATACAGTCCAGTCGAGTTGACCACAGTCAGGAAGATCATCGATGATGATAGTAGGCGCCAACCTTATCTTACTCCTTCTTATCTTCACTTCAAAGGCATCACTGAGCTTTCCATTGTGAATCAGTTGGCATGTGGCATTATCATATAGTTGTTGAATGAGATTGATAAAGGTGTGTGGCACTGCAATCGTAGTGTTGAAGCAGTGGCCTTCCAAACTACTTCTCAGTCGACGCCTCGATTGAAGGCCTATTCAAAGTGGAAGAAGTTGAGGTAAAGATCCAGTTGACTGCCATTCTGTACTCTGTTCAATGATGATGCATAGTCTAGGTTTGCAGTTTGATATGCACATTATTTCTTTTTTCTGAAGTGAGCCAGCCGGTTTTCGCTGTAATTTCGAATCGAAAGCATTTTTAAGTCTCCAGCATGATGCGGCTTAATATTTTGCTCGGTGTGGACAGGAGCATGATTCCGCGCCAGTTTTTGCAAAGACTCAGATTACCCTTCTTTAGCTGTTTGTAAGTGTTGTTTAGTGGTTATATTGAATTAGAAACTTCAATGTTTTATGCAGAAACTGGCTAATCAGTTTTCACAAGAAACTAATGGCACTGAGGGAAACATGGAAAACTGGCCCGGAAAATAAGAACTTTAGTATTCTGACATATTTCTCACCATGACTACGGAATTTCCTTGGCTCAATCTCATGTGAAGTATTGGGCACACACTGTTGTAAAATCCTAAGCACAGATCAATTACCTGCACTGTACTCCGTTTCTTCATTTTTTAGTAATTCTGTTGACTCCTTCCCAACTTTATTGTCGTTTACCCAGTATGTTGTTACTCAAGCATCACGTTTTAGTCTTTAAATTTTATACTACTTAAAATTATTGAGTAGGACAACTCATTTTTTCACGTAATGTTACAAAATGTGACTCTTCCGTCTGTTCTATCGTAACTTATTCATGCTTTAACGCACCTTTCCGGGTTCATGACTACGTTAGGATTCCATTTATTGTTCTCTGATGTTCTATTTCACTTTTAACATTTGCTTATATTGTATCGTTACCTCATAGTTGAGAATTAGAGTATTCTTTACATTCCATTCAGGTTTGCTTTAGACACAAGTTTTACTGTTTGAACAGTTGAAACACCTTCTGGAAGATGCTTTGATAGTGATAATCTCATAGATACCTTAAGATTCGAGGTTTTTTAATGTATCAGTCACTACTGCTCATTAGTATTTCAGAAAAATCTTGTGTGTTTTACGCTTGACTCGAGCTTTTTGTTTATCGGTAGAGAATGATTCGTTTACATTTGGTTCCAAATTTCTTGGTATTGCTGTGTGTAACCTAGAACTAATCTTGTCAATCAGTAGGATAATATGCGTAACTTCTTGATTACAATCCTCACACCTATTTTGGTGTTGAACAGATTACCTTATAGGATTTGAATATTTTGATTACCATAGTAAACTATAGTACAATTTCGCCAGGTATTGTTTTCTTTGAGCTGGATGATTTATCATTCTAGATAACATCAGAAGAAATTTCAAAAAGAAATAAAAACAATTAGATCAAAACCGTCTCACTGAGTGGTATTTCTATGCTCATAACATCACTAAAGTTATTTGGGATAACCTGGTGTTTGAATCCTATTAGTACCATCAGATCTATAGTTGATTCAAGAAACACTCCGAATTATGAGTTATCTAGATGTATTTTGAGATGAAAGGAGATTTTTAACTTACAGGTAGTATTCATCACAGGATGACACCAGGTTCGGGATGCCATTGGACATTTGGGAGCAATGGACAGCCGTTCGTTCGTAGTGCAGGACTCGTCAACAGTTCGCTCCTACGACCCGGCAATGGGTCGAACCCAAGACCTCTGGGTTTCATGGTGAATGCATTAACCACTCAGCCGCTAAGTTGGATTTTGTGCCTCATGATCTCAAACTCTAAATTAAAAAATCCCCATTCATCTCAAAGATATATTACTGTATAGTGCTCATTAATGACTTGCTTCCAAATGGATATCTAGAAGCTCTAATGAGAAGCCGTGATCTGTGGGGTCAACCAGTCGGAAGTGAAGCGGATGCCGAGTGAAGACCTTCGTGATCAAGAACTGACAAAAGTTGGAAATTGTGAACCACTGAGAACCGACCCACTGGCTGAATGGGTAACACGTTCGCCGTGAAACCTGAAGGTCCTGAGTTTGACTTCTAGCCGGGTAGTGGGTGCGTAATGCTGAGCAGTCCCACACTAGGAAGAAACAGCTGTTCATTTATCTAGAGATTTAGAAATGGTTCTAGGCCCAGTAACAAGTCATTCAAAACTTAGACTTACTAACTCATGACTTAGAATAGATGATATACGAATGGACAACTATGGAAAAAATGTTTAGATTTTGGCTTAACTAGCCTTCACACGAATATGCCGATCGATAAGCCTCTAAAGGCAGTTAGAAATTGAACTATAGAGAGATCATGCTAGGAGTATGACTATGAATGACGTCAACAGTTTATAAGTTCTAAAATAAATTATATCGGTAAACTAAAAGGTTTCCCATGGGATCACCAATATCCCCTACCATCGGAGACATATCTACGTGTAGAGCTAAAGCTGAGCTTTTCTCTAATTTTTTTATTTTATTGGGATCTACTTATCTTCATTGAACTAAGGTTTAGTGCTCCGTTATTCTAATCGACCCTCGTCGACTAATCTGACCTCGCAATCATTGGAAGGGATACGGTATGCCAAATCATTTCGCTCAATTGCATCAACAGAATCTTTCAACCTACAAAGCTTGTTTCACACAGAGTTTGTCGGTTTAAATGACAGCCACCTTATTCCCAGCAAGACTTATTCACAATTCTTAGTCATAACTCCAAGATGCCTTTCTTATATAGTAACACAACAGAGGCTTTCAATTCTCTCTCAACCCTGACACCATGATGACTACCACCATTACACTACTATTGTCAGTGTTGTCACAGACACATTTGTAAGTAATTGGGAAGGGATGGCCTTGCAAACACTCAGTCCTACTCCAAAAATATGCTCCTAATATGTAGATGATACGTTTACACTAGAGAAACTGGAACGCATCAATAGGTTCTTGACACACACACACACACACACACACACACACACACACACACACACACACAATATATATATATATATATATACATACACACACAAATTCAGTAGTGAATGCAATCCAATTCACCTATGACTTGGTAAGTGATCAAGGTGAGCTAGAAATTTTGGATTACAAGATTAAACAAACACAAGATGGAAGGAAGGTTAGAGAGTAGTGTCATCTGTGGTGAATCTTGATATTCAAATCACCACTTAAACTTCAAATCTTCACACCCCATGTTGGTTTAGTTAAATGCGTGAGTGATAGGGTGAAGAAGCTTACCACCATTAGACCATAAAATCTACGACAAGAAATTGGACACATCAAGAATGTCTTGCATCTGAGTAATTACGCACCTGCATTTATAAATAAATTCATGAGAAATGGAAAGAAAAGTATAAGCAGCAGTAGAAGTAGTAGTAGTAGTAGTAGTAATAGTAGTAGTAGTAGTAGCAGTAGTGATACAGGTGTTATTAATAATAATCCCACTATTACTGGTAATCATGGTGACAGGGTTAAGAGAGAATTCAAAGCGTGTGTTGTGTTACTATACAAGGACTGCACCTCAGAATCATTATGAAGAATTGTGAATAATGGTGGTTGGGATTAAAGTGGGTGGCGTTTAAACCAACGTGGTCGCTGTGAAACAAGCTTTGTGGGTTGAAAGATCCTATTGATGCAATTAAACAAGATAATCTGGTTTACCGAATCGGTTGCAATGATTGTGACGTAAGTGGCATAGGTTAGAGTAGTCAACCCCCTAGGTTTGATTAGAATAACAGAGCATGCAGTTACACACAATGGGATGGTTAGAGGGAGAGGTTGATAACGGATTCTGTGTTTATCGATTCAATACCAAATGCATGGAGTAATAGTGGTGATTGTGCATCTATCCAAGATATATGGAAAATCCTACTATCCTTGTCATTGTAAATAAGGAGGTGAAATTAGGAATATATAAATTCTATCTCAAAGTTGTGGAGTTAGTCACGTGACATTATTATGGACAATAAATTGTGTCTGAAAAGTGTGTTTTCCAGTTGATGATACTGTTGCTTCACTGTATGACATTTCCAATGAACAGACTGATGTGGAATTACAATTTATCACAGTGCCTGAGTTTTACTCATATATTACTTGAATAAGGCATCATTTAAACGTAAATAATGCATGTCATAATGGCTAAGCATCACTCAGGTTTGATTAAAAGTAACTTCTCCTTTATATTACCATTACTATTGATTACTGTTTACGATGTATGAACTATCCATCAGTAGGTGTTAGTTGGCTGGAGGCAATCAACAGGAAGCCCTGAACCTAGGTTTCATGCTTCTTAGCACTTGTTAGCAAGGCGTATCTGCAACCTTGACGGAACTGATGTCCCGCCTGAGATTAGAACCCTCATCACGCAGTGTTGTAGTCAGCGAATTTACCACCGAGCTGTTCGGGTCACGATTAACCTCCTGTAGGACTGGTTTGCATGTATTGATTGGTCAATGGAGTACAACCAATTTCATTCTGTCTAGTCCTGAGTGCTTCATGATAAAGTCGCTGACTACAACACTGGGTGACGCGGGTTCGAATCTTAGGCGGGACATCAGTTCCATCGAGGTTGCATGAAACTTAGGTTCAGGGCTTCCTGCCAATTGCCTCCAACCAACTAACATCTACTAATGTGTACCACGATGCTGAGCTTCCTAGCTTAGTTGCCACATTGCATATATGATCGATAGAATTCGGTCTACACTCAGGATTAGATAACATGAAATTGGTTGCACTCCCGGTGAATAATCAATACATATGAATTACCCGTTATCCATGAGTGAAAGATTTCATTAAACAATAAAGTATATAACGAATATTATATGTTATATAATTTCATGACTTTTATAGTCATAGTGTTATTATGATGAATTGTATAATTCTCTTTATTGACAGAAAAGAAGTACGTTCTATTGTATTGAAAAATAATACACTATTACCTGCACAATGGAGATTATCAGGCATAGAAACATTAGGTGATGAATTTTCAATTTCACAAGATACTGGTATTGTTGAACCACAATCAGAATCTATTTTATATGCATACTTTCGTGCAATGAAACCGATTAAATCAAATCAGAAGAAAAGTTTACGTTTAGAAGTTTATGATTTAGAGAATATAGCTGGTTTAATACAAGTGGAGACAATTCAAGTGATTGCTGAAGCATATGATGTAGCTTTAGATATTAACTTTCCTAAAGGTTAGTTTTAATTTAATTCTATTGTATTCATTGAATAACATGATTGTTTATTATAATCATTAAGAGCTTTTATAAGTTTTGATATATTACCTTAGCAACAACAAGAGACACCAATCATCATCAACGGGAGGAACGTAAAGGATATCATCTCTTCCATCTACCTACCTAGACAGGGCATCATTGTTTCAACTACACGCGGCAGCTTAAATGACGATGTCAAAGTAGCCAGGATTGAAAAGACAGCAAGACAGACCTGCTTTCATGAATCTGAAATCAGTATGGAGATCTACTACACTCAGCGTAAACAACAAGATCCGGATTCTCAACACCAATTCAGTGAAGTCAGTGCTGCTATGTGGTCCGGAGACTTGGTGCGTCACGAAATACATTTCCAACACCTTCATCATCATCGATACCAACGCGAGGACAGGAATTATTGTGTAACGCTTCAACCTCCCACCCTCACTTCATATCAGATAAGAAAATTCAGTCAAAAGGAGTAGAAAGTAGTAAAAGAGAGGAAGAAGGAATGAGAAAATGATCAGATTAGATATAGCGGTTAGGATGAGGATGATATGTGTATCAATCTGCACCATATCACCTAAAGTCTCCAACCACTGGTTTATCTTGTCCCACGGACCCCAACCGGCTAATCTGTATCGTACTACATGGCTCAAACTAACAGTCGAGGACTTCATGCATTGTTGGCATGTTTTAGTCTGACGGCTCTATTTCAGCCATCTTGGCTGATTATAGTTCACAACGGTATCAACTATCTCACCTCTTCTCCATGAAACTGTGCTTGACTTTTGACATACTCATGTGGCGACACCACAAAACATGTTCTATACTATGAAGACAATGGTGGTCACACATCTGTACAATAAAATCAGTTAGAACTTAATGACGATATAATGAAGTGAGAAACTTGTCCAAATTGTGATAAAAGCACAATGTGATGTAATGATTTCATAAATATTATCTTACTGAAATGATAATTCCCGTAAACATTAGATAGGAGTGTATCAATGAATACTATGGAATTTTGAGCAAGTGACTGCTTAAATCACTCAGTAGACAGGTAAGTAGTAATCAAAACTGGCGCGGAAACAGGCTGCTGTCCACCCATATGGAAGCAAACTATTATGCCGCATCATGCTGGAGAGATTAAAGGATGCTCTGGATTCAAAATTGCGACCGGAACAGGCTGGCTGACTTCAGAAACAACAAATCATGTAGAGATCAAATTGCAACACTACGCATCACCATTGAACAGATTATAGAATGTTAGTCAACTCTCTACCTCAACTTTATCAACTTTGAATAGGCCTTCAATCGAGGCGTCGACTGAGAAGTAATTTGGAAGGCCACTGCTTCAACACTACGATTGCAGTGCCACACACCTTTATCAATCTCATTCAACAACTATATGATAACGCCACATGCCAACTGATTCACAATGGAAAGCTCAGTGATGCCTTTGAAGTGAAGATAAGAAGGAGTAAGATAAGGTTGGCGCCTACTATCATCATCGATGATCTTCCTGACTGTGGTCAACTCGACTGGACTGTATGATGCAAGAAACTGTGAGGAGCTGTGAGGAGATGGGCACACGCTGTTTGACCGATGAGAAGACCCTAGGAGATTTGTATTCCACTGATGATTATGATGATTTATGTCTAATGTCAGACAGACTCGAAGATTTCCAGGCGAAAACTAACAAGTTGACAGAAGAGGTGAGGCAGCGAAGACGGGACTTCAATTGAATGTGGGGAAGACGGAATTGATGAAGATACCTAACCAACAATAGCATCAACAACAAGAGGGACCGATGACCATGAACGGGAGAAACTTAAAGGAAGTAGTGTCTTTCACCTACCTACCAAGAGAGCGTCGTTTGAACTACATGCGGCGGCACAGACAAGGATGTTAAGGCAGCCAGGATCGAAAAGACAGTAAGACAGGTCTGCTTTCATTAATCTGAAATTAGTGTGGAGATCTACTTTACTCCACTCAGCATAAAGCTTGATCAACATCCGGATTTTCAACACAAATATCAGTCAAGTCAGTGCTGCTATGTCGTTCAGAAACTTGGCGTGTCGCGAATAGCATTTCCAACAAACTACAGGCATTCATCAACAGCTGCGTACGCTGGTTACTGAAGCTCAGACGTCCGGAAAGAATAGGCAACAAGGAACTCCGGCCTACTAACGAACCAACCAAGAACCGATTACTCAACAGATATGGAGAGGGAAGTGGAGATCGATTGGATTGGGCATACACTGAGAAAACCATTCGGAGACATCACGCACCAGGCCAGCACTCGAGTGGAATCCAAAAGGGAGACGACGAGTTCGGTATCAGAGGGTGACATGGAGGGGATTGTGCGAGGAAGAAATGAAATCTTGTTGGCATTCTTGGCACCAGGTTGAAAAGACTGTAGAGAACAGAGTGGAATGGAGTAGTGCTACTGAAGCCCAATGTTCCACTAGGAACAAAAGGGGAAAATAAATAATTTTAAATCAGAAAACAAAATATATAATCAATCATAATGAGTAGAAGTCAATAGATTGAGATTGTAGTTGACTGTTTACAGAAATTTTCATTAAACTAATTTAAAACTATAATGTAATTTGTAAGTTATGTGGTTATGTAAGCATATTACACATGGAAGGCTATTTTGTCTTGGTTGTCAAGGTGACTAAACAACGAAATCACTTACTCCTACATTCCCCAGCTGGAAAACTACTACACTTCTAGTAAGGGAATCCCCAGTGGTACTCACTCACGACCCTGTCAGGGAGCGAAATCAGGACCTCCGGGCGTCTCAGCTAATATGCAACCATTCAACCATGGGGCAGGAGTTCAATGATTCACAGTATCCTTCTTCTGTCATTTCGAAACAAATTTCCATTTCTTCCAGGTTTCGAATGGTTGTCCAGTTGATTTCACTTCGTAATGAATATTATCTTGAAATAAATAAAACCCTGAGAAACCTCAACTTAAATTACTTTCTAGTGGTCTAGTGGATACCCCAAGGTTCTTGTGAGAAACCATGACCTGTACAGCCTAACGGATATCAACTGAAGATCTTGGTGGATAGTTTCGTTATACTGAGAACTGAAAGTACCAGAAAACAGGGGGAGCACTGAACTCCGAGTCAGTGGCTGAAGTCCCACAAATTCAACGTGATTCCTGATGGTATCAAATCCCATCTCTGATGGTGTCGTCGGCACACACTGATGAAAAGCCCTTTACTAGGACAAACTAGATGTCTTGTGCTGCCAGCTTTTCAATCCTTCTCTAAATGATGTCAGTCCTCCAACAATACTCGTATTTGCCTAATGTTTATCTGTGTGTTTTGTAGAAATATAGTCAGGCTGATATATCTATTTCAAAGTGTTGCTAATTCATGTTTTTCCTTATTTGCTTTATTCAACACTCTTATATCCAATAGGCAGTGATGGTGGTATTGATTTTGGTTTAATCAAAGTTGGTGAGGAGGTGAAACACACAATCATATTAAAAAACAAAGGACCTTATGAGATTGTTGTCAAGTAAGTAGAAGCACAATCAGTTCAGTTTATTATTTGTCATTTGGGTTATTAGTGGAACATACTGCTTCAGTAGTACGTCTCCATTGCACTCTCTTCTCAGTAATCTTTTCTTCTAATCTGGATCCCTCACTGGCCACAACCTTTCATTTCTCCTTCACACGCCCAAATACTCGTTTCTTATTTGACTTTCACTCTGCAGCCTGGTCTGGCCTGGGTGATACATTCTTGGTTGGTTGGTTCGTTGCCATGCCAGAGTGAGTTCCTTCTTGCTTATTCTTTCTCGCCTTCCCATCTCATATCATCTTGTCTTCAGTATCGAGTGAGCGAGTGAGCGTAGACGGCAGCTGTTGATCATGTATTTGTACAGTTTGTTGTAAATGCTCGTTGTAAAGCGTCAAGTCTTCCAGTCATTACATAGAAGTACTGACTTGACTGAAATTGTTGAAAATCTGGATCCTGTTCACGCTTTACGCTGAGTAGAGTGGAGTGATCTCCACACTGATTTCAGAATAGTGAAGGTCTATCTTGCTATCTTTCTGATCGTGGTCTTGACATCCTCATCTGTGCCTCTGCCACCTGTAGTTACGACGATGCTGTCTAGGTAGGTAGGTGAAAGAGACTACTTCATTCAGATTTCTCCTGTTGATGGAGATTGGTGCATCTTGTTGTTGTTGTTGTTGTGGTGGTGGTGGTGGTGGTGATAGTGGTGATTGGGTATCTTCATCACCTATCTTCGCTGCTTCGCCTCTCCTCACCTCTTCTGCCAATTTGATATTTTTCGCCTGTAAATCTTTGAGTTTGTGCGACATTAAACATTAGACATAAATCATCATCATGGAAGAAATCCAAATCTTCTATCGATGAAGCAGCGTATGCCTATCTTCTCGCTCCTCATTGTTGTCGGTTGCATGATCCAGTCCAGTCCAGTTGACCACAATCAGGAAGATCATCGATGATGATAGTAGGCAGCAGCTTGGTTTTACTCCTGTTCAAACTTCGAAGGCATCGTTGAGCTTTCCATTGTGAATCACTTAGCATGTGGCATCTTCATATAGCTGTTGAATGAGGTTGATAAAGCTTTGTGGCACTGAAACCATAGTGTTGACGCAGCTACCAAATTACTTTCCGGTTAAAGCTGCCGGAGGTTTTTTAAAGTTGATGAAGTTGAGCTAAAGATCCAGTGGACTGAAATTCTATGCTCTGTTTTATGACGAATCATTACGAACCTTAAATTCATTATACCATTTGACTCGTCCATTTAGCTGCTTAACTTGAATGTTAATTGAATCTTCGTTAGTTCCTATCATTGACTGATTGTTTTTGTTCATCCTAGATTAAGACCTGAATAGGTTACAACTCAGTAACGCAGGTTCAAAACCCTACGAAAATGCCACGCTAATGAGTTTCGATGAGTACGAAATCTATATAGTGCACAAGTTCCCTACTAATTGGCTATATTTATTTGAGAATAAGACTGATTGAGCAAAGAAATGTATATTCATTTTCAATTAGGTCTTCTTCTTGGGATCTACACTAATATATAGGTTCCCAATCTAATCAAATTACCAATCCCGTGATGGTGATGTTTCGGAAATAATGATGTAAATAATCAGTAGAGTTACTTAAATAGGAAATGTGAATATTGTTAGAAACAAAGGGAAGGGGAAGAGGTGTACAAAGTAAACCTAGAAGTTACTTCATGTTGACGGCCACGGTAATGAAAGTGGTTGAACAAACTTCTTTTGGATACGAAGACTAGGTCTGTAGAGGTGGATTGCAATGGCCTCTGCTATGTGAAGTAACCGAGCATGTAATCCATGAGGTAAATTAAGTGGAATCTGATGGATAATTTTGAAGGCTTTTCCAGTAACCACTTGATGTCCTGCGTTAACTAAGTGTGCAAGTATGGAGCTCTTTATAGTTCTAATTTATTCCTTGTTCAACCATGATGGGTGGTGATCAGAAATTCGACGATGGGACTGCATCATTGTACGCCCAATATAACTGGCTGCACAGGAGCAGTTTAATTGATGAAGGCACATAGAAGTGGCAGAATCAGGCAGTTTGTCTTTATTTCTTGCACCTGGAATTGGGCGGTTGTAGAAGGCGAGACATAATTTAGCAGCTTGGAATGCTTTATGCAAGACTCCATACTTGCACACTTAGTTGACACAGGACATCAAATGGTTACTGGAAAAGTCTTCAAAATTATCCATCAGATTCCACTTAATTTACCTCATGGATTACATGCTCGGTTACTTCACATAGCAGAGGCCATTGCAATCCACCTCTACAGACCTAGTCTTCGTATCCAAAAGAAGTTTGTTCAACCACTTTCATTACCGTGGCCGTCAACATGAAGTAACTTCTAGGTTTACTTTGTACACCTCTTCCCCTTCCCTTTGTTTCTAACAATATTCACATTTCCTATTTAAGTAACTCTACTGATTATTTACATCATTATTTCCGAAACATCACCATCACGGGATTGGTAATTTGATTAGATTGGGAACCTATATATTAGTGTAGATCCCAAGAAGAAGACCTAATTGAAAATGAATATACATTTCTTTGCTCAATCAGTCTTTTTCTTTATTTGTTTTACTTCATAGAAATTTTGTGGTTATTTATACTCTCAAGATATTTGAAAATATATGATGAATGTGAATTTTGTATAATTTTCATTTTTATACATTTTTCAAATTAGTTTCATATTTTCGAAGAATACAACAATGAAAAAGGATTACAGCGATGTATTCACCTTGACTCCACAACGAGTTAATCTTTCTCCATCAGATAAATCTGCTCAAATTAATGTAGGTTGTAAATGAACCTCTTTATACTCTATTTTACCTATTTTCTGTTGGATATAATTTCAGAGTTTCTAGAATGCACTGTTTCAACTACAGGTGGCGCAGACGAGGATGTCAAATTCAGAATCGGAAAAGCAAGACAAGCGTTCATTAACCTGAAACCAGTGTGGAGATATTCTGCACTCACCATGTGGAACAACATCCAGATTTTCGACACCAACGTCAAGTCAGTGCTTCTGTGTGGCTCAGAGACTTGGACCGTTACGAAAGGGATTTCAAACAAATTACAGATATTCATCATTAACTGCCCACGCTGTCTCGTTACTGAAGATCAGATGGATTGCCAGAAAGAATAAGCAACAAGGGACTCTGGAAAGAACCAATTAAGAATCTATCGTCCAACAAATATACACTGGAAGGAAGTGGAGATGGATATGGATTGGGTATGCACTGAGAAGGCTGACTGGGGACATCACGTGTCAGGCCATCACTCGAGTGGAACCCAGATGGGAAACGACAAGTTGGGCGTCCGAGGTGAGGGTGACATGGATGAGATGGTGTGTGCGAGGAGGAAATGAGAACTTGTGGACTGTCGTGTTGACAGGTTGAAAAGATTGCAGAGAAGAGAGTGTGCTGGAACGTGCTACTGAAGCCGTATGTTCCATAAGAAACCCAAGGGATAAATAATAATAATTTCAGAAATGTTGTTGTAATTTGATGACATACGGAGAGAAAGTGTAAGACATACCTGCCAACCATACTGACAGACTGCTCATAATTGTCAACTATTGGGGGACTGGTATAGGATTGCCACTGTACTCAAGTTTTACACTTTCTCTGTACTTGCTTGAACTTCAGTCATTCAATGGTTTGAGCACTCATGAAATAACACTGAACATCCTATCTATAAACAGCTGCTACTCAGAAAATGAAACCACTAGATAGCCAATCAAGAGATGATGCTCAGAAGATGAAGCCGTGAGATAACCAATCAGATGGACATCTGAAACGAAAATATTTCTACCCTAACGGCGAAGGCCCTTGAATGATGATTTCCATTTTTGGCCACTTCGTAGCAGTATCTCAGTGACAGCAACACTCAGATAAACAAATACGAATCTGTGATGAAGGATGCAGTTCCAAGAAATTAGACTTACATGTTGTAGTTTATTTGCTGGCTAGTATTGAAATCCAGGATGTACGTTTTGTCTTATCCAAGACTTGTCAATACCCCAGTGAGTGATGTTGTTCCCTGACTGACAAAACCAATGTAGAACCTCGCACATAGGTGTATCGGCCCAATTGACCACACCTGACAATAGTACACAAAGAAGACAAAGCAGTTTGAGAGAATAAACAGTTTGGAGACAATGATGAGTGTAAACATTCAAGCTACAGATGTGAAAGAGTGAATACATCTGCACTAGTGACCGGTGTTCAGCCATGTCACCAAGAGTCCCCAACCACCGATTCGTTTCGTCTCAGGAACCCAAGGCAAACAATCTACAAGTGCTCACGAAAAGCTAACCAAGAGTCTAGAACTTCATTGACTGAAATCATTTCTTAGTTTGGCCACCCTGGACCCTCTTCCAACGTGATCTAACTTCTGTTATCATTCCAAATCGAGATAAGTGGTGTTTCGGCGAGCATGACGCATATCCAAGTCACCTCACTGGATGAAGGTTCAAAAGTTCATCAGTCGACTTGCCTATCTTGTCTAGAACCCTTCACCTGACCTCAACACCTCTCACTCAGTGATTCCACTAAACGCGAGCAATGCTACGTAGGAGACTATGACCAAGCACATATAACTAATTCATATCTTCTAGAACGAACTACAGTGGAGTATATTCGTCCTTTGGTGATAGTTGGATGTCTCGCCAGCGTCACAGATGACGCAAGTTGGTGAATGCCAAACAGACCTTCTGCATTCGAGGTGAGACTCCATCACCAAACATCTCCCTCCGGCTGATGCAACTTTACAAGTAAGTGAAGTGGTCAAGGCATTCCACCACTTCACTCCCTATCAATAAACTGTGAGTAATTGCAACAGAATAGTCCTTGAACATTGTCGTAGATTTGTCAGGTGCGTAAAAATGCTAGCCAAACATATTCAGAGTTCTGCTGAACACGTCCAGAAGATCCTTCATTATGTCAGCGTCTTCCCGTCGCGACTCAAACCGGGTGCCAAACGACAAATTGCAACCCACTAGATTATTGAGGGACAGGAGTCACCTCTTATGCAATAGGTACCAGTTGTTATTTGGGGTTTGAAAAGATGAGCACTGTGTTTGAATCTCAATGGGAACACTATTATTTAACTTAGTGGTCACATATACAGCTGATGAGTCCCAAATAGGATGGAACTCGCTTCCTAGATTCCACTGCTAGCCAACAAGTAGACTATAACATGATGAATATTCAGGTAGTATCCAGGTGTGTGCATAGGAGCCCACCTGCCAACAGAGGTCAAATTGTTCGATCCAGTATGGCATTGGGGTTACACGTTGCTTGTTAGTATCTAGTTGGTAAACTAAATAAAACGTTTCGACCTTATTCATTGCTGCGTAGCCAGTTACTGACCTATGTAACTTTAATAGAGACAGTGAACGCTTACTCAGTTGTTTGGCTTTTCCAGAATTGATCCCAAAGTCGTTTTCATCAGTGAAGGTACTGGCTTGTGACGAATTAACTAAAGTTTTACAATCCAGACAAGCGGTTTGCAAAAAGATTACCTAATGTTAATGTGCCCACCATGAAAAGACAAATGAATAAGGAAGATATTCTCCTAGTATATTAAAAGTCAAGGGTGGAGAAACGCTTTAACATGATCCTTCTGAATGCATAGTCTACATTTGGTCAATTTTATTGTGACAGCCTCAACTGTGCTGAACAAGCGTTGGTGAGCCACACATTTTGTTGACACTGAAGACTTTACTAGCATCTGTGTGATGCTCCGTGTCTACTAGGTGCTTTAAGATAGAAATCCTTACCACTTTCACTTCACCTTTTCTAAACCAATTTGGTAAATGTTCTCCTATCTGGAGACAAACCTGCGTAATTGTTCGACCTTTGTAACTTATTCCACAGGAATAGGGTTAGACAGACTATTTATTACTCTTGCCAGGCCCTTGAGTGGAATCCAAAGGGGAAACGACGAGTTACGCATGTGAGTGTGACATAGAGGAGATCATGTGAGAAAGAAATGAAAGCTTGTGGGCAGTTGTGGCATCAGGTTCAGAAGACCGCAGAGGACAGAGTGGAATGGAGGTGTGCTACTGAAGCCCTATATTCCACTAGGAACCCAAGGGAAAAAGTAATAATAATCATAATCTATTACCCTGGAACTGACCAATGGGCGACTGCTGAAAGATATTAACATGATGACCTGCATAAAACTTTCTGTTGACAGCTAGGTGTTGTGAAAAGGATATCACTTGGAACATCTCCCTTGAATTGTAATCGTAAATTGTTATTGGTTATTACTAGTTCCCGGCTGATTTGATTTTTTAATAGAAACTATCATACTCATATAGATTTGCTTTCTCTTTCTCAATCTTTTATTCCTTCCAATATAGCTTACTTGTTGTGCACAGTCGGAGTGTATTTTAAAAGAAGAACAAGTCATAAAGTGTCAAATTGTTGAACCGAATGCCAAAGGAACCCCACAACTAATTGCATCTATCCCTATAAAATTATCTTTGAAGGCAGTATTCAGCAAGTAGGTTGCAAAATATTCTTACTGAGTGACTAAAATAAACAAACCAGTCTCACAAGAAGTAGATATCATGACTCAATAGTCAAATGGATAACATTTGGGCATTTCAAGCAATTAGTTCTGAGTTCATATCCTAATGGGAACAATATCATTCAGAGGGAGACATACACATCCAATTGATGAGCTCCAACTAGACGGTATCCGTCATTATTATCATAGTGAAATTTCTGATAATAAATAGCCATCTATGCAAAAGCGCTTTCACCGGTAATAGACGATAAGTAGGGTTGAATTTACGACAGGAAATTACTAGCAATAACATCAATCCACTAGGTTATATATTAAAGTTGAATAGTGGCTGGCAATGGACTTCTCAGCTGAGTTTATCAGGGCTTTATCCACAAGGTCATCAAGTTACAATAACCACTTCTTGTGCATTGGGTATAGTTTTAAGTGTTGTCACTTAGATTATCAACGACGGTAATAGTACAACTGACAATATTAATGAACTAGATATTTTGAAAATTGTTTATTTTGTCGAATGTTTAAATGGTACTCACCGCAAAAACTGAAGTTAGACAGTATCTTGAATGGTACCATGTTCAGATGAACCCTTAGTAACGTAATTAGAAGACAAAGTTTATCTGAACAATGTGATGTATTTGCACAATACACATTTCCAACAATCTGATCACACACACACACACACACTTGTCTCAAGTCAATATATATTAAACCGAGGACTGGGGGGGGGGGGCGACAAATACAACAATCAACACAATAGGGGATTGACATTAAGAAAGATGAGAACAAACAGGACAAGTGACATGGTTGATACTAACCACGGTAAGAAAACAAAGTTTACCAAGATAGATAGGCGTAGTTTGTAAGAACAAATTACTTGTCTTTTTACCCACTCAAAGGTGATTTCACTTTGTGCATGGCTATGGCTTCTACAAATCTCAGAATACATCCATGACTGACTGTTTCTATATAAAACTTTGAAAGCTGTTTGAATATCAATTTTGTGACCTATATCTATAATATGTTGTTTAGATAGACATGAAGACGGTGGTCTCCCACCTGCGTTTTTCACGATTTCACACTCCATTTGTTTTTGAAGGGATTTAAGTACATGTTTTTCCACCCTCGATTACTCCTCCATGTGTGTATGTGTGTGTGACCACAGACTCATGTGTAAATTGGTAAACACAAAGGGATGTGACGTAACCATTGGTGGAGTGTTTAGGTTTGTGGTGAAGCATGTGTCTTGTTTCTTCCACAATGATAAGACTTGCCGCGTAATATGTTTTCCTAATGGCTAATGTCAACCCACGTCTCAAAATGATACTATTTAACTCCCCTCTGTATGTTACAGTGATATGGACACTTTTCTTAGGAAACGTGCATAGAGTTGGCGTTGGTGTTACTTGACCTCTACAACGGTTTACAAACTTCATCGGATATTCATTTTGGTCAATAATTTGATGTTTTCATGTATCCTATCTGATGTACTGATACGATAGATCCTATTGAACAGGCATTTTACTAGACCTCGCTTGTATTTGATTGGACAAAAACTGTGAAAATTCGGTATTATCTTGTCCATGTAAGCTTTGTGTAAACTGACCGTCTTATTGAACCACATATTCTCGTCAAGTCAGGAGTCTATCTAGGAATGGCAGATGATTATGATTATAGCTAAAAATGTCATAGAAACAAGTCACAGAATTAATGTTCAAACAGCTTTCAAAGTCAGTCATGGATGTATTCTGAGATTTGTAGAAGCCATAGCCATGCACAAAGTAAAACCACATTTGAGTGGGTAAAAAGACAAGTAATTTGTTCTTACAAACTGCGCCTACATATCTTGGTAAACTTTGTTTTCTTACCGTGGTTAGTATCAACCATGTCACTTGTCCTGTTTGTTCTCATCTTTCTTAATGTCAATCCCCTATTGTGTTAATTGTTGTATTTGTCCCCCCCCCCCAGTCCTCGGTTTAATATATATTGACTTGAGACAAGTGTGTGTGTGTGTGTGTGTGATCAGATTGTTGGAAATGTGTATTGTTCAAATACATCCCATGCATTGCTGAGATAACCTTCTTCTTCTTCTAATAACGCTATCGAAATTCATAAAAGGAACTGATTGTTTCCAATTTCGAGTCTTTAGTAAATAATTTTCATCTTTTTCGAGTAAATCATAGAAATGGTCTAGTTATTTCCAAAAAAAAACAGTAAACAAAGAGTTCTATTCAGTTTGTCTTTTGTTTTCATCTTATCAATTTTCTAGAAGTTTATCAAAAGGATTCAATCTTCTTTGTTTAAAATACAAAGTGAATTAACAACACCAATAGAAATTCAGGACTTTTATGCCTCTTAGTGTATGTATTAAGTATTCAGTCGCTCGGTCAACATTTAGTGATCCACAGTTTCCTACTTTTGTCACTTCGTAATATCATGGGACTATTCATCCAGTTGTTCTGTTGTAATCTATTTTAATTCCAACTAGCTAACCTCACGGATCACGGTTTCTTATTGCAACTTCACGATATATATTTCAAAGTATTTCACAAATGAGCTATAATATATTTCACTAGTATTGACAGTTTTGTAAACATATTTGCATACTGTCGTTGACTGGACCGAACTGATCGGTCTCTATTGGTATATGGCTCCTGTGCGGATGCCTCGATATTGCCTGTATAGTTCTAGTTATAGTAAAGATGGCTAATAGCATTTCGTCCTATGTGGGACTTACTCGTCAGCTGGATGTAACTGCATCCCAGTGCGGAGTGATGTTGTTCCCAATAGTCACCGATCAATTCGGTCCAATCAACGAAGGTGTAATACAAGCAATAACACTAAAACTATACCCATCACAAAAGAAGTGGCTATCCTGACTAGATGGTGTAGTGGATAACGCTCTGACATTTGAAGCAATC
Organism: Heterobilharzia americana; assembly: GCA_944470555.2. Classification (NCBI taxonomy): domain Eukaryota; kingdom Metazoa; phylum Platyhelminthes; class Trematoda; order Strigeidida; family Schistosomatidae; genus Heterobilharzia; species Heterobilharzia americana. The sequence continues at coordinate 81,730,572 of OX104130.1, read as the reverse complement.
CCTCCCAAGTCCGAATCCCGGTGTAAATGAAAACACTCCAAACTAGAAGGTGGGTGCATCCAGCTGACGAGTCTGAAATAGGACGAAATGCGCATCGTGGATTCCACTGTTAGCTAATATCCACCTTTACTACAAATTCACAAAGAACGTGTCGACCATGTTGTGGTACAAGGTAAACAAAGTGGATGTACATATTTCTTTTGAACATATACACCCGGTTTTCTTCCATTGATCCCTATGACTTCGGCTATGGATAATATACCAAGTCGTTCACATTTAGGGAGATCGCAAAGGACAAGATATATCATAGAAGAGGCGTGATCTACCTTCATCTGATGTCCGATATCTATTAGATGTGAGAGGATTGTACTGTTGATGTTCTTTGTCATTCCTTTCCCTAACCAACAATGCGCATGGATAGAGTCCTTTGAGTACGGTCTATGTAACCAGCTCCACAGGATCAGTTAAACTCATAAATGCACATTGAAGTGGCCATCATAGGTAACCTAATCTTGGTTCGCTGTATCAGTAATGGTTTTTTTTTGAGAAGTTGACGAAAGGTTTTGCTGCATTGAATGTCGTTTCGATGCGCTAAGATATCCGCGGAAATATTACCTTTGAAATTTAGTCTAAGATATATAGGTCACTTAGCAACATTATCTTTCGAAATAGTGGGGACTATTTGTAGCTTAAGTGGATAATCCTGGTTGTATGATATTCTCTGAGCTGGATTGTTTAATCGTGAAGCTTTCATCCTCCCATGAGACCCCAACATCATCAGCACTAACTTCACTATCAACTGACCTGTCAACATCTCTCCGTCAACGATTCAGTAGCTTGCCTTGACGAAGCGATCTATGATTGGTTGTTTCCTTCGATTGTTGTGTCATTGACAGACTGTATAGAATTTCCTGTTGGCTGGCTGTTCCTCTTCTTCACCTCTCTTATCGATTGATAGATTGGGTCTACGTCTATACATCTATTGATTGCTGACTAACTGACCCGAATGCCAAGCTTCTAGGAATTCTCTCATATTTTTTGTGGTTCCTCTGTCCAAAATTTCAACCTTGTCGAAATTTACTTGATGTCCATAATTATCCACGTGCATTGGAATGAGTGATGAAATGTCGTGTGTTACGTTTAATAGCCAATTGGTCAACATTACAGTTATTGCAGTTGGATAAAGTGGTCACCCCCTCCACCTTCGTCTACATGAACACCAATTGGCTATTAAACGTAACACACGACATTTCATTACTCATTCCAATGCACGTGGATAATTATGGACATCAAGTGAATTTCCACAAGGTTGAAATTTTGGACTGAGGAAACACAAAGAATGTGAGAGAATTCCTAGAAGCTTGGTATTCAGGTCACTCATTCAGTCAGTCAGTTAGTCAGCAATGAATAGATGTATAGACGTAGACCCAATCTATCAATCAATAAGAAAGATGATAAACGACAGAAAGGTGAGAGGTGAAGCAGAGGAACAGCCAGCCAACAGGAAAATCTGTACAGTCTGTCAATGACACAACAATCGAAGGAAACAACCAATCATAGATCGCTTCGTCAAGGCAAGCTATTAAATCGCTGACGGAGAGATGCTGACAGCTCAGTTGATAGTGAAGTTAGTGCTGATGATGTTGATGTCTCGTGAGAGGATGAAAGCTTCACGATTAAACAATCCAGCCCAGAGAACACCATACAACCAAGAACATTATCTTTCTTTACCTTCTCTGTAAGTTTAGCACAACTTAACAAGTACTGAACTCTTCCGTTTACCTTGTTCTATAGAAATCGTTTATGCTCACAGTATATAAATACTAATAACCGGACAAGTTACGACTTTTCAGTCAATCATACGTTTTTTCTATAATCCTTATACAGATTTACTATTTCTCCAAGCAAAGATATCAATTTTGGTTCACTTATACTAAGTAATCATAAAACTAGACAATTGATTATTGAAAATAATGGCGAGTATGAATTTCGTTATTCAATAATACGTATGTGTAAAATGCTGGAACTAATAGCAACACGTGAAGCATATTTGAATAAAGAATCTGTTGGTACAGGAAAGCATAAAATGTAAGTTGACTGCATTTCACTTCACTTCATGTTTCTTTTCTATTGCTTTATTATCATATGTGATTCACAATGGAAGGCTCAGTAATGCATTTGAAGTGAAGACAGGAAGGTGCAAGATAAGGTTACCGCCTACTATCATCACCGATGATCTTCCTGATTGTAGTTGACTCGACTGCACTAGATCATGCTAGAAAGTGTGAGGAGCGAGATGCATATGCTGGATCGATGAAAAAACCATAGAAGATTTAGATTTTGCTGATAATGATTTACGTCTAATGTCTAATGTTGTACAAACTCGAAGATGTAAAGGCGAAAATGAACAAGTTGGAAGAACAGGCGAGGCGTGTCAACGAAGACGCGACTTCCTTCAAGTGAACGTAGAGAGAGAAGACAGACGTGATGAAGATACCCAGACAATAACAACAACAAGAGGAACTAAACACCATCAACGGGAAAAATCTGAATGAAGTTGTCTCTCTGACCTACCTACCTAGATATCATCGTTTTAACTACAGGTAGCGGCGGCGGTACACATGATATCAAAGACATGATTGGGAAGAAAGTAAGACAGGCCTCCACCATTCTGAAATCAGTATGAAGATCTACTGCAATCCACTGCACTCCACTCAACATCAACATAAAGTGTGAACAAGATCCGGATTCTCAACACTAATGTCAGTCAAGTCAGTGCTTCTATGTGATGATTGAGAGACTTGGCGCGTTACGAAAATTATTTCCTGCAAAATTTACACAAACATAATCAACAGTTACCGTCTACATTCACGCGCTCACTCACGTGCTCGATACTGAAGATCAGATGAGATGAGATGAGATGAGATGAGATGAGATGGACAGAAAGAATAAGAATAAGAAAGAAGGAACTCACTCTGACTAGGTGGCTGGCAACGAACCAACCAACCAAAAACCTATCGCCCAACGATAAAGAAACTGGAGATGGATGGAATTAGATTCAAGTGGACTTGAAGTGAGAAGACGATTTGGGGAAATCATAAGCTAGACAAGGTCAGTCCAGGCAAGGTCGTCGAGCGGAAACCGAATGGGAAGTGACGAGTTGGATGTTTGAGGTGAGGGTGACATGGAGGATATGGTATGTGAGGAAGAAATAAAAGCTTGTGGGTAGGTTGAAAAGATTACAGTTAAGAGAGTGAAATGGAGGTGTGCTACTGAATCCCTACGTTCCACTCGGAACCTCAAGGACAAATAATAAAAATAATAATATTATCGAATGTATTCTGAGGTTTGTGAGGATTATAATTTTAAGGTAGTATTTATCATATACGGATATCAGTTAGACAACCACTGAAAACTAATGGGCACTAGATAGTTGTTTCATCTTAATATGAGACTTCTCAGAAGTACACACCCACGACAATTAACTCCAGTAGGAAACATCTTTAATCAACGCGATCACATGAAAACGAACCCTCCTATCGAAGCTCTTTCTTAAAGCTCCCTAAAATAACTGATCAGTGGATCTCTCCCTTTCAACTGTCGAGCTTCAACGTATCTACGTTAGCTGGACAATCGGCTCATTAACCGTACTCACCTCCCCATGGGGGATTGTTCAAACAGATTATCCACAATCTTGCAGAAAGCGATGCAGCACACCACGGAAAAGGGTTACCCTATGCTTCCTGAAAAATAGGCTTTTGCTACAACGAACGATACCCAACATTCTGGACTTAATACCGCCCTACCTTCTCAAAGAAAACCACACCACTTCTCTTGAGACTCCTTGAATAGCAGTGACTACTGGAATTATGAAGCTGATCTCCTTTATTATTTACTGGTGCACCGCTCCTGCGCGTTTGTACCTTGGAGATCCACGCCACTTGTCGGTGCATATGGATCTCGTTGATTGCTACTACCGCTGAATCAATTATGACGGTGTGGTGCAAACCCTTTCACAATCTAATATATGTAGCTTTAGTGTTATTGCTTGTATTATACCGTTGTTGAATGGACAAGCAATAACACTAAAACTACACCCGTCACACAAGAAGTGGCTATCCTGACTCGGTTGCGTAGTGAATAACGCTCTGGCGTTTGAAGAAATCCCTACCAAGTCCGAATCCCGGTGTGAATGAAATCATTCCGCACTGAGAGGCAGGTACATCCAGCTGATGAGTCCCAAATAGGACGAAATGCGCATCGTGGATTCCACTACTAGCCACCAGCCATCTTTACTAACATATGTAGTTGTTGTAAAGCCCCAATTTTGCATAAAATATTGTTATTGATTTAAACATTTTTAACTTGTCATTCTCACACCGTTATTAACAGCATGATTAGTAGTCCCTTTTCTGCCCCCATTTCCAAGGTTAATCCTTACTCTTACTAATGTCAATGTCTCAGATGCGGACAAGATCATATCTCGTATGCGTACATACTCAGCTTCCATCCATCCAGCTTCAGTCTCCTTCTGTATTTGTCGTGAGTTGCAGTCGGTGGTTGTTGCGTACGAGGTTAGCTGTCAGTTAAGCGTGCCTATTATAACCGTTCAAAATATATAATAGTACTTCACATTGTCTTATCAGTCAGTCGGTATCGTGATAGGATCTGGAATCACCGGACAGCCATATTAAACATCAACAAGTCAAGATAGTTGGTAAATATACGAAAGAGAAATAAGGAAGCCGATGGTCAGAAGTGGTAGAAAGTTGTGATAAGCGGTGAAACAGTAATGAAATTTGTTATGACAACTAAAGTGAAAAGAATGTGTGGATACATCTGTAACTGTCCTGAGCCATATAACGTAGAATCTTCAGTCAGCGATTACCAACAGTTAAAGACTTTAAAAATTGGTACCATGTCTTATATTCTGGCCGCCTGTAACCTTTTTTCTATCCCAGACTTATTTCAGTTAACATCGTACAACTGCTGAAAGGGTGATTAAATGTGAGTTGCATATGCTTCAATCATCTGAGTCAATGAACATCTACAGCCTCGTCAACTCACTTTGTTCCTATGACCGGGACTGTACGCCTGACTTTTACATTTCTGACATGGTAATACCATAATGCGTAGCTTACAGAAAGGTGATGGTAGTCGGACACATGTATTGGGGACGTTTTACAGCCACACATCAGTAACTATAAACTTCACTGATAACGTATTCAGGTTATCATATTGACTAATCTAGTCTTCTGCTGGTAGATCTTAATTCAGTTTTGGAGGTTTGTGGGGATTTATTGATTCCAACTTGGTATTCATCATTGACTGACATCACCTGAAGAAATATTGGGAGCACTAGACGGCTGGTTCATCCCACTATGATCAGTTCATGATGACTACCAACTTGAAATCAACAAATCCCTATAAACCCCCAAATTCAATTGATCTAGGCCTCATTGGTGATTAGCTTCAAGAGGTGATTCTTGAAGTTCAAATAAGAAGTCGTGATCGGTGGGACAAATCTAGTAGGTGTGAATAAAAATACTCAAGAATGACATTGAATAAGGGTTGCTTTAAGTCATGAACGAGATTCCGACCCAGTGGTAACGTGATGACCACGGGACATTAAGGTCCTGAGTTCCATCGTTGATGCAGCAGGGTCATAGGTGTGCACTGATGAGGAGTCCCATACTAGAATGAAACAGCTTTCCAGTACTTTGGGGTTTCCAATGTTCCACCAACTAATATCAGTTCATAATCAATACCAGCTTCAGGTATTAATCTGATCTGAGGACAACTGGGTAAGTGAACTAGACGTATCTATATTATTCCTTTGACTTACGTATATAATAAAATGAATAATTATTGTCATTGTTTGCATGTAAACATGTATATCTTTATTATGTATAGATCTAATCGTAGAAGTAAAAGGTATGCTGATTATGCAATCGATTTACAATGAATACACCATATACCATTACAATGAGCACCTCTATTTTTACACCCTTCAATTATATCCTAATATTGTTTGCATTTTTTTCTTCCAATTATCCTCCACTTTCTAATATGAGATATACTGGTTAATGCAAATTTTAGTGCATGAATGAAATACCATTTTATTTTTATAACGGTTACTTTGCCTGTCATAAATTTTCTATCTTTAAACAGAATCATAGATTTTTGAGGGAGTTGTAGGGATTTGGAAATATTTCAAGTTGTTAATCATCTTAGACTGATATCAGTTGGAGGAACAAAGGAAACCTGGGAGCACTGGACAGCCAACTGTTTAGTCATATTATGGGACTACTCAGCAGTGCGCACCCACGACCTTCAGGTTCCACGGCCAGCGCGTTACCATTGAACCACTGGGTCAGAATCCAATGCTCCATATTTCCAAGTTCTGTTAGCTCACGATATAACGCAACCACCACCCAATGTCATTGTTGAGTAACTGTCCTCATGACCATCAGGCTTTGACTCTACCGGTCACGACTTCTCATTGGAACTTCGGGAATACTTCTCAAAGCTAGTCATCAATGAGCACCAGTTCAATTGAGAGAAGTATTCCCGAAGTTCCAATGACAAGTCGTGACCGGTAGAGTCAAAGCCTGGTAGTCATGAGGACAGTTACTCAACGATGACATTGGGTGGCGGTTCCGTTGTATCGTGAGCTAACAAAACTTGGAAATATGGAGGATTGGATTCTGATCCAGTGGCTCAATGGTAACGCACTGGCCGTGGAACCTGAAGGTCGTGGGTGCGCACTGCTGAGGAGTCCCATACTAGGACTAAACAGTTGGCTGTCCAGTGCTCCCAGGTTTCCTTTGTTCCTCCAACTGATGTCAGTCTACGATGAATAACAACTTGAAATATTTCCAAACCTCCACAACTCCCTCAAAATTTGATTGTTTTAATTGTTCAAATGTCAACAAATCGTAAAACGTACTCTCATATATTCTTAAAATGTCACTCAATCTATCATCACACAAATTAACGACAAAATTATAAAAATATATTATAGTAGATGGTAGTAGGCTTTTGAGTACACAATAGTTCATTACATAACTATCACAAGAATAATTAGCAAGAAATGTAAAGTGTTTATATCCGATGATTGATCCACAATCACCGACTGCATTTCTATTCGTCCCCCGTGCCACAAAGTAGATGATAATTAAGAAATAATTGATCACTGTGTATTACTCTTTGTCATCCTGTTACTATTATCATCACTGAAATTGAAAATTGTAACAAACTGTGAGGAGCGAGAAGACGGGCATACGCTGTTTGACCGATGAAAAGACCCTAGAGGAAGATTTGGATTTCGCCGACGATGATGATGATTTATGTCTAATGTAGCACAAACTCAAAGATCTACAGACGAAAACTAACAAGTTGGCAGAAGAGGCGAGGAGAGGCAGAGAAGGAAGATTTAATTTCCTTCACGTGAACTTACAGTAGACAGGTGATGAAGACACCCAACCAGCAACAACAAGAGGCACCAATCACCATGAATGTGAGAAATATAAAGTAAGTTGTCTCTCTGACCTACCTACCTAGATAGCATCATTTCAACCACAGGTAGCGGCGGCGGTACACATGATATCAAAGACATGATTGAGAAGAAAGTAAGACAGGCCTCCACCATTCTGAAATCAGTATGAAGATCTACTGCAATCCACTGCACTCCACTCAACATCAACATAAAGTGTGAACAAGATCCGGATTCTCAACACTAATGTCAGTCAAGTCAGTGCTTCTATGTGATGATTGAGAGACTTGGCGCGTTACGAAAATTATTTCCTGCAAAATTTACACAAACATAATCAACAGTTACCGTCTACATTCACGCGCTCACTCACGTGCTCGATACTGAAGATCAGATGAGATGAGATGAGATGAGATGAGATGAGATGGACAGAAAGAATAAGAATAAGAAAGAAGGAACTCACTCTGACTAGGTGGCTGGCAACGAACCAACCAACCAAAAACCTATCGCCCAACAAATAGTAGAGATGGATTGGATTCGATTTGGGTTGAGAAGACGGTTCGGGGAGATCACGTGCCAGTCCAGGCAAGGTCGTCGAGTGGAAACCGAATGGGAAACGATGAGTTGCGCGTATGAGGTGGACGGAAGAGATAATGTGTGAGGAAGAAATGAAATGTTATGAGCAGTGGTAGAACCAGGTCAAGCAGACTGCGTACAAAGAGTGAAAGGGCGATGTGCTACTGAATCCCTATGTTCCACTCAGAACCCCAAGGACAAATAATAAATAATAACAAGTACAAACTCACATCAGCCTGACTTATGAGAAAGAGAATAGCAATCAACTGCCATTCCTAGATAGACTCCTGACTTGACGAGAAAATGGTTCAATAAGACGGTCAGTTTACACAAAGCCTACATGGACAGGACAATCGCTGAATTTTCAGTTTTTGTCTAACTCAATACCAGCGAGGACTCATAAAATGCTTGTTCAATGGGATCTATCGCATCAGTATACCAGATGTGATGGATGAAGATATCAAATTACTGACCAAAGCACATATGGAAAATGAATATCCGATGAAGTTTGTAAACCGTTGTAGAGGTCAAGTAACACCAACGCCAACTGTATACTCGTTTCCTAAGAAAAGCGTTCATATCACTGTAACATACAGAGGGGAGTTAAATAGTATCATTTTGAGACGTGGGTTGACATTAGCCATTAGGAAAACATATTACGCGGCAAGTCTTATCATTGTGGAAGAAACAAGACACATGCTTCACCACAAACCTAAACACTCCACCAATGGTTACGTCACATCCCTTTGTGTTTACGAATTTACACGTGTGTGTGGTGACATATATATAGGGAGGAGTAATCGAGTTATATAGTTGATGAGGGTGGGAGAACATGCATCTAAATTGCTTCAAAAACACATAGAGTGTGAAATCATGATAAATGCTGGTGGGTGACAACCCTCTTCATCTATAGGTCACAAAATCATTATACGAACACATTTCAAAGTTTTATTCAGAAACAGTCAGTGTCGTATTCTGAGATTTGCGGAAGCCATAACCATACAAAAATTTTAACCACCTTTATGTGTACAAAAACAATTTGATTTTACACTTCACCTATCTTGGTTAAATTTGTTTCTTTACCAAGATTAGGATCAACTATGTCACTCTTCTTGTTTGTTTTCCCTCTTTTTCCTGATTTTAATCCTCTGTTGTGTTAATCGCTGTATTTGTTCCCCCCACTCCTCGATTTAATTAATACTGACTTGTGTGATCAGATTGTTGGAAATGTGTATTGTGCAAACACACCACTCCCACTGTTCAGATAAACTTCGTCTTCTAATTACGCCATCGAAATTCATCAAGGGGCTAACCGTTTCACAAATAACATTTCGTCACTCATTTCAATCCACGTGGATAACAACTATGCACATGAATTGAATTTCAACAGTGCACAGAGCTTAGACATTGGAAACACAAAGAATATGAGAGAATTCCCAGAAGCTTGGCATTCGGGTCAGTTAGTCAGCAATCAATAGATGTATAGACATAGACCCCATCTATTAATCAATAAGAAAAATGATAAACGACAGAAAGGTGAGAGGTGAAGCAGAGGAACAGCCAGCCAACAGGAAAATCTGTACAGTCTGTCAATGACACAACAATCGAAGGAAACAACCAATCATAGATCGCTTCGTCAAGGCAAGCTATTAAATCGCTGACGGAGAGATGTTGACAGGTCAGTTGATAGTGAAGTTAGTGCTGATGATGTTGGTGTTTCGTGAGAGGATGAAAGCTTTGAGACTAAGCAATCCAGCTCAGAGAACACAATGCAACAAAGATATCTCAGTGTCGCATTTCCAATCCTTTCGAATGAAAGGATCTTTCAAAAAGGGTCAAGTCACCTTATCTTACTAACTAATCTGTTACATAACTGAAGACATATTTCCACTCGTCTTCTGTTATTCAGGTTAGATAATACTCATCAACACATTTTGCAAACTCTTGCATGAGAAGGTGAACGTACCAGATACATTAGAAGCACATACTGAAGTGGCCGAAGGAACCAGCTAGTCTTTCACATTTTCATAGATGAATTTATAACTGAAGAATATAGTTCTGAAATAAGCTATAAAAGTGCTTTACTTACGGGTTTTAGTTAACGTTTCCATGTGGTGTTAACTGTTAACCTTGAATTTGAAGTCGGCATAATTCATGATAACTTTTAACAACTACATAATTATACAGGTATGATAAGATGTGATGCGAAATCCTCTTTGCTAAACAATGACTTCATAGTTCTGCATATGTAAATTATTTTATTACCGCAAGCTTGGCAATGTGTATGCATAAAATTGTACAGCTTTGTTTTGCATGCCAACTTTTCAATGTTCGCACCTTTGCTTCACTTTCACCTGCTGTTTACAGTTTTGATATTCCTCTAAGAGTTATCTTATTGATTATTAATTAGATTATCTGAGATAGACATGGTTTGACAGGTGATGATTGAAGGTGAAAAGGTGGAAATATGAGTGACCACAGGATTCGAACCAGCAGACTGTGGATTACAAGACCGGTGCCCTACTTACCGATCTACAACATTCAGCTGTTGACTCTATTAGAATTTGCTTTAATTACCTTATCACATAGCTAAACGAATTTCATAGGAAAGAAAATTAATAAACAATATACTACGAAATGATAAGAATAGTTGTATATGAGTTGAAACGATCAACAGTACTGATTAGTTGATCGAAGCCATGTTACTATTGGATGGCAGGTTTTGTAGTTTGATAATGGAGTTCATCTACAGCGATATGAAGTAAATGTGAATGTACTTTTTGTGTTTCAGTTTCAACTAGTCGTGTCAATTCAACATGGACTGTAAACTATGAAAGGAACCTATTTGATTTACTATAAGTTATACTGTATGTTTTTGTGAAGTGATTACTTCATTTTCTCTAAGGAAATAATTTAATTTGTGTTCTCTAAGCTGAGCTATATAATCGTGGAGATTGTATCGTCTTTCTAGACAGTGACATCATGAATTCAATTTTGACAAAGTAGGAATTTTAGCTAGAGGAAACAGTGAAATCCTAGAAGCTTACTTACTTAATCTCTAATCGAAAAAAGAACGACTACCCATGAAACTTTATCAGAAGATGACTATTCCGTACATCATCAACTAAAAAGTCATCAACAGAAATCAACAAAACGCATCGTTCTACTATACATAAAGGATATATCAGAAATCATGACAAGATTACTGAGACCACTTCGTGGAATTGATGTGACCCCTCATTAACGAACAAATTCCCTCCAAACTCTGTTATGCAAACCAAAGGATGTAACAATCAAAGAAGACAAACCCAATATCATATCAACTGTAATAATTTGTAGTGAATACTACATTGAACAAAGTGGTCACCCTCTTCGCCTTCGTCTACATGAACACCAATTGACTATTAAACGTAACATACGACATTTCATCACTCATTTCAATCCACGGGGATAACAACTATGCACATGAATTGAATTTCAACAGTGCACAGAGCTTGGACACTGGAAACACAAAGAATATGAGAGAATTCCTAGAAGCTTGGCATTCAGGTCACTCACTCACTCAGTCAGTTAGTCAGCAATGAATAGATGTATAGACATAGACCCCATCTATTAATCAATAAGAAAAATGATAAACGACAGAAAGTTGAGAGGTGAAGAAGAGGAACAGCCAGCCAACAGGAAATTCTATACAGTCTGTCAATGACACAACAATCGAAGGAAACAACCAATCACAAAGCAGTTTGTGAGGGCAAGGTACCAAATCACTGACAGCTCACTTCATAGTGAAGTTAGTGCTGATGATGTCGGTGTCTCATGAGAGGATGAAAGCTTCACGATTAAACAATCCAGCTCAGAGAACACAATAGAACCAAAGCCATCCACTTGAACTACGAATATTCTCCACTATTTCAACATCAAAAGCAGATACTCGTAGAAAGTATAATTATCACGTTTTCCAATATGTCACATCATCCGTAATGGCGGGTGGTGAGATACTCGACTATTTATCAAAAGATAAGTATGCTTTCATGATGTACGTTATGTCATGTTATACGACTGTGAGACATGCCTGTTAAAAGTAGGAGACTTGAAGCTATTTCAGGATTTTGATGATAGGTGGTCTTCATTTTATTGCTGAAGTATTTTGCAGTCACCGTATGAACAATGTTGAGGTCAGGAGAAAGACTCTAGGCGATAAAGGTAAGTCAGTTGATGCGGTTGTGAACTTTCATCGACTGAGTTGGCTTCGAGATGTACGGTGTATGTCAAAACCTTGATTACCTCGACGTGACATATTCGGATAGGTTGAATTAGGTTGTGAGTGTGTCCAGGGTGACCAGACAAACACCTGGCACTAGTCTATGAAGTCTCTTACTGTTGATCTGAGCCATGTGGAGAGATTACGGTTAGTATAACAAAACAAACCAGTGGTTGAGGTATCTATATGATATGTCTTGGAATCAATGTGAGCGGTTCAAATGTAGCCAAACGTAATCTCAGTGTTCTCTGATTCTTCCTTACTCTCTTTCTATGACATTCGACCAATTTTGACTTCTTTTTTTTCCTATGTCTTTCATCTTGCTGTGTTCATGCTCGGTGTATTGATATGCTGTTTGACTACTTTGACCGTTATGCAGTAATGCCAAGCCCCATACTGAAATTGTATGTCTATCTATCTGGATAATTTTAACCTACAGCTATTTGCATGCTAACATTTCAGTAGTGCAAGTATCAATGATGATAACGCTTTAATTTCTTCCCTTAATTCTTCATTAATGTAATAAGTTTAATCTGAAAAATAAATCTACCTTTATTTGAATATTTAGATCTGACCCAACTATGCTAAGTACACCTCAGCCTCGTTTACAACAAGGATTCTTCACAATTAGTCCAGCTAGTGGATTAATTCCTCCAGGAAATGCACAAATTATCACAGTTGACTGTGTAGCTAAAACACAGGAACTTTGTGAAGAAGTAAGTTGTCATTAATAAATGTTAATTGAATATTTATTCAGTAATTTTTTTTAGCTATTGGGTATTTCGATCTCGATACTTGCTCATTCAATGATACAAATTTTTCAAGTTGTTATTCATCGAAGACTGACATCAGTTGGAGGAACAAAGGAAACCTGGGAGCAATGGACAGCCAACTGTTTAGTCCTAGTATGGGACTCCTCAGATGTGCGCACCCACCCGGTGGAGTCAAAGCCTGATGGCCGTGAGGACAAATACTCAACGATGACATTGGGTGGCGGTTTGCGCTATATCGTGAGCTAACAGAAGTTGGAAATATGGAGCATTGGATTCTGATCCAGTGGCTCAATGGTAACGCGCTGGTCGCGGGTTCGATCCCTGCTGGTGGGGTCGTGGATGCGCACTGCTGAGGAGTCCCATACTAGGACTAAACAGTTGGCTGTCCAGTGCTCCCAGGTTTCCTTTGTTCCTCCAACTGATGTCAGTCTTCGATGAATAACAACTTACAAATTTTATTGTTACTGTTCAGTTACTAGTTAGTGTCTTTCACAAAAGGATATGTGTAAAACTTTTGCTTGTAAATACTATTTCCAAATTGTTGTCTATCATGTTCAAAGTATTGAAAGGCTTTTATAAACCGTTTTTTTAACCATAAAGTGACGTTTACTGAAGAGAGTCTTCTTTTCAGGAATTTGAAACAATTAGTCCCTTTAATAAATTTCGATAACGCTATTAGAAGACGAAAATCTAATCACCAATGCCACACTCTATAGAAGGTATGTGGATGATATCTATGTAATATGTGACACAGATGTAGATGCTAAGAGGTTGTTAAAAAGGCGTAATGCCGTACAAGATCATATCAGTCTGACATGTGAGGAAGAAAAAGACCATCAACTTGCATTTCTTGATATACTCTTGTGCCGGAGGGAAGACGGATCTATAAGACGATCAATATATGGGAAGCCTACTTGGACAGGACAGTATTTGAATTTCAACACTTTTTGTCCGATGAAATATAAGAGAGGCTTGGTAAGATGCTTGTTCAATAGAATCCAACGTATTTGTACATCTGATACGATGGATGATGAGAATAAGTTTCTGACAGACACTGTAGTGGAAAACGGTTATCCATTACAGTTTGTCAGCCATTGTAAAAGACAGCTGGCCCCAAAGCCTATAGTTTCCTGGGTCCTGAAGAAAAGCATATTTCTTAAAGTACCATACAGAGGGGAAACAAGTAGTATGATATTGAAGCAGAGATTAAAATCTGTTATCAGTAAAACATACTATGCAGCTCAGCTTATCATTGTTGAGACGACAAAACACCTGCTTCACCACAAACCTCAACCTCACACAAATGATTACATCACATCCCACTGAGTTTACCAATTTACATGTATGTGTGGGCACGCATACATAAGGAGGACTAATCGTTCAATGCAGACTAGGGTGGGTGAACACATCCCCAAATGGCTAGAAAAACAGTTTAACACACAAACTTTGATAAGTGCAAGTGACAGAAATCCATCGTCATCTATAGCAAAACATATTATTGAAATGAATCACAGGGTTAATACAAAAACAGCGTTTAAGATATTATACAGGAATAATCAGGGGCGCATACTGAAGTTTGCCGAAGCGTTAGCCATTCGTAAACTTAATCCCCCGCTGTGTGTACAAAAACAATTTCTTGTTTCACTTAATTTACCTAGGTAATCCTTATCTGATTATATTACCAAGACTAGTGTCATAACCTTTTCATTTTCGATATATTTGACCTTTAATTTTCATATATAAATTGACTTGTTCGAAATGTATTGCGCGAATACATCACATTTTTCAGATAATCTTCGTCTTCTAATAGCGTTATCGAAGTTTACTGAAGGGTTAATGATATATGAAACCATTTCTGTTGGTGTTTATAGGACTTTTGGGATGATCTTTACAATGAGTTAATTAATGATGGAGAATACCGCAACCATATATGAAAACCCAACTACAGTAAATGATCTAAAGCTTGTAGACGTTCATAATGGCAGCGAAAATCTGGACAAATAACTAAGTTTAAGAAATAAACTCACCTAGTGACTCAAAGTCAGACATATTTGCAAATAAACTTCTCCAGCACTTCACCTCATTTGACTCCGTTTCATAGAAGACAATTAAAAGTCAACATACCTCCTTGATAATGCTGTATGCTTCAATGTAAATTCCATATTCAAAACTCCATCACCATTGGGTAATAGTCCTTCAAATGTTTATTTCTTTGTACGACAACAACAACAACTAATTCTGATGGATTACATCTGTATTGTTGAGTAAGGTCACACTACGAGGGGGGAAATATGAGGACTTATATACTCAAGTGGATTATATGGTTATGCTAACACTTGCTGTTACCTGAAATCGATGAAGTGAGTTTTAGATGGTCAACAATACTATAAACACGTTAACTGATGTCAGAATAAACGTTTATTTGATGAAACACGGAAATATACCACCAGGTTAACTATCTAGATCACATGTAACGCAAACGTCAAATATTGTACGATTTTAGTATCACTTAATTGTGAAAAAAGAATGGTGAGTGGAGACAACCGAAACTCATCAACAATCTGTATGTACTGTGAAGTGATATTTTTCTGTTCTTTTTATAACCTGCAGTCACTTTTGATATCATGATAAATCCTGATGTGACACCTTCTGTATCATTCAGGATAGCTCAACTACTGGAGATTTGTTGACTATTATCAGTTTGATAATGCCTGTAAACTGGCTTCTTTCATGGTAAACCCTTAATTTGAGAATAAAATATTTATTTATTTATTAAGTTAATCATAATCACCAACGTTTATTATTATTATTAGTCCCTTGGGTTCCTAGTGGAACATAGGGCTTCAGTAGCACGTCTCCAGTGACCTCTGTTCTCTAAGATCTTTTCAACCTGGTTCCACGACAGCCCACAAGCTCTCATTTCCTCCTCGCACGATCTCCTCCATGTCACCCTCGGATGTCCAACTCGTCGCTTCCCATGGGGATTCCACTCGAGCAGCTGGCCTGACGCGTGATGTCCTCAGTCGGCCTTCTCAGTGTATGCCCAATATAATCCATCTCCACTTCCTTCCAGTGTATATTTGTTGGGTGATGGGTTCTTGGTTGGTTCGTTCCCAGAGCTCCTTGTTGCTTATTATTTCTGGACATCTGATCTTCAGTAGCAAGCGTAAGCAGTTGTTGATGAATGTCTGTAGTTTATTGGAAATGCCTTTCGTAACGCCCCGCCAAGTCTCTCAACCATTACACAGAAGCACTGACTTGACGTTGGTGTTGAAAATCCGGATCTTGTTCCACATGCTGAGTGGAGTGCAGAATATCTCCACACTGGTTTCAGGCTAATGAATGCCTGTCTTACTGTCTTTCCGATTCTGACTTTGACATCTTCGTCTGTCCCTCCCAGCAATGTTTAAGTGTCCACGTTACTACACCTATTGAGATCAGCTTTTTACTATATAACTTAGTCTGTAAACACTGATTCCTTATGTCTTGAGAATTGTTAAACAAGAAGTACAGATTTTCATATAATATCAGTGATGACTTCCTGATCATGAAATGATGATGATAAAATACACTTCAAACCATAACACAACTGTTATCATATGCTTATTAATTTTTTGTTTCTTAATGGATACTTTTTTTGAACTTATCGATTCTCTAAGAATCATGGAGGTGAACAGTTACATTTAATGTAATATAAGAAAATACGATTTCATCCTTTAGATGATGAAGAATATTTTTATAGCTCAGAAGGAGAATTTTGATAGTGTTGTATTTTCTAAGTTGGATAGTTTATTCATGAAACCTTTATCATTCATCTAGACTACATTATCAGTGTAAGCATCAGAATATAATTTTATTAACAAATGAATTGGTAGCTTGTCCTGATGATATTCGATGTGATTGGTTGTTTCCATTAAAATCTTATGATTGTCTACATATATGTTTCAAGTTGTTATTCATCAAAGACTGACATCAGTTGGAAGAGGTGTGGGGTCGTGGGTGCGCACTGCTGAGTAGTCTCATACTAGGCCGAAACAACTGTCCAGTGCTCCCAGGTTTCCTTTGTTCCTCCAACTGATGTCAGTCTACGATGAATAACAACTTGAAATATTTCCAAATCTCCACAACCCCCTCAAAATATATGTTTCAGTTGGTTTTCCTATTGACTAGATCTTTAACCTCCTTCTTATTGTTTCTCTATTGATGACTGAGTGATTTAAGTGACAAATTCCTAAAAATTTATCAGATATATTTTATATTTCTATTTTCAAAGATTTTCACAGTTAAATTTATGTTCATGATTGTCTATATTTATTAATAAATAGGTTGACTAGTCTGTTGAACATAGTTCTGTGTTGAAAGATTACTCAATTCATTCTGATGATAAATTTGTATTTACTTTCCATTGATATTATGTCTTTTTTAATGAGTTTTTGTTGTTGTTGTTGTTGTTGTTGTTGTTGTTATTGTAATTACATTTCAGAAATTAACAATTGAAATTACTGATCGTGATATGATTCTATATCCTTATGGAATACCATATCAACTTATAGCTGAAGGTCATCTACCATCAATTGAAACAAATAATTATTCAATTATATTTGAAGAGCATCATGTTTGTAAAAATTTAAGTATTTTAGAATTACCTGATTTATCAAATAAGGTAAATTATATTTCTAGTTATGGTGAATTTTTTTATTTTCCATTATTAGTAGTATAGTCTATGTATTTTGTTGATGAATCTAACAGATAGTAAGGCAGCCTTATATAAATGTATTGGTATAAATTCATGTCTTGTGCATTTTATCTACAGATGAAAACTAACAAGTTGGCAGATTAGGTGTGGCAGCGAACATGAAACTTCCTTCAGGTGAACGTAGAGAAGATACACGTGATGAAGATATCCAACTAACAACAACAAACAACAATCCTCATCAATAAGAGAAATCTAAAGGAAGTTGTCTCTTTTAACTACAGGTGGTGGCGGCGGCACATATGAGGATGTCAGAGCCATGATTGGAAAGACAACAAGACAGGCCTTCACTATTCTAAAATCAGAGTGGAGATCTACTCTACTCCATTCAGCATTAAGCGTGAACAACAACGGGATTCTCAACGCTAATGTCAATCAAGTCAGTGTTTCTATGTGGTTGTTCACAGTCTAACCACGTTACGAAAAGCATTTCCAACAAACTACAGGTACACATCAACAGCTGCCGCTTACGCTCACTCTATCACTCGCTCGCTTGACGCTGAAGATCAGATCAGGTGAGATGGCCAGCAAGAATAAGAATAAGAAAGAAAGAACTCACTCTGACTGGTTGCCAATGAACCAACCACTCAAGAACCTATCGCCCAATATATATGTAAACGAAGAAATTGGAGATGAGTTGAATTGAATTGGGCATACACTGAAGACGCTGTTTGGGGATATCACGCGTCAGGCCAGGCCAGGCTGTTGAGTGGAAGGCAAATGAGAAACGATAAGTTGTGCATGTCAGGGTGACATGTAAGAGATGGTGTGTGATGAAGAAATGAAAGTTTATGGGCAGTGGTTGATCCAGGTTGTAAAGACTGAAAAGAAGAGAGTGAAATGGCGACGTACTACTGAAGCTGTACGTTTCACTAGGAGCCCAAGGGATCTGAATCTCTTCCGCTTATATAGTTGTATGATTTCTAGGAAAATGATTTTGAGTTTTATTGTTTGTGAATAGTTAAGAGTGTTTATGTGAAAGGTATGTTGAAAAGAGTACAGAACAGTAAATTTAAGATACCAAGGTTGTATTCTTGGGGACACTAGGATAGCTGTTTTGTCTTAGTTCGAGACTCTTCAACAGTACTCACTAACGATCTTCAAGTTTCATAGCGAGCAGTTTACTATTCATTCAATTAGTCAAAATCCAATGGTCCGTGTTTTTCTACTTCTGACAATTTGCGATCTTCTTCTAATGCCACTGAAGACTGTTTGTCATCACACTTGATTTATTTGACCTTACAGGTCATGGCTTCAAGATATCCATCTTGAACAATAATAACAATAAGCACTAGGCAGTAATGTTTAGTTTGGCTGAATTGTTAACGCTTTCTTTGCAAGACCTCAAGATGTCAGTTTCAATCCTTAGGGAAGTCGTCGTTTCGTACTGCTGAGGAATCTCATACTGAGACGAAACACCTGACCAGTCCTCCTAGATTTTTTAATATTTCCTCAACTGATATTAATCCATGATTAGATATAAATAAAATCGCTACAAACTATAAACTTAAACTGAAAATTAATTATCATGATAACTGTTTCGATTCTGTAGATTTCATCAGGTGGTATATATGGAATTGAAGAGAATCGTTTTGTCTATAGAAATGTATTAGTTGGTTCACGTGTTAGTTCACGTTTTCGAATAGCTAATCAAAGTAATGTACCCGCTGATGTATCTTTTGAAATCACATCTACAAATACATCCACAAATATTAATCAACCAAGTGGACGTTCAAGTAGTCAAAATAGTCAAACAACTAGTTGTGATTCATTTGAAGTTGTACCGGAGAAAATTCAAATTGAACCACATTCATCAATTTATGCAAATGTAACATTTGCTCCAATGGCTATGCAAGTAAGTAATTTTATCATAATTAGGTGATTTTTTAAATATTATTTCTGTTGGTTGAAACTCTTAGATAACCAGTAATTGGCTACTTTTGTTGCCTAATACTTTATAGCTTACAGACCTAAGTAATATTTACTTTCCAGTTTAGTTTGAATGCTAGAAACGTCATACAACGAAATAGTATTATTTACTCAATGACATTTTGGATAATACTTATTTCAACATGGTTTATATGGTTCAAGTTAATTCCCCTTTCCTCTTTGTGGAATGAATTTAAAGGCTACCCTAACCGTAACATTTGAAATAACCAATTAAACGTTTGCATATTGTGAAAATCTTCCTTTTCAGCCTAAATTAAGGGACCTGATTGTCTATTTCGATCGTTTTAAAGTCAACCGTGAAATGATGGAGAATATTTGTTGCTCAGGTGGATGGTCTTGGTTGTATTGTGTTCTCTGAGCTGGGCTGTATAATCGTGAAGCTTTCATCGCCTTGCTAGACAACATCATCAGCACTAACTTCACTATGAAGTGGGCTGTCAGTATCTTTCCATGAGTGATTTAGTAGCTTGCTCTGACGATGTGGTCTGTGACTGGTTGTTTCCTTCGCTTATTGTGTCATTGATTGTATAGAATTTCCTGTTGACTGGCTGTTCCTCTGCTCGACCTCTCACCTTTCTGTCGTTTATCATTTTTCTTATTGGTTGGTAGATTGGGTCTATGTCTATACATTTATTAATTGCTGACTGACCTGAATACCAAGCTTCTAGGAATTCTCTGACATTCTTTGTGTTTCCTCTCTCCGTCCAAAATTTATACATTCTCAAAATTGAATTCATGTGCATAGTTATTATCCACCTGCATCGAAATGAGTGATGGAATGTCATGTGTATGTAACATTGACTAGCCGATTGGTGTTCATGTAAATGACGAAGGCGAAGACAGTGGCCACTTTGTCTAATGTAGTGCTGACTACAGTTATTGCAGATCAAAAATATTAACATAGAAAACGATGAATTAATGACATCCTTCGATGTTACAGCACTATACACATCCATCGAACCTTAATTGGCCAAGGAAACGATATCCCTTCTGATCAATGTTGACAAAAACCTTTCAGAACGCACAAAACTCAAATGTTCAAGTCTGATGGAACTCATCGACCTTTGCATGACAACATACTTCCAATTCAATGACAAGATATACAAACAGATGAAAGGAACTCCAATGGGATCACCAATATCCGGATTAATAGCAGAAGTAGTCATGCAGAGACTGGAAGCCATTATTCTACCTGTGATCAAACCAAAAATTTGGATTCGTTATGTAGACGACACTTTTGTCATCATTAAAAAGGATGATATAGAAAACACTCACAGTTTGATCAACAAGGTTTTCAATGACATCGAATTCACAATGGAGAAAGAGTCAAACAACCAACTACCATTCCTGGATGTTTTAGTCAGTAGGACAAATGCCGGAAAGCTGGAAACTCAAGTGTACAGAGAGCCAACACACACTGACTAAATCCTCAACTACAATAGCAACAACCTAACAACACACAAAATTAGTTGAGTGCAGACTCTATTCAAAAGAGAGCGAGAACACACTGCAGCACAACAACTTCATGGAGAAACGAAGAAAATTACCTGGTGTCCACCCTAAAGAAGAGCGACTACTCACGAAACTTTATCAGAAGATGCCTGCCTATCCCGTGCATCACCAACTACAAAGTCATCGACAGAAATCAACAAACGCATCGTCCTTCCATACATAAAGAATATATCAGAAATCACAACAAGATTGCTAAGACCGCTTGGAGTTGGTGTAGCTGGCTCATAAACCAACAAATTCCCTCCAAACACTATTATGCAGACCAAAGGATGCAACAATCAAAGAAGACAAATAGAATATCATTTACGAAATCAACTGGAATAACTGTAGTCAACACCACATTTGACAGAGTGGTCAGCATCTTCACCTTCGTCATTTACATGAACACCAATCGGCTAGTCAATGTTACATACACATGACATTCCATCACTCATTTCGATGCAGGTGGATAATAACTATGCACATGAATTCAATTTTGAGAATGTATAAATTTTGGACGGAGAGAGGAAACACAAAGAATGTCAGAGAATTCCTAGAAGCTTGGTATTCAGGTCAGTCAGCAATTAATAAATGTATAGACATAGACCCAATCTACCAACCAATAAGAAAAATGATAAACGACAGAAAGGTGAGAGGTCGAGCAGAGGAACAGCCAGTCAACAGGAAATTCTATACAATCAATGACACAATAAGCGAAGGAAACAACCAGTCACAGACCACATCGTCAGAGCAAGCTACTAAATCACTCATGGAAAGATATTGACAGCCCACTTCATAGTGAAGTTAGTGCTGATGATGTTGTCTAGCAAGGCGATGAAAGCTTTACGATTATACAGCCCAGCTCAGAGTACACAATACAACGAATAAAGTCAACCCTCTTTGTGACATATGTGACAAATTTTTCGGTATATCTAAACAAAGGCAGCCTCGTTTTGCATCGTATAGCGTGAATGTCTTTAACGGGACATCCTCGCAACTTCTGAAATAACCAATCACCATTCTTTATTGTATAGTAAACTAAAATTGTAGACGAAATACCGAAAACTAATTTATTATTCCACTAGTTGCTAAAGTCACTCCGGATGTATTTGAAATGACTTTAAAAACCACGTAAGCAACTACTTAAATGACCAGCCAGAATTCAAAATTTCGGCTGAGAATGTGGTAGTTTTCCGTACAACAGAGAAACGTAGTCGATTATCCCAGTAGTTGTTGAGGTATTCAGCATTGATTTGGTAGACAAAGAATAAGTTGGCAATCTGTCCCTCCGACTAACCATGTAATTGAAAGGCTAATGTTCTTTCCAATCACTTTGGTGTGACTTTAAAGACCACCCTAACCACAAAATAAACAACCAATTAGATTTCTATGTTTCCGCCAGAAAGGTGAACTGACACAAAATAAAAAAAGTCGAAATGGTTACTTCAGTGGTTGATAAGATGGCCCTTGGAGTAACTTTCACTTTGTATGATTGCGCTTGCTGTCATCCATTAGTGACCATGGAGGCTACTTGAAAAATAACTGACATGACCAATCAGGTGTCTAGGTTTTATGAAAATCTACCTTTCCAGCTGAAACAAGGAAACGTATTTAGGTATTTCAGTTGTTGCTAGGGTGACTTTTAAAAGTTTAGCCTCAACAGCCACAGTCAAGCTTTTCTGTAGATGCATTATTGATCAATCTTTATGTTTAATTATTTGACCCTTGGGTTCCTGGTGGAACATAGAGCTTTGATAGTACGTCGCCATTTCACTCTCTTCTCTGTAGTCCTTCAGATCGCAATCCACCACTGCCTAGAAGCCTTCATTTCTTCCTCACACGATCTCCCCCAGTCATCATCCGACGCCCAACTCGTAGTTTCCCATTTGGCTACCACTCGACAGCCTGACCTGGACTGGCGCTTGATGTCCACAAACTATCTTCTCAGTGTATGTCCAACCCATCTCCACTTTCTTCTTCTGCATATTTGTTGGGCGATAGCTTCTCGGTTGGTTGGTTCGTTGCCAGCCAGTTAGTCAGAATGAGTTCCTTCTTGCTTATTCATATTGTTCTGGCCATCCTATTTGATCTTCAGTATTGAGCGAGCGAGTGAGCGTAGGCGGCAGCTGTTGATCATGTATTGGTGCAGTTCGTTGGAAATAATTTTCGAAAAACGTCAAGTCTCTCAACCATCTCATAGAAGCACAGACTTCATTGACATTAGTGTTAAGAATCCAGATCTTGTCCACTCTTTATGCTGAGTGTAATGTAGTGTAATGTAGTGGAGTGGACTAGATCTCCATACCGATTTCGGGTTAATTAAGGCCTGTCTTGCTTGCTTTTCCGATACTGGCTTTCACATCGTCATGTGTGCTGCCACCTGTAGCTGAGGCGATGCTGTCTAGGTAGGTAGGTAGGTAGTTGGAAGAGACAACTTCCTTTACATTCCTCCTGCTCATGGTGTCGTTTTTGTTGTTGTTGGTTGAATATCTTCATCACATGTGTCTTCTGTACGTTCACTTGAAGGATGTCGCATCTTCGCTGCCTCGTCTCCTTCGCCAACTTTTTAGTTTTCGTCTGTAGATCTTCGAGGCTGTGAGATCGTTCAATCTTACTTTAGCCTGACATTTGTGTTCAGATCGCATAGCTGACCCTAGTCTGATGGGACAGCCCAACAGCTCTGAACACTAACTTGGGTGGAATGAGAAGATGATGACAGAATCTTTGTTGATGGATCAACACAAATACTTGCCTAGGAAAGTCATTATTTTTTTAATTTATTAGTCCCTTGGGTTCCTAGTGGAACATAGGGCTTCAGTAGCACGCCTCCAGTGACCTCTGTTCTCTGAGATCTTTTCAACCTGGTCCCACGACAGCCGACAAACTCTCATTTCCTCCTCGCACGACCTCCTCCATGTCACCCTCGGACGTCCAACTCGTCGCTTCCCATGGGGATTCCACTCGAGCAGCTGGCCTGACGCGTGATGTCCTCAGTCGGCCTTCTCAGTGCATGGCCAATCCATC
The DNA here is from genome assembly GCA_944470555.2 of Heterobilharzia americana. Classification (NCBI taxonomy): domain Eukaryota; kingdom Metazoa; phylum Platyhelminthes; class Trematoda; order Strigeidida; family Schistosomatidae; genus Heterobilharzia; species Heterobilharzia americana. The sequence goes on along the minus strand of OX104130.1, from coordinate 81,706,252 downwards.
TCCACTTCTTCCTGCATATTTGTTGCGTGATAGGTTCTTGTTTGGTTCGTTGGCAGCCACAGTTCCTTGTTGCTTATTATTTCTGGCAATCCATCTGATCTTCAGTAGCGAGCGTAAGCAGTTGTTGATGAATGTCTGTAGTTTATTGGAAATGCCTTTCGTAACGCGCCAAGTCTCTCAACCATACAGAAGCACTGACTTGACGTTGGTGTTGAAAATCCGGATCTTGTTCCACATGCTGAGTGGAGTGCAGAATATCTCCACACTGGTTTCAGGCTAATGAACGCCTGTCTTGCTTTTTCCGATTCTGACTTTGACGTCCTCGTCCGTCCCGTCTGTAGTTGAAACAGTGCTTCCTAGATAAGTGAAGGAGGTTACTTCCTTTAAGTTTCTCCCGTTGATGGTGATTGGAGTTTGTTGTTGTTGTTGATGGTGGTGGGTGCGGTATCTTCATCACTTCTGTCTTCTCTATATTTACCTGAAGTCCCGTCTTAGCTGCCTCTTCTGTCAACTTGTTAGTTTTTGCCTGCAGATCTTCAAGTTTATGTGACATTAGGCACAAGTCATCGGTGAAATCCAAGTCTTCTAGGTTCTTTTCCGCCGTCCAGCCATTGTATCCCCCTCTTCTCAGCTCCCCACTGTTGTCTGCTGCATGATCCAGTCCAGTCGACCACAATCAGGAATATCATGGGGGATAGTAGACAACCTTGTTTCACTCCGGTCTTCACTTCAAAAGCATCACTGAGCTTCCCATTGTGAATTACTTGGCATGTGGCATCTTCATATAGTTGTTGAATGAGGCTGATGAAGGTTTGCGGCACTCCGTAGTAATGAAGCAGTTTCCAAATTACCTCTCGGTCGACGCTGTCAAAGGCTTTCTCAAAGTCGATGAAGTTGAGGTAGAGAGTTGACTGCCATTCGTTGCTCTGTTCTATGATGATGCGAAGCGTTGCAATTTGGTCTGCACATGATTTGTACTTCCTGAAGACAGCCTGCCTGTTGCGGTCGCAGTTTTGAATCCAGTGCATCTTTAAGCCTCCCCAGGATGATGCGGCTTAATATTTTGCTTGGGGTGGACAGGAGAGTGATTCCGCGCCAGTTCTTGCAAGCACTGAGGTCTCCTTTCTTCGGCAGTTTGACAAGGTAACCCTTCTTCCAATCGTCAGGTACCTTCTCTTCCTTCCACACCTTCTGCAATAGTGGTGTAGTGTGAGCATGTCCGCTGTTGTCTCTGCATCTGTTCTCAGTGCTTCTGGCGGGATCCCATCTGGTCCTGCTGCTCTCCCGCATTTCAGTAGCTTTATGGCGTTCAGGACTTCCATTTTCGTTGGGGGATTTATGTTCACTTGTAGTTCAGCGGCTGCAGGTGGTATTTCTGGACGAAGTGCGGGTGGTGGTCGATTCAAGAGCTTCTTGAAGTGGTCGGCCCATTGTTTCCTTTGTTTCTCTTCTTTCGTAATTAAATTTCCTTCTTCACCTTTTATTGGTTTCATCTGTGTTGATCTCTTCCCTGATAACAACCTTGTTATTTGATACAATGTTGTCAGGTCTCTCTTACCTGCAGCCTGTTCTGCTTCACTTGCCAGTGTTTCGTAGAAGTGTCTTTTGTCTTTGCGTGCACTCTTCTTCACTTCTTTGTCCAGTTCAGTGTTTTATACATTGTGCTCAGTTCCTCTTGTCGTTGAGCATCCTTGCACTGGTTTATCTTCTGCTTCACCATCCTCCTCTCCCTGCCCTGTCAGCTTCCAGGTATCCGTCGAGATCCATTCCTTGTCTTCTTTCTTCTTCCTTCCTAATACTGTTGTGCAGGTTTCTTTCCACATAGCTTTCAAAGACTTCCAGTGTTCTCCCACAAAGGTTTCTTCAGGGATGTTGCTCGATGTCTCCCATTTTGTCTTGATGGCTGCTGTGAAGATCTCCTTTGTAGTTTCATCCTTCAGTTTCCGAGTGTTGTACTTGGGTTGAGGTCTATCACCAGCTTCCTTGAAGGCTTTTAACTTGATTTGGAAGGTTCCTTGCACTAGATAGTGAGAGGTGTGAACCTACATCTGCTCCTCTTCTTGACCTTGTGTTAAGTAGACTGCGTCTCCATTTTCTTGAGATTGAGATAAAGTCGATTTGATTTTTAGTGTGTCCTGGTGTCTGGTGAAATCAAATCCATGTCGCTTTGTGGATATCTTTGTGCCTGAACACACTGCCTCCAATCACCAAATCGTTGAATGCGCAGAATTCTGCAAACAATTCTCCATTCTCATTCATTTCACCTAGCGCCTCTCGACCCATGGTTAGTTCTCTTCCCGTGTTGTCCCCTCCCAGTTTGGCATTCATGTCGCCCATTAGAATTTTGATATCGCCAACTGAGGTGGGGTCTTGTCCAGTGTTGATTGAAGTTGTCTGTAGAATTCCTCCTTTTTCTCTTGCTCTGCATTATTTGTAGGTGCATAACATTGTATGATTGTGACCTTTCTTCCTTTTGAGTTGAATCTTGCTGTCATGATCCTGGAGGAGATTGGTTCCCACTGCATGAGAGCCTTCGATGCTATTGAGGACATCATGATAGCCACTCCATAACTCAGTGTGCTCGTGGTTGTCGTCTGGGTGGTAATACTGGAGTAGATTATTGATTCTCCAGTTGACAGTTTGGAGAGTCCACTCCCATTCCATCTGCTTTCGCAAATCCCAAGCACTTCGATGTGATACCTTCTCATCTCCTTTGCAATCTGGGCTGCCTTACTGGGTTCAAACATCGTACGGACATTCCATGTCCCCACGTTTACTTTCGCTTTCATCGAGGGAGAGAGGACACATCGGCCAATTGGCTTCCCGAAGGCTTTCACCAACTGGCGTCATTTCGCCTCTCCGATTCCAGCGGGGAATAAGTTTGTTTTCATTTTTTATATTTTGTTTGTGCTTTGAAGTTTGTTTAGCGGTTAGATTTGTTTTACGGGGTAGGGTTGCTAGCCCTATGCCCAACCTTCCCTCTTTACCTGGGCTTAGGACCGGCTAGTAACTAGTAAACTGGTTAACTAGGCGACGTTAGGAAAGTCATACTGTTGTTCTATATGTGGAAATTTTTGTCATAAACATGGAGAAGGCATTGAAACCATATAAACCTTGTCTGAAGGTTTCTCAGTTTTATGAATTGAAAATGGTCTATAAATGGGCAACTTTAAAGACCACCATAGAAACGATCAAAATTACTCAAGAAATGAATGCTGGTTTGTTGTTTGAGGTATTCAATAAACAGACTAAAATAATGTCTAAGGCCATTCTCCATCTCCTCAAACAAAAGGAATTGGTAAATTTGATTAGTTATCATTTAACCAACTGAGATAGCCATGATTTAGCAGACTAGTATTATATACTGGGTGATGAATGAAGGTGAAATGAACATTTGGATTGAGATCAGATTCGAACCAGAGACCACCGCGTTTTCGGACCGATGCTCTACCAACTCAGGTACGAAGTCTGACTGTTGATCAGATTTTTATCTAACTTCAATCACCAAGGGTACAGCATTATGCCGGAAAGTCGGTGATTGCTGGTTCGTATCCGTCTGCGGTTCAAATTTTCATTTCACCTTCAATCACTGCTCAGTATGAATCGGATTATTTCAAAGTGGTTATCAAAATTTGTTAGAAAAAATCCATGAGTAGACGGAAAAAGGTAAAGTAGATTTATTAATATTATTTATCCCTCGGATTCCTAATGGAACATAGGGCTTCAGTAGCATGTTCCAGCACACTCTCTTCTCTGCAGACTTTTCAACCTGGTTCCATGACAGCCCACAAGCTCTCATTTCCTCCTCGCACACACCATCTCCTCCATGTCACCCTCACCTCAGACGCCCAACTCGTCGCTTCCCATCTGGGTTCCACTCGACTGCTGGCCTGGCATGTGATGTCCCCAGTCGGCCTTCTCAGTGTATGCCCAATCTAATCCATCTCCACTTCCTTCCAGTGTATATTTGTTGGACGATAGGTTCTTGGTTGGTTCGTTAGTAGGCCAGAGTTCCTGGTTGATTATTCTCTCTGGCCATCTGATCTGATCTTCAGTAACGAGCCAGCGTAGGTGGCAGTTGTTGATGAATGTCTGTAGTTTGTTGGAAATGCCTTTCGTAACGCTTCAAGTCTCTAAACCATTACACAGAAGCACTGACTTGACTGAATTGGTGTTGGAAATCCGCATCTTGTTCATGCTTTGTACTGAGTGCAGAATATCTCCACACTGGCCTCAGGCAAATCAACGCCTGTCTAGCTGTCTTTCCGATTCTGACTTTGGCATGCTCGCCTGTGCCTGTGCCACCTGTAGTTGAAACAGTGATGCCTGCATATGTGAATGAGGCTACTTCCTTTACGTTTCTCCCGTTGATGGTGATTAGAGGTTGTTGGTGGTAATGTTAGTTGGGTATCTTCATCACCTCTGTCTTCTCTACATTCACTTGAATAGTGTCACGTTTTCGCTGCCCTGCCTCTTCTACCAACTTAGTTTTCGCCTGTAGATCTTCAAGTTTATGTGACATCAGACACAAGTCATCGGTGAAATCCAAGTCTTCTAGGTTCTTTTCCGCAGTCCAGCTAGCGTATCCCCCTCTTCTCGCTCCTCACTGTTTGTCGCATGATCCAGTCTACTACAATCAGGATTATCATGGGTGATAGTAGGCGGCAGCCTTGTCTTACTCCTGTCTTCACTTCACTTCGAAGGCATCACTGAGCTTCTCACTGTGAATTACTTGGCATGTGGCGTCTTCATATAGTTGTTAAATTAATAGAAATTTCAAGCAACACCAAAAGACGAAGTCATAAACAGAGATGTGATAAGAGATCAGATGAAATATTAGAAGATTAGACATTAGAGATGGAAAAAAACTTCATAATTTTCCTTTTCTAATTGATTATAGCCTTTTATTGGATTCTTCCTCTTCATTTTAGATATATTCAGCAAGTTTTCATGTGTATTTGGATAATAAACCATCTGTGAATACAATTCTCAGTTCAGGTCGAGGAAGTGCTACTTCAAGTACTAAGCGTTCAACAAACACTCCAGTTCTCACATTTGAATTATATGGTGAAGGAAATCTACCTCGTATTGATATCATACAACCAAAACTTCGTAATCGTACAGGACAAACTATGTGTGTATTCAAGCGTATTCAGGTCGGTAGAACATCTAGTCAAACATTAACGTTATACAATAATGGAATATTAAATAGTCGGGTAGGTGAAAATTTTTAGTATAACATCCTTAAAATTCCCATTGTCAAAAGTATTAAGCATAAAATCCTTCGGAAGTTATTTGTAGTCCCTTATTATGTGATGCAATAGGATCAATGAAAAGATCCTAGAAGATTCGGATTTCACGATGATGGTTTATGTTTAATATCGCACACACTCGAAGATCTACAGGCACAACCTAACAAGTTGGCAGAAGAAGCTTGGGAGCGAAAGGAGATGAGATAACGTTCATGTGAACGTAGAGAAGACAGAAGATATCGAATAAAAACAACAAAAACCACCATGAACGGGGGAAATCTCAACTCACTTGTCACCTTCACCTACACACCTACCTTCGTGCCTAGCTACTCATCTACTTACTTCACTACCTACCTACCTACCTACCTACCTACCTACCTACCTACCTACCTACCTACCTACCTACCTACCTACCTACCTACCTACCTACCTACCTACCTACCTACCTACCTACCTACCTACCTACCTACCTACCTACCTACCTACCTACCTACCTACCTACCTACCTACCTACCTACCTACCTACCTACCTACCTACCTACCTACCTACCTACCTACCTACCTACCTACCTACCTACCTACCTACCTACCTACCTACCTACCTACCTACCTACCTACCTACCTACCTACCTACCTACCTACCTACCTACCTACCTACCTACCTACCTACCTACCTACCTACCTACCTACCTACCTACCTACCTACCTACCTACCTACCTACCTACCTACCTACCTACCTACCTACCTACCTACCTACCTACCTACCTACCTACCTACCTACCTACCTACCTACCTACCTACCTACCTACCTACCTACCTACCTACCTACCTACCTACCTACCTACCAGCCTACCTATGATCAATAGCAGCTGCCTACGCCCACTGGCTCACTCGCTTGCTCGATACTGATGATCAGATCAGATGGCTTGAAAGAATAAGAATAAATAAGAAGGAACTCACTCTGACTGGCTGGCAACGAACCAACCAACCAAGAACCTATCGCCCAACAAATATACCGAAGAAAAAAGTCGAGATGGATTGGATTGGACATAGAATGAGAAGATGGTTTTGGGAAACCACAAGCTAGACCAGGTCAGTTCAGACCGTCGAGTGGAAACCGAATGGGAAACGGCGAGTTGGACGTATGAGAGTGATATCAAGGATATGGTGTATGGTTAAAAAATGAAAGCTTGTGGGGAGTCGTGGATACAGGTTTGAAAGATTGCAGAGAAGAGAGTGAAATGGCTGTGTGCTACTGAAGAAGTATATCTCACTAGGAGTTCAAGTGACAAATAATAATATCAGACAGCGAAAAATTCCCTAGTCCTTGAATGAAGAGAACGTTGGAGTAGTTCAATTTAACTTTGTAAATTACTTTAAAGGATGAATCTCGAGGTATTGAGTGACCTAATTCAATAAGGTGTTCACATATAGATAAACTCGTTTTCTTTTGCTCGCTCCTGGTAAGCCAAACCGGATAGTGTTCAGCAACACGTTTTCGGAGGGCCGGCTTACAATGTCCAATATTATGCAACACGTTATAGCCTTCATTAATTGTTTGGATGTTTTCTGTTCCCATTATATTTATCATAACGAAGATTATTATTACAATTTCTCACCTAAATCTATCACTAAATTCCTAAGAAATTGAAAGAAAAATATTATTAGCAGCAGTAGTTATAGGGATGTTATTAATAATAATCATATTACTAATAGTTATTTTAGCGGTAGTTATAGTGACAGGGTTGAAAGAGAATTCAAACCCTCTAATGTGTTACCTCAGAAGCATTACAAAGAATTTTCAATAAGGTTAGGATTAAATAGCATTCAAACCAATAAACTTGCTTAGAAATAAGCTTTGTAGGTTAAAAGGTTCTACATCTAATTAAGCAAAATTATTCAGTTTATCAAATCTCTTACAATGACTGTCAGGTCAAATATATAGGTCCAATTAGTCAATCAGAGTCAATCAGAATAAGTGAGCATAAAAACTTAGCTATATCAAGATTAGTAGATCCTAATAAGATAAGGTATCTGGAGAAAAAAAAGCATGTGATTGCGAACAATCACACAATAGGGTAAGATGAAATGTTAGTGTAGTGGGCGATGCTGATCAGAATAGATGTAAGTAGTATCGGTTAAGAGGGCAGCAGAAACACAGAGTTAATGTAGGCGTTTTAAGCGCAAATCAAGATAAAAACAGAAGAGGAAATGAAGCGCATTGTGCAAATGACTGTCTTAGTAGGTGTACCACGTTTGATGACTACTATACACGATATCCATAATAAACATTCCCTCCTGTGTCTCAGCCTTTTCCTTTCCTACATTTGTTTTAAAGACTATTTTAGTTGGCTAAAAAAAGCAATTGATCACCGAGTGAATCCTCGTTTATCGAATCAACACAAAATATGTGCAGCAGGAAAGATTCTGCACCTGTCCCAGATAATATGGACTGACATCAGCTGGAAAATCAATGAAATCTAAGTATAAAATTCCCTAGAAGTGTAGATCCACGACCACGCCAGGAATCGAAGCCAACCTAGAACTTTCAGGTCACGTGGTGAATATGTTACCATTGAGCCACTATCGCGACTTTTATGCAATACCGTCGTTCGACTTGATTTGCCGCAATGGTCATAACTTCTCACTATAAAAAAATCCCTTTTTTGATTCTTCACAGAGTCATCAGTGTGCGCTACTGAGGGGCTCTATATCAGACGAAACAGCTGTCCAGTGCTTCCCAGTTTTCAATGATCCCTTGACTGTTGTTATTTAGTGATGACTGCTAATTTGAAATCAATCAATCCCCACATACCTCCATGTCGTATCATCACCACTTCATAACCTTTCGAAATTTATGTCTTAAGTCACTAGCTGTTGTAAACTCTACACAGACTATCAACTAAATAAAAGTCTGTTTCTATTAAAAATGACTTTTATTCAGATAATTTAATTATAATCATGATTATTTGTCCCTTGGGTTCTTGGTGGAACATAGGGCTGCAGTAGCACGTCTCCATTGTACTCTGTTCTCTGTAGTCGTTTCAACTTGGCTCCACGACTGTTCAGAAACTTTTATTTCTTCCTCACACCATCTCCTCCATGTCATCCTCGGATGCAAAACTCGTCGTTTCCCACACGGGTTACACTTGACAGCCTGACTCGTGATGTCCGGAAATCATCTCAGTATGTGCTTAATCCACTTTCTTCTTCGGCGTATTTGTTGGGTGACAGGTTCTTGGTTGGTTGGTTCGTTGCCAGATCAGAGTTACTCCTTGCTTATTCTTTCTAACTATCTGATCTTCAGTACTGAGCGTAGGCAGTTGTTGATGAATGTCTGTAGTTTGTTGGAAATGCTTTTCACCAAGTCTCTCAACCATCACACAGAAACACTGACTTGACTGAGATTTGTGTTGAGAATCAGGATGTTGTTCATGCTTTATGCTGGGTGGAGTGTAGTAGATCTCCACACTGATTTCAGGTTAATGAAGACCTGTCTTGCTGTCTTTCCAATCCTGTCTTTGACATCCTAGAAATACATGGCTGAAAACTAAATACCTTTCTTGTAGAAAAGTCGTTAAGAGTTAGAATGACGTATAGTAAAACACATGGCGCGGAATCACTCTCCTGTCCACCCCAAGCAAAATATTAAGCCGCATCATCCTGAAGAGGCTAAAGGATGCACTGGATTCAAAACTACGACCAGATTAAGCTGGCTGGCTGTCTTCAGGAAGTACAAATCATGTGCGGAACAAAATGGCAACGCTAGACTATGCATCATCATAGAACAGAGTAAAGAATGGCAGTCAACTATCTACCTCAACTTTATCCACTTTGAGAAGGCCTTTGACAGCGTCGACCGAGAGGTAATTTGGAAACTGCTTCAACACGACGGAATCCCGCAAACCTTCATCAGCCTCATTCAACAACTATATGAAGATGCCACATGCCAAGTAATTCACAATGGGAAGCTCAGTGATGCTTTTGAAGTGAAGACCGGAGTGAAACAAGGTTGTCTACTATCCCCCATGATATTCCTGATTGTGTTGTGGTCGACTGGATCATGCAGCAGACAACAGTGGGGAGCTGTGAGAAGAGGGGGATACACTGGCTGGACTGCGGAAAAGAACCTAGAAGACTTGGATTTCGCCGATGACTTGTGTCTGATGTCACACAAACTTGAAGATCTACAGGCAAAAACTAACAAGTTGACAGAACAGGCAGGGCAGCGAAGATGGGACTTCAGGTGAATATAGAGAAGACAGAGGTGATGAAGATACTCAACCAACAGCAACAACAAACTCCAATCACCATCAACGGGAGAAACGTAAAGGAAGTAGCCTCTTTCACCTATGTAGGCATCACTGTTTCAACTACAGGCAGCACAGCCACAGACGGGCATGTCAAAGTCACAATCGGAAAGACAGCTAGACAGGCGTTCATTAGCCTGAAACCAGTGTGGAGATCTTCTGCACTCAGCATGTGGAACAAGATACAGATTTTCAACACCAACGTCAAGTCAGTGCTTCTGTGTAATGGCTTAGAGACTTGAAGCGTTACGAAAGGCATTTCCGACAAATTACAGATATTCATCATTAACTGCCTACGCTGTCTCGTTACTGAAGATCAGATCAGAACAGATCAGATGGATTACCAGAAAGAATAAGCAACCAGAAACTCTGGCAAAGAACCAATTAAGAATCTATCGTCCAACAAATATGCACTGGAAGGAAGTGGAGATGGATTGAGCATACACTGAGAAGACCATTTGGGGACATCACATGCCAGGCCAGCACTCGAGTGGAACCCAGATGGGAAACGACGAGTTGGGCGTCCGAGGTGAGGGTGACATGGAGGAGATGGTGTGTGCGAGGAGGAAATGAGAGCTTGTGAGCTGTCGAGGAGCCAGGTTTAAAAGATTTCAGAGAACAGAGTGGAGTGGAGGCGTGCTACTGAAGCCCTATGTTCCATTAGGAACCCAAGGGACCAATGATAATATATATAATAATAATAATCGTAAAACACAAAGTTGCCGATTTGATATACTCAGAGAATTCAAGTGAGTGAAAAGAAGCATTGTGCATGATACTCATTAGGTCAACTGTACTAAACTACTTCTATTTTACCATTCAATTCTTTCGTAGGTTACCGACACTGTAGTGAATAACATCGAAAAGTTAGTATACATAAAGTGCTTACTAGGAAGAAGGATGTTTCCTTTGTAATCACATATATATTACTATCACTATTATTGTTATTAATTCCGGTACTAGAAGGATCATTATTCATTATTGACAAGTTAGCCTTAACATCACTATCATTTACTTCTTTTTACAGGTGAATATTGATCTAACTGATCCAGATGGTGTTTTCTCTTTGAAACCTCAACTAAATAATGATGCTCTACTGTTTTACAATCCAGTAAACACGTCAACCGAATCAAATGAAGCATATGAAGTATCAGATTCAGGTGAACTTTAAATTCACTGGGATTCTCTTTCATCAGTTATATTTTTATGTCAAGCATATCTATATTTTCTCTAGCTAATCAAACAATACGAATCTAGGTACTACTACAGTTTTTAAATGTTTTTTCAACGATTGATTCATAACCACAGGGATCCCTTTCTACGATTGATTATCAGTAATCAGGAATGTTCATCTGAAAAGGTGTTTTCTAAGATCTTTCAAACGACTGCTTTAGCAGACCTAGCTCTGTTAGTTTTGAATAGTAACTGAGTGAAGCTACGACCTAAGTCTTTGCAAGAACGGGCTACATTCAAAATTACAACCACAATAGGCTCACTAGCTTCAAGAAGAACAAATCATGTGCAGATCAAATTGCAACGCTACACTACACATCATCATAGAACAGAGCATGGAATGTCAGTCAACTGGACCATGACCTCGACTTCATCGACTTTGAGGAGGCCTTCGACAGCGTCAACTGAGAAGTAATTTGGCAGGCCACTGCTTCAACATTACGGTTTTAGTGCCATAAATCCTTATCATACTCATTCAACATCAGCTATATGCTATATGATACTACATGCCAAATGATTCACAATGGAAAGCTCAGTGATGCCTTTGAAGTGAAGACAGGAGTAAGACAAGGTTGGCGCCTACTATCATCGATGATCTTCTTGATTGTAGTCAACTCGACTGGACTGGATTATGCAAGAAACTGTGAGGAGCTGTGAGAAGATGGGCATACGCTGTTTGACCAATAAAATGACCCTAGAAGATTTGGATTTCGCCGATGATTATGATGACTTATGTCTAATGTCACACAAACTCAAAGATTTACAAGCGAAAACTAACAAGTTGGCAGAAGGGGCGAGGCAGCGAAGACGGGACTTCTTCCAGGTGAACGTAGAGAGAGAAGACAGATGTGATGAAGGTATCCATCAACAACAGCAATTAACGCCATATTTTTGTTCAATTAGGTTTTTGTCTTTTTAACTTGAATCAGTGTCGTCTTCACTCTCACAGTCTTAACTCAATAACCACTTACCATGGAAGCATCCTTAACAAAGTCTTCATAATGAAGCTAATCAATATATTCGAAATACTTCCGATCCACTATATTTGTAACTGACATCGTAGGCAAACAGATTTCTCCACGCAAAGAATAACAGAGTAGATACACTCTGGTTCCTTACAGATATTCAATTTCTTCATATATGGCAGGTCATGTATATTTACTGTTATCCTAATCGAATATTTGACCTAATTAGTTGGATCGGTTCTCTTTGTTCCGGTGTTTAAATATCAATAAATTGATACATTAGATCAACATTTGTAATAATATGAGAATATATTGATTTAATCAATCTTTTCTGGTGTTTGGTATGACAGATATCACCTGAACCTTATTTTATGTAAAGAGATTTATCGTGCGAAGTAATTAACGCGATAATGCAAAGTAACCCTACATCATGGACTCCATCCATTCATCCAAGTCAACATAGGACCAGATATTACTGCGTAATGGTCCAAGTTGACACACCTCAATCATATCACCACATGAAGTAAAAAGGCAGTGAAGTGGAAGGTGAAGAAATGAAAATCTACTCAAAAGAAATATAAAGTACTAAATGAGAGAAAGGAGGAATGCAAGAATGTTGAGATTCGATATAGCATAGTTAAGATGAGGATAATGTATGTGTACTTCTGCTCCACTCACATCGTTTCTGAGCCATATGATCACCTAGAGTCAGTCTCCAACCTCTGGTTTCTCTTGTCCCTCAGACCCCAATCACCTGGCCTGAGCCACCGCACATGGCTCAAACCAACAGCCATGTTTTAGTCTGACCATCTCGGGCCTTCTCTCTACCTGAACCTACTTCAGGCAACACTGTTTGACAAGGCAGATGGTGACTAGGCATACGTAACACATATCCTAACCATCTCAGTCCATGAACGTTCATAACCTCGTCAACTCACTTACCTCTCCTCCCTAAAACTCTACACTTCTATGTTACCCACGTGAAGACGCCACGAAATACGGCCTACACTACAAAGGTAATGGTGACCAAACACTTGAAGCCTTCTCATGTCTTCAACCTTCAATGATCATGTTTCACAGCCATATAGTAGAACGGAGTGAACTGCTGTTCAGTACACGCGATCCTTAATAGAAAATCAGGTATCATGCTGGAGTCATAGGTGGCGTGAATTGGCAAAAACCAACCGAGCCTTTTGTATTCGTGCAGAGATTTCATCGCCTACTGAGCCACCAGGGCTGATCATACTTCCCAGGTAAGTGAAGTGGTCAACGCACACAATCACCACACTCTCTATTGTTAGCCGTGGCACCGTTGAAGACAAGTCTTGGAGCAACAATCATGGACCGACATCACTTATAGAATTAGTTAAAACTTCCGAGCGTCCTACTTTGGAACTTCTCAGCTAAGCACACACATTTATATAAGGGAACTGAGGACAATAGGGAAATATGAACCATTCGGATCCACCTACAGGTGAAGAATGTAGACAACCCAAATCTTTTCGGTTGTACTGAACGCGTACTAACTGGGAGCTTAGTATTCCTTACAGTGAAAGCCGATCTCTGTGACAAAATATTGAGACGGTACGTTTCATATGGAGCTCGTAATCTTGCGTCATTAAACATTAGCGTATAACTTCTACCTGTCCCATGAATTGACGTCCCATGACTATCTGAAGCGTTGTAACCTGAAGACTCCCCACTGCTCATTCCTTCAGCAGCGTATGATCTGTCCAAAAAAGACTGACCAGGTGAAGTTCATGGAATTTTGTCTTTCTTTTGAAAAGGATTCATGAGCTTAATATGACACCAAAATTTAAAGTGGCAGTCTACCCTGACGGTGAGAATGATGTAACTACCAACTGTTGAAAGGGTTTCCTCTAGCCTATAGATAGGTAATACGTCGCTGCGGGGGAGGGCGTATGAGTTAAGCGATGGGAATACCAAATAATAAAACACAACTACCAAACGGTACGAGGTCGTTATGTTACTCCCCCCCTCTATGAAAAAGTACTGTCCCAGTGCTTGAATGCCCCAAGGCTTGGAATAGTGTTTGAAGCTGGTTCAAGTTACACGAGAAGCGATCATCTTGACAGGATTGCCAGGTCTGCACGTCACTCCATCTATATTGGATGAAAAAATTGATTTCGGTATTTCGAAGTTTATATACAATCTAGATGCCAACATCACTTTTGATACATGGTTTCGACGGTACGAAGACCTCTTCAGAGTCGATTTTTGCAGATCAAGACGACGCATTGAAGGTTAGACTTCTACTCCAAAAGCGTAGTCCAGATGAATTAAATAAATATTGTAATCTTGTCCTTCCACAAAACTTACGTGACAGAACATTTGATGAAACAGTAGAAACATTATGGCAGCAGTTTGGAGAACATCGTTCACTCTTCAATGACCTTTACCAATGCATGAAGCTGATGACATTTGTACTTAGCTTGGGATTGTGAATAGAGCATGTGGACGATTCAAGTTGAGGTCGCTAACAGATGAACAATTCAAAGTACTCATATTTATAAGTGCTCTTCAGTCTCCGAAATTCGCGTATATATGCACCCAAATAGTCTAAAACAAGACCCAAAGCTGACATTGAAAGATAATGGTGAGGAATATCAGCGATCAACTAATGTACGTAAAGATACCACCCTAATGCAGACTGGCAGCCAGAACTAGACAGAAGTGAATGTTATCAAACGTCCTGTGTCCATACCCAGATCGACATCAGGTAATGCAGCACACCGCCCTACAAACAGTACCCACCGATAGCTGTATGTGAAATCGTGCCCCTTCAAACAACATAAGTGACGCTATATTCATACGGTGGGGCATAATGATGGGTTTCGCCACCAGTCAAGTTCAGATAACAGGAAAAGAAGCTTATCTCGAGATCATAGACCGGGACATAGCATATGGATGGAAGATGTTGTCATGGGAAGACGTAGGAGTGTGATGTACAATATAATGGTGGGTCAGGAGAAGTGGGAGAGACATAAAAATCAGGCGCGTTACAGAAAATCCAACCATACCACTCGATATTCTGCTGGATATGTTTAGTTTACCAACGACGATGAAAAAACCCGAAATGGATATCAACAAAGAGCCTCTTTCTAAATGTATGGATCGAAAGCGGTCTCAAACAGTTCGTTTCCAACTGGATCTCCAAAAGCGAAGGTACTAATGTTGTTTTTCTTTCTAAAAAGGGAGATGTTGGAAGCCCCCAGTGTTGCATAAAATATTGTTATTGGTCTGAACATTTTTAACTTGTCATTATCAAACCATTACTTACAGCATGACTCGTAGTTTATAATTCTGTCTCCACTTTCAACATAATTCGCGGGTTGGTTAATCCTTACTCTTACCATATTAACGCCTTAATTTGCTGACTAGGTCATGTCTTATGTGTATATGTACTCACTCATGTGCTTTTTGAATTCATTAGTTAATTATTATTTTCGAAGGAATGAACTATGCCATCCAGCTTCAGTCTTTTTTATTCGTCACGGGTTGCAGTCAGTGACTGTTGCCTACGTGTTAGATGTCAGTTAAGCATGCGCATTATATCCGTTCGAAATGTATAATAGTATTTCACATTTTCATATCAGTCAGTCAGCATCATTATAGGATCTAGAATCACCGGACAGCCATATTAAACATCAACAAGTAAAGATAGTTGGCTAAAACCAACTTTTAATGTCAATGAATAGGGTTTTTACCCGTATAAGAACTTTAGACTGAGGTGTTTCAGTTGAACATTTTAGCCTATGCAGAACATACAGTGCTAGACTCCTTTGTATTTACACCAGTTCATGCTTTCTTCTTCCCGTTGAATTGATTTCTATAGCTGGAAATGATGAATTATCAGTAGCAAAACAATCTCATATAATCGGTTTACTACTCAAACCAGGCAATCAATTCAATCTAACAATCTACTACATACCAAATCAACGTAATGTTAAAAATCTTGGACAAATTCAATTATCACTTGTCAATAATGAATATGAGGATACATTGGTTGAATTAATCGGAGAAACGTTGAATGATGAAGTTTGTTTAGAAGATGTACCACAGTTGGATTATGAAAGATACATGTGTATTCAAAATGCTCTTAGACGTGCAGTTTCTGCACCGAAACCTACTTCATCACAATCAACATCAGACGATATGGAAAGCGGTAGGTTTAAAATTGTTTCTTGAGTTTGCAATCACATTCATTACTACTTTTTTTATAATTAGTATTTGTCTCTTGGGTTCTCAGTGGAACATACCGCTTCATTAGCACGCCTCCATTGTACTCTTCTCTTCAGTCTTTTGAACCTCACTCTGCGACTAACCAGAAGCTTCATTTCTTCCTCATATGATCTCCTCCATATTAACCTCACACGCTCAACTCGTCGTTTCCCCTTTGGATCCCACTCGACGGCCTGGTCTGGCACGTGATGTCCCCAGTCGGTCTTCTCAGTGTATGCCCGATCCATCTCCAAATTCTTCTTCTGCATATTTGTTGGGTGATGGGCTCTTGGTTGGTTCGTTGCCAGAGTTCCTAGTTGCTTATTCTCATTATTCTGGCCATCTGATCTTCATCATCGAGCGTAGGCGGCAGCTGCTGATGAATGTTCATTGGAAATGCTTTTCGTGACGCTCCAAGTCTCTGAACCATGTAGAAGCACTGACTTGACTGATATTAGTGTTGAAAATCCGGATCTTGTTCACGCTTTATGCTGAGTGGAGTGGAGTAAATCTCCACACACATTTCAGAATGGTGAAGGCCTGTCTTGCTGTCTATCCGATCCTGACTTTGACATACTCGACTGTGCCAACACCTGTAATTGAAACGATGCTGGCTAGTCGGGTAGGTGAAAGAGACGACTTTCTTTAGATTTCTTCCATTGATGATGACTGCTGCTTGTTGTTGTTGGCTGGGTATCTTCATCACGTCTGTCTTCTCTCTCTACGTTCACTTGGAAGAAGTCCCGTCTCCCTTCGCTGCCTCACCTCTTCTGTCAACTTGTTGGTTTTTGCCTGTGCATCGTCGATTTTGTCCGACACTGTGCATAAATCATGGGCGAAATCCAAATCTTCTAGGGTCTTTTCATCAGTCTAGCGTATACCCATCTACTCGTTCCTCATGATTCGCTGCATGATCCAGTCCACCGCAATTAGGAAGATCATCGGTGATAGTAGGCGCCAACCTTGTCTTACTCCTGTCTTCACTTCAAAGGCATCACTGAGCTTTCCATTGTGAATCATTTGGCATGTAGTATCATATAGCATATAGCTGATGTTGAATGAGTATGATAAGGATTTATGGCACTAAAACCGTAATGTTGAAGCAGTGGCCTGCCAAATTACTTCTCAGTTGACGCTGTCGAAGGCCTCCTCAAAGTCGATGAAGTCGAGGTCATGGTCCAGTTGACTGACATTCCATGCTCTGTTCTATGATGATGTGTAGTGTAGCGTTGCAATTTGATCTGCACATGATTTGTTCTTCTTGAAGCTAGTGAGCCTATTGTGGTTGTAATTTTGAATGTAGCACATCTTTAAGTGTCTCTGGGATGATGTGGCCTAATATTTTGCTTGGTGTGGACATGGATAGGAGCATGATTCGGCGCCGGTTCTTGCAAAGACTTAGGTCGCTCTTTTGTGGTAGTTTGACAAGGTAGCCCTTCTTCCAAACCCTCTGCAATAGTCGTGTGAGCGCGTCCACTGTTGTCTCTGCATCCGTTTTCAGTGCTTCTGGAGGAATTCTATCTGGTCATGCTACTTTCCTAGATCTTAGCAACTTTGCGGCACACAGGATTTGGACTTTTGTGGGAGGGCTTGTGTTTACTGGTAATTCTGTGCTTGCGAGTGTTATTTTTGGATGAGTTGCAGATGGTGGTGGTCGTGGTGGATTGAAGAGTTTTTTGAAGTGGTCGATCCATTGTTTCCTTTGATTCTCCTCCTCGATAACTAAGTTTACTTCACTATCTTTCATTAGTTTCGTCTGCTTTGATCTCTCCAGATAGTATTTTGGTGATTTGATATAATGTTGTCAGGTGTGTGCTACCTGCAGCGTGTTCCGCTTCACTTGTCAGTGTGTCGTAGAAGTGTCTTTTGTTCTTGCGTGCACCCTTCCTCACTTCTTTGTCCAGTTCAGTGTTTTATAGGTTGTGTTCAGTTCCTCGTTTCGTTGTTCATCCATGCACTGCACTGCACTGGTTTACCTTCTGCTTCACCATCCTCCTCTCCCTACTCCATCAACTCCCATGTAAATGTGGAGATCCATTCCATTTTTTAACCTCTTTCTTCTTCCTTACTAACACGGTCATGTAGGTTTCCTTACACATCTCTTTCAAAGACTTCCAGTGTTCTTCCACTCAGGTTTCCTGGTGGATGTTGCTCAATATCTCCCATTTTGTCTTGAAAGCTAGCTGACTGAGGTGAAGATGTTGTTTGTAGTTACGTCCTTGAGTTTGTGTTGTGTGTTTTCAACTTGAACTGTGGTGTATCATGGCCAGCTTGTTTGAAGGATTTCAAGTTGATTTTGCATGTAGGCTGTGTCCACTTTCTCCACATTGAGAAGAAGTCGATGTGATTTTCAGTGTATTGTGTCCTGATGTCTGGTGAAATCAACTCGATGTCGGTTTGTGAATATGCTTGTGGTTGAACACAGTGTCTGGAATCACGAAATGGTTGAATGTGCATAAGTTTGTGAACAGATTTGCATTGTGTTTGATCATTTCACCGAGTGCCTGTCGACCCATGATTGGTTGTCTATTTGTGTTGTGTGCTCCCAGTTTGTGATTCATGTCACCCCACCGATTAGAATTTTGATGTTGCTATGTTGAGTAGGGTGTTGTCTATAACTGATTTCAGTTGTCTATAGAATTCCCCCTTCTTCTTATCAGCTGCATTATTTGTAGGTGCGTAGCGTAGCGTAGCATTGTGTGATTACGGATTTCCTTCCTTTTGATTTGGACCTTACTGTCATCATCCTGGTATAGGATATTCGTTTTCACTGCATGAGAGCCTTCGATGCTCTTGGGAGGGAGATATCTTGATAGCCACTCCCTCAGTGTGTTCATGGTTGTCGTTTGGGTGACACTATCATAGTAGAAGTTTGACTCTACGGTTGACAGTTTGGAGAATCCACTTCCATTCCATCTGCAGATTCCTCGCAGATTCCTAACATATCTATGCCATACCTTCTCATCTCTTTTGCATTCTGAGCAGCCTTGCCAGCCAGCTTCAAATATTGTGCGGACATTCCAACCCACATAACCACCTACTTGTATGTCTACAATATTGAGATTGACAGAAGTTTCAGAAGTTAGCGTATAATTTTATGCACTCACAGACAGCCATAAGAAAAGTGTTGCATAAAACGTCTGAGCTACATTTCAATAGATTTTACAACAGCATAACACAAAGGAATAAACAGGGATAGAATATTACTAAAGCATATTATAAATGAAGACTGAAAAAAAGGATATTGGGTAGCAGTAGAGTGCAGAACTCGTATTCTGTCCTATTTTGAACTTGTCAGTTGGATGTACCTGCCTCCTAATTAGCGATGTTGTTCCAACCAGGACTCGAACCCCGAGGCCGATTGCTTCAAAATGCCAGGATGTAACTCTCTAGGCCATTTTTTATGTGATAGAGGTTACAAGCAACATCATATGACATAAAAAAACGCTTAAGATTTTTTTTCATACTAACGATTTTGTTTGCTTTATTTTTTTGCTCTTTTCTGCAACATCTACGAAATACTATAGATTTAATGCAAGATGAAACTCAAACTGCAACTGGTAAGTAACTTCAGATTCTTTTATGATAACCGAATTCTTCAAATGTTTTCAGTATATCTGCTCATCCCAAAAAGTCGTAATGGACTCATCAGCCGCATGCACTTTAATGCGATAGGTAATAGACAGCACATATTAAGTGATGGCTAATGATTATGATTACATTATTTGTTTCTTGGGTTCCTAATGGAACATAGGGCTTCAGTAGCACGTTCCAGTGCACTCTCTTCTCTGCAAACTTTTCAACCTGGTTCCATGACAGCCCACAAGCTCTCATTTCCTCCTCGCACACACCATCTCCTCCATGTCACCCTCACCTCGGACGCCCAACTCGTCGCTTCCCATCTGGGTTCCACTCGAGTGCTGGCCTCGCGTGTGATGTCCCTAAATGGTCTTCTCAGTGTATGCCCAATCCATATCCATCTCCACTTCCTTCCAGTACATATTTGTTGGACGATAGGTTCTTGGTTGGTTCGTTAGTAGGCCAGAGTTCCTGGTTGATTATTCTTTCTGGCAATCCATCTGATCTGATCTGATCTTCAGTAACGAGACAGCGTAGGCAGTTGTTGATGAATGTCTGTAGTTTGTTGAAAATGCTTTTCGTAACGCACAAAGTCTCTGAGTCACACAGATGCACTGACTTGACGTTGGTGTTGAAAATCCGTATCTTGTTCATGCTTTGTGCTGAGTGCAGAATATCTCCACACTGGTTTCAAGCTAATGGACGCCTGTCTTGCTTTTCCGATGGTTAATGATAATACCTGGTTATTCATACATAAGTAGGTGAAATGGTGTTCGAACCTATGAAGCATAGATTAAGAATTAACTACCTACACCAACAATTCATAGGTCTATTGTAGTGATATTAGTAATTAGTACTTGTGCTATATGGTAGTAAAAACTATTCCAAGTATTGTTATAGTGGAGAGTTGTTACTATGGTTCTACTTGCTCATTATGTGACTAATTGTAAGAGTCCTGAAACTACTGGCATTGTCACTAAGGTGGTTTTATAGTAAATGGTATTTCAAGTGATCATCAACAAAACTGTAGAAAATTTATGAAACATGCTGCCTTTGATGGTGATAAACATTGAGGTACAAAGTTTCTCACCGAATGACTCCCAACATTTAACATCACAGTGTTATATGACTTAACATATTGGCCACATTGTAAACTTCATCAATAGACTTCCGACAGTGTTGAACACTAATGGATACATAGGTCTATCAGTCACATCCTAGTGACAGAGATAAAAAATATGTGTGCTGTCTATGTATGTACGGTTTTACATCTCTGACTTCACAAGTATTAATTTTTTACTCCCTGGAGGGTATCTTGTTGACTTCGGAGTACGCAGATGGTACTGTCCTGCTAGATGAAGACGTTGAACGCACTGAGCAGAAACCTGAGTAGGTTTGGGATGGGTTTTGCACCTGTCAATGTATGATGAAGCTCCAGGACTAGATGGCAACTACTCCCAGTCTAGGGCTAGGCAACAAAAGTGGCAGAATGCATCGACCACTTTACCTACTTGGTAGAGTTAAATCAACGCGTTAGCGATGGCTAATCCCTAAGACAACTAACAATATGTTTATATTATTATTGTAACGTTTAAGCCTTATTTTCGCGCCCTTTTTACGCAACGCTGTTGCTTATTTTTACCGCAGTTTAAGATACTAAACGTTGATTGGGCCAATTTACACTTGAATATACTATTTTGTTTTCTGTAGCCAAAACCATTTAAAGATATATAAACGGCTAAGTCCCCACCTAATATTATTCTGTTGGGGTAAATAAGCCTTCGATCCCATCGTTTTTTCCTGGTGTCAGCGGAATATCGAGTTGAGAGGTCATTGTCCTACCACTAATCGTATCCTCCTGAAACACAGTATCGTTATCTATAATGGATCGTAACACAACCCGAACGGACTGATTCCTCACGAAATTTCAGCTGTTATTCAGAAGGCTCGTTTGGCATTTACCAACTGGAGTCATCCTCTTGTGGCGAATACTGAGATATCCGACTAATTATTAAAAGAAGACTATGCTGCACTTCAGCTCATCCTGTCGTGTTATATGGCTGTGAGAAATGGTAGTTGAAAGCAGATGTAGGGAAAAAAATACAAGTTTCTGACCAGAGGTTTTTTCATAGCATTATCTAAGTAAGGTGGAATCACCATGTGAACAATGTAGAAGTTAGGCTAAGGGTTACTAGGCAAGGCAGGCAAGTTGATTGATGAGGTTGTCAACATTCATTGATTAAGGTGGCTTCGACATATGCTACGCATGCCCAGTCACCGCCTACCTAGAGGCTGAATGCTAGCAGAAATAGAATCAAGTTGGAAGAGCGTTCATCGTGGATAAACTAGATGGTACCACTTCCTAGTGGCATTCCTACAGCTATGCATTTATGAACATATGGTGAAAGAAATAGAATGTTTTACAGCAACGACGACAAAATAGTATAAATCTGTTTATATAGAATAGGAAAATAAACAATATACGAGGAAATGAAGTATAATTACATGACTAAAGCTTTACAATGATTTTCGCTAAGACATATTCCACTTGGTTCTCTTGAACACACAATAACAGTTCGATCTTTTGAATGGCTTGAGCTTCAGCCACATCAAAATGTCTTACTTCGAATTACTTTTTATGACTCCATTGGATCTTTTGTATAATTTTGAAGGACCCTTTAAAAGGAGTTATTTCATCTAAGCTCTAGTAGAGCAAGTTAACTGATATATACATATTGATGTGGTCCATAGCTCCACGTTATCTTTCGCATGCTTTCGATTGGATTTACTGATAGAATAATATGATTTTGAAGCAGCTGGTAAAAATATACGCTGTGTATGGATCACAAAACTGAATTGCTCTCAAATGAGATTCCCTAAGTCCCAATGAGAATTCGTGACCGGTAGGGAAAACCATGTCGGATGTGATGACATGTGCCCACTGACGGCAATAGATGAAGATCACCCTATACTGCAAAATCAAAGAGGTAGAGAAATGTGAACTATTGGATTCCTATTGAGTAAATCGAGGGTAACTTGCTCGTGACGAAACCTGAAGGTTGTCAGTTCGACCCTGCTGAGGAGTCCTGTGCTAAGTCGAGACAGCTGTCCGATGTTCTCAGGTTTTATGGTTCTCTGATTGATGCCAATCAGTGGTAAATAGCAACTTGAAATCAAAAAATCCCAAGAGAGCTGCATACCTAGTTCATTATCAGCGGGATCCTCCAAAACGAAGAATTTATAATTCATCAGATTTAGTTAAAGCCATTGGATAGTCTCTTCAGTAACGACATTTGATATAGAGAAGACAGAAGTGATGAAGATACTCAGCCAACAACAAGCACTAATCACCATCAACGAGAGAAATCTAAAGGAAGTAGTCTCTTTCACCTACCTACCTGGGCAGCATCGTCTCAACTACAGGCGGCGGTACAGATGAAGAAGTCAAAGCCAGGATCGGAAAGACAGCAAGACAGGCCATCACTATTCTGAAATGAGTGTGGAGATTTACTCCACTCCAGACCCAGATTTTCAACACTAATATCAGTCAAGTCAGTACTCCTATGTAATGGATGAGGGATAGCACATTACGAAAAACATTTCCTAAAAAACTACAGACATACAAGTCAACAGCTACCACCTACACTCACTCGATACTGAAGATTAGATCAGATGAGAAGGCGAGAGAGAATAAGCAACAAGAAACTCTGATCTGGCAACGAAGCAACTGAGAACCCATCGCCCAACAAATATACAGAAGGAGAAAGTAGTAATGGATTGGATTAGATTAGACATATAGTGAGAAGATGGTTTGGGGATATCATGTGTCAGGAGGTCAGGATAGGCCAGGTCATCGAATAGAATCCGAATGGGAAACGATGAGTTGTTTGTGTGATGGTGACATAGAGGATATGATGTGTGGGGAAGAAATGAAAGCTTCTGAGCATTCGTCGATGCAGGTTGAAAAGACTGGAGAGAAAGAGAGTGAAGTGATGACGTACTACTGAAAGAACCCAAAAGAAAAATAATAAATCATAATAATGGGTAAATTTTTAGCTTATCATATTTCAGGAATATCTAATAGTTTTATTTCATTATTTATACTTTCTTGGTATAGCATTACAACATAACTATTTAGATTTTGGTGATTGTAGTCCTAATGATACAATAACACGTACAATAACAATTACACATTGTGGAAAAATTAAAGATGCAGAATCGACAAGTTTTCGTTTTACCTGGCCAACTAATCATCCAGTTCTACAATTTCGACCATCTGAAGGTCATTTACATGTTAATCAATCAAAAAGAATTGAAATCACTTTTAAACCATCTGGTTCATCAATAACACTGAAATCTCAGTCAATTAAATGTAATTTACATCGTATTCTAGTACCTATTCCAGAGGGTTGTACAAAGGTGAGATTTTATTAGATCTACATTTCTTGTAGTGAATATTTAATTCAATGAAGTTTCAATTGAAATGAAATATGCTGTCAGATACTTACAGATTAGAAATACACAAAATGATTATGTATGATAAGACTGTAGGCTAAATGACATAGTTAAATTTTTGTCATAAGTCCTAATTAGCACATGATAAAACTAACAATATATACTAATTGAAGTTGTTATTCATCGAAGACTGACATCAGTTGGAGGAACAAAGGAAAACTGAGAGCACTGGACAGCTGTTTCGTCCTAGTATGGGACTCCTCAGCAGTGCGCACCCACGACCCCACCAGCAGGGATCGCCACCCAATGTCATCGTTGAGTATTTGTCCTCACGGCCATCAGGCTTTGACTCCACCGGGTGGGTGCGCACATCTGAGGAGTCCCATACTAGGACGAAACAGCTGTCCAGTGCTCCCAGGTTTCCTTTGTTCCTCCAACTGATGTCAGTCTTCGATGAATAACAACTTGAAATATTTCCAAATCTCCACAACCCCTTCAAAAATTTAATATACTAATTGGTCTTGAAACAGTGGAGAAAATTTGTTGTTCAGGTTGATGGTCTTGGTTGTATTGTGTTCACTGAGTTCACTTCAGTATGAAGTGAGTGATTTAGTAGCTTGTCCTGACAAACTGGTTTGTGATTGGTTGTTTCCTTCGATTGTTGTGTCATTGACAGACTGTACAGATTTTCTTGTTGGCTGCCGGTTCCTCTGCTTCACCTCTCACCTTTCTGTCGTTTATCATCTTTCTTATTGATTGATAGATTGGGTCTATGTCTATACATCAACTTATTTCTGACTGACTGACTGAGTGAGTGACCTGAATGCCAAGCTTCTAGAAATTCTCTCATATTCTTTGTGTTTCCTCTATCCGTCCAACATTTCTACAATGTAGAAATTGAATTCATGTGCATAGTTGTTATCCACGTATATTGAAATGATTGATGAAATGTCGTATGTTACGTTGAATAGTCAATTGGTGTTCATGTAGACGAAGGCGAAGAGGGTGATCACTTTGTTCAATGTAGTATTGACTACTCTGTTCTACTGTATGGCTGTGAAACATGGCCACTGAAAGTGGAAGATATAAAAAGGCTTCAGGTGTTTGACCACTATTGCCTGCCTTCGTAGTATAGGACCTATTCCGTAGTGTCACCATGTGAGTAATACAGAAGTCAAGTGTAGAGTTTTAGGAAGAAGAGGTAAGTCAGTTGACGAGGTTATGAACCTTCATCGACTGAGATGGTTGGGACACGTACTACGTATGCCTAGTCACCGATTACCTTGTCACACAATGTTGGCTGAAGTGGGTCCAGGCTGGAAAAAGACTCGAGGTGGCCACACTAAAACATGGCATCAATGTATGGAGTCTCTGACTGTTGGTTTTAGTCATGTAGGACGATACAGACTAGGTGGTTGGGGTCCACGGGACAAGAGGAACCAGTGGTTGCAGACCCTAGGTGATCACATGGCTGAGAAGCGATGTGAGTGGCGCAGATGTATACACACATTATCCTCATCTTAACAACGCCATACCGAATCTCACCATTTTGTCACTCCTCTTTCCTTTCTTCTCGTACTTTATATTTCTTTTGACTGCATTCACTTATCTTCATCCTTCACCTGACTACCTTTCTACTTGGTGTGCTGATATGAGGTGTGGCAACTCGGACCGTTGCGCAGTAATGCCTGGTCCTATGTTGATAATAATAATAATGAGTTGATATGATATTGGGTTTGTCTTCTTTGATTGTTGCATCCTTTGGTCTGCATAACACAGTTTGGAGGGAATTTGTTGGTTAATGAGGGGCCACATCAATTCCACGAAGTGGTCTCAGTAATCTTGTCTTCATTTGTGATATATTCCTTTAGAAGTAGTATTCATCATGGACTGACATCAGTTGGGAAACTGTGAACCACTGGGAACCGATCCAGTGGCTGAATGGTTAACGCGTTCGCCATGAAACCTAAAGGTTCCAAGTTCGACCTCTAGCCTGGTAGTGGGTGCGTACCGCTGAGCAGTCCCATACTGGGACGGAACAACTGTCCAGTGCTCCCAGATTTTCAGTGGTTCCCCAACTGATGTCAGTCCTTGATGAATACAACTTTTAAATTAAAAATCCCATTCATCTCAAAAAAATATATGTATATTCTTTTGTATGGTAGGATGATGCGTTTATTGATTTCCGTCGATGACTTTTTAGTTGATGATGTACGGGATAGACATCTTCTGATAAAGTTTCGTGGCTAGTCGTTCTTCTTTAGAATAGACATCAAGTAGTTTCTTAGTTTCTCCGTGAAGTTGTTGTGTTGCAGTGTGTTGTCGCTCTTTTGAATAGAATATGCACACAAGTAATTTTGTGTTTTATCGGGTTGTTACTACTGTAGTTGAGCATTTGATCAATGTCTGTTGGTTTCCTGAAGATGTGGTTAGGAAAGACGATGGAAGCTCCACGACTAAACAATCTGGCTCAGAGAACACAATTCAACCAAGACTAATTGGTCTCCGGTGAAAAACGTATATGACTGTGTAGTCTTTAAAGCTCAAGACTTACCAAAGTCTATCTATGAAGTTTGCAGTGTGACTAGTAACTGATGATCTATTCGTATTTCTGTGTAATTGTTCTTTGTATGCTACTGTGAAGTGCCTTAACGTTAAGCAATGCACTTCTGTGCTAGGTTCTATGTCGATTTTGTTCCTGTCTTTCAGTCTATCTGTGTATCTATCCATTCATCTATCTGTTTGTCTATCTGATCCGTTCGTGTGAGTAATGCATTCCTACAAAAGATCGATAGTAGATTATATAAACTAGTGGTGAAGGGTTTTTTTTTCCCACTTAGTGAAATAGGTTCGAATCACTGAGGAAAAACAAATGTCCTTATGGATACAGCCGAACCTTCCTGATAAGTGTCAACATGTATGGAATCCAAATCAAAAAGGCCTTCATACCGACTGATTATTAACATCTAACACCTAAAAATTTCATTATTTTAACAGGTAATTGAAGCGTAAGATTGTGAAGTTGGGTTTTGTTTTAATGCTACTTTTTGATAACTGTAAAACACTAAACCGATATAAATCATCCTCATCGAGCTTATAGAATCATATACCCTGTTTAGAAACTTGGAATTCTCTTACTTTCTTCAAATATCATTAACATTTTGGTTAATAAAGTGAACACCAATTTGATATTTACTCATAAATAAAAATCTACAGTCAATAATTTCTATTTCACTAAAATTGTCTAATCTTTTTTATTTAGCCAGTTGACTGGGACGATACAAAACAAATAATTCGTTGGGTTGATGCACCTGGAGAAAAGTAAGTTGATTGAATATGTTCTAATCAGTTTAAAGTCTTGATTTACAATGAACGCATAATTTCTTTTCAACAATGAACTTTACCGGCAATTTAATGGTGTTGACATGGTGTCACCCTTTGGCCCGCTCTTAGCAGATTTTTTTCTGGCAAAACTTGAGAATGGTCCACTGAATGATATTATTAGCCGTTTAGAGTTATATTGTCGTTACATGGATGATACCTTTATATTTCTCAAAAGTGAGACTGATAAGAATGCTGTTCTGAATGAGTTCAATAGTGTTCATCCGGCAATCAACTTCACAATGGAAGAGGAGAAGAATGATACTATCCCATTTTTTGATGTTCTGTTGGTAAGAAGGTCAGATGGAACCCTGAAGCGAAGTGTTTATAGAAAGCCAACATCAACAGGTCAGTATGCACACTTTTTTAGTGCTGTACCCCTCCAATACAAAAGGAACCTAGTGAAATGCTTAGCATACAGTGCCTCAGCCATTTTGCTCAGATGATGCTATAAAGGAAGAGTGCGCCATCATCCGTGATCTGCTTAGTAGGAACGGCTACCCAGACAAGTTTATAACTAATCACATGAATATTACCAGGGTTAAGACAACAATGCCAACAGTTCCTAAGAAGCAAATCTTCTTGAAGCTGCAATTTAAGAGTGATATTGCCAGTGAGATCATCACACAATGCATGAAAAGAGTCTTGCATAAAGTATTCTTAGCTGCTAAATTATGTCCCGCCTTCTACAACCGCCCAATTCCAGGTGCAAGGAATAAAGACAAACTGCCTAATTCTGCCACTTCTATGTGCATTTATCAATTCAACTGCTCCTGTGCAGCCAGTTATATTGGGCGTACAATGAGGCAGTCCCATCGTCGAATTTCTGATCACCACCCATCATGGTTGAACAAGGGACAAATTAGAACTATAAAGAGCTCCATACTTGCATACTTAGTTGACACAGGATATCAAGTGGTTACTGGAAAGGCCTTCAAAATTATCCATGAGGTTCCACTTAATTTACCTCATGGATTACACACTTAGTTACTTCACATAGCAGAGGCGATTGCAATCCACCCTTACAGACCTAGTCTTCGTATCCAAAAGAAGTTTATTTGACCACTTTAATTACCGTGGCCGTCAACATGAAGTAACTTCTAGGTTTACTTTGTACACCTCTTCCCCTTCCTCTTGTTTCTATCAACATTCATATTTCCTATTTTAGTAACTCTATTGATTATTTACATCATTATTTCCGAAACATAACCACCATGTGATTGGTAATTTGATTAAATTGTAAAACTATGCATATTAGTGTAGATCCCAAGAAGACCTAATTGAAAAGGAATATATTTCTTCGCTCAATCTGTCTTTTTCTAGATGTCTAAATGAGAATATTCAATGTATTGAAATCTTTGTTCGGCAATGACAAGAAGCACTTAAAACTAGGAGAGATAACAAGGTACTTTTTCTTGAATCACAGACACCTCAAAAGCATTGCTTCTACAGGGTGGAATGACTGTGTGAGCAATGTTGAGGTTCTTCGTAGATTAGTTGACAGAGGAAACAAGTCAGCTAATGAAGTTTTGAACCTATACACTTCTATACTAGGTCCTAGATTGACTTCATCTGTCTGCCTGTCACTAAAATGGCTTGGACGTGCATTGCGCATGCTCAGTCATCATTTACCTTGATGTGTATTGTTAGTCAAAGTGAGAATGATGTGGAAGAAGTGTTTAACTGTGTTGTTTTGAGCTGTAAAAGAAAGTGAAGGCTATTTGGCTAGTAATCAGTGCTCCCAGGTTTCTTTTGTTCCTCCAACTGGTGTCAGTCTAAGATGAATAACAACTTGAAATATTTCCAAATCCTCACAACTCCCTCAACATTCAATGGAACTGGTGCTCATTGTTTACTAGCTTCGAGGAGTATTCCCGAAGTTCCAATGAGAAGTCGTGACCGGCGGGGTCAAAGCCTGATAGTCGTGAGGACAGTTACTCAACGATGACATTGGGTGGTGGTTGCGCTATATCGTGAGCTAACAGAAGTTGGAAATATGGAGCATTAAATTCTGACCCAGTGTCTCAATAGTAACAAGCTGGCCACGGAACCTGAAGGTCGTGGGTGAGCACTACCGAGGAGTCCCATAATATGACTAAACAGTTGGCTGTCCAGTGCTCCCAGGTTTCCTTTGTTCCTCCAACTGATGTCAGTCTACGATGAATAACAACTTGAAATACTTCCAAATCTCCACAATTCTCTCAAATTCAGTAGGAATCAATTATTGACCACTTGTTGACATGACCCAGAATCAGTCACAATGACTCAGATGTGTACATCACTTGTTATCTTCTAAGTTTTGAGGTTTTAATCAAGCTTCATTTTGTTTATGATGCCTTTTGTTTTACACTTTCAACAACTTTCATGTCATTTATTCTTCATTCATTTCTAGTTTATATGCTGTTTGGAAGTGTGTCATCTTGAACTGATGCATTTCTCTGCCAGGTTCTACTCTGATTTGTCTATTTCGTGTACATTAATTGTATGAGTGATATTTGTTGATACCTAAAGTATGTATATTCATGTAAAATCCTTAAAAAGAAATATTATAGTAGACCAGATGGTTCATCAATTAGGTACTTTGAAACGTTCCCATTCTGAAATTTGTACACCTACAACTATTTGGGATTTTCATTCCTCGACCTGTTTAATATATCTGCTATTTAAAACTTCTGGAAAAGATTTGTAGTTGAGTATATGTCTGATAGTGGTTTAATGTTCTTTAAGATTTGATATCTTGTCGTGGAAGTTTCATCATCAGACTTGGTGACACAATGACACTCTGACCTTTTTTACTTTATATTCCCTTTGATCACCTTGATTAGATAAGCTTTGTTGGAGTGAAATTTTGCTGTTTACCGTTGTTATACTGTGTATCATTATTGATTTAGAAGTAGTGTTAATCATGGAGTGACATCAGTTGGGGAACCATTGAAAACCTGAGAGCACTAGACAGCAGTCCCAGTATGGGACTCCTCAGCAGTACCTACTCATGACCCGGCTAGTGACTTGCTTGCAGATGGACATCAGAAAGCTTTAATAAGAAGCCATGACCTGTGTGGTCAACCAGTTGGAAGTGAAGCGGATGCCAAATGAATGCCTTGGGGATAGTCCCCCTAGGTCATGAATTGACAGAAGTTGGTAATTGTGAACCACTGAAAACGACCCACTAGCTGAATGGTTAACAGGTTCGCCGTGAAGCCTGAAGGTCCTGAGTTCCATCCCTAGCCGAGAAGTCCCATAATGGGACGAAACAGCTGTTCAGTGTTCCCAGATTTCTAATGGTTCCCCAACTGATATCAGTCCGTGATGAATACTATTTCTAACTTGAAAATCCCTATTCATCTCAAAAATACATTATTGATTTGTTTAGTCAATTTACCCTTGGTTGATGAATAACTGTTTTATTCCTTTGTAAGTTGTAGATCGGGTCTATAACAACGTGTCTGTTGATTAGTGTTTTACAGGAATACTATCCTTCGAGAAATTTTTTCACAATTTTTTTAATCTGCTTTTTGAAAGATTTCCAAATTCTTTCAATCAACATTTTGAATGTGATTTTCTGCCAGTATTTGATATTTCCAATAATTCCTACTTAAAAGATAATAGTAATGAATGAAGTCACTAATAAGAACTGTGAAACATCAAACCTGCTAAAAGTAGTTAATAATAACCAGAAAGTTGAATGCAAAGTGCATGAAGATAATCATTTTCCAATAGTTAATTGCATCATAAACCGAAATATTGAAAGAATGGATGATTATCGAGGAGAGAAATGAAACAGTGAACCACTGATATTATGTAAGGAAAGAAGAGGAAGGAAATCAATAAGTGATCTCAGAAGATAAAGGCTATGACTAGCATACACAGAGATGGAGTTGAGCTACTGTGCTCTGTATGTAGGGCTCCGGATTTTTCAGCTGAATAAAAAGACAACATTCGTTACGTAGTTTGCAGGCGACTGGATCATGCAACCAACAGTGAGGAGCAAGAAGAGGGGCGTACACTGTTTGATTGATGAAAAGACCCTAGGAGATTTGGATTTCATAGATGATTTATGTCTAATGTCACACAAACTCGAAGATCTGCAGGCGAAAACTCAAAAGCTGACAGAAGAGGCGAGGCAGCGAAGACGAGACTTCAAGTGAATGTCGAGAAGACGGAGGTGATGAAGATACCCAACCAACAACAACAGCGGCATCAACAACAAACACCAATAATCATGAATAGGAGGAACCTGAAGGAAGTTCTCTTTCACTTTACTGCTTATACAGCATCTTTTCAACTGCAGGTGACAGCAGCGGCACAGATGAGGACGTCCCGGCCGATAGCTGCTACCTTGACGTGGTGGTCGGGCTTGCATATCACAATGACCCAACGAGCTATGCTGGTGGAACGCTTGTTCCCTCGAGGTCCTACCATACCAGAAAGGTCTGTTGGGTAGTGGTTAGACGAAAAGCAGTTACCGTTATAGTGTAAATTGCTACACTATGATGGGGGTCTGAGGGCGAAGTCGTACTGCTGCTAGCTGGATGGGGTGTGACAGCAGTAAGGTGTTTCCCTTGGATGACCAGCAGTGCCAAGCTGATGCTGCCTTCTCAGTGGAAGGGGGGGTTAGAAAAGGTCGGCCCCAAAAATAACACACTCCACCACGCCCCACGGTCTGCCGGGCCGGCGGTGTTGGTTCACTTGTCGTTTCCTTTCGCTCATCCGGCCCCAAAAATACAAAAATTCAAAATAATCATACTCAAAAGGCTGGGTGTGACAGGCCTCAAGCAGATGTCCGATGGGCTCTGCGGTCACACAAATCTCTTTCAGGTACCTTAAGAAGAAATAGCCTTCCACGGTGTGGGCAGCCGGGAAGTGTCAACCGCCCTCACAACTCTGTCAGCACCCAAGTTTCTTCTGACTGCTATCCTCCTCCTCCATCATTACCTTCTAATCTTCCTTCACGTCTCTTAATTAATGATGCTGCATCATCTTCAATTTCTCCTACCTCTGCAGCCTTCGACAACGATCTGAGTCCACAGAACAGCATCCCTGGTCTCCTTAAACCACGCTCCAAATTACATATTGGAGCCTTCAATGTCCGCACCCTCCGTCAAATTGGCCAACAGGCTTCGTTGGCAAAGACTCTAGCAACTCGGGGCATGGATGTGTGCTGTGTTTGTGAGACACGCATACAGGACCCAAGTGTGGTTATTCACCTGACCTCTCCTGACCAATCTGGTGAATCTGCAAAATTCACCCTTCGAGTTTCTGGAGATTCGATAGCTAGCTCTCGTGGTCTTGCAGGTGTAGGTATAGCATTAAGCACCAGGGCAGAAAACTCACTACTAGACTGGATCCCAGTTGATAGTCGCCTCTGCGCTATGAGGCTGAACGGCACAGTGAGAACTAAAAGGAATAGTGAGACTCGCCGTTGTCTCTTTGTAATCTCTGCTTACGCACCCACTGACTGTAGTTCGGATGAAGTGAAGGACGAGTTCTACCATAAACTGTCTAACCTCCTCTCGAAAGCCAAACGTTCGGACGTAGTGGTTGTTGCAGGTGACCTCAACGCACAGGTGGGTAGACTGAGTGAGGCAGAAAGGCACTTAGGTGGCACTTTCGGAATCCCAGCTGAACGTACAGATAACGGTGATCGCCTATTACAACTATGCTCAGATAACCGCCTATTTTTAGCCAGCACAAATTTCAGACATAAAGAAAGGCACTGTCTGACCTGGCGTCCACCGAGCTCGACTCAGCGATGGACACAGATAGACCACATTGCTATTAGTCATCGCTGGAGAGGATCGGTGGAAGACTGCCGCTCCTTCTGGAGTACGTGTTTGGACAGCGATCATGCGTTGGTCCGAGCACGTATATGCCTGCGTCTCAATGGACGTAGAAAAAATTTGGCAACAAAACCACTACGAGTTCTGCTGGACAACGAAAACACCAAAGCCGTGTTCAGTGAGAAGTTGGCTAGGCAGTTATCGGAACAAAAGACTGTCACTCATCCAGAAGAAGCTTGGTGCCATCTTCAGTCTACTGTAAAAGCAGCACTGGAGACTGTAGCCGACTCCAAGATAATGGCTAAAAAGAGCCAGTGGATATCAGCAGCTTCTTCCAAACTAATGGATGCACGTGAATGCATCCCTGCAGGCTCTGAGTACAATGAAGAGCGAGCGCAACTTAAAAATAACTGACGAAAAGTCTGCGCAACGATCGTGAACAGTGGTGGGCAGCAAAGGCTAAAGAGATGGAAAAGGCAGCGGCGATCGGTAACAGTAGACAGTTATTTAGACTTATTAAGGAGACTGGGGGGAAATGGTCAACAACAGTTAGTGAGGTTATAGCGGAGAAGGACGGATCGGCGATTCACTCGCAGGGAAGGCGACTGGGACGATGGGCAGAACACTTTGAGGAACAGTTTAACTGGCCTCCAGCCACCATTGCGCTGCCCGCTATCCAGTCGGACCCTGAATGGGACATAGAGACAGGTCCCCCAACACTAGAAGAAGTTGAGAAAGCGGTAGGTAGCCTGAAACGGGGAAGGGCAGCAGGACCAGACGGACTACCTGCTGAGGTATACAAGAATGGTGGTAGAGTTCTCTTAGTCAGGCTAACGGAAGTGTTAGCCAGTATATGGGAATCAAATACGATCCCCTCCGACTGGTCTAAGTCACTCATATCCCAGTCTTCAAGAAAGGCGAGAAGTCCTCTTGTGATAACCACAGAGGAATCAGCCTGACAAACATAGTGTCTAAGATCCTAAGTTCTATAATTCTCCGACGCCTGAGTGGAGCTCGGGAACAGCAAGCCCGAGAAAACCAGGCAGGCTTTAGACCTGGCCGTGGATGTATCGACCAAATATTCACACTGCGCCAGGTCCTGGAACATAGGCATGCTTACAGACGCCCGACAATAGCTGTATTTCTCGACCTGAAGGCGGCATTTGACTCCGTTGATCGAGAAGTCTTATGGCAGTGTCTGTCACTGAAAGGCGTGCCTAGTAAGTACATCACCTTATTGAAAGCTCTCTACTCGAACACTTGTGGGCATGTTAGAGCCTATGGTGAGTTGTCCAGGGAGCTATACTCATCAAGTGGTGTCCGTCAAGGATGCCCACTATCCCCATTCTTATTTAATTTTATCATAGATATTCTTATGGAGGTTTCCCTCTCGTCACCTAATTACAAAGACGTTGACCGAATCACAGGTGAATTTTCCTTAGATCTAGAATATGCAGATGACATAGTCCTGTTAGGTGAAGACGCTGACAAGATGCAGAGTCTTCTGAACACTTTGAGTGGGAATTTGAGAATGTTTGGGATGCGATTTTCACCACCCAAATGCAAATTTTTGCTCCAGGACTGGTCTTCAGCGGTACCGCGGTTAACAATAGAGAGTGAAGTGGTTGAGTGTGTTGACCACTTCACTTACCTGGGAAGTAGGATCAACCCGGTGGGTTAGTTGCCGATGAGATTTCTGCACGGATACAAAAGGCTCGATTGGCTTTTGCCAATTTGCGCCACCTATGGCGCCGCCGTGATATTCGTTTGTCTATTAAGGGTCGCGTGTACTGCACAGCAGTCCGCTCTGTTCTACTGTATGGCTGTGAAACATGGCCATTGAAAGTGGAAGATACAAAAGGTTCAGGTGTTTGACCACCGTTGCCTTCGTAGTATAGGACGTATTCCGTGGTGTCACCATGTGAGTAATGCAGAAGTTAGGTGTAGAGTTTTAGGGAGAAGAGGTAAGTCAGTCGACGAGGTTGTGAACCTTCATCGACTGAGATGGTTGGGACACGTACTACGTATGCCTAGTCACCGATTGCCTCGTCACACAATGTTGGCTGAGGTGGGTTCAGGCTGGAAAAAGGCCCGAGGTGGCCAGACTAAAACATGGCACCAATGTATGAAGTCTCTGACTGTTGGTTTAAGCCATGTAGGACGATGCAGACTAGGTGGTTGGGGTCCACGGGACAAGAGGAACCAGTGGTTGGAGACCCTAGGTGATATGGCTCAGAACCGAAGTCAGTGGCGCAGATGTATACACACATTATCCTCATCTTAACAACGCTATACCGAATCTCACTATTTTGTCACTCCTCTTTCCTTTCTTCTCGTACTTTATATTTCTTTTGACTGCATTCACTTATCTTCATCCTTCACCTCACTACCTTTTTACTTGATGTGCTGATATGAGGTGTGGCAACTCGGACCGTTACGCAGTAATGCCTGGTCCTATGTTGATAATGATGATGATGATGAGATGAGGACGTCAAAGCCACTATGGGAAAGATAGCAAAACAGACCTTTAATAATCCGGAATCAGTGTAGAGATCTACTGCACTGCACTGCACTCAGCATAAAGCATGAACAAAATCCGGATTCTCAACAGTAATGTCAATCAAGTCAGTGCTTCTATATGGCTCAGAAACTTGACGTGTCGCGAGAAGGATTTCCAACAAACTACAGACATTCATCAACAGCTGCTGACTACGCTGACGCAGTACTGAAGATCAGATGGTCAGAAAAGTAAGCAACAAACCCTCTGGTAAGACAATGAACCAACCAACAACCGATTGCCCAAATGATATGCAGTAGAAAGCGGAGATTGTTTGGTTTGGATTGGATTGGACATACAGTGAGAATACCAATTGGGGAATCACGCACCAGACGAGGCCGTCGAGTGAAAGCCGAATAGGAAACGACGAGTTGTTTGCGTGAGGGTGACATGGAAGAGATGGTGTATGGGAAAGAAATGAAAGCTTCAGGCGAGTCGTGGAGCCAGGTTCAAAAAACTGCAAAGAAGAGGGAAATGGAGACCTGCTACTGAAGGCTTATGTCTCACTAGGAATTCAAAGGACAAATAATAATAATGATAATATCATTGAACACATGTCATGGCGTTTTATTGCTGACTGATTCTCATATACTCTCTTGGCTGTTCGACAACTGGATTGACCAAAACGGTGATGCTGATAGTTTTCAGCAGATTTTGTAGACGATATTTGTCTTGCCTTCTTTGAGTCATAGATCTTTCAACTTGCAGAATATATTCTGTAGAGGTGTGGTTGAGTTATATTTTAAGATGATATCAAATAGGTGAAGTAATTGGTTTATACTATCTCAGATATCTTTGATATGACAAAAAGGTTCATTATGTGGAGTCAACTCAATTTTCTGATGTCTATTCTGTCGAAAGGTACTTCTTCATGAAACTGACTGCATAGTCATCGGCTCTGAACACTTTATAAAGATGACTTTTGTCTGACTTCCATACTTGTCGAGTGCTACAATGAATCTTGTCACATCCATATAGTACTTGAAGGCAACTCTTCTTATGAAACATTGGGTTATTACTGTTTTAGTTCTAAAACTGATCTGTTTGTGTGTCACCTTCCCGTAGACCTGCATCTGAACGGCTACATCATATGTTGTATCGATAAGAAAGTCTAATAAAGGGAATTAGTCGTCTTCTTTGCCGTTTGTGAATTGAATATACCTTCAAGCCTTTAGTTTGTACGGTTGAACGTGTTTCCTAATTCAGTTATTTCCAGAAATACAAAAAGTGTCGTTAAATAAATAAATCTTCATTTTTTTATTCTGATTATTAAATGATTATTGATTCCAATCTCTGTATAACTGCTCCAACAATCAGTTTAGATATTGACCAACCCTTTAACAATTCCTGTAACTTGAACTGGAAGTATATCCAGAGACATATGTTGATCTTAGTTGGTTGAAGGCAATCGTCAAGAAGCTCTGGACCTAGGTTTCCTGCTGGTTGGCACTCGTCAGCAAGGTGTATCTGAAACCTCGAATGAATTGATGTCCTTTCTGAGATTCCTACCCACATCACCCAATGCTGAAGTAGAAGATGTTACCAATGAACTATCCGGGCCGCGACTGACCTCCTACAGCACTGGATTAAGTACACTGACTGGTCACTGGAGGGCAACCAATTTCATTTCCTCTAGTTCTGAGTGCTGACCAGATTCGATCGTTTATTTTGGAATGTGACCACTGAAGTATACTTGGATACATGCTACATGGGATTATTAGATGATGGGACACTAGTGGGCATATGAAGCCCGAGAACGTTAAGATACTTTCTTCACTGAATCGAAATTTCAGCTTCCAAACTTCTATCTCAGTAGATCGTTGGCTACTATGTGAACTTGATATTATTATGAGTAATAGATTGCGCTTGAAACATTGTTTAGTAAATTATACCATATCATTGTGTACTGGATCAAATAAATGTACTTTATAAGAAATTACCCTCTACCATAGCATTCGAATTCAATGTTTACATTGTTGAAATTCTCCTAGTAGGGTATCTATTTCAACGGTAACGTTTGTCTTTTTTAGTCAAAGTTTTGATTCAAGATATAACTCTTACAACATTAGAAAAAAAAATTCGCTCTACGTAGAAATATTTTCATGAATATTTTCTGTTTAATAGTGTATCATTCATTTTACCTTTGTGGAGAGGAATCTCACCGGTTTTATTTGGTCTGCAAGGATATTTTTGTATGCATGAAGTCTCTGACTGTTAGTTTGATCTATGTGGGGCGATGAAGACTAGGTGGTTGAGGTCCTATAGACAAAAGGAACCAGAGGTTGGAGATTGACTCTAGGTGATCACGTGGCTGAGAACCGATGTGAGTAGTGCAGATGTATATACACATTATCTATTCTCATCTTAACGACGCTATACTGAATCTCACCATGATGAAGTGTGTTAACTTGGACCGTTACTCAGTAATGCCTGGTGCAATGTTGATACTGATGAGGACGATGTTTTTTACTTGAAGGATTACTTTGCAAATTGTTTGCAAATTACACGATCTATGATGATATTTCTCAGAGGTGATTAGTTTTTCAACTGTACAATTATAATGTAAACCTTTTTTCCTTTAGTAAGCGCTTAACCAAAACAAAAAATTGTTATTTCTGATACAAAATGGTTATGGAATAACACTATATACTACTGGAAAACATAAGTAGTCAGAAAGCGCATGACTAAACATATCAATTGTGTAAATGAACGAATTCAGTTTGAAGATGCAAAGTGTTTAGCCGTATGGGCTTGATTTATTCGAATGGTTATGACAGACCTTAATCATGAAAATAATTTACGCTATTGGTTGATATCCAAGACTATTCCAAAGGATTTCTACTTTGGAGTTAGATTGTTGACAAAACATTAATCTTATCGCCTTTACGGCTCAAATTTTATCGAAGTAACTTACTGTTACCATAAAGTGGTAGGAGATAAGAAATAGTGTTTTTTTTGTACCTACAATACAACTTTAGAGTCAATGGTCCTGAGTCGACAAATCGTTCAATGGCAACTACAGTAACAACAACAACAACAACAACAACAACGACAACTAGTCCAGATAATTCACAAGAACAAAAGTGTCAATTGAATGCTGATTATGGTCCAGCTAGTGATGTAGTTCGTCGTAAACAAAAACTAATTGAAATTGAATCGGAACCAAATTATGAAGAGATATCTGATCGACCAGATCCAAAACCATTAGAATTATTCATATCTGGAGTGGCTGATTTTGTTCAATACAAATGTGAAGTGACCAGAATTGACTTTAAAGAAACGCATATTTTTGAAAAGCGAATTTACAGGTTTGTCTTACAATCACAATAACTTTGGTTGTTTATAGTAATTTGGTTGGTTGTGCTTAGCAAAGGAATCTACGACGTGCAATTAATCCTATTTTGGACTCACTCGTCAGCTAGATATACCTGTATCCCAGTGCGGAGTGATATTGGGACTTGAACCTCGTATCCGTCACTTCAAACGCCAAGGCGTTATCCGTATGCCAATAAAGGTCAAACAATTCAATCCAATAAAACAACAGAGAATCACAAGTATATCAATGAGTTTGGTCGTTTGGTTGTTTCTTAGAAGTATGTGTGATAATATATGAGGAAGACAGATGAAGGAGTATGATTGTATGGTTATATGCTGCATGCAGTCAGTGGAGAACACTATCACCTAAAGTCTTCAACAATATCAGAAATCAAGTTGTAACTTAAGCTTATTAGAAATCTTACCTGAAAATAGTGGAGAGTACAGTTAGCAAACTACAGTACTAAGCAGTGATCGTATTATTTTAATTGACTGACTGTTTTTGGTTAACTGTGATGATCGTCGTATATGAATTATATCGCTGCATTCACTGTTAGCCTAGTCGCCATCTGCCTCATCATACAATGTTAGCCAAAGTAGGTCCAGGCTGGAAAAAGCCTCGAGGTGGCCACACTAAAACATGGCACCAATGCATGAAGTCTCTGACTGTTGGTTTAAACCATGTAGGACGATGCAGACTAGGTGGTTGGGGTCCACAGGACAAGAGGAACCAGTGGTTGGAGACTGGCTCTAGGTGATCACATGGCTGAGAAGCGATGTCAGTGGCGCAGATGTATACACACATTATCCTCATCAGATTAGAAGGTAAGAAAGAATAAACAACAAGGATCTCACTCTGACCTGATAACGAACCAACTAAAACTCTGTCGCCCAACGAATAGGTAGAAGGAGAAAGTGGAGATTGATTGGGTTGGAATGGACACGGAGTTAGAAGACAGTTTGAGGAAATCACGTGCCAGGGCAGGCCAGACCAGCCCAGGTCGTTGAGTGGGACCGAAATGAGAAAGACGATTTGGGCGTGTGAGGGTGACATGGAGGGGATGGTGTGTGAAGAAGAAATGAAAGCTCATGGGCAGTCGTTGAGCCAGGTTTAAAAAAAGACTGCGTAGATGAGAGTGAAATGACTATCTGCTACCGAAGCCGTATGTTCCACCAGGAACCCAAAGGACAAATAATAATAATAATGGTCTGCGATATAGTCCCATGGTAACATTGAAAAGACAAGACTTTGAGGGAATACAGTTTCATCAGGCTTTACCTTTAAATACCTTATTTCAAACTTAGAAACAAAAACTCTGAGTGATTACATGAATTTTGCACTAAGTTATCCGCATATGAAGATAATTTAAGGATTAAAACTGGTTTATTTTACAAGATTTTGAATAATTAATGCATGAAATTATTCACTAGTGTAGGTCTTCTCTATTACAATTGATTACACAATATTTCGAACTTGCAGAAGTAGTAAAATTGGATCACTGGATTCTGACTCAGTGCCGCATGAGTGACTTGTTGGCCACGGAACCTAAAGGTTCTGGGTTCAATCGTTGGCGTGATCATAGGTGCACGCTTCTGCGGAGTCCCATACTAAGACGAAACAACTATCGAGTTCTCCTAGGTTTTCTATGGTTCTCCATGATTAACACTAATTTAAAGTAACTTAGACTAACTTTTAAGGTCACTCTGCAAACGGCCTAGTAACCAATCGGGTTTCGGTATTCTAGCTAGAAAGGTTGTTTTTCATAAAATAGAACAGCCCAACTAGTTACCGTAGCAGTTACTAAAGTTGCCTTTAAATCACTTTTAAAGTTGGGCTATTTTAGAAGTCACCCTAGCAAGTATTAAATGACTAGGTCTCTCCATTTCGGTTGGAAAGACAGGTTTTCACAAAATACAGAATTCTAATTGGTTATTTCATTTGTTGCTAGGACGGGCCTTAAAACCATTCTTAGAGTCATCAGATAAATCTCTACAAGCCTCTAAATCGGACTATAACTGAATCAAAACTGAATAACTTTAATAGGCTACCCTAGCAACTGCTGAGATGAGCAATCAGTCTTAGGTATTTCCTTTGATAAGTACTTTTCGATAAAATAAAGGAATTTATTTGACGGTCATATCAGTTGCTTGGGTGGCCTTTAAAGTCACCCTTAAAACTAAAATCATATTAAAACTTGCGCACTATGGTAGAATATGATTCCATTCTTGTTGGTATATTAGATATATGACAAAGTGGAATAATAGTATTGTTAACTGGAGTATGTTTCGGAAACACTTTATTGTCCATAGTCATATCAAGATAACTGCACAACTTTGAGACACCCTTTATATGGTCCTAACTTCCTCACCTCCTTTGTGACATGGGTAGTAAGATTTTTTATACACCCGCAAGATGTGCTGAATCATTTCTGTTCCATGTATTTGGTGTTGATATAAATCAACGAAGATTCAGTTTATACTGGGTGATGACTGAAGGGGAAATGAAAATTTGAACCGCGGTTGGATTCGAACCAGAGACCATTGGGTTTCCGGCCTTATGTTGTACCAATCTCTTCACCTTCAATCATCACCCAGTATAAATATTTGTCTGCCAAACTACGGCTATCTCAGATAGTCAAATGATAAAGATTCAGTTATCAATCTCTCCACTCTGTTATGTTAGTTTTAAGGATTGTCACTCTGTCCCATCTTATTGTGTGGTTATGTCCAATCGTATGCATATGTATTTTACTTATTATTATTTATTAGTCCCTTGGGTTCCTAGTGGAACATAGGGCTTCAGTAGCACGCCTCCAGCGACCTCTGTTCTCTGAGATCTTTTCAACCTGGTCCCACGACAGCCCACAAGCTCTCATTTCCTCCTCGCACGATCTCCTCCATGTCACCCTCGGACGTCCAACTCGTCGCTTCCCATCTGGGTTCCACTCGAGAGCTTGGCGCGTGATGTCCTCAGTCGGCCTTCTCAGTGCATGGCCAATCCATCTCCACTTCTTCCTGCATATTTGTTGCGTGATAGGTTCTTGGTTGGTTCGTTTCCAGAGTTCCTTGTTGCTTATTCTTTCTGGCCATCTGATCTTCAGTAGCGAGCCAGCGTAGGCAGTTGTTGATGAATGTCTGTAGTTTCTTGGAAATGCCTTTCGTGACGCGCCAAGTCTCTGAACCATACAGGAGCACTGACTTGACGTTGCATATGTATGGCTGAGGTTTTTTCTAAATTCCTTACCTTAGTAGGATCTAACAGTTTTGATCCATCTAGTTTTTTGTGTTCAGATAGGCTAGTCGACCCTGGTCGACTACTTTCACCTGAGTATCTGACCGCGCAATCATTGCAAGAGATTCGGTAAATTAAGTCATTCTGCTTGAACTACTAGTGAACACAAGCCCACAAAAGCAGAACTCCTGAACGCCATAAAGTTGTTAAAATCCGGGAAAGCAGCAGGACTAGATGGAATCCTGCCAGAAGGACTGAAGACAGACGCAGAAACAACAGCGGACATGCTCATACCACCATTGCAGAAGGTTTGGAAGGAAAGAGAGAAAGGTACCTGCCAACTGACTGAAAGAAGGGTTACCTGATCCAACTCCCAAAGAAGGGAGACCTAAGTCTTTGCAAGAATTGGCGAGGAATCATACTGCTGTCCAACCCAAACAAAATATTGAGCCTCATCATCCTGGAGAGACTTAAAGATGCTCTGGATTCAAAGTTAAGACCAGAACAGTCTGGGTGGCTTCAGGAAGAACAAATCATAAGCGGATCAAATTAAAACGTACGCTACTCATTATCATAGAACAGAGCATAGAATGCCAGTCAACTGGACCTTGACCTCAACTTCACCCACTTCGACCGAGAAGTAATTTGGCAGGGAGCTGCTTCAACACTACAGTTTCAGTGCCACAAACCTTGATCAACTTTATTCAACAACTATATGGAGAAGCCATATGCCAAGTGATTCACAATGGAAAGCACAATGATGCCTTTGAAGTGAAGACATGGGTAAGACAAGTTTGCTGCCTACTGTCATCACCGATGATCTTCCTGATTGTAGTCAACTGGACTGTACTGGACGATGCAAGAAACTGTGAGATGATGGGCATACGCTGTGTTGAGCAATGAGAAGACCCTAGAAGATTTGGATTTCACCGATGATTTGTGTCTAATATCTCACAAACTTGAAGATCTACAGGCAAAAACTAACAAGTTGACAGAAGAGGCGAGGTAGTGAAGACGGGACTTCAAGTGAATGTAGAGAAGATGGATGTGATGAAAATACCCAACCAACAACAGCATCAACAACCACCAATGACTATGAACGGGAGGAACCTAAAAAAGGTAGTCTCTTACACCTACCCACCTAGGCAGCATCGTCTTAACTACAGGCAGTGGCACAGATGAGGATGTTAAAGCAGCCAGGATGGGAAAGACAGGAAGACAGTGGAGATCCACTCCACTCCACTCCACTCAGCATAAAGCATGAACAACATCCAGATTTTCAACACCAACGTCAAGTCAGTGCTTCCACATGGTTCAGAAACTTGGCGCGTTACGAAAAGCATTTCCAAAAAACTACAGACATTCATCAACAACTGCCTACGCTAGATCGTTACTGAAGATCAGATCAGATCAGATCAGGTCAGATCAGATGGCCAGAAAGAATAAGCAAGGAGGAACTCTGGTCTGGCAACGAACCAACCCACCAAGAACTTGTCGTCCAACAAATATGCCGAAGAAGAAAGTGGAGATGGATTGGGCATGCACTGAGAAGACCGATTGGGGAGACTACTCTCCAGTCTAGGCCTTCGAGTGGAATCCAAAGAGGAATTCTCTGTCTACAGTATTGTCACTTATTATTATTATTACTAAGGATATTATTGCTACTATTAACATAAGTGTTACTAATGTTAGTCATATTTGTTTTACGATTCCTGAGGTACTTATCAGATAATTTGGTACTGTAAATGTCAACAATACTGTTAAAATCATATCAGACAGTCAGTAATCATGGCTCGAATGAAAATTGGAAACATAAAAATTATACGAATGTGAATCAAGGGGGAAAACAACCACTAAATCAGACTGATATAGAATAGGAAAAAGTTAATTGATACATCGGTCACCTAAATTATGTAAATTCCATCTTTTTCAACAAAAAGCTTTGATAATTTGGTTAGTTGTATCTAGCAGAGGAATCCAGGACTCTCGTTTCATCTGAGGTCGAACAATTCGATCCAATAAAAACAACGGAGAGTTACAAGTATATCAATAGATAGTAATAACTACTATTCATTGTACAAGAAGTAGCTATCATGCCTCCATAGCATAAAGGATAATGCTTTAGCGTTTGAAGCGATGGGCATGAGATTCGAGTTTCAATGGGAACAACATTACTCAACACTGATGTGCAGGTCCATCCAGCTGATGAGTGAGTCCTAAAACAGGACAAATAGAGTGTCCTAAATTCCTCTGCTAGACACAATCAACCAAATTATCATAATTAACATTCAGGTAATATTGAGACATTTGCATAGGAGTCCATATGCCAACTGAGGGTTGAACGGTTCGACTCAATAAAACA
The DNA here is from genome assembly GCA_944470555.2 of Heterobilharzia americana. Taxonomy (NCBI): domain Eukaryota; kingdom Metazoa; phylum Platyhelminthes; class Trematoda; order Strigeidida; family Schistosomatidae; genus Heterobilharzia; species Heterobilharzia americana. The sequence continues at coordinate 81,661,588 of OX104130.1, read as the reverse complement.
ACGAAGAATTACAAGTATGTCAATAAACAGTTAAAAGTTTTAAATTCACAACTGTTTTTGCAGAAACTTCAGTATAATTGCTTGTACCGAATAGATTGTTCTCTATTGACATATGGGCTCCTGTGCAAGAGCCTTGATATTACCTGTTTTGTTTATATGAGTTGTAATAATGATGCATAGTGGCTAGCAGTGAAATTCAGGATATTCCCAGATGGGAATAACATCATTCACTGAGAGCCAGGTACATCCAGCTGACGAGTCTGAAATAGAACGAAATGCACATCGTGAATCCCACTGCTAGCTATTATCCATCATTACTCTATAATTCAATGTGGTATCTTGTAGATGATGAAGAAATTAGGAATTTGGTGTCCATTATCAATTAGATAGGACTGGATAGAGTTTGTAATCTTCTATATCTTTCTTTTTAAAATGTGTGAAAGAATATCTACGATTATGGCTAGCAAAATTACAATGGAGGTTAACAGTGATTTTATAAAAGGCGCGTATCTCGTGTTGTTTAAAACTCTTTGGCTGGATTTATTGGTATCCTATTGACAAATACTAATCCCTACACCCAACATTTTAAACATCAGAGGGTTACCTACCAAGCTACTGAGATTCTACAATGGGTATAATTTGTTATTATGAATTGATACTTTTATAACTTGGCCTTGTTATATCAGATTGAATTAATCAATCTCATTTGACATTGCTTGAAGATTCATAGCTTTTTTAAAGTTAATCGATGTTTCATTGTTCTACTAGTTATTTCTGTCATTATAACCTAACACAGCTTTGTCTTTAGTAATGACATTCATTTACTTAGAAGTAGTATTCATCATGAATTGATATCAGTTGGGAAACCACTGGATAGCTGTTTCGTCCTAATATGGGACTCGTCAGCAGTACACACCCAAGACCGTGAGACCTGAAGGTCCTGATATCCATCCCTAGCTGGGTCGTGGGTGCCTACTGCTGAGGAGTCCCGTACTAGGACGAAACAGCTGTCCAGTGGTTCCCTAACTAATATCAGTCCATGATGAATACTACTTCTAAATTAAAAAAATCCCCATTCATCTCAAAAATACATTACTGTATAATGCTCATTACTGACTTGCTTCCAGATGAATATCATGAAGCTGTAATGAGAAGCCGTGATCTGTGTGGTCAACCAGTTGGAAGTGAAGTGGATGCTAACTGAAGACCTTGGATGATAGTCACGCCATGTCGTGAATTGATAGAAGTTGGAAATTGTGAACCACTGGAAACTGACCCACTAGCTGAATGGTTAACACGTTTGCCGTGAAACCTGAAGGTTCTGAGTTCGGTCCCTAGCCGGGTTTAGGGTGCTTACTGCTGAGAAGTCCCATAATGGGACGAAACAGTTATTCAGTGCTCCCAGATTTTCAATGATTCCCCAACTGATGTCAGTCCATGATGAATACTACTTCTAAATTGAAAAAAAATCCCCATTCATCTCAAAAATACATTCATTTATATTTATTTGTTAGTAAATACAAAATACTAATTATCACTATTATGCTATATATACTCTATTTATAATGATATAGATTTGAGATAATCAATTCAGGATTGATAACCCTTCATTTTAATTGGTCAATTCAAATGATGAGTCCATTGCCTGAAACTTTAGGAGATAATAACACTTTGAATAATAGGATTGATGAAAGTTATCATGAACAATGGGAAAGATCACTTATTCCATTCACAATTGATCCAGTTGAAGGTAGTATATTACCCGGGAAATCTTATTTCATTGAAGTAAGTAATTTTAATCATATTTATCTATAGTGTTTTATTGATTGAAAGGTTTAATTAACGTTTTAGAGACAATTTTTGCTTGAAATGTGATTTACAATGCTATCAGAGGAAAATGGTCGATGAAGAAAGAAGACGGGACATATTTGTAATTCAGATTAGCGATCTTGACAGGTTTGGATTCTGGGCATTGTCCATCTAGATGTCAACATCTTCAGCACTAACATCAATATGAAATGAACCGTCAGGATTTCTCCGTGAATGATTCTGTAATTTGCCTTGATAGGTTGATGTGTGATTAGTAGTATCCCTTAATTATTGTATCATTATCTGACTGTAAAGATTGTCCTGTTGGTTATTTCTCTATCTTGACGTCTGACCTTATGTTTGTTTATTATTTTTATCATCTGACTGACCTGGGTTCCACTCAACGACCTGGCCTGGCGCGTGATAAACCCGAATGGTCTTCTGCGTGTATGCCCAACCCATCTTCACTTTCTTCTGCATATTTGTTCAGCGATAGCTTCTTGGTTAGTTCGTTGCCAGCGAGAGTTCCTTGTTGATTATTCTCTCTGGCCATCTGATCTGATCTTCAGTAACGAGCCAGCGTAGGCAGTTGTTGATGAATGTCTGTAGTTTGTTGAAAATGCCTTTCGTAATGCACCAACTCTCTCAACCATCACACAGAAGCACTGACTTGACTGATATTTGTGTTGAAAATCCGGATGTTGTTCTACATGCTGAGTGAAGAAGATCTCCACACTGGTTTCAGGCTAATGAACACTTGAATCGACGAAATATCCTGACGTTTAATTGTTAACTGCTGTTCATGCGACAATGATGAAGCAAGTGACTACGCTTTGTTCAATGCAGTCATCATCATCATTATTATCAACATAGAATCAGGCATTACTGCGTAACGGTCCGAGTTGCCACATCTCACGTCAGTTCATCATGTAGAAAGCTAGTGAGGTGAAGGATGAAGATAAGTGAATGCAGTCAGAAGAAATATAAAGTATGAGAAGAAAGGAAAGAGGAGTGACAAAATGGTGAGATTCGGTATGACGTTGTTAAGATGAGGATAATGCGTGTATACATCTGCGCCACTCACATCGCTTCTCAGCCATGTGATCACCTAGGGTCTCCAACCACTGGTTCCTCTTGTCCCGCCGACCCCAACCACCTAGTCTACATCGTCCTACATGGCTTAAACCAACAGTCAGAGACTTCATACATTGATGCCATGTTTTAGTGTGGCCACGTCGAGTCTTTTTCCAGCCTGGACCCACTTCAGCCAACATTGTGTGACAAGGCGATCGGTGACTAGGCATACGTAGTGCGTGTCCCAACCATCTCAGTCGATGAAGGTTCATAACCTCGTCAACTGACTTATCTCTTCTCCCTAAAACTCTACACTTGACTTCTGGATTATTCACGTGGTGACACCACGGAATAGGTCCTATACTACGAAGGCAGGCAACGGTGGTCAAACGTTCAATGCAGTGGTGATTGCAGTTATTGCGGTTGACTTTATAAATTATATTTGCTTTGTCTTCTTTGGTTATTGAAGAGAATCTCTTAGTTTATAAATCACATGAATTTTAAATGATCTCAATAGTCTTGTCATAATGTCTGACATGTTGTTAATATATGACAGAATGATCCATTTATTGTTTTCCATGAATGACCTTTAGGTAATCATAAGTTGGATAGGCATCATGTGATGATGTTTCTAGGCTAACCTTCCTTATTTAAAAATCTTAACTGTTCAATCTATTTTGCCTATTAACGGTGATGATATTGTCTAGAAAGAAAATGTAAACTTCATAATTGAACTATTCAGCTAAAAGAACGCAACGCAACCGAAACTTAACAAAAAAAGGTTACTTTTCGTTGATATTATTCTCATTGACCCTCACCTATCCATTATCTCTTCTCTTAAACAAAAGTAACTGGAACTGATGCATTTATTTGCCAAATTCTATGTTGATTTTTCTGTTTGTTTCACTCATTAGAAGCGGTACGGTCCTATTTTTAATAGGGATAAACACTCCTACATAACTGATTCGGTATTGAGTAATTTGAGAGATACTTATTATTACAAGTTTCTTGGGTTCCTAGTGAAACATATGGATTCAGTAGTACACAGTCACTTCACTCTCTTCTCTACAGTCTCCTTAACCTGGCTCCACCACTACCTATAAGCTTTCATTTCTTTCTCACACACGATCTCCTCCATGTCACCCTCACACGCCGAAATCGTCCTTTCGTATTCGGCTTCCACATGACAGCCTGGCCTGGCCTGATTCATGATGTACCTAAACTGTCTCCTCAGTCCATGTCCGATCCATCTCCACTTTCTTCTGCATATTTGTTGGGTGATAGGTCCTCGGTTGGTTGGTTCGTTGTCAGGCCAGAGTGAGTTCCTTCCTTCTTATTCATATTGTTCTGGCCATCTGATCTTGATATTTAGTATTGAGTGAGCGAGTGAGCGTAGGCGGCAGCTGTTGATGAATGTCTGTAGTTTGTTAGAAGTGCTTTTCGTGACACTCCAAGTTTCTCAACTATTACATAGAAACATTGACTTGACTGAATTAGTGTTGAGAATCCGGATCTTGTTCACGCTTTGTGCTGAATGGAGTGGAGTGGATCTCCACACTGATTTCGGAATAATGAAGGCCTGTCTTATTGTCTTTCCAATCGTGGCTTTGACATCCTCATGTGTGCCGCCGCCACCACCTGTAGTTGAAACGATGGTGTCTATGTAGGTAGGTGAAAGAGACAACTTCCTTCAAATTTCTCCCGTTCATGGTGATTAGTGATTGGCGTTATTATTGTTGTTGTTCTGTTGCCGTTGCGTGTCCTCATCACCTTTGTCTTCTCTACGCTCACGTGAAGGAAGTCACGTCCTTACTGCCACACCTCTTTTTGCCTCTTCTGCCAACTTGTTGGTTTTCGCCTGCAAATTTTCGAGTTTGTGTGACATGAGACGTTAGACATAAATCATCATCATGGGCGAAATCCAAATCTCCTGCAGTCATTTCATGAGTCAAATATTGTATTACTTACTTATTGATATCAGCTCTTAGCGAATAGAAAAACCACAGTGCTATTGGCTAACGTGTTCCACACTGTTTGTATTTTCAAAATGCTGATGGTTTTGTTGTCTGGTTTACTTCTTGAAATTGAAGAAAACTTTTAGATCAACTATGGTCAAGATTTGACTGACTCGTATTGCAAATATTGGACACCGAGAAATTGTATAAAATAGTAACTAAAGCAGTGAATACTTTTCCACCTTTGGATAGCTGGAAGGGGTAGGTTTTATTAACGTTACAAACATAACTTTCCGATGATTGAAAACAATGATGATTGGTGGGTATAAATATTCTTGTTGGTGAAAAACGTCAAGCCACTTTCTGTCTTCCGAGATCTTCAAAGCAAGATAGTATTATGAGCTTGAACTCATTCATTGCGTGTTCCACCAGCATGAACACGGTTGCTGAGTCACATTATCATTATCACATGATCACTGAATCTTGAGGCAAACAGTTAGACAAAATGGAGTGTACAGTCGACTGATGGCTGCTACACCTTGACGTGCTGGTCAGGTTTCAATATAACGATGGGTTTAACGAGTTACTCCAGCTGGAATGCTTGTTTCTTGAGTTCATACGATGCCAGAAAATTCTTTTGGATAATGGTCAGACAATAAACAGTTACCATCATGATATAAATTACTATGGTATGATAGAGGTTCAAGGGCGCAATCGTACTACTGGTTGGCCGGATTTTAACAACAATACAGTGTTCCTCTTAGATGACCAATAGTTCTATGCTGACGGTTTCTTCCCTATGAGAAGAGAGGGTTTCGGAAAGTTCTTCCTTCCCACCAGAAGTAGAACACTTTTTACTACCCTTACATTATCCCAATGCGAATGGGTTAGAACATTCAAATTTGAAACGAACTGTCTGAAAGGACGATGTATGACAAGCTTCAAGCAGACGTCCAGTGTGGTCTAAAATCATTCAAAAATGTTACTGTTCCTCTTTCAGGTGTCTTTCAGAGACAAATTCCGTGGTATAGATGGTATGGAATTACCAGCTGCCTGCACGCTTCTAGTAGTGTACGAAACCCAATCCAGTATAACCTAACCTCGCTTCATTTGTCTTCTCCCTTGCTTTCACTATCCGGATGCTGAATAATTCATGCTACATCTTGACTAGGCTATCATTACATACTAATAAACTATTGGTATCTCGTTAAGGTAAAAATTATGCTCGATATATAATCCACTCTTAAGATAAATTAAAGCTCCTTCTTTTGTTCATTTTTTATTTTTTAGGTTACATTTAATCCCCTTTTACTTGGTGAATTTGTAGCTCAACTTACAGGCAGTATTGATAATCTACCTTATCAATCTTCGACAAATTCTAATCGAAATCGGCAAGTTCTCCTACCACCGATAATAACAATAACAGGAAAATCAGAAAATTCAATTCTACACTTTGATTTGTATGATTCAGATTATTTGTCTAGTGGACGTAGAAATCCTGAGCTACCTGGACCAATAGGTACACCACTTGGTGCAAGTTTAGATCCATTCACTAGAGTTATTGAATTCAATACAGTTGGCTTAGGCTTAAGAAAAACTAGGTAAGAAAGATTTTTTTTCTTCTACATTTCAAATATGAAATGGTTGATAGCTTTAATTGGATATATTATTCATGACTACGTCACCATGAATTGAGATTAGCTGGAGGACTATTGAAACCTGGGAGCAGTAAACAAATATTTCGTGCTAGTTCGTGACTCCTCATCAGTGGGGGTCCTTGACTTCTCTAACTACCAGACCCAGGACCTTCCTATTTCGTGACAAGCACATTACAGTCGAGTCACTGGGTGGGAATCCAAAGGCCCACATTTTTCTACTTCCATCAGTTCATAGTACAACCTTTACCTTTATCCATACCATCGATGAGAACCAGATGGTCCTGAGTTCGATCCCCGGCAGATGAATAACAACTGGGAAGCAACAAAATCTCAACAAACCTACAAATTGAATTACACTTAAGTTTGTCGAGATAATCATAACAAGAATAATTTGAGCGAACAATTATATTCAGTAACTCCTTCTTCAGGCGCTACTCAGTTATAAATCCATGAGAATAAGTGAAGTACAATAGCCAAAATAAAGTATAGTGTACAATTATTACTTCATTATGAAACAGTCAGTGTTATGATGAATGAATGCAGATCAAATAGAATGGAATGGTGGAACTGTTATCAGTCTAGTGTTTTAATTGTGCAATGAAATCAATAGTGAAATAACAATTACGAAATGAGAAGACAAAACCTACAGATGATGATTCATTTATTAGGGTATGAATGTGTTTGTGTTTGTTTACTAATGGTCAAATAATGATTATGTAGTGATGAGTTATATTTGAGTGGGGTGAAAACCATGTGATTACTATAATAAAATAGACAATAACAAAATATGAAGATCAGATCATCAGAAAGAATAAGCAAAAAAGAACTCTGAGAACGAACCAACCAAGAACCTATCACCCAACAAATATGCAGAAAAAAGTGGAGACGGATTGGGCATACACTAAGAAGACCGATTGGGGACATCATGCGCCAGGCCAGGCCCTCGAGTGCAATCCAAAGGGGAAATGACGAGTTGGACTTCTGAGCCTAGAGTGACATGGAGGAGATGATGTTTAAATGAAATGAAAACTAGTGGGCAGTCGTGGCGCCAGGTTTTGAAGATTGGAGAGAAGAGAGTGTAATAGAGACGTGCTACTGAAGACCTATGTTCCACTAGGAAACCAAGGGACAAATAATAATAATAATGTCACGGTTGAAAATGACTACCTGTTGTGGTATGAATAAAGAAGGGTATAACATGAGAAAATGAATGTTTATCAATGTAATGACAATATAGAAGAAAGGGAGGTTAAAATGTGCATTTTGTGGTAGGAAAATTCACAAAGAACGTGGATGAACATATTTCTTTTGAACACATACACCCGGTTTTCTTCCATTGATCCCTACGACTTCGGCTATGGATAATATGCCAAGTCGTTTACATTTAGGGAGATTACAAGGGACAAGATATATCATAGAAGAGGCGTGATCTACCTTCATCTGATGTCCGATATATACTAGATGTGAGAGGATTGGACTGTTGATGTTCTTTATCATTCCTTTCCCTAACGAAGAATGTGCATGGATAGAGTCCTTTGAGTACGGTCTATGTAACCAGCTCCACATGAGCAGTTGAACTCATAAATGCACATTGAAGTGGCCATCATAGGTAACCTATTCTTGATTCGCTGTATCAGTAATGGTTTGTTTGAGAAGTTGATGAAAGGTTTTGCTGCATTGAGTGTCGTTTCGACTAGTCTATTCAATCGATGTGCTAAGATATCCAATGCAATATCACCTTCTTAGCAACATTGTCGTTCTTTATCTTCTCTCTAGATTTCGACATGTGTTTATATATCAAGTTCATTTCTTCTTCAATAGAAGTCATCAGAACATATACTTCTTATTCTGTAATGTAGGCATTTGATCAGATTTCTTTTATATTGAATCAATGTGAAGCTATGACAATGAATATATTGACCAGTCCCTTATGTTCCTTTTAATATATCCATCCATTTTCTTAGTGACGAGGATATCTAGGAATGGAATACTATTCTCTTGTTCTTCCTCACAGATGAACTTCATACCTTAGTTGACTTTATTGAGAAAATTTAGTTTCAAGAAGACTATCTGTAGGTTGTTTAGTATTTGTTATTCAGATCTTGAGTCCGATAAGTACTAATAATGAGAGTTTTATTTGTCCACTTGTCTCTATGGTAGTATGTATGAGAGATGATTTCTTCTATTAGCCAATAGGGTATGTGTTAATTTCAAAATTGTTTGAATGAAAAATTTCTAGAATTCGTCTAATACTTTTAGAGGTTTAATGGGGGATTTATTGATATCATAGTGATGATATTTATCATAGATTAACACATTAACCAATACAATTTCATAGTAGACAAAACTGTATAGCAAGTGAAGAAATTTGAAGAGAAAAATTAGTCAAAACACTCCAACTTTAAAAGATGTCAATGAGGGAATACATTTGAGATATTCTGTGATCGATTTTCAGTCATTTCAGTCATGGTTGCCAACCATAAATTCCTATCTTTTCGAGCACCCTAACCAGATTGTCTATACCTGCTGACAATAATATTATCACTAATTATCTTATAAGTTTTTGTAAACCTATTAATAAATTATGGAAGGTAGTTATTAAGTAAAAGTAGCAGTGTCACTTTAACATGTTTTAGTTACACAGTTTTCAAGTTTCAAGATAAAATATATAAACTAACTGAAGGTGTTACCATGGAATCATTAATATCCCTTATCGTCGCACACGTATTTATGGATAGTTTGGGAACACGTTGCCTTTCAAATATTTAGTCCTACTCTAAAGATAAGGTTCCGATATGTAGATGATACGTTTACAGTACTGAAATTGGAACACATCAATAGGTTCTTGACACACACTAATTCACTAGTGAATCCAATCCAACTTGGCAAGGGAAGAAGGTGAGCCAGCAATGTTGGACTGGAAGATTAAATGAATACAAGAAGGAAATCAAGAGACTAGTGTCTATAGGAAAAATACCTATTCGAATCGCTACTTAGACTTCGAGTCCTCCCCCCCCATTTCAGTTAAAGTAGGCCTAGTTAAATGATCAAGTGACAGAACGAAGAAGCTTACTAGGAGATCAGAAAATCTGTGACAAGAAATTAGACATATCAAGAATACCCTACGTCTCAATAATTACCCATCTAAATTTATAAATAAATTCATGAGAAATCGAAAGAAATATATTAGCAGTGGTAGTCGTAGTAATACAGGTGTTATTAATAATATTTCTACTACTAATAGTAATCATGGTGACAGGGTTGAGACAGAATTCAAAGACTCTGCTGTCTTACTATAGAAGGAAGGCACCTGAGAAGTATTATGAAGAATTCTCAATAATGCTGGCTGGAAATAAGGTGGCTGGCATTTGAACCAACAAACTCGTTGTGAAACAAACTTTGTAGGTTGAAAGATCCTATTGATGCAATTAAGCAAAATAATCTGGCTTACCAGATCCCTTGCAATGTTTGTGAGGTCAAGTACATAGGTCAAAGCAGTCGACCAGGGTTGATCAGAAAAACAGAGCACAAAAATGTGGCTAAATCAAGATTAATAGATCCTAATAAGATAATAAATCCAGGGAAAAGCTTGGCTATAGCTGTGCATGTGATGACACACAATCACACAGTAGGGTGGGATAGGGCGACAGTGTTGAAAACTAGCTTAGTTGGGTGGAGGGAGAGATTGATAACCGAATCTTTGTGTTTATCGAATCAATATCAAATATACGTAGTAATACATATGATTCTTCACCTGTCCCAGATATATGAAAAATTCCACTACCCTTGTCATCATAGAGAAGGACAGAAAATTAGGAATATATAAAGTCTGTCTGGAAGTTGTGGAGTTAGTTACCTGATATGAATATGGACAATAAATTGTGTCCGAAAATGGAATTAAAATCGATCACAGTGCCCAAGTTTTTCACTTATACATATTTAGGTTTACTGAAATACTAGTCAAACTCTTGGTCCGATTACTCAGACATTTTATCAAACCTAACCTTGATAGATATAGGGTAAGATGATGTCAGATGCAAGTATCCACATTGGCACAATTCAATTCACTTATGAGTTAGAAACTGAAGTAGGATAATTATCTATGTTGGATTACAAACTCGAGGGAAGAAAATAGAAACTTTTGTATAAAAGACAATATCTCTTGACAGGCCACATCCATGTGTATCTACCAGTTCACCTGCTCATGTGGAGCAAGGTACATCAGCCGTAGTCAAAGATTGCTGTCAACACGTATACGAGAACATATTCCTGCCTGGTTTTTATAAGAGTCAAAGGAAATGCATCAGAAGTTCTATCCTTGAACATTTAATCGATTCCAACCATTCAGCCGACTCAAAAAAGGATTTCAAGGTTGTTTATCGAATTCCCCTTACACCTCACGTTTCCTACGTGTTCAGCTTCTAAAAACAGAAGAGGCTTTGGCTATCCATCAACTGAAGCCTGACCTTTGTGTACAAAAGAAGTACGTACAGTCTTTGTCTCTACCTTGGCCTTAATTTATTTTAGTCTTGGTGTTCTTCGTCCTTTTTTCGTTTTTCATGCCCTTCCCCCTTTTTTGTCAGATTAATCTTTGTACTCTTATATCGTCATTATCACTCTGTTTTTTGTATTTATTTGTTTCCGGTGTTATTTCACTTGATCCTCCTAATAATAGAAACTTTTAACAAAACATTTTCAGTGCTCCCATATTTTCAATGGCTCCCCAACTGGTATCAGTCCATGATGAAAACTACTTCTAAAACGTTTTCAACTTACTCCAATTATACTATCTATTTTATTGCCTATCATATTGTTATTATAACCATTATTGTATTATTATTAGTAGTCCCTTGGGTTTCTAATGGAACACAGATCTTCAGTAGCACGTCTCCATTCCACTCACTTCTCTGCAATCTTTTCAACCTGGCTCCACGACTGCTCACAAGCTCTCATTTCCTCCTCACACACACCATCTCCTCCATATCACCCTCACCTCGGACACCCAACTCATCGCTTCCCATCTGGGTTCCACTCGAGTGCTGGCCTGACACGTGATGTCCTCAGTTGGACGATAGATTCTTAATTGATTCTTTTCCAGAGTCCCTTGTTGCTTATTCTCTCTGGCAATCCATCTGATCTGATCTGATCTTCAGTAACGAGCCAGTGTAGGCAGTTGTTGATGAATGTGTGTAGTTTGTTGGAAATCATTTTCGTAACGCCACGCCAAGTCTCTCAACCATCACACAGAAGCACTGATTTGACTGAGATTTGTGTTGAAAATCTGGATGTTGTTCCACATGCCGAGTGCAGTGGAGTGGATCTACACACTGGTTTCAGGCAAATCAACGCCTGTCTAGCTGTCTTTCCGATTCTGACTTTGACATGCTCGTCTGTGCCTGTGCCACCTGTAGTTGAAACAGTGCCTCCTAGATAGGTGAAGGATGTTACTTCCTTTACGTTTCTCCTGTTGATGGTGATTGGAGTTTGTTGTTGTTGGTTGGGTATCTTAACCACCTCTGTCTTGTCTACATTCACTTGAATAGTGTCACGTTTTCGCTGCCCTGCCTGTTCTGTCAACTTGTTAGTTTTCGCTTGTAGATCATCAAGTTTGTGCGACATTGGACACAAGTCATCGGTGAAATCCAGATCTTCTAGGTTCTTTTCCGTGGTCCCCTCTTCTCGCTCCCCACTGTTTGTTGCATGATCCAGTCGACCACTATCAGGAATATCGTTGGTGATAGTAGACAACGTTGTTTCACTCCTATCTACACTTCGAAAGCATCACTGAGCTTCCCTAACCATTATTGAAATACCCATAATTATTTCTTTTGAAAATACTGTTCAAAGAACAGATTTAAATAAATAATAAACAAATAATTTATTGTTGAGTATTTGTCCCCACTGCCATCAGGCTTTGACTCCACCGGTCACGACTTGTCATTGGAACTTCGGGAATACTTCTCGAAGCTAGTCACCAACGAGCACTAGTTCAATTAAATTTTGAGGGGGTTGTGGAGATTTGGAAATATTTCAAGTTGTTATTCATCGAAGACTGATATCAGTTGGAGGAACAAAGGAAACCTGGGAGCACTGGACAGCTGTTTTGTCCTAGTGTGGGACTCCTCAGCAGTGCGCACCCACGACCCCACCAGCAGGGATCGAACCCGCGACCTTCAGGTTCCGCGACCAGCGCGTCACCATTGAGCCACTGGGTCAGAATCCAATGCTCCATATTTCCAACTTCTGTTAGCTCACGATATAGCGCGAACCGCCACCCAATGTCATCGCTAACAGAAGTTGGAAATATGGAGCATTGGATTCTGACCCAGTGGCTCAATGATAACGCGCTGGCCGTGGAACTTGAAGGTCGCGGGTTCTATCCCTGCTGGTGGGGTCGTGGGTGCGCACTGCTGAGGAGTCCCATACTAGGACGAAACAGCTGTCCAGTGCTCCCAGGTTTCCTTTGTCCCTCCAACTGATGTCAGTCTTCGATGAATAACAACTTGAAATATTTCCAAATCTCCACAACCCCCTCAAAATTTAATTGAACTAGTGCTCGTTGGTGACTAGCTTCGAGAAATAATTTATTCTTATATTGGTAATTTAACATGAGATAAGGCAGTTTGCAGGCATCATTACATTGATATATGTTGGAAAATCTACAACATGTTATCTGTCCTGAATGGTATAGAAGGGAGGTCATTAAATTCGATTAAAAACATCAGAAGATTGTATAAGTTATGAGATGAACAAGAAAATACCAGAAGTCGGCATGTTTGATTTGTCTTCGCAATGACCCGTTAGGCTAAATAAACGTCTATTTTACTATAAATTCCTATACTTATAGCTTTAGCGACTAAAAGAACCTACACTGACGATATTAAGAATCCGTAAGTTTCCACATAATTTGTTGGAATATCACACTGAGAATCCCGTACAGCATCAAAAACATTGTCTGAAGTAAAGTGATTAGATCCAATATATGTACACACCCAGTGAATTAATCTTTAAAACATTTACCCTATCAGTTACTAACTTGTTGATTGTTAACTTACTAATAATCTTTAATAGTTTTAACAATGAATTACGGGAAATAATTTACTTTTTTTTTACCAGTTTTGTATCATATGTGACTGGAAGAATAGTGATAATAGTAATGATGGGAAGTGGAGAGCAGTGGAATCTGGGATATAAATTTTATCTTATTTAGGACTCATCAGCTGGAAGTATCGGCCTCCCAACTGGTGGTGTTCCTACCCCCCAGGACTCGAACCCAGAACTAGTTGCTGCAAACAACATTAGGCTACTGAGTGAGTCACAGTAGACAGTCCTTGTTCAACGGATATAGTATAGTTTTGGTGTCATAGCTTGTAAATCTGTGTCATCGGTTAAACTAAATTCATTAGCAACTATTGATATGTAGACTGCTGTACGAATGTCTCGATGATATTGTCAGTATTTTCTGTAACATACTTCTACTTTTGAAGTTATAACCAATCAAGACTACATTGTAGAATTTACAAACTGAACACTGTATTTGTGCTTTAAAACCAAGTAGACAGAATACGCCATTTATCTAAAATACAGTACTGTATTAAGCAATAACCCTAACAAGTAATAAAACTACAACCATAAAGTTATGAATTGCCGAAGTGTTTAATACACTGTCAAACGCATTAAGCTATTGCGTTGTTTAACACAAAAGTCAAAGCAGGAGAATATATCAAACCTAAACCATGGTTGACAATGAAAAGAGTTCGGAGAAAACAGAGGAGGTAAACGAATATTCAATGAATGATGTGACACAAGTGAAGCAAACTGGATAGGCTAAAATACCATCAAAAACTAACACGAGGGGTTAATAGAGTGTAATTTTTATTCATTAAATACAGGTGTATCACTTCAGATAAATTTCAAACTCAATGATGAGCATAAAATAACCATGATAATGATAATACTACTACTACTACTACTTATACTGCTGTAAGGCGAAGATATGAAGTGACTACAGGGTTTTGATCACATATATCCTCGTAGCATTGTTTGCGTTTAGTGGAACCACAGTGTGAGTAGTGTTGAGGTCAGGCAAAGGGTACTAGGCAAGACATGCAAATCTGTGTATGGGATTGTCAACCTTCATCGATTAAGATGGCTTTGACATGTACTATGGATGCCGAGACACTGCCTAACTCGATACGTCATGCTAGAGGATGTTGAATTAGGTTGGGAGAGGTTTGGGGGTGGCCAATCCAAGACATAGCACCAGTCCATGAAGTCCTTAACTGTTGATTTGAGTTATATAAGGTGATGTAAACTGCTTGGTTGTGGTCCCTGATAGGAAACAAACCAGTACTTGAGAGGCTTGACGACATGGATGGAGATCAGTCAGAATGGCGTGGATGCATTCACTCCTTGACAATTTTTTAAAGCTTGAATTATCACACTGTTTTTCCTCTCAAAAAACTTTGTCTACTTTGGTATCACTCTTTCTCTAACCATCTGTTCTTTGTGTAGTACTATGGAGTGCAGCCACTGAGCTGATGCACTTATGTTTACGACGTTCTAAGTTAACTTTGCTAGCGTCGATGTCACTACTTATAATCAGTAGTATAATCACAAAACAGCTATCAAATTATTTTAATCGATATGAAGAAAATACGACTCACTGACCAAATGAAATAAACCGAATGGTTAATTTACAAATTATATCTACATTGGATACATCAACAACAGCAGTTTCTATCTACTCATATTATTCAGTAGTATATTTTGTGAGGTGAAATGTTTCACGTTAAAGTTCAAGTCTCAGGGGGACACTCCTTACTGGAATGCAGGTACATTCGGCTGACGAGTCCTAAATAGGACGAAACATATGTCCTGGATCCCTCTGCTAGCCACAATCAACCAAATTATCATTCAGGTAATATTAAGGTATCCTCATAGGGAGCCCATATGCCAATACAAGTGTGAACAATTCAATCCAATAAAACAACAGATTATTACATGTGTATCAATAGGTATTAGTGGCTATCGTGACTCCGTGGATAACGCCTTGGCGTTTGAAACAATAGGCACAAGGTTCGAGTCTGATTGGGAACAACATCATTCGGCACTGATGTCCAGCTGATAAGTGAGTTCGAAATAAGACAAGATGCGTATCATAGATTCCTCTGCTAGCTACAACCAATCAAATTTTAGGGTTACCATTAAAAGGAATACATTTATTGATATACAACTTGTTTACATTGTGTATCCATTGAATAGTTTTCTTCACTATTCATTTGTTTTATTACAGATATTTTTCAATTATTAATACAACTAAAGAGAATTTTGAATTTATGATTAAAAATGAAGATTCATTTAGCATTCAAGAACCAAAATCAGTTAAATGTCTTGTTGACAAAGGGATTATTTTAGCTGGAAAAAAGATTAATGTAAGTCATAGAAAATAAATGGTTACTGTTCTCATATAATATTTAATCACTTTAGAAAATTGTTAAGATCTTAGAGAAAATTTATACCAAGTTGTTATTCATCGAAGACTGACATCAGTTGGAGGAACAAAGGAAACCTGGGAGCACTGGACAGCTGTTTCTCCCTAGTATAGGACTCCTCAGCAGTGCGAACCCACGACCCCACCAGCAGGGACCGAACCCGCGACCTTCAGGTTCCGTGACCAGCGCGTTACCATTGAGCCACTGGGTCAGAATCCAATCCTCCATATTTCCAACTTCTGTTAGCTCACGATATAGCGCAAACCGCCACCCAATGTCATCGTTGAGTATTTGTCCTCACGGCCATCAGGCTTTGACTCCACCGGTCACGACTTGTCATTGGAACTTCGGGAATACTTCTCGAAGCTAGTCACCAATGAGCATCAGTTCAATTAAATTTTTGAGGGGGTTGTGGAGATTTGGAAATATTTCAAGTTGTTATTCATCGAAGACTGACATCAGTTGGAGGAACAAAGGTCGCGGGTTCGATCCCTGGTGGGGCGGGGTCGTGGGTGCGCACTGCTGAGGAGTCCCATACTAGGACGAAACAGCTGTCCAGTGCTCCCAGGTTTCCTTTGTTCCTCCAACTGATGTCAGTCTTCGATGAATAACAACTTGAAATATTTCCAAATCTCCACAACCCCCTCGAAAATTTATACCTAAAAATGATGATGCTACTAACTGTCTAATCTTGTTTAAGCATTAAGATTTATTTTCGGACGCTTTTCTACTAAGCTAGACAATTTCATCTCTATTTACTTCATGAAGTAACTGCTGGCAAAGTCTCCTAGTCTAACAATGAAACAATATGGAAAATTTGAAAAAATTCACCTTTCAGATAAGCCTATGTTTATAGTATCTTTGATAGAAACAATGGTGTATTTACTTAATGGGAATATCATGGATTCGTAGATGCTAAGTCTAATAATCAGCTATTGAAATAATCGACGGTTTCAATCATCTTGACTGCTATCATTTGATATTGTTGTAAATATTCTTGGACTGCTTGAAAAAAACCTTAAAAGCATCGCTAATGCATCATCATCATCTTTTATAACCAAACAATATTCTTTATTTGGCCAACTTTTCCTTATCATATTGGTCACAGTCATCAGTGAACCAAAGTATTTCAAGGAAGTGAACTGATTGGTTATGTCTAGATGTTTGTAATATCTTACTTTTCTGAGTAACTGTCCTCATGACCATCAGATTTTGCCCCCCACTGGTCAAATGCAGATGTTGAATGTTGAACAGATATGCTCAATTGGTGATTAATTTACTAGCCATATCACCAAGATTTCTCAACCATTGGTTCATTTCGTCCCGAGGATCCTAGTCAAACAGTCTATATCTTCGTACACGCCTTAGATCAACAGCTATCAACTTCATAGACTGGTAATATGTATTGGTCTGGAGACGCTGAATCCTCTTTTTATCTAATCGAAATTCGCATCGGATACCACGAAACGATAGCCATCTATAAGCGTCTTTTGTCTTTTGGCGCACTCTTCCTCACTTCTTTGTCCAGTTCAGTGTTTTATAGGTTGTGTTCAGTTACTCTTTTCGTTGTTCATCCTTGCACTGCACTGCACTGCACTGGTTTACCTTCTGCTTCACCATCCTCCTCTCCCTACTCTATCAACTCCCATGTAAATGTGGAGATCCATTCCATTCCTTATCTTCTTTCTTCTTCCTTACTAACACGGTCATGTAGGTTTCCTTACACATCTCTTTCAAAGACTTCCAGTGTTCTTCCACTCAGGTTTCCTGGTGGATGTTGCTCAATATCTCCCATTTTGTCTTGATAGCTAGCTGACTGAGGTGAAGATGTTGTTTGTAGTTACGTCCTTGAGTTTGTGTTGTGTGTTTTCAACTTGAACTGTGGTGTATCATGGTCAGCTTGTTTGAAGGATTTCAAGTTGATTTTGCATGTAGGCTGTGTCCACTTTCTCCACATTGAGAAGAAGTCGATGTGATTTTCAGTGTAGTATGTCCTGATGTCTGATGAAATCAACTCGATGTCGGTTTGTGAATATGCTTGTGGTTGAACACAGTGTCTGGAATCACGAAATGGTTGAATGTGCATAATTTTGTGAACAGTTTTGCATTGTGTTTGATCATTTCACCGAGTGCCTGTCGACCCATGATTGGTTGTCTATTTGTGTTGTGTGCTCCCAGTTTGTGATTCATGTCACCCCACCGATTAGAATATTGATGTTGCTATGTTGAGTAGGGTGTTGTCCATAACTGATTTCAGTTGTCTATAGAATTCCTCCTCCTTCTCTTGATCTGTATTATTTGAACCTTTTTGTGCACACTAACTATATGTAACTGCAGATGTCAAATGGTGAATATATATGCGCTATTTGTAACCAATTACCAGCCATATCACCAAGATTTATCAACCATCGGTTCCTTTCGTCGTGAATATCCTAGTCAAATAGTCTATATCTCCTTACACACCTCAGATCAACAGTTAACAACTTCATGGACTAGTGATATCCAATAGTACAGCTACAGAAGATGATATCACTGAAAAGAAATTTATTCGCTAAAAGTTTTCACTTTTTACTGATTACCATGAATTATACGTGTATTCTATAATCACATACTGTTTTCATTATTATTAATTTCATTTCACAAATAGATTGGATTTGAATTCATCTCTTATCAACTTGGTTTAATTGAATCATTTTGGCGTTTTCATGTAAAAAATTTCAATTATAATATACCATTATTAATTGTTGGTGAAACCAGAGAACCAAATATTATATTTGACCAATCATATATTAACTTTCATGCTGTACTAATCGGTCATACAATTAGTAAAACTGTCTTATTAATTAATGAAGAAGTTGTACAGTTATCATCATCTTTATCATCATCAATAACCAATACTATGATGAATGAAGAAGAAGAACAATCTGAAAATGAAGTTGAATTTGAGTTTTTAAAGTCAAGTCTATATGATGCTGGAAAACAAGATTCAATTATTGTTAAACCCATGTCTGGTCATCTTTTACCGGGTGAAAAGTTAGTCATTAATGTCTAATCTATTCTTATTTTCTTTTTAACAATATTCTTAAGGGATGTTATATGTTAATTGAAGAAATTTTGTTATTTTTGAGTAGCATTTGCAAGAAAATATCACACCATGACCTGTTGGGTAAACTTAACCGGGTGCGTGAACTAACACTCACCGATAGTATTGAAAGATGATCACATTATATTACGAACTGTTAGAATTAGAACATGGGAGCACTGGAGAGCTGTTTCGTCCTAGTATAGGACTCGTCAGCAGTGTGTGCCTAGGACTTTCAGGTTCCGTGACCATCATGTTACCATTGAATCACTGAGTCGGAATCCACTCGTCCCTATTTCCAACTTCTATCAGTTCATGACATAGCACGGCCATCACCTAATGTGATCACGTCCACCAGGTTTACCCCACAGGTAACGACTTCTCAATGGAACTTCAGGAATCACCTGTCGAAAATAGTCATCATGAACTGACAGAAGTTGGAAATATAGACCAATGAATTCTGACCTAGTAGCTCAATGGCAACGTGCTGGCCACTAGACCTGAAGGTTGCGGGTTCCATCCCTGACTCAGGGGGGGGTCATAAGTGCCCACTGCTGAGGACGAAACAGCTGTCCAGTGTTCCAAGGCCTCCAATGTTCCTCCGACTGATGTCATTCCGTGGTAAATACCTACATGAAGAATTATAATAATCTGGACCATTGGATTTTGACTCAATTTCTGAATGGTAACGTGTTCGTGGTGAAACCTGATAGTTTTTTTACGATCTTTAGCGGGGTCATGGGTGTCCAATGCTGGGAAGTCCCGTACTAAGATGAAGCCACTACTGAATGCTCGTAAACGTTCAGTGTTCCCTCAAATGACGTCTTCCCATCTTCGAAATAAGTTCGATTTGTATCTGTTAAATATCATAATGAAGGGTGAGGAGTTGTTGAAGACTTTCAGTGTTTGACTGTAATTTCCTTTGTAGTATCAATCACGTATTGTCAAACAATTATTTAACGATATTGGTCGTTTAGCTTCGAGTCGTAGGTACATGAGAGGACGTGGCTAGTGACGCTAAGAACCTTCACTTACTGAGACATGTGAGACATATTCATATCCTTTTACAATTGGCCGGATTACAGTCCATGAAATCATTAAGACGCACCGCTAGATCCTGGAATATGCCCTATGATCTATCACAATGCTTCAAATGTATGCACACGTTGGCTTCACATTTTTTCATCAGCTGAAGGCTTTCAACATTAACTGCTGATATTAGTTTTGCTTCTTCATTGTTATTTTTTATTTCAAATACCATTCTTAATACTTAATATTATTAGTTATCCCTTGGGTTCCTAGTGGAACATAAGGATTCAGTAGCACGCCTACATTGCAATCTCTTCTCTGCACTCTTTCCAACTTGTCAATGTCACCCTAGGACGCCCAACTTGTCGTTTCCCATTTGGATTCCACTCGACAGCCTGGTCCGATGCCTCATGTCCCCAATAGGCCTTCCCAGAGTATGCCCAATCCATCTCCATCTCCACTTCATTCTTCTGCATATTTATTGGGCGATAGGTTATTGGTTAGTTCGTTCACAGACTTCCTCCTTGCCTATTCTTATTATTCTAGCCATCTGATCTGATCTTCAGTTTTGAGTGAGCTAGCGTAGGTGGCAGCTGTTGATGAATGTCTGTAGTTTATTGGAAATGCATTTCGTGACACGTCAAGCTTATGAACCATTACAAAGCAGCACTGACTTGACTGAATTGGTGTTGGAAATCCGGATGTTATTCACGCTTTATGCTGAGTGGAGTGGAGTAGATCTCCACACTGGTTTCAGACTAATTAAACCAGGTCTATCTTGCTGTCTTTCCGATCCTGGATGCTTTGACATCCTCGTCTGTGACACCACCACCTGTAGTTGAAACCATGCTACCCTCCATAGGTAGGTAGGTGAAACAGACTACTTCCTTTGGGTTTCTCCCGTTCATAATCATCGGTGCCTCTTGTTGTTCATGCTGTTGTTGATAGGTTGTCTTCATCACCTCCGTCTTCTCTACATTCACTTGAATACTGTCGCGTTTTCGCTGCCTCACCTCTTCTCTCAACTTGTTAGTTTTCTCCTCTAGATTTTCGAGTTTGTGCGACATTCAACATAAATCATCGTTGGCCAAATCCAAATTTGTTAAGGTCTTTTCATCAATCCAGCCAGAGTATGCCCATCTTCTCACAGCTCCTCACTGTTAGTTGCATGATCCAGTCCAGTCGACCACAATCAGGAAAATTATGGGTGGTGTTAGGTGCCAACCTTGTCTTATTCCTGTCTTCACTTCAAAGGCATCATTGATCTTTCCATTGTGAATCACTTGTCATGGGGTGTCTTCATATAGATGTTGAGTGAGGTTGATAAACGTTTGTGACACTGAAACCGTGGTATTGAAGCAGGTGTCTACCAAAAAACTTCTCGGTCGACGCCTCGGTGGAAGGCTTTTTCAAAGTCGATGAAGTTGAGGTGGAGTTCAGTTGACTATCATTCTATGTTCTGTTGTATGGTGATACGTAGTGAAGCGTTGCAATTTGATCCACACATGATTTTATTGTCCTGAAGTCAGTCAGCCTGTTCTGGTCGTAATTTTGAATCCAGCGCATGCTTTGGTCTCTCCAGGATGATGCAGCATAATATTTTGCTTGCTTTAGGTGGACACAAGCATGATTCCTCACCAGTTCTTGCAAAGACTTGGGTTTCCCTTCTTTGTAAGTTTGACAAGGTAGCCCTTCTTTCAAGCAACGGGGAAGTACCTTTCCTTCTTTTCTTAGAAACCTTATGCGATAGTGGTGTGGGCATGTCCGCTGTTGTCTCTAAGTCTGTTTTCAGTGTTTGTAGAGGAATTCCATGCAGTCCTGCCGCTTTCCCGGATTTCAACAACTTTTTGGTGCTCAGGACATCCCTTCGTCTTTTCTCAGACAGCTTGTGTTTACTGGTAATTCTGTGCTTGCAAGTGTTATTTTTGGATGAGTTGCAGATGGTGGTGGTCGTGGTGGATTGAAGAGCTTTTTGAAGTGGTCGATCCATTGTTTCCTTTGATTCTCCTCCTCGATAACTAAGTTTACTTCACTATCTTTCATTAGTTTCGTCTGCGTTGATCTCTCAAGATAGTATTTTGGTGATTTGATATAATGTTGTCAGGTGTGTGCTACCTGCAGCGTGTTCTGCTTCACTTGTCAGTGTGCCGTAGAAGTGTCTTTTGTTCTTGCATGCACCCTTCCTCACTTCTTTGTCCAGTTCAGTGTTTTATAGGTTGTGTTCAGTTCCTCGTTTCGTTGTTCATCCATGCACTGCACTACACTGCACTGGTTTATCTTCTGCTTCACCATCCTCCTCTCCCTACTCCATCAACTCCCATGTAAATGTGGAGATCCATTCCATTCCTTATCTTCATTCTTCTTCCTTACTAACACGGTCATGTAGGTTTCCTTACACATCTCTTTCAAAGAGTTCCAGTGTTCTTCCACTCAGGTTTCCTAGTGGATGTTGCTCAATATCTCCCATTTTGTCTTGATAGCTAGCTGACTGATGTGAAGATGTTGTTTGTAGTTACGTCCTTGAGTTTGTGTTGTGTGTTTTCAACTTGAACTGTGGTGTATCATGGTCAGCTTGTTTGAAGGATTTCAAGTTGATTTTGCATGTAGGCTGTGTCCACTTTCTCCACATTGAGAAGAAGTCGATGTGATTTTCAGTGTATTGTGTCCTGATGTCTGGTGAAATCAACTCGATGTCGGTTTGTGAATATGCTTGTGGTTGAACACAGTGTCTGGAATCACGAAATGGTTGAATGTGCATAATTTTGTGAACAGTTTTGCATTGTGTTTGATCATTTCACCGAGTGCCTGTCGACCCATGATTGGTTGTCTACTTGTGTTGTGTGCTCGCAGTTTGTGATTCATGTCACCCCACCGATTAGAATTTTGATGTTGCTATGTTGATTAGGGTGTTGTCTATAACTGATTTCAGTTGTTTATAGAATTCCTCCTTCTTCTCTTGATCTGTATTATTTTCGAGTGCGTGGCGTGGCACTGTATGATTGTGACTTTCTTTCGTTTCGGGTTGTATCATGCTGTCATTATCCCGATCCTGGAGGAGGTTGGTTCTCACTACATGACAGTCTTCGATGCTGTTGTGACATTTTATGTGGATATGCTCACTTTTGGTTTCGTCGAGTGCAGATAAGACACATCGGTCAATTGGCTTCCCGAAGGCTTTTATCAACCGGCGTCATTTCGTCTCCCTGATTCCAGGAGGGAATTAATTGATTTTTGTCTTTGATATTTTGTTTATTCTTTGCTCTTTATCCGGGCTTAAGACTGGGTAGTAACTAGTGAATTAGTTTACTAGGCGAGATATTGAGATATTCATGATGTCAAGTGGATGTAACTGTACTTCAGTGAGTAATGTTGCTCTCAAATAGATCGGAATACGTGTCCTATATTCCATTGTTAGCCATCATGTACACTACAACAAGAAGGATTTTTCATTGTTGGTATAATGAATTTTAAAACTGATTATCTTATTTTAAACTTGATACTTTCTACCTAAAAAGTAAGTTTATACAAATAATTTTTCTTTATTTCACTTTATTTAGACTTCCTATTGAAATTACTTTTCAAGCAAATGGTGAACGTGAAGTCAACATCAATTTACAATGTAACATTAAGCATAAAAATCTACCGTTAACATTGAATATTAAAGCTCAAGGTTATGCTATTCATTCATCAGTTTGGCTAGATTATACTCTGACTCCTACTACTCTTCCTATGAATAAGAGTAACAATCAAACAAAGAGTACTACTGAAGTAATTGAACAGATTGAAATTAAACCACTCTGGTCTCCATGTATAGGTATTGATATAACAGAACTTATGAATAACTCTATAAATCGTATTAAAACTGATAAAAATTTAATGAATAAATTAATTGAATTAAATATTGGTCAATTAAATCCTGGTGAATATACTACAAGAAAATTGATAATATATAATAATGGTAAATTTAAAATTGATTTTCTATGTCAATTTATGTTAATTAGTAATGGATTAAACAAAAAAAATGAAATGATAATTGATCAATTGATTAATGGTTTCAATTTTGATAAAACTTATCATCCATCATCATTATATATTACTCCAAATTCAGGTAGTTTATTACCTAATGAAAAATTTATTTGTACTATAAAATTTCATCCTTTAAAACAATTAAATATATTAGGTATAAATCATATAAAATTAAATAATTTACTTGGTATTTGTTTAATTATACGTGATGGTCCTATTTATGGAATTAAATTATTTGGTTCAATTAACAACAACCTGTACAATTTTCAACAACTTGTATTAATTTTGGTTATCAATTAATTATGCAACCTGGTTTAAAACCTTCACTATATTATTTATATATTAGTAATTTAGATAGAAATAAAGAATTGAGTATTGAATGTATTTCACAACCATCAAAAATATTCACATATACATTGATAACAACAATATTAGCTAAAAAACAACATGATAATGATGTAATAAGACAACAATCAAATTCTTTATTATGTATACCAATTGAATTTTTTCCACAGGATAATATTTTATATAAGAGATGATAATATTTGAAATTAATGGTTGTAGTCAATATTCAATTGAATTAATCGGTAAAGGATGTCAATTATTACTTGAACCAAAAATTGATCCATTGCTATTAATGTATAAAAATAAAAGTGGAATTATGAAATTACTCAAATCAATGAAGACAATAATAATAATAATAAAAGGTGTATTAATATGGGTCATTTACGAATTGGTCAAATATCTCGTCGATTTATTACATTAATAAATAAAAGTTATGCACCAATATGCTTACATCAATACATTTTAATCAATCATATAATAATAATAATAATAATAATAATTTAATTCATATACAATTATGTAATGTTATATCAATAGAAAAACAATTAAATTATTATGGACCAATAACACAAATTACTACACATTAATTTTATCATCAAATGGTGGTCAAATAATGATTATGTTAGAATTTATATCAAATAAACAAATATATAATTTTAATGAAGAAATTTTATGCGAAATTTCACGTGTTAATCAAAATAATAATACAAATGAATTAATTAATGAAAAAATTAATAATAAAATAATTCAACCAATTAATAATATATCAAAGAATATAACAAATATGTTATTACCATATTTTATTTATATGGTTCTGTAAATACCTATAATATTGAATTTAATACTGATTCAATTACTTTTGGTTCAATTGTACAAGGAAGTCAATTGAATAAACGTTTAATATTGATTAATTCTGGTGATAATGGTGCAAAGTAAGTTATTCAATGTTTCAATTGGTTTATGAGAACTTATAAAAAATTAATTTTATTACTAACAATAAATATTGATTAATATTGTAGGTAATTACTTCAACACTACAGTTTCAGTGTCATAAACCTTGATCAACCTCACTCAACATCTATATGAAGACACCCCATGACGAGTGATTCACAATGGAAAGCTCAATGAAGCCTTTGAAGTAAAGACAGGAGTAAGACAAGGTTGGCACCTAACACCACCCATAATTTTCCTGATTGTGGTCGACTGGACTGGATCATGCAACAAACAGTGAGGAGCTGTGAGAAGATGGGCATACTCTGGCTGGATTGGTGAAAAGAACCTTGAAGGTTTCGATTTCGCAAACGTTGATGATTTATGTCGCACAAACTCGAAAATCTAGAGGAGAAAACTAACAAATTGAGAGAAGAGGTGAGGCAGCGAAAACGCGACACTATTCAAGTGAATGTATAGAAGACGGAGGTGATGAAGACAGCCTATCAACAACAGCATGAACAACAAGAGGCACTGATGACCATGAAGGGGAGAAACCTAAAGGAAGCAGTCTGTTTAAGGACAGGTTTTCATTAACCTGAAATGAGTGCACTAAGCACAATGAACGAGATCCGGATTTCCAACACCAATTCAGTCAAGTCAGTGCTTCTATATAGTCCAGAGATTTGGCGCGTTACGAAATACATTTCCAACAAACTACAGACATTTATCAACAGCTTACGTTTACGCTCGATACTTAAGATCAGATAGCTAGAAAGAATGAGGAACAAGGAACTCTGGCTGGCAACGAACCAAACAAGAACCTATCACCCAACAAATATGCCGAAGAAGAATGTGGAGATGGATTAGGCATACACTGACAAGGTCAACTAGGGACATCACGTGCCAAGCCAAGCCCTCGAGTGGAAGCCGAAGGGAAAACAACCAGTTGGGAATCCGAGATGAGGGTGACATGTAGGAGATCATGTGAGGAAGAAATGAAAGCTTATGGGGAGTGGTAAGTCGAGGTTACAAAGAGTGTAGAGAAGAGAGTGAAATGGCAACGTGCTACTAAATCCTTATGTTCCACTAGGAACCCAAAAAAACAAATAATAACAATATCATTGTAGTTTAGGACTCAATAGCTGAATATCTATGCGTTTCTGCTATTCTATTCACCAGGACTCGAACCCGGAATTCACCTCCTGAAATGCCATAATCAGTTACGAAATCTGTATACCGTAAACAGTGAAGTTCTCGAATAAATCACGTTAAACCAAGTCATTTTAAATGTTCGTGAAAATTTATTTGATGATAACAAAAATATTTTTCAGTTTGACTATCTAAGATACTCTTAGTTTGGGAGACTTTTCATATTCATATTCAGTATTACTTGAAGGTGAAATGAAAATCTCGGTCACAGCACACCTCAAATTAACAGTCTCCGAGTTACCAGCCGCGCACTTTACCAAACCAGTTATGATATTCAGTAGCTCATTTGATAAAGTATAGATCCGGTAACCTGATGGCTGATGCTTTATGTCCTACAGTGACCATCATCATCCAGTATCAATAAAAATGTTTCTGTGAATGAGTTCAAACTCCTCATCCTACTGTAAAGCATTAACATTCAGTGAGTAATATAGAATGAATAAGAACAATACGACAGGATGTTCGTCCATATGATGCTAAGAAAATATTTTGGCTAAAGAAGGCTTATTGCGAGTGTTTTGAATACTTATCTAACTGATAAAATCAGCGTAGAACCTCGTACACATGTACATCCGTTCACTTTGTCATACTTCACAGTAGTATACAAAGAACAGATGAGTAGGAAAAAACTGAGACAGAGAGAGTGTGTGTATAAATATTTAAGCTTTAGAAGACGTTGAAGAGTAAACACATCTGCGCCATTGAGACCGATTTCCTACCATGTCACCAAGAATGCTCAACCAGTCATTCTTTTTGTCTACCGGAATTCAACCAGAGAGTTTACATGACTCAGAACAACAGTTGAAGACTTCATCGACTGTCTTGGTGTGGCCACCTTGAATCTTCTTCCAAGCTAATTCAGCTTTTCCTAGCATGTTACATCGAGGCACGTGGTTCCTTGGTATGCATAGGACATACCCAAGCCTATCCTGTCTAGAACCCTCTACCTGACGTTTACATTGCTCACACGATGACTTCACTAAACGCATGCAAGGTTACGAAGGCATCTGTGACTAAAACCTTACAATCATTTCATGTCTTCTACTTTCACAGTTGCATAACAAGACAGAACGTACTGCATAACCGCGTTCATGTAGACTAGTTAGCATATCATTATCAGACTACGAAACATACCCATCGAATCATAGAGAAGAGATAATTCAGCGAAGAAACATTCTCTCTTTTCGATGATATCATTTTCTAAAGCTGTACAGTCGTATTTATATATATCTCATAAACATATAACAGTCCATTATAAAACAATAGAGTATAATTACATCATTAACCTAGTGCTAAAAAAACTGGAATCAAGAATGCAAAGTAGTTGCGTAATAATCTAAGACAGTAGAAATAACGAGGAAGGCAAGGAGTTTGACAAGATGAAAATTGAACTGTTAGTTGATTTACATACTCCCCCCGACAACCACTTTGGTTTACCTCGATGTGTGTTTACAAATTTACTTGCTCCTGTGGAGCTAGTTATATAGGCCGCACAAAGCGCACGCTTTCCAAACGTATCTCGGAGCACAATCCTGCATGGTTGTCGAGGCCAGAATGTAAAGGTTAAAATTTTTGGTAGATAAGAAACGCAAATATTTAGTGTCCACTTGATAGATAGATGGATGTAAAGAAAGCGATGAATGAGACAAGGGTCATAACCAAGGTGATAATAATAAGCTAATTAGTTATAATGAAGTCGAAAAAATGAAAGTGTTAAGACCATGGTAAGATGAGAGATTAAACATACTTCTTTTGAACGCAGGGACCAGGCTAGAATTGATGAATTGCCAGTGCCTCCGCTACGCACAATTGTCGAAAGCGTACTCCTTTTGAACTATTCTATCTGATACGATAAATAACATTGAAGGGAGATTCTGGTCTAGCTTTATGTCTAGAGTTGACCAAATGTTCAAGAATTGAACCGTTAATTGATTTACATTCTCCCCTCGACAACCATGCAGGGATAGTGCTCCGAGATACGTTTGGAGAACGTGTGCTTTGTGTGAATGAATTAGTCTTAAATAGGATGAACAATCTGAAATTGATTTACAAATTGCTTGGTCCATGTTGACGCTTCTCAGAGCTGTGTAGTTTTACAATTGCCTCCCTGTAGTGTCAACAAAGTTTCTGTTAGAAACCATTCACCCAAGATCAAAAGGTATAATCTCTGACAGAAAAGTATCATGAACAAACAAAATGTACTATTGAATAACATGAGTAGTTCTAATTCACTCAGGCTGATGTGTAAAATCGGCTAACCAGATCATAGTGATTAAAACACCAGACAGCTGTTTCACTCGTTTACTATTAAACTTATCAACAGTTTATCTAGACAGTTTCACCCAACGGGGACAAATTGTTCAGAACAATTAGACCAGGCTAGCTGACTTAAATCGATCGGTATATCTTAAGTGGAATGATCAATTTGCAAATGATGTTATGGTACTTTTAATTTCTCGTTGCTATACAGGGCTGAAATGCTCAGTCTCCAGCAATATCGAGGCATCCGCATAAGAGCTAATCTGCCAACGGAAGTCGAGCGATTTGCCGCCTGTATAGTAACGGGAAATTACAAGTACCATAACAGCAATTGATACCCATTTCACAAGAGGTGGCTATCTTTTCCCAGTGATAGTGGATAACACTTTGTTGTTCGAAGCTATCGGTGGGGGCAACATCGCTCACTGAAGTACAGATCCATCCAGATGACAAGTCCCAAGTAGGACGAGACGCATATCCTGGATTCCTCCGCTAGATTTACTATCCACTGGGCGTTAAGGTAAGATCTTAGGCATAGTTCGCTAGTTTAATATATGCTTCTAGGAAATAAGAATTGAAGATAAAATGAAATGCAGTGGATGCCTTAACTAGTTGATTGTAATTTCAAAACTGGATGGTACATTGTTCTCTTGTTGCTTGTTGTTCTGTTTATTTGTTTAACTCTTTTGGCCGTACATTGTCTTAGCTTTTCAGCTATACTTTACGATTGATTTTCTCTCACTATCTCTCCCTGGTTTGGTGATTTTCTGTCTGATGTTCTCCGCTGAGCTGATCACTGATAATATATGGATAAGAACACAATTTTCGGAATCAATAAAAATTTCCGCTACCTTCTTTTGGTTAGATTAAAATGATTGTCAGGAAATAACCATTCAGACTTACTCAAGAATATGTACTACGATTTTCAACACTTATGTCGAGTCAGTGCTTCTGTATGGTTCACAGACTTGGTGCGTTACGAAATAAATTTCCAACAAACTACAGACATTCGTCAATAACTGCCTACGCAGGCTCGTTACTGAAGATCAGATGGATTGCCAGAAAGAATAAGCAAAGAGGAACTCTGGCTGGCAACGAACCAAACAAGAACCTATCACCCAACAAATATGCAGAAGAAAGTGGAGATGGAGATGGACTAGGCATGCACAGAGAAGACTATTCGGGAATATCATGCACGAGGAAATCGAGCGGAACCCAGATGGGAAACTGCGAGTCGGGCGTCCGGGATGAAATTGATATGGAGGAGATCATGTGAGGAAGAAATGAGAGCTTGTGGGAAGTCGTGGAGCCAGGTTCAAAAGGTTACAGAGAACAGAGTGGAATGTAGACGTGCTACTGAAGATCCATGTTCCATTAGGAACCCAAGGCATAAACAACAATAATAATAATACGATGTGAATTTGTGACGCCTTACTATCAGTTGATCGTATTCACATTGGCTATTTTGTCAGTCAGGACTTCGCATCACAATCACTATCTGGGAGAATTAGAGATAGAGGGAACATCGTGTCGATTATGATTTCGACTGTGTGAGATGGGCGTGGTTCGGGAGACTAGTATGTATACTTGTATGTATATTTGAGGTTGGTGACTTGATGATATTTGAGACTAGTGATAGTATGTAACAGTTTGATTGATTGATTGATAGAGGTGATTTAAATATGTGTTGTTGGTGTTTAGCTAGGATGCAGGTGAATGTGGTTTGTGTTTTCAGTGTATTGATTTATTTCAAGATGGTATCAGTTGTAGAAGTAGTGAGAACGTGGCGAGAGTGGTTGTGTGTATGTGTGTGTGTGTGTGTGTGTGTGTGTGTGTGTGTGGTTGGAGTATAGGACTCGTTCTTTAGCAGTATACCCCTACAAGCTCATGATAAATGGAACTGAGGACCTTAATATTTGTTAACAAAAATGTTAGCCAGTCAGGTTATTATTATTATTATTATTATTATTATTATTATTATTATTATTATTATTATTATTATTATTATTATTATTAGTCCCTTGGGTTAGTAATGGAACATAGGGCTTCAGTAGCACGTCTCTATTCCACTCCCTTCTCTGCAATCTTTTCAACCTGTCACCACGACTGCCCACAAGCTCTTATTTCCTCCTCACACACACCATCTCCTCCATATCACCCTCACCTCGGACACCCAACTCGTCGCTTCCCGTGAGGATTCCACTCGAGTACTGGCCTGACACATGATGTCTCCAGTCGGCCTTCTCAGTGCATACCCAATCCATATCCATCTCCACTTCCTTCCAGTGCATATTTGTTGAGTGATGGGTTCTTGGTTGGTTCGTCCCCACAGTGAGTTCCTTGTTTCTTATTCCTCCTGGCAATCCATCTGATCTGATCTGATCTGATCTGATCTTCAGTAACGAGCCAGCGTAGGCAGTTGTTGATGAATGTGTGTAGTTTGTTGGAAATCCCTTTCGTAACGCCCTGCCAAGTCTCTCAAACATCACACAGAAGCACTGACTTGACAGAGATTTGTGTTGAAAATCTGGATGTTGTTCCACATGCTGAGTGCAGAAAATCTTTACACTGGTTTCAGGTTAATGAACGCCTGTCTAGCTGTCTTTCCGATTGTGACTTTGACATGCTCGTCTGTGTCTGTGCCACCTGTAGTTGAAACAGTGCCTCCTAGATAGGTGAAGGAGGTTACTTCCTTTACGTTTCTCCTGTTGATGG
Source organism: Heterobilharzia americana (assembly GCA_944470555.2). Taxonomy (NCBI): domain Eukaryota; kingdom Metazoa; phylum Platyhelminthes; class Trematoda; order Strigeidida; family Schistosomatidae; genus Heterobilharzia; species Heterobilharzia americana. The sequence goes on along the minus strand of OX104130.1, from coordinate 81,630,000 downwards.
TGATTGGAGTTTGTTGGTGTTGTTTGTTGGGTATCTTCACCACCTCTGTCTTGTCTACATTCACTTGAATAGTGTTGCGTTTTGGCTGCCCTGTCTCTTCTGTCAACTTGTTAGTTTTCGCCTGTAGATCTTCAAGTTATGGGTAGTGTTGCTAGCCCTATGCCCCACCTTCCCTCTTTACCCTGGCTTAGGAAGGGCTAGTAACTAGTGAACTAGTTAACCAGGCGTGGTTAGCCAGTCAGGTAGTGGATTGTATTGTAATGGTCCACAGTCAAGTCAGTTAGCGTTTGATCCACCTGTGAATTAGTTGAGTGTAGAAGTTATAGTTTCTCCTTATGACTTTCGGATATCTATGTAGAAGCATTTCACTACTGATTAGTAGACAGTAGTTTACTTTGAGATTTACTTATCCACTTCAATTTTTTTTAAACTCATTAATTCTGTAAAACATTTTTGCTTACTTCCCTTTTTTCTATTTAAGATTTGAATGGGATCAATCAACGTTTACTTCAGATTTGATTATTGAACCATTGAATGGATTTATTGGTTCAAGATTAGAGGTACCATTCACTTTAACCTTGAAACCGAGTAAATTAACACGTGAAATAAGAATGGAGGTAGGTGAATACAAACGAATTTTAAAATATTCTTATCTATTTTCAACAAATATTCAGATAAAACTTGTTATTTACTCAGTGGAAACCTATAATCAGAATAAACTGTTTGTAATGAATTAATGATAATAATAATAATCATGTCTTGGTGTAAATAGTTCGTTATCGAAAGTTACTACTTCTGTAATACTCAAATGTTGTGGCAAATATTTATTGTTCAGGGTTTTAGGTGACAAGGAAGTGCTTGTGAAACTTTGATTCACTGATTAAAAATGTCTATCTAGTAAGACAATGAAACGTTTGCCGACTATATCTTTAGCTCAGAGTACAACTCATTCATAACAATTTTTAGATTTACTGGGCTATTCGATACATATAGTAATGATGGATGGAAGTTAACAGTGGAATCCAGGATGCGCATTTCTTCTTATTCGAGACTCGTCAATTGGATGTATCTGCCTCCTAGTGAGTGATATTGTTCCCACCAGGAATCGAACCGATGACTTTAAACACTAAAGTGTCATCCACTCGATCAATGAGCCACTTTTTAGTATGGCTTACAAGTAGTGTATCATTAAAAAAAAAAGAACTTTGGTGTTGTTGAAGATATGGATTTCACTCGACAACATTTTCAAAGTTCATGCTACACATTTTCACCGAAAGCACCATCACCTTCTTTACCTACTCATCATATACACAATAAAACTATAATATTCAAGTGATCTTTTTAATTTTTAAGTAAGCTTTTCACTAAACTTCCTTAATTTTATACAGGTTATAAATTGCACAGGATTCTGACCCAGTGGCTCAATGGTAACGTGAAGGCCAAGGAATCTGAAGGTTGCAGGTTCGATCCCTTGCAGGGCCGTGGATGTGCACTGCTGAGTAGTCCCATACTAGGACGAAACATCTGTCCAGTGCTCCCAGGTCTCCTTTGTTCCTCTAACTGATGTCAGTCAATCTACGATGATTAACAATTTGAAATAGTTAAAAGTCAATGTCTGAAGTATTGGGAACTATGACTTTTGGTCTAGACACTCAACTTTCAACCAATGAGTAGTAGTGAGTTTAAACACTCCTACACCTACTGAAGTTTCGGTAATTACTTGTGCTCAGTATCCTTCACGTAATAATAACCATTATGACCAAGTGGTGGTTGCGCTTGTGGGTATAATGAGAACTGAGACTCAATAGACACCTCAACCGAATACCTTCACGACTGACCTCCCTCAATATCTTCTGCTTCACTGAGCCGCGTAAAACCATAAGACTAAACATAGCCTGTGACTGCAAGAACAACGACAACCTTCACTAGGCAAATACATGACATATATGTATTTACAAAACCCTCAGAAAGTGAAACCACAAATGAACCGATCCGATTTCTTGTATGAGGTCAAACTTCTCCAATCAGGTTCTCATATCAGCGCATGTATAAATCACGACCTGAACATGATCTGATCATGACTTCAAAACAACTCTCCTATTGGCTGCCTTCTTGTCGCTATGTCTTAATAAGCAAAGTATTTCAATCAGACTCATTATATACATGGTTAATTTACCTAATTAGAAATGTGATCAAAAAAAGTAGGAACTAACTCATTGACAGTCAGATGTTTCAAGTTGTTATTCATCGTAGACTGACATCAGTTGGAGGAACAAAGGAAACCTGGGAGCACTGGACAGCTGTTTCGTCCTAGTATGGGTCTCCTCAGCGGTGCGCACCCACGACCCTGCCGTCGCCAGCACCATACCATTGAGCCACTGGATCAGAATCCAATGCTCCATATTTCCAAGTTCTGTTAGCTCACGATATGATGCGACGGCCACTCAATGTCATCGTTGAGTAACTGTCCTCACGACCATCAGGCTTTGCCGCAACCAGTCACGACTTCTCATTGAAATATTTCTAAATCCCCACAACTCCCTCAAAATTCAATTAGATGTTTGTCAGCTGTAATTATCACTTCTGTGATCAGAGCTGATGGCTTGTATGTATTGAAAATGTATGAAAAGAATTTTTATTCTCACTGAGCCTGGTTTGAAGAGTCCGTATGTGATTAGATTGTTCAAAATGTATAGCGTTAATATATCACTTGCTTTAGATCATTTTCGTCTTCTCATTATGCTGTTTAAAATTTGAGGTTTATGGGGATTTATTGACTTTAAGTGGGTATTCATCATGGATTGATATCAATTGGAGAAACATTGGAAACCTTGGAGCAGTGGACAGTTATTTCTTCCTAGTGTGGGACTTCTCAGCAATGCACACCCATGACCTCGCCATGCCAGGGACTCAACCCAATCCCTTTACGTTTCCGTGACCAGCAGGTTACCACTGAACTCCAGTGGCGCATATTTCCTAATTCTCTCAGTTCATGATATAGCGTGGCCTATATCCAATTCCGTCATTGAGTAACTGTTCTCATGTTCGACTTGGCTCCTTCCACAGGTCATGACTTGTCATTAGAACTTCAAGAATCCCCTCTCGAAGCTAATCACCAGTGAGCAAATAGATCAATTCAATTTTAAGGTTTTTGGGGATTTATTTATTTCAGGTTCTTATTCATAAGGAACTGACATCAAAGGGACCAGTTGTTTTAAATTTTCATAAGAAGACTCCCTCAGCTAATCATACATTTCCTAGAAAAATTTACAAAACTTCATGTTCCAGAAAATTATAACCAATTTTCTCAAACCTTATTCAACTTTCTTAATCTCATTTGGAAAACTGTAATGAAAAGCTTATCAAATTAATCGAACATCATTTGTATGCATCATCCGTATTGAAAGCGCTTTATTGTAATCGCTTCCACGAAACATATTTTATTATTACTTATATATCCCTTGGGTTCCTAATGCAACATAGATCTTCATTAGCACGTCTCTATTCCACTCCCTTCTCTGCAATCTTTTCAACCTGTCACCACGACTGCCCACAAGCTCTTATTTCCTCCTCACACACACCATCTCCTCCATATCACCCTCACCTCGGACGCCCTACTCGCCGTTCCCCCTCTGGGCTCCACTCGAGTACTGGCCTGACACGTGATGTCTCCAGTCTGCCTTCTCAGTGTATGCCCAATCCATCTCCACTTCCTTCCAGTGCATATTTGTTGAGTGATGGGTTCTTGGTTGGTTCGTCCCCACAGTGAGTTCCTTGTTTCTTATTCCTCCTGGCAATCCATCTGATCTGATCTGATCTGATCTGATCTGATCTTCAGTAACGAGCCAGCGTAGGCAGTTGTTGATGAATGTGTGTAGTTTGTTGGAAATCCCTTCGTAACGCCCCGCCAAGTCTCTCAAACATCACACAGAAACACTGACTTGACAGAGATTTGTGTTGAAAATCTGGATGTTGTTCCACATGCTGAGTGCAGAAAATCTTTACACTGGTTTCAGGTTAATGAACGCCTGTCTAGCTGTCTTTCCGATTGTGACTTTGACATGCTCGTCTGTGTCTGTGCCACCTGTAGTTGAAACAGTGCCTCCTAGATAGGTGAAGGAGGTTACTTCCTTTACGTTTCTCCTGTTGATGGTGATTGGAGTTTGTTGTTGCTGTTGGTGGTGGTGGTGTTGTTTGTTGGGTATCTTCACCACCTCTGTCTTGTCTACATTCACTTGAATAGTGTCGCGTTTTGGCTGCCCTGTCTCTTATGTCAACTTGTTAGTTTTCGCCTGTAGATCTTCAAGTTTATTCCGCGAAACATAGTAATCCAGATATTTTCTCTACTTTTGTCATTTAAACGCTCTCTAGATTTCAACTTAATGTTTTCTGTCTGCGATTTGTCTAATACTTGCACTGGTTTAAATTTTAATTCATTTCAAGTACAGATTCTTAGGGATATGCTAAGTGAACCAAATGAATGTACTCCTGTCACTTCTTCAATTTATCTGCTATTGAAAGTGCATAGGAATTCATAAATACAGTTGAAGGTAACATGAGCAGGTTATTTGTTCAATTTTGACTGGTTTTCCGAGCATATACTGTTCTATATGAATACAAATTTAGCTCCAGGAAATCTTCCTCTCAGTTCTCGGAGAAGCTTCTCAATAAAATTTATTTCTTCCTTGAACTAGTTCATAGAACGTAATTGCCTAGCTCCGTTGTAAAGTGTTTTAAGTAGCCAACGTTAATAGCTGGCGGAACAGAAAGCACTACGGTTAACGTATCGCTCTGTCCATGTATGTGTTTCGCGGAAGTGACTACAATAAATCGCTTTCAACTTGACCTTTGCATACAGAAGGAGAGTGTGGTCAGTCTTTCACTCCCTTGATGAATATAGTTTCATTCTGTGTCATTTTTGTTTTAATAAGATAACTATTCATTTATTTATTGTTGTTAATTCTCCTTTTCTACTTTTCTTACCATTTTTACAATTACTTCTTTAACACGTCACCAATAATTTACTAATTTTGCAATATCTTACGCGTTAATAACCACTGCAATTTTAGACTATATGCGGCTGAAGAGTATTCGTGAGAAAAAACCGATATCACTTCAGTATTCTGGATATTTCATCCTACCTACTTTATCTAAATTTCATCTTACCTTACAGATTGCTTGGCCTTTCTTTGTTCAGTGATAATAACAGAATAATTAGGATGGCTGACTAACTGATTGAGCCAAAAGGCTCAAAATAGTCAAAATAGGCAGATAACTTTGTATATTAGTGAGCTGGAAGTCGGATAGTAAACTACGCTAATATTCATTTCGAAACAGTGTTCATTATGAACTGACATTATTGAAGGAACAGTGAAAATTTTAGCAGCTATATCATTCTCCTTTTGAACCTTCAATTAATGTGCACGCATAAATACTTCTTATGGTGTAGAGTTCAGCACCAACACGTCTGATGTAAGCTTTCATCCAGTGGTTTATTATATGGTACGATCATCAATAGATGTGATCGGTGGATATTTGTTATCACCTACAACTTGATTATCTTCTTAGGTCATCAGACGTTTTGGAAATTCATCTCAATGGAATTCACGAATATGCATAGGATGGGATTCGGGCTAGTGATGTTTAGATATTTAAGTTATTTTCAAATAGATGAAACCTTTTTTAAACAAAAACACTTAAACAATTTATGTTACCATGCAGATATTGTTTTATACTTTATTAATTTATCTGTTTCTTTGTTTTATTAATACACTGAAACAGAATGTAACATGCCGAATTCAAGGAACAGGAAAAAAGACAATAACAATTACAGGAGCATGTGTACCACCGACAATTATTAAAGAAATTCAACAATTTTCAACTACAGTAAGACAAACTGATAGTAAAAATTTACAAATTATAAATCGTACAAATACTGACTGGCAAATTAAACCAATTATCGATGGTGAACAATGGTCTGGATCAAAGATAATTGAAATACCAGCACAACAAACAGGAGTTTATGAACTAAAGTATAAACCTGTAACTATGACTACAGATGGAGTTAAACATAAGGTAAAATATTTTTTTCTATAGCTACCGATTTGATTATCTAATATTTATACTGGGTAATGATTGAAGGTGAAGTGAAAATTGGACCGCAGCCGAATTCGAACCAGCAACAACCAGGTATCCGGCCCTATGGATGCTATACCAATTAAGCTATGAGATCCCACTGCTAACCAGATTTTTATTTCACTTCAATCACTATCTAGGATTTTGCCTGATTACCATGTGAATTTGTAACGCCTTACTATCAGTTGATCGTATTCACATTGGCTATTTTGTCAGTCAGGACTTTGCATCACAATCACTATCTGGGAGAATTAGAGATAGAGGGAACATCGTGTCGATTATGATTTCGACTGTGTGAGATGGGCGTGGTTCGGGAGACTAGTATGTATACTTGTATGTATATTTGAGGTTGGTGACTTGATGATATTTGAGACTAGTGATAGTATGTAACAGTTTGATTGATTGATTGATAGAGGTGATTTAAATATGTGTTGTTGGTGTTAGCTAGGATGCAGGTGAATGTGTAATATCGGTGAAAGTAGTATAGGATTGTGAGGAGACTGAGGGTTGGGAGATGAAGAGTTTGCATGGGTTTATGTAAAATGTGACTGTTGGTCTGAGGAGTGTAGGGGAGTGTAGATAGACTCTTTGAGTGTGAATTTTGAGATGTCAGGAATCAGGTGGTGATAACTTTCGACCATCTTCACTAACCTTCATTGGTTTCTTCTGTCGCCTTCAGTGGACTTCTATCAATGTTGATGTCTTTCTTTTCCTACCTACATCTTCTTTGAGTGGTTCTTCGAATTATGGTAACTTGAAGTGAGATAGCATTTGGTTACAGACAGCATTGGTCATCATGTCTATCTTATTGTCTAGAATCTTTAAAATACTATTGTGAGAAAATGGTGTTTAATATATGGTTTGTGTGTTCAGTGTATTGTTTTATTTCAAGATGGTATCAGTTGTAGAAGTAGTGAGAACGTGGAGAGAGTGGTTGTGTGTGTGTGTGTGTGTGTGTGTGTGTGTGTGTGTGTGTGTGTGTGTGTGTGTGTGTGTGGTTGGAGTATAGGACTCGTTCTTTAGCAGTATACCCCTACAAGCTCATGATAAATGGAACTGAGGACCTTGATATTTGTTAGCGAGTCAGGTAGTGTATTGTAATGTAATGGTCCACAGTCAAGTCAGTTAGCGTTTAATCTACTTGTGAATTAGTTGAGTGTAGAAGTTATAGTTTCTCTTTATGACTTTCGGATATCTATGTAGAAGCATTTCACTACTGATTAGTAGACAGGAGTTTACCTTAAGGTTTTTTCCGAGACTAGTATTTATGCTGTATACTATATTGTATGACTAGAGATTATGGCGAATGCTTCTTAGGAAAAAATGATTCATAACAGTGGTTGTGATGGGAAAATTGAGTAAGTAGTTCAGAGTTTAAATACAGATATTTCAGTCAATTTTATCGTCAATGTGAAGTGAATGAGACGTATGTTACACTTAAAATAATAATAATAATAATAATAATAATAATAATGAAACTTGCTTGTTACTTCGTCCTAAACCAAGAGGTCTTCATCAGTCTTCCGTACAAAGATGACTCTCATACAACAATCTTAAGCAGAGACTTACTATGCACATAACGTCTGACTACTAGAAATCACCAAACCTGTATATTCTTACACCATGCGAACGACAATGTCACATCCAACTACATCTATCAATTCAAATGTACTCATATGGTGACACATTCGTAACGAGGACTCACAGATCCTTGCAAGCGAGGGCCTTCGAGAATATTTTGAAGTGGCCTCCGAAGCAATTTGAATCACCTGAACCCATAAACGTCGATTGTCTCAGGATTGATGTAGCTACTTCCTGTAGACCTATTTACAAAAAGTGTCAGGGATGAATCCTTAAATTTGTTGACGCCTTACCTATTATTAGAAAGCTTTGTATGTTCAAAAACAATTTGTTATCGAATTAAATCTCCCCACTTGATGAATTCAGTTCTGAAATCAAGTTTGATGTACTATTATTGTCACCCTATTGATTTTTATTGTCATTTGGCCTTTAATTTCAGCCTTCTAACTTGACCTCTTTTCATTTTATCCCCCGTTATCCCTTTATAAATTTTCATATAAATACTTAGGGTGAGTACGTGTATGATAGGATAGTTTGAAATGTATTGCGCAAGTACATAACTACACGGTTCAAACAATTTACGTCTTCTTATTGTTTTGTCGAAAACAAATAGTGGCGAATATGATAAAGGAAGTTGTCTTGTCTTATCTCTAAGCCTTGTCAACAATCGACCGCTTGACATAATGATTCATTTTCTCTTCTTTCTGCGTTAGTTACTATTACACAAATTATTAATTATATGAGGAAGGTTTAACTTAAAGAGTGGAGATGACTAGCAAAAGAATCCAGGATGCGCCTGCACCCCAGTGCGGAATGATGTTGTTCCCACTGAGACTCGAATCTCGTACGCATCTCTTCAAACACTATGACATTATCCACCATGCCACGGAACAACGATAGCCACTTCTTGTAAAACGGGTATTAGTTATTACTATTTACTGACATATTTGTAAGTATCTGTTGTTTTACTGGATTAAACTGTTTGATCTCTATTGGCATATGGGCTCCTATGCGGATGCCTCGATATTGCTTGATGGGTAAGGGATTTGAGTCTCAGTGGGAACAACACTCCGAACTGGGGTGCAGGTGCATCGAACTGATGAGTCCCAAATAGGATGAAACGTGCGTCCTGGATCCCTTTGTTAGCCTCAACCAACTAAATTACCATAGTTGACATTCAGACATTATCGAGGCATCCGCATTCTTGATTTTAGGTCATATTGACTTAACAGATCTGATTCCACTTTGAATATGCTTAAGAATATACAATAATATCAAATGTATATATTATTCATAATATCATATTTATTTATTTATTTGTCACTTAGGTCCCTAGTGGGACATAAGTGCTTCAGTAGCACGTCACCATTTCGTTCTCCTCTCTCCAGTCTTTCCAACCATCCTACACCACTCCCCACAAGCTTTCATTTCTTCCTCACACACCACTTCCTCCATATCACCCTCACACGCCCAACTCGTCGTTTCCCATTTGGGTTCCACTCGACGGCCTGGCCTGATGCGTGATTTTCCCCAATCGGCCTTCCCAGTGTGTGTCCAATCTAACCTAATCCATCCTCACTTTCTTCTGCATATTTGTTGAGCGATAGGTTCTTGGTTGGTTCGTTGCCAGAGTTCCTTATTGCTTAATAATATAATATACAGTAATATACAAATGAGACATAGCTTATTGAGAAACTGCTGAATTCAAGTGAAAGAATCTGTAATCAGAAAACAACAACAGCAAAACACTTTTATGGTTTTCAAGGTCACTATAAGCATTTCTTAGAACTGACGAACAATAAAGTGCACACTAGCATTGAAAAACAGATCAGGTTCTTCAGTTCTCTTTAATGTATGCATCAATAATGTTTATTATAGCATTATAAAGTCACAGGTGATGTATGATTAGGGTTATTCATCGTAGACTGACATCAGTTGGAGGAACAAAGGAAACCTTGGAGCACTGGATAGTTGTTTCATCCTATCATGGGACTCCTCAGTAGTGATTGTCCACGACCCCGCCCCAACAGGGATCGAACCTGTGAGCTTCGGGTTCCGCCGCCAGCACCTATAGGAATTTGTATATATGCTCTATTTATGAAATTATTAATTCTCATACATCCTAATTTACCAATTTCATCATTCGTTTATATCTTGTTTATCTTTAAGGGTACAATATTCTTTCCATTACCTGATGGTACAGGATTATTATACAATTTATCTGGAATCTCTGAACCACCGAAATCAATGATACGAATAAATCGTGAAATTGAATGTAAAAAACTACATACAGAGGTTGTAGAAATTCCGAATTGGTTAAATATACCGCAAAGATTTCATATCACTAAAGAGGTTCTACGTCCAGATAAATTAGATCCAAGTACAACTATTAAAGGATTAAACTATTTAGATGTTCCAGGGGATTCAAGTAAAGAATATAATTTGAGTATATTCACATATCGAGAAGGTTTTACACTAGTTAAGGTAAGTTTAAACTTCCTACTTTGTTCACATTCAATTGTTTTATGAAATATACATTACTGTTAAAACATATCCATTTCTTGATATATGATGTCTAACACTGAAGTCTGTGAGGAGCGAGATGGGCATACGCTAGCTGGATCGATGAAAAGAGCCTAGGAGGTTTCGATTTCGCAAACGATGATGATTTATGACACACAAACTTGAAAATCTAGAGGAGAAAACTAACAAGTTGAGAGAAGAGGCGAGGCAGCGAAAACGCGACACTATTCAAGTGAATGTAGAGAAGACGGAGGTGATGAACACAGCCTATCAACAACAACATCAGCAACAAGAGGCACGGATGACCATGAAGGGGAGAAACCTATAGGAAGTAGTCTCTTTCACCTATCTACCTACCTACCTATGGAGGGCAGCATGGTTTCAACTACAGGTGGTGGTGTCACAGACGAGGATGTCAAAGCAGCAAGGATTGGAAAAGCAGGATAGGTTTTCATTAATCTTGAATGTGTTTCGAGATCTACTCTACTCCACTCAGCATAAAGCGTGAATAAGATCCAGATTTCCAACACCAATTCAGTCAAGTCAGTGCTGCTTTGTAATGGTTCATAAGCTTGACGTGTCACGAAATGCATTTTCAACAAACTACAGACATTCATCAACAGCTGCCACCTACGCTAGCTCACTCGATTCTGAAGATCAGATCAGATGGCTAGAATAATAAGAATAGGCAAGGAGGAAGTCTGTGAACGAACTAACCAATAACCTATCGCCCAATAAATATGCAGAAGAATGAAATGGAGATGGAGATGGATTGGGCATACACTAGGAAGGCCTATTGGGGACATGAGGCGTCGGACCAGGCTGTCGAGTGGAATCCAAATGGGAAGCGACGAGTTTGGCTTCCGAGTTGATGGTGACACAGAGGAGATCATGTGAGGAAGAAGTGAAAGCTTGTAGGCAGTTATGGCGCCAGGTTTGAAAGAGTGCAAAGAAGAGAGTGAAATGGAGAGGTGCTACTGAAGCCATATGTTCCACTTGCAACTCAAAGGAAAAATAATAATAGCACTGAAGTTATTCAACTTTCGTCTTCACGAAGTCTTGATTACCTTTGAATGTTACATCATTGTGAATGACTAAATAACATACAATGGGTGTTAGCAGTTCAAAATAACTATGACTATATGATATACTTATGCATTAGTATTCAATAAAGAACAAACTTGAATTTTGAAATTATTAAAACTGTCTTGGTTGTATTGTGTTCTCTGAGCTGGATTGTTTAATCGTGAAGCTTTCATCATCTTTCTAGACGATATCATCAGCACTAACTTCAGTATAAAGAAACCTATCAATATCTATTTGTCAGTGATTCAGTAGCTTGCCTTGATCAACTGGTTTGTGATTGGTTGTCTCTTTTGATTGTTGTGTCATTGACCGACTACATAGATTTTCCTATTGTTTGGCTGTTCCTCTGCTTGACCTCTCACCTTTCCTGTCGTTTATCATTTCTCTCATTGGTTGATAGATTGGGTCTTTGTCTATACATTTATTGATGGCTGACTGACTGACTGACTGACCTGAATGCCAAGCCTCTAGGAATGCTCTGATGTTCTTTGTGTTTCCTCACCCCATCAAAATTGAATTCATGTGCATAGTTGTTATCCACGTGTATCGAAATGTGTGATGAAATGTCATGTGTGACGTTTAATAGCCAATTTGTGTTCATGTAGACGAAGATGAAGAGGGTGACCACTTTGTTCAATGTATTGTATGTTGACTATAATTATTGTAGTTGATTTTGTAAATGATATTCTATTTGTCTTCTTTGGTGCTGATTATGTCGTCTAGAAAGATGATGAAAGCTTGGTGATTAAACAACCCAACTCAAAGAACACAATACAACCAAGACCATCCACCTGAGCTACAAATATTCTCCATTATTAAAACTGTTTTTATCGTTTATAGATACTGGTGACCTCCTATAGCTATATTGAATTGGACTACTCGACTACTGTTAGCATACGGCTCCCATATGGTTACCTTGATGCTACCTGGATGTTCCCGATGTTATAGTGTACCTGGGGTCTAGCAGATGAATCCAGGACGTTGGACGTACATACATCTCAGTGAGCGATGGTATCCCCACCCAGTACCCATCGCTTCAAACGCCCAAACGTTATCCCATAGGCCCCTGAGTCACAACTGCCATCTCTTATGCGACAGGTTTTTTTTAAAAAAGGAATCAAAATTGTCTAAATAGGAATGAGGAAGTAAAAGGTAACCTGACCTTATTTCAACTCAGCGCCATATACTGACATCCAACCCATAGGCGATAAATAATCATGCGAATCCCAATCTATAATTCCTGCACTCATTACACATAATACACTACATATGGACATCATCTTTATTCAATAATTTGACAACACAGAATCATCCATCCATGAGAACTCATATCATGTTATTACATATAAGCTTGGATAGGGCATGTATTACGCATGTGTAGCCACCATCTTCTTTGTCGCACAATATTGACAGAAGTAAGTTCACGTCGGAAAATGGCTTGACGTGGCCACACTAAAACATGGCACCAATCAATGAAGTCCTTCACTGTTCGTCTGAGAACCATCTATGGCCATCCACACTGGCCAGTTGGCGTCCGCGGGACAAGAGAAACCAGTGGTTGAATACTCTAGGAGATGTGACTCAGAATCTATGTCAGTGGCACAGATGTATACACAAATTATCCTCATTTTGACCTCTGCAACTATTCTCATCATCTTCTTATTCCTCCTTTCCTTCTGCTACTACTTTCTACTTCTACCTCCTTTGACCGATTTTCCTCTCCTTCATCCCATATGAGGATGTCAAAACCAGGATCGGAAAAGCAACACAGGCGTTCATTAACCTGAAACCAGTGTAGAGATCTACTGTATTCAGTATGTGGAACAACATCCGGATTTTCAACACAAATCTCAGTCAAGTCAGTGCTTCAGTATGGCTCAGAGACTTGGACCGTTACGAAAGACGCTTCCGACAAATTACAGATATTCATCAACAACTGCCTACGCTGTTTCTTTACTGAAGCTCAGATGGCCAGAGAGAACAAGTAACAAGGAAATCTGGCTGGCTGGCAACGAACCAACCAAGAAGCTATCGCTCAACAAATATGCACTAGAAGGAAGTGGAGATGGATTGGGCATACACTAAGAAGGCCGACTGGGGACATCACGCAGCAGGCCAGTTGCTCGAGTGGAACCCAGATGGGAAGCGACGAGTTGGGTGTCCGAGGTGAGGGTGATATGGCGGAGATGGTGTGTGCGAGGAGGAAATGAGAGCTTGTGAGCAGTCGTGGTGACAGGTTGAAAAGATTGCAGAGAAGGGAGTGGAATGGAGACGTGCTACTGAAGATCTATGTTGCATTAGGAACTCAAGGGATAAATAAAAATAAAATAAATGAACGTGTATTATATAGCATACATTTGATAAAGCTATTAGTACTGAATGACAAAATGTCAGTTAAAACAAATTTATTCTATTTTAAATTCATCGGGAAATACAAATACCAAAATTATGAATACCATCTAGCTGATGTTCAAATTTTTATCAAATCATCAAGTCCCAAATTGGTAGAAACGTCACTTGAAAAGAGTAAACGTTTATTCCACAGTAGACAACTTCAAAACAGACCAGAAGTGTAATTGCAAATTCGGTTGGATACATAAAAGTAGTAAGAATTTGTCAGAAGGCTCAACTTCTGTAAGTGATAGTATTACTAGTGGTAGTCGTAGAAGCGGTGACACTGGAAGTAGCAACAGTGGTAGTTGTGGTATCCAGTCTGTCAGTCATTCAGTCAGTCAGTCAGTCAGTCAGTATATTTTATTTATTTCAAGCCTTAGAATTGAGCAATATAGCAATCTTTTAACCTGATTTGAATTCAGATGGAATAGATGATATGAATGATATCATCTAGAAGCCTACAAAACATAGATTTCTGTCACCTTATAAATCATATCAAGTAAGCTTATAGTTATGTAAGGGATTTCTTAGAAGTTAACCACTCACTTGGTTGTTTTAATGCGTTATTGGCCAGTTTGTATCTTTTCCTTTTCTCTATTGTACATACCATAGAACTTCAAGCTTAAACTTTGACTAAACATATGTCTGTACCACGTTTCAACCACCTCTAAACTCGGTGTCATAATTAAGGTTCATACAGATGACATCCTCCTAAACAGTAAGGAATTGAAATCTTATTATCTCTAAACGTATTCTTTCTTTGAAAGCGTTTTCATTCCATCTAGAACACTAGACTGATGTGCATATATCTGAAAAGAGATCACTTATTTAAGGTAGTCAACAAAGAGGTTTGTGTAGGTGAAGTGTGTGTGTGTGCGCTCCTGGTCTCTGACTCAGTGACTTGATGGTTAACTCATCCTCTTTTAGACCTAAAGGTCTTGAGTTTGATCCCTGATTGGTTCGTGTGTGCCTGCTGTTGAGAATCCTCATGCTGGGGCGAAACAAGTGTCTAGTACGCCCAAGTTTTCAACAGTTCTCAAACCATGAAATAAATAAAATCTTAATAAACCTTAAACTAAAATATAGACAGAATCTATTCAGTGATATTATAGTAGGCGTTGCTGATAACAATGGATATAAGTAGTATATATCTGGAGGTGGCAAAAATCATAGGGAATTAACGGTAATTGGTAAGGTTTCTGTCAAGAGCAACGCAAGGGATAATGCAGGTGTATTACAGTGGATGCTGCTGATAAGAATGTATGTACGTTGTGTTCATCTTCTGTTTCTTCAATACCATCGACTAAAATATGTGATGGATAAGACTTGCTTGATTAACTACTTTCTATGTAACTGATTAGTAATTGTAATTTCCTTTATTATCATTTAAAGTATGGATTTATTCTTTTATATATTAGTTACATTTACGAATGAAATAACTGGAGAATATCAATTCTTTGAAGTAAACTTTAAATCTATTCGAAGGAAAAGCTTAGATGTAATTAGAATGCAAACACTTGTTCGTAAACCAACCGTATACACACTTACCTTAGAAAATCCTTTAATGATACCAGTAAACTTTCAAATGAGTACAAATATCTCTGATGTTCAATGCCCAAATCAATTACAAATTCCTGCTAATTGTGAAGTAAGTTCAATAATTCACTCATTACCAATATTCCATTTCCAAGTAATGGTTTACTTCAATGTTCTGTTCAATGATCAATATGTCATTTAGAAAACTATCTAGTATTGAAACTCCATCATCAAACTATTCAACATTGTATGTTTTATAATGTGTAGTGAAAACATTGAATGATTATTCTTAAAAGTCTATGTCTGGAATACCTTATGAATAATATTTCTGCTAAGAATATTACTGCAGTTTCCGTCGATTTAACAATCGACGTTAGATTGTGAACTTTAACGTGTCTAAGACAATTATTTTGGATAAAGGATTACGGTTTCAGTCGACAGTGTTTCAACTGGTTATTCATCTCTTTGGTGTACACAACACCTTACCATCAGTATTTGGATGATGATGATGATGATGACAGACAATTTTTCATAGTCTACTCGTTTTGACTTCTTCTTTGAAATAGACGATTCATTTGGTCGACTCATTCCAGTGTACATCTGTTACTTATCATCAAGTTATATTCTTAGCTCAACAGATGTAATTTAGATATGTATTTTGTATTTTCAGAAGGTTTCAATTTCATGGACCTATCCTGACAGCAACACTTTCATTATCAATAACACACTGACGTATCACTCTAAGACAGGAGACTACTTACGCTACATCTACTCAGCATTACTCGTTCAGTGCTCTTTACCTTTCAGTAATTCTGTAACCATCTGACTAACTGTCAAACATAAGTAAATAATATGCTCACATTATTATTATTGATATTCGTAATTTATTGCTATTACAAGTTGCTATTCATCGTAGACTGACATCAGTTGGAGGAACAAAGGAAAACTGGGCAGCTGTTTAGTCCTAGTATGCGACTACTCAGCAGTGCGCACCCAGGACCTCGCCCCACCAGGGATCGAACCCGCAACCTTTAGGTTCCGTGGCCAACACCATACCATTGAGACACACTGGGTCAGAATCCAATCGTCCATATTTCCAAGTTCTGTTAGCTGATGATATAGTGCGACCGCCACCCAATATCATCGTTGAGTAACTGTCCTCACGACCATCAGGCTTTGACCCCATTGGTCACGAGTGCTGAAGTGTCCCATACTGAGACGAAACAGCTGTCCAGTGCTCCCAGGTTTCTTTTGTTACTCCAAATGATGTCAGTCTACGATGAATAACAACTTGAAATATTTCCAAATCCCCACAACTCCCTCAAAATTCTCGTTATTATTCTGAATTGAAATGATCAATCTCTATTTGCATATAGGCTCTTATGACGATGACTAGATGCTGTCGGATAAGTGATTATGTTGTAATTTGCTTATTGGAATGGAGGATGAGCATTTCATTCGATTTGGTTTAGTAAATACTTATTTGACGCTGAAGTGATATGGAGTGGGTGCTATTGTAAGTTGGAACACGATAAATCGTTGGGGTGCTACTGGATCTGGCTAACAAGTCCGAAATAGAACGAAACACGCCTCCTGGATTCCATTGCTAGCAAGCAAATTACAATATGTTTTTTCATTATTCTAGTATTTGTATTTCTCAATGAGTGTACACCAAAAACAGATGCATAGACAACAGCGGACATGCTTACTTTTACCACTATTTCAGAACGTTTGGAAGAAAGGAAGGAAGGAAAGGTACCTGCCCATTGATTGGAAGAACGGTTACTTTGTCGAACTCCCGAAGAAGGGAGACCTAAGTCTTTGAAAGAACTGGCGAGGAATCATGTTCCTGCCTCTGTTCACCCTTAGCAAAATATTAAGCCGCATCATCCTGGGGAGACTAAAACATGCTCTAGATTCAAAACTACGACCAGAACAGGCTGGATTTTGGAAGTACAAATCATGTGCGGATCAAATTGCAACGCTACACTACACATCATCATCGAACACAGCGTAGAATGTCAGTTAATTGGATCTCCACCTCAACTTCATTGACTTTGAGAAGTCTTTCTACAGCGTCGATCGAGAAGTAATTTGGCAGGTAGCTGCTTCAACCCTATGGTTTTAGTGCCGAAAACCGTCATCAACCTCATTCAACAGCAGATATATGCTATATTATGCTACTATATGCTAAGTGATTGACAGTGCAAAGCTCAATGACGCCTTTGAAGTTTGAATAAATGTAAGACAAGGTTGGCACCAACTATCACCGATGATCTTCCTGATTGTGGTTGACTGGCTGATGCAAGAAACTACGAGGAGCTGCAAGAAGATGAGCATATGCTGTTTGATCGATGAAAAGACCCCAGAAGAAGATTTGGATTTCCCCAATGATGATACGTTATGTCAAATGTCTCACAAACTTGAAGATGTACGGGCGAAAACTAACAAGTTGGCACAACAGGTGAGGAGAGGCGAGGCAGCGAAAAAAGAGGGGACTTCCTTCAGGTGAACGTAGAAAAAATAGAGGTGAAGAAGATACTCAACCAACAAGAATAGCAACAGGGAAAAATCTAAACGAAGTTGCCTCTTTCACCTACCTAGTCAAGGCAGCATCGTTTCAACTACAGGTGGTGGTACACATGAGGATCGGAAAGCCAGCAAGACGGGTGTTTGTGAATCTGAAACCACTGTGGCGATCTACTGCACTCAGCATAAAGCGTGAATAACATCCTGATTCTCAACCCTTATATCAGTTAAATCAGTGCTTCTATGTGATGATTGAGAGACTTGGCACGTTACGAAAAGTATTTCAAGCAAACTATAGACATTCATCAACAGCTGCCTACACTCATTCGATATGTGGATCATATGACCAGAAAGAATAAGCAAAGAGGAACCCAATCTGGCATGAAACGAACCAACCAATCAAAAACCTATCGCCTTCAAATATGGAGAAGAAAAAAGTGGAGATAGATTGGTCATACACTGAAAAGACCGATGGGGGAATATCACGTTACGGTTCCTCGAGTGGAAATCAAGTGGGAAACGACGAGTTGTTTGTGTGAGGGTGACATAGAGGAGATGGCATGTGACGAAGAAATCGAAGCTTCTGGGGAGTCGTGGAGCGAGGTTGAAATACTGAAGAGAAGAGAGTGAAATGGTGACATACAACTTAAGGCTTATGTTCCACTAGGTACGCAAATTACAAATAATAATAATGATAATGGATGTGTAACAAAAGAAATTTGTTTCAACTTAGGTCTTGCTTTTTGGTGCTGCTAATGGCTTCATCAAAGATAACTTGACAAGTATTCCTCTGAGTGGATGATTTTATGTGGTCGGAATTGTAGAATAAAGAGGATATCCATATGTAATATTGTGTGTGCGTGTGTGTGATATGCAAATTGAGACTTGTATGTACACATATGTTGATAGTTCTTATCGTTTGTGTCTGTCGGTTATGTCATTATGTAGGATGGATTGAGACCTGTTATATTTTACTCTCTTATTCCTATTTAAACATCTGGTTGTGAAGAGCTTTTGCTACTGAAGACGTTCCTTATAATTTCTAAAACCTTTCTGAATAATTTCGATATTGTCCAAATTGATCTTGTGACGTGAAATCATAGTATGTAGAAATATGGCGGATATTTTTTTCACTTCTACTGGATTTCTAAGGGGGTCAGGTGGAATCACTATGATGTTCCCTTTTTTCGTAATTTTGATTTCATGAGAAGTTTGTCCTATGTATATATTGCATTGTGAATATTGTGAAGCTGTAGGGATCTCGTCATTCAAATGAACTAAGGTACTTCAGAATGTGTTTGATGTTCTGTAGAACAATCTGATATTGAACAATCTCCTAATTTCATCTGATATGTGTGGTTCATAAGCGATAACTATTGTTGAGGCCCAAGATTTAGGAGTAGTTTTATAATATAATTTAATATGATTTTCTATTTTAAGTATCTTTTTCATATATTTTAAATCCTTAACTCTTTCATGTTCATCGGTTATTAGAGTTTGAGCACTCCTTGAAAGACTGAAGGCGATGGAAACTTTCATAGTAATTGGATGGGATGAATTAAAATCTAACTATTTGTTTGAATGTGTTACTCTTCTGAAAATGGTTATGCTTACATTTCTATTTTCTTTTGTTCGTATGGTTATTTCATACAGATTATTCTTCGTCTCTGTCATTTCTTAACCAAATTAAAGCACAATAATGACATGATAATTTGAGGTGTATGAGTGAACACTATGCAAAGCTTCATACACTTGAAAAATCAATATATATATATATATATATATATATATATATATATATATATATATATATTATTTTTCCTTTGGGTTCCTAGTGGAACATAGAGCTTCAGCAGCACGCCTCCATTGCACTCTGTTTTCCGCAGTCTTTTGAACTTGACGCCACAACTAGCCACAAGCTTTCATTGCTTCCTCATACACCTCCTCTTCCATGTCACCCTCTGACGTCCAACTCGTCGTTTCCCATTTGGATTCCACCCGACGGCCTGACCTGGCGCTTGATGTCCTCAATCGGTCTTCTCAGTGTATGCCCAATCCATCTCCATCTCCACTTCATTCTTCTGCATATTTGTTGTGTGATAGGTTGTTGGTTGGTTCGTTACCAGTCGGAGTTCTTCCTCGCTCATTCTTTCTAACCTTCTGGTCTGATCCTCAGTATCGAGTAAGCTAGCGTAGGCGGCAGCTGTTGATGAATGTCTGTAGTTTGTTGGAAATGCTTTTCGTGACACGTCAAGCCTATGAACCATCACATAGCAGCACTGACTTGGCTGAATTGGTGTTGGAAATCTGGATCTTATTCACGCTTTATGCTGAGTGGAGTGGAGTAGATCTCCACACTGGTTTCAGACTAATTAAACCAGGTCTATCTTGCTGTCTTTCCCATCCTGGATGCTTTGACATCCTCGTCTATGACACCACGACCTGTAGTTGAAACCATGCTGCTCTCCATAGGTAGATACATGAAACAGACTACTTCCTTTAGGTTTCTCCCCTTCATGGTCATCCGTGCCTCTTGTTGTTGATACTGTTGTTGATAGGCTGTGTTCATCACCTCCGTCTTCTCTACATTCACTTGAATAGTGTCGCGTTTTCGCTGCCTCGCCACTTCTCTCAACTTGTTGGTTTTCTCCTCTAGATTTTCGAGTTTGTGCGACATTCAACATAAATCATCGTTGGCGAAATGGAAACCTTCAAGGTTCTTTTCATCAATCCAGCCAGCGTATGCCCATCTTCTTGTTCCTCACGGTTTGCCGCATGATCCAGTCCAGTTGACGGCAATCAGGAAGATCATCGGTGATAGTAGGCAGCCTTGTCTTACTCCTGCCTTTACTTCAAAGATGTCATTGAGCTTTTTATTGTTGAGAAATCGTAGCCAAGCATAATCATAGATAACGACATGCCTGTTATACTACTACTACTTACATTATCTGATAAAATCTTTTTTAACCCTGTTTCTTATATAGGGTAATGTAACACTGGAATACTTACCCATTAAAGTTGGTCGTAATTGTGGGAAATTTGAAGCTGTATGTAATGAATTAGG
This sequence comes from Heterobilharzia americana, assembly GCA_944470555.2. Classification (NCBI taxonomy): domain Eukaryota; kingdom Metazoa; phylum Platyhelminthes; class Trematoda; order Strigeidida; family Schistosomatidae; genus Heterobilharzia; species Heterobilharzia americana. The sequence goes on along the minus strand of OX104130.1, from coordinate 81,609,152 downwards.
TTCATTCACTTATGAATTGGATTTACAAGCAACACCGGTTGGTATTGAGTCTACTGTACATTTTAGAACAACTATTGGACAACGTCACTGTCAAACTGTTAAATTTACAAATATGACAAAGAGTAAAACTGAATTCATTACAAATGTGAGTTATTGTATACTTTTTTTGAAATATTTACATTTATAAGAGGTTGACTCAGCTAGAATCGATTGTCTTTTGAAGATTGCTGCACTAGAAGTCGAAGATTCTATCATGGAGGCAATTTAGGTTGTAACTAGATGTGTTGTTTGTTAGATGCAAAGTTTTCACTATTGTTTCAATTAGTCTTCATTACTAGATAACCTCTAATGGATATATTCGTAGTGTGGCCATCAAGTTAAAGAAGTCTTTATAGGAATATCGTATAGGAAATTGAAGAGTAGACTGATTCGACCCGAAATTCAACTTACTGATATCCTAATTTAATCCAGGGGAATTACAAACATTCTAGTCTAACATTTTCTTCTTTGTTAAGATAAAGTGAAGCTGAATTTGTCTAAGAAGAGGAAGGAGAATATCATTTCTGAATGGGGGTAATCCAAAGCAAAGAATGTCATTTCAGTCAACTACTTCACAACTTTGATGAAAGTCTTGACTTCAAAACATAATTTTAGGTAAAATCTAGTCCAGATTTGGCGATGCTGGTTTAGTCATTTGCAGTTAAAAACAATCAGATCGTGTACACTTATTTTTAACCTGCTTGTAGCTATAATAGGAAGTTAGTGATCTACTCATCGTCAGAGAACCAAGTAGGCGTATGAAAATACCTTTCGGATCAAAGAAAAACCTTGATTTCTGCCCTATTCATGAATTCCTGTAAATCTATAAATTTTGGAAGAACTTTTTACCTGAATACTTCACATCCATACTTACTAATTTCACGCTTCAGCTGGTAATTGAATAGGGAGTAGAGTCAGGTTAGCTTGGATGCAGGTCCATGCTTCTCTAAAATGCTATTGTGATAGATTCTGGTCAACTTACATAACCTTCTGCTTACAAATAGTTTGATGTCCAAACTTGAATAGTAAACGTTTCTGAGAATTCAAGAACTATCCTACACTAAAATTGATCACATACTTACCTTTCACTAGATGCTTGAATATCATTAAGCATAAAGCAGCTTAACTATCATTGTATTTCTCTATATAAGGACCCTTTTCAGTTCATTGAACAGAAATGTAGTCTGAAGTTGTCTGTTGAATACAAGTATCCTTCAGAAGTTTGTTAGCATCTTGTAAGCTCTCTACTTCAATATCTCATGTAGAGTGAAGGTATACAGATGTGTCTCTTCACTGTTCCAAACCAACACTAGTGTTGGATAGAAGATGCCTGATGTTGCCAATCCCCTTTAGCTTTACATCGATTACATTTTCAAAACAATCTTCAGAAAGATGTATCGTGGTGACGCAGACCTGTTGCCTGATGAAAGAATTTTTAGCTTTAAACATACAAACGATATTGTTTTACTGTGCTACAGCAAACAGGCTAGTTAAATAGGACTTATTCAATTAGCTGTCAGTTTCGCACATTTGAAGTGGAAATGCTCTTACAATATCGGAATAAGCCTGAACTTGTACTCACTCTCTATGATTTATCATTAAAAGTATTCGTAACGTTGTGTAACTGGGTATTTTTAAGTACCATCGAAAGTAAGATTGGTGAAATTTCTAACCTCGTTTCGTAATTCAGAGCGACCATCTTTGGTGCCACTATGACTTCAGCCTGTCTATAAAATGTTAGATATGCATGTCGGTGCAGATACTGATGCTCTATGTTTCTCAACTCTGACTTCTTCAAGCTGGGAATGTGCAAGCAATCTGCATGTTTCATCAGCACTGTCTCCCCATGACTGCTTACATCCAATGAAAATGTCATGTGCGTAACTCTAGGGTGAGTTGGAATGTATTCGATCGTGATATAGTTTGTTATCTATTGAGTGTAGTCTTCTTAAAACACTAACTTCAGTGACTTGGAAATGTGTTAAAATTGTCGTTCCAGTGGCTGTCATACCGCTCACCGTTTGTTTACAATGGGAATGGTTTTTTCCCCGTTCTATCTTCTACTTTCTGTATCTTCATAATATTGCGTTTTCATTTTGTTTGGTTATCTTATTGGTGCTCATATTGTACCAAGTTTTTGTTCTAAATTGTATTATGTTATAATTGTACACTGCTACCTACCGGAGGTTAAAAAAGGAAGTGATGACAACAGTATTCTACTCATTCTACAGGCATTGGTGAGTAGTAGAGCTTTGTAGTGGAGTTAAGCTTGATTCATTTGTGTCGTACAGATAAACAAGTTTTATTATCCTGAGCATTTATTCATATACGCCTTATATATATATCTTTATACAGCTATATTCAATATCTACTTTAAGTAAACTTGAAGTGGGATAATGGTGTCACTTACTAATTTCTAGTATAAGTACACTTAGGCTTAAGTAATGGTTTCACACATAAAGCGAGAATAATAACTAGATTTCAAGGAAGTATTTGTCGGGGATTGATATCTGTTGGATGACTGTTGAAAACTCTACAGTACTAGACAGAGACTTCTCAGCAGTACTCACTGACGACCTCGTCATGAATTGAACTCCGGACCTTCAGATCTCATTATGAGCACGTCAATCAGTAAGTCACTTGACTGGAGTTCAACAGTCTACAGTTTTCTACACCCGTTAATTCGGATGACTGTCGTTAAAAGTCATCAGTTGGCTTACGCTTCGCTTTCCACTTATTATTAGTCCCTTGGGTTCCTAGTGGAACATAGGGCTTCAGTAGCACGCCTCCAGTGACCTCTGTTCTCTGAGATCTTTTGAACCTGGTCCCACGACAGCCCACAACCTCTCATTTCCTCCTCGCACGATTTCCTCCATGTCACCGTGGGACGTCCAACTCGTCGCTTCCCATGGGGATTCCACTCGAGCAACTGGCCTGACGCGTGATGTCCTCAGTCGGCCTTCTCAGTGCATGGCCAATCCATCTCCACTTCTTCCTGCATATTTGTTGAGCGACAGGTTCTTGGTTGGTTCGTTCCCAGTTCGCTTTCCACTTGGTTGACCCAAAGGTCATGGCTTCTCACCACAACTGTTTGAATAACCATCTAGACGTATATCACAATGGTTCTCGAACTGATCTGAGTCTGTGATGAATACTAGGTTGAAATAAGTAGATCCTCAAAAACCTTAAAGTCAATAGCTATATTTATGAATAAAGACACGGATTGATTGTGAATATGATCGATAAATAGAATTCAACTTTCAGTTATATAGAGAATGCTCAAATCTGCTTAACAAACACTTTACCATCAACATGTTCGTAGAGCAAGTAGCACCATTGAATTCTATGTTAGACTTGAAAAGTGTTTTGAATACTGATTAAAAGTTCAAACTATTCAATCAACTGAAATCCGTAAGAATATTTAGCTTAAAAGGGATGAAATGAAACGATACTGTAATAAGGACTCATATTATTATCTCAGTTTTCCCGATACTTACACCTAGATGCATAAAAAATATAATATTGGTGAATAACTTGTTTCTAACTTTATTTGGTTATGGAAAAAGTGCAAATTGTCATCATTGTCATCATCAACATCTTTATTTGATACCAAGGAAGAATAGTAATCAGGGAATACTTTGACTGGAACCAAAGTAAAAAACTGTTATGCTGATCAATGAAAGGAGTTAAGTGAAATTGAAATTCACCTATACCCAGGTTACAAGTCCAAAATGTGATGAAACTCATGTCTTTGAATCCACTATCATCCATTGCTGAGCAAGATAAGCAGACTTACTTAACACAGAGTATGCAAGTCAATCAAATTGAAGAGATATCTATGAGTACTTGATAATTGATTCAAAAACTAACTAATATTCTTCTCACTTTTAGATCGATAATCCAGACTACCATTGTGAGAAACAATTGACTGTAGCACCTGGAGTTGAAGCAATCTTAGAGGTTATTTTTGAACCAACTACTATAGGCAATAGAATAGCTAATTTATTAGTTACTAGTGTACAAGCTGGTGAGTATAATTTTCGTCTCAAAGGTACAGCATTACCTCCACAACCTCAAGGTCCAATAACAATAAAAGCTGGAGAAACAAAACATATCATCTTTCGAAATGTTTTCCCTACATCCATACTTTACTCTTTCCAGGTAGATTTATGCTAAAGTTTCAAAAAATTTTTTTTTAATGCTACACCCTAGGTTTTTCAGTTATATACATTATTTATGTATGTCATTATATGTTTTATCAGAGTTGAACTGAAGATGGTGTATACAAAAGTAGATTTTCTTTGCTTGGTGGATTAAACATTTTACTTTCAACTATTGAAAACTGAGAGAAAACCAAAACATTTCATTTCATCTTTAATAAATTTATGTGAAGTTTGAAGAATGTGAAAGATAACAAAACATCGACAGTATGATTTTACATAACACAACAACATATTAGTTTTTAGTGAAAATGCTTGTGAGAAGACTATAATGGCGAAATATTTCTTCATAACTTAAACTAGATCATGGGTATGAACTGCACTTTAGCTGGAAACTATATTGTTCAGCTAGTTGAAGATGCTGGCATAATGTAATGTAGTCTTCTGAATGCGTTGAGCAGAAATCTGACTATACTTGATTTAAATTGCCTTTCTCACCTGTCAGATGAAAAATGATACTTTAAGATTGGTCTACAACCACTGTCAGTCCAAGGATAAGCAAAGCAGTCGAGGAATGTTACAACTACTTCATTTACTTAGGGAGTGGCTAGTTGCAGATGAAATCTCAGCTCGGATACAAAAGACCTGTTTAGCATTTGTCAACTTGTGTCATTTGTCGCACTGACTAGGGAGATATCCCATTACTTAGTAAAGGATGAGTTTAGTAGAAACACTATATGAGCAATTCTGAAGTCAGGCGATGAGTAGTAAGCAAGAAGAGCAAATTGGACTGATAAAGTTGTGAATCTTAGTCGACTGAGATGTCCTGGACATGTGTTTTGCGTGCCGAGAGAGTACCAACCTTCACATGTCATTCAAGGAGAAGACGTATTAAGTTGGAAGAGATTTCAGGGTGGCCATACAAAGACTTGACACTAGTCTTTGAAGTCACACCTATGTGCATTACTCTAGTAGAATCTGCTGCTGTGTGGTATCATTAATGTCCAACACTGGCACAAGTAGATACAAAGTAAATAAAATAAGAAATCGAAATCATTCAAAATATTTAGAATGCGTTTATTTAAACCTACTTGAACATACGGTTTAGTGTGGCGAAGGTTTAAGAATGGTCAGAATAAGTGATAATATCTTATATGTGAATTACCTTAGTAGCAATTCTAACAATGTTTGAGGAAGCAGGTACATCCAGCTGATGAGTCCCAAATAAGACTAAATGCGCATCCTGGATTCCACTGCTAGCCACGATCAATCATTAATATAATTACTATGCAGGCAATATCGAGGCATCCCACAGGAGCCCATATGCCAATAGAGACCGATCAATTCGGTCCAAGCAACGACGGTATCATATAAAAATAGTCATACTATTATTATTTTGTTGTACAGCTAAACAGTATTGATTTCCTAATTTTGCAATATTTTACGGTTAATTAGTAGCCAGTCCACTTCGAAACTGTATACAGCTGAGTATTCATGACATAGAGGGCAACCATTTTATTAGTCTATAAACTTAGTCCTTCTTGTTATGATACTTGTAATTTCTCGATTGCTATACAGGGCCGGACTGCTCGACCTCCACTGACAGACGGACTCCTGTGTGTATGCCTCGATACTGCTGATGCTATATTGATCTTGGTGGCTAGCAGAGGAATCCAGGACGCGCGTTTCATTCTACTTGGGACTCAACAACTGAATGTATCTGCACTTTAATGAGTGATGTTGTTCCAAATGAGGGTCATTGCACAAAAGGTGGCTAATATGTCCCAGTGGCTAAGTGGATAACACTTTTCTGTTTGAAGTGAAGGATTCTGGTTTCGTGCCTCACTGGTGTTCAGGTACACATCCACCTGACGTGTCCCAAGTAGGATGAGACGCGCATCCTGGATTCCTCTGCTAATTACCGAAATCAATATAAAATATAGTCCTTCTCACTCTTTCCAAATTTACCAAGGAAACTAGCTGCCTGAAATTCTATAATGATTGTAAACATTATGGCATTTGATCCTAATTTTATTAGAATAACACGTTTACAACAAGCCTATAACGATCAGTAAGTTTCATTTTCAGTAGAATGTCTCTTATAGTTGTCTTGTTTCTGGCTAGAAAGGCATAATTAAGCTACTTTTTCTCACAATTTAGTAACATAGTAAATGTATGCTTCACTTATTACAACTAATCACTTCACTTATTCTTAGGTTGATAACACACTGTTCAATCTGCCAAAACAAAGTGAAATCATAAGATCTGGCAAAGAATTCCGGATCCCTATCGGTCTTGATAGTAATATCATCAAGTCTCCAATAACAGGTAAACTGGTTGTAACTGCAGTTCGTGCACAGTCCAGTGCACAGATCACTCGTAAAGGCCAGACAAGTGGAATTGTTGACAGTGTAAATTCTTCATCCTCATCTTCATCATCACCACAACAGCAGCAACAGTCTACAATCTCAGACTTGCGATCTAGTGAAAAGGGTGAAGGATTTCAGTGGGTGTATTACCTTCGGGGTGTTACATATAGAAGACAGTACATTGAACAATATTGAAACATACTTTAAAATATTAATTATAGACTTTTATTACTAGTGAGCTATTATAAAATGTGAAAATTGTCTTGTTTTATACTTCTGGTTATTGGTTTAATTTCAATATTTTCATAAAACTCATTTTGCCGTGGTATCTGTACCAGATACCTCAAAGATTATATCGTGTATAGTCTCATGAAGAAATGATATGACATCGGACATCATAAGTCTGAGTAGAACTTGGGTACTGGGGTAGGATACAGTTTCATTTAAGCTTATTTATTTGATATGCTACTCAGTGGAACAGTAATGTTTACTGGATTATGTTTCAGACATAAATTATTGTCCATAGTCATATCAAGATAATTACACAACTTCTTTGAGATATCCTTTATATAGTCCTAATTTCTTCACCCCATTTGTGATATTATTATTATTATTATTATTAGTCCCTTGGGTTCCTAGTGGAACATAGGGCTTCAGTAGCACGCCTCCAGTGACCTCTGTTCTCTGAGATCTTTTCAACCTGGTCCCACGACAGCCCACAAGCTCTCATTTCCTGCTCGCACGACCTCCTCCATGTCACCCTCGGACGTCCAACTCGTCGCTTCCCATGGGGATTCCACTCGAGCAGCTGGCCTGACGCGTGATGTCCTCTGTCGGCCTTCTCAGTGCATGGCCAATCCATCTCCACTTCTTCCTGCATATTTGTTGAGAGATAGGTTCTTGGTTGGTTCGTTCCCAGAGTTCCTTGTGGCTTATTTTTTCTGGCCATCTGATCTTCAGCAGCGAGCGTAAGCAGTTGTTGATGAATGTCTGTAGTTTATTGGAAATACCTTTCGTGACGCGCCAAGTCTCTGAACCATACAGGAGCACTGACTTGACGTTGGTGTTGAAAATCCGGATCTTGTTCCGCATGCTGAGTGCAGAAGATCTCCACACTGGTTTCAGGCTAATGAACGCCTGTCTTGCTTTTCCGATTCTGACTTTGACGTCCTCGTCCGTCCCGCCTGTAGTTGAAACAGTGCTTCCTAGATAGGTGAAGGAGGTTACTTCCTTTACGTTTCTCCCGTTGACGGTGATTGGAGTTTGTTGTTGTTGTTGTTGATGGTGGTGGTGCGGTATCTTCATCACCTCTGTCTTCTCTATATTCACCTGAAGTCCCGTCTTAGCTGCCTCTTCTGTCAACTTGTTAGTTTTTGCCTGCAGATCTTCAAGTTTATGTGACATCAGGCACAAGTCATCGGCGAAATCCAAGTCTTCTAGGTTCTTTTCCGCAGTCCAGTCAGTGTATCCCCCTCTTCTCGCTGCCTACTGTTTGCTGCATGATCCAGTCCACCACAATAAGGAATATCATGGGGGATAGTAGGCAACCTTGTTTCACTCCTGTCTTCACTTCAAAGGCATCGCTGAGCTTCCCATTGTGGATTACTTGGCATGTAGCATCTTCATATAGTTGTTGAATGAGGCGGATAAAGGTTTGCGGTACTCCGTAGTATTGAAGCAGTTTCCAAATTACTTCTCGGTCGACGCTGTCAAAGGCCTTCTCAAAGTCGATGAAGTTGAGGTGGAGAGGTGATTGCCATTCTGTGCTCTGTTCTATGATGATGTGTAGTGTGGCGTTGCAATTTGGTCTGCACATGATTTGTACTTCCTGAAGCCTGCCTGTTCCGGTCGTAGTTTTGAATCCAGTGCCTCCCTTAGCCTCTCCAGGATGATGCGGCTTAATATTTTGCTTGCTCTGGGTGGACAGGAGAGTGATTCCGCGCCAGTTCTTGCAAGCACTGAGGTCTCCCTTCTTCGGGAGTTTGACAAGGTAACCCTTCTTCCAATCGTCAGGTACCTTCTCTTCCTTCCACACCTTCTGCAATAGTGGTGTGAGCATGGCCTCTGTTGTCTCTGCATCTGTTTTCAGTGCTTCTGGCGGTATTCCATCTGGTCCTGCTGCTTTCCCGCATTTCAGTAGCTTCATTTGTGATATGGGTAGTAAGATTTTCCAAATATCTAGAGCAGGTGCTGAGTTATTTCTGTTTTATTAGGGTGTTGATTCGATGAACGAAGGTTCGGCTATCAATCACTTCCTCCACCCTACTATGTTAGTTTTAAGGATTATCACCTTATTCTATTTTGTGGTTGTGCGTAGTTGAAGGATTAGCTATGGCTAAACTTCCCACCAGATTATTTATTTTAATAGGTTTCACCAATTTTGATTTAGCTTGATTTTGTGCTCCAATAGCCTAATTGACGCTGGTCGACGGATTTGACCGATGTATTTGACCTCGCAATTGTTAAAAGGGATTTGGTAAACTAAGTTATTCTTCATAATCAGATCAGTAGTATTTTTTAGCCTAAAAAAGCTTATTTTGAAATGAGTTTGTAGGTTTAAATACCACTCTAATCCCAGATGACCTTATTCAGAATCCTGCTTAGTGTCTTTGAGGTGCTTTCTTTCTACGGTAATACTTCAGAGGTTTTAAATTCTCTGTTCACAGGTTGACCATTACGATTATTACTATTAATTGATGAGTAAGGGTTCTTTAATGTATCTGGTTTTTTGTCTTAGATGTTCTGTCTTCCTAGCATGTTTCCTGGCCCAATTGCTTAAATATTTTACCAAGCCAACATTAAGTGATGTAAGGTGAGAGATGGTATGAAGTCTAAGTAACGATTGGAGTGTGAAGGTTTTCTACAGCCAATAACATCTGAACTCCTATCCTATATTCGTCTTATCCTGTAAACCAATATCACTAATTCCCCTTCACTATTTTCTAATTAGATTTCATTGACTACTGAATTGATATTTATAAAGAAACCATCTATTTGTTCCTATTTCAACACTGTAAGCGTATGACCTACGGATAGGAATCATATTTTTGGACCAGGATTTAACGTTTCGACAGCTATTCGTCCTCATAAATTCATAAATATATGTGCCAAAACAAGGGATGTAGGTAATCGATCCCATGTCATCTGCTTGTGTTTATTTCTCAGACATTATTCTGTAACATTAAGATTGTAGAAGGTAGGCATAGGTTAACAGTCTACTTATCAACAGATTAGAACAAGATAAATATAAGCGAACAATATTAATTTCGCGGCCAATGCGTTAACCATTCAGTCAGTGGATCTGTTTTCACTAGTTCACAATTTCCAACTTCTGTCAATTTACGACATAGTGCGACTATCACACAAGGTCTTCAGTTGGCATCCGCTTCACTTCCGACTAGTTGATCCTACAGTTCAAAGCTTCTCATTAGAGTTTCGTGATATCCATTTGGAAGTAAGTCACTAGCCGGTTCGTGGGTGCCTACTGCTGAGGAGTCCGATACTAGGACGAAACAGCTGTCCAGTGCTTCCAGATTTTCAATGGTTTTCCAACTGATCTCAGTCCATGATGAATACTACTTCTAAATTATAAAATCCCCATTCATCTCAAAAATCTTGTCTTCAATTAAATCCTCTTCAGACTTCTTTACTCTAATACAAGTAGTTTGAATAAACTGGGACATTGAGTTAGTATGATTCATTGTAAAAATACACCTTATACAATGAACTAATACAAATAGCTTGATATATATATATAAAATTTAAACAACCATGTAGATTTGTCGGTTGATGTGATAAATGTTTTAAAATAACGATGGTGATTATAATACAAACAATAAAGGTGATAACGTTACCTAAAGCACATGGAATATAGATGATAATAATGATATGAACTAAGAAAGCAGCATGAAAATGTAGACATAGATAATCCAAGTGGGTCAAAAGCACTTTATTATTATTACTTTTCCCTTAGGTTCGTAGTGGAACATTGGGCTTCAGCAGGACACCTCCATTGCACTCTCTTCTCTGCAGTCTTTTAAACCTGACGCCATGACTGCCTACAACCTTTCATTTCTTCCTCACACACCATCTCCTCCATGTCACCCCCACACAAACAACTCATCGTCTCCCCTTTGGATTACACTCGAGGATCTGATGCGTGATTTCCCTAAACCGTCTTCTCACTCTATGTCCAATCTATCTCCACTTTCTTATTCTGTATATTTGTTGGGCGATAGGTTGTTGGTTGGTTCGTTGCCAGGTCAGAGTTCCTTGTTGCTTATTCTTATTATTCTCGTCAACTGATTTTCAGTATGGAGCTTATCGGGTCAAAAGCATAGGAAAATAAAATTTACGTAATACTGAAGAATGAGGTGAATGGATAAACAAAGCGTAGACAAATAAGGTAAGTATATGAAAGAGGTGAAGAATAAGAAAGGGGGAATGAAAAATGATTGAATGATAAAGTTACTAATTAAGTAATCTCTGGCCAAGAGAGAGACAAGAGATGTACAAACTTCTTCTAGACACTAAGACTAGGATTATTATCTCGAATTCCTACAGCTTCCTACAACTATGTGTAAAAGAGGAGTTCGAACACCTTTCGAAAGATGAGGTGGTATGCGGTGAGTAATCTAGCAAACACTGTTCTTATCTACCTATCAAGTGACCACTATCAACAAGGTGAGATAAAATCAAACTTCTGATGAGTTTTATCTGTCCCTTTCCCAACCATGAAGGTGTGTGCTCAGCAACACATTCGTTAAGTTGTCTAGTAGTACGCCCTATATAGCTTTCGCTACAGGAGCAGCTAAACTTGTAAATATATATGGAAATTGCAAAACTAGATGATTGGAGGTGAAATGAAAATTTGGACCGCAGCCGGATACGA